>CM071567.1:284527300-284563793 GCA_036426205.1 Ascaphus truei
CCCCCCCCTACTTCAGGTCTAACGCGGCCGCGTAGTGGGCGGGGCTAGGTGGCATCGGACTCTTGCCTCTCCTGATTGGCTACCTTCCGTCCCCCAAACTCCGCCCCCTTTGCCTGGCGTTCCCTCTCCATGGAGGAGACGCGATGAGCGCGCGCTTCTTCTTCCGAACGCGAGAGGGGGCGGGAGAGCCGGGGGAGGTCCGGGTCTCGTGCGGGAGAATGACGTGTTCAGTCGAATCAAAACAGACCAGCTGGAGCAGGCGGCGGCTGCTGCGGCTGCAGAGAGAGGAGACACCGGCCCAGCACACAGCGGTGAGAGCCCCCCTCCCCGCAATACTGCAATCACAGCAGTGAGCCCCCTCCCCACAGTACTGCACACACAGCAGTGAGTCCCCTCCCCGCAATACTGCACACACAGACAGCAGTGAGCCCCCTCCCCGCAATACTGCACACACAGCAGTGAGCCCCCCACAGTCCTGCACACACAGCAGTGAGCCCCCGTCCCGCAACTGCAAGCTGAGCACACGTGCACAACAGCAGTGAGCCCCCCCTCCCAGCCCATTATTATCTGCACACACCAGCAGGTGAGTCCCCCAATACACAAGGACCCCTCCGCAATAACTGTCACCACAGCAGTAGCCCCCAGATCCGTGCCACACACCAGCAGTGCAGCCCCCACTCTCCCGAATACTGCAACACGCCAGGCAGCCCCCCTCCCGCAATACTGCACAACAGCAGGAGCTCCCCTCCCCACAATACTGCACACACAGCAGTGAGCCCCTCTCCCAGAATACTGCACACACAGCAGTGAGCCCCCCACAGTCCTGCACACACGCAGTGAGCCCCCTTCCCGCAATACTGTTTGCACACACAGCAGTGAGCCCCTCCCCACCGTACTGCACACACAGCAAGTGAGCCCCCCCCCACAATACTGCACACACAGCAAGTGGCCCCCCACAGTCCTGCACACACAGCAGTGAGCCCCCTTCCCGCAATATGCACACACACAGCAGTGAGCCCCCCACAGTCCTGGCACACCACGCAGTGAGCCCCCCACAGTCCTGCACACACAGCAGTGAGCCCCCTTCCCGCAATACTGCACACACAGCAGTGAGCCCCCTCCCGCAATACTGCACACACAGCAGTGAGCCCCCCACAGTCCTGCACACACAGCAGTGAGCCCCCTTCCGCAATATGCACACACAGCAGGACGCACCCTTTCCGCAATACTGCACACAGCAGTGGCCCCCCACGTACTGCACAACAGCAGTGAGCCCCCCCCGCCAATACTGCACACACAGCAGTGAGCCCCCTCCCCGCAATACTGCACACACAGCAGTGAGCCCCCTCCCCGCAATACTGCACACACAGCAGTGAGCCCTCATTAGTCCTGCACACACAGCAGTGAGCCCTCCATAGTCCTGCACACACAGCAGTGAGCCCCCCACAGTCCTGCACACACAGCAGTTGAGCCCCTCCCTGCAATCCTGCACACAGCAGTGAGGCCCCCATAATCATGCACACATAGCAGTGACCCCCCAAGTCCTGCACACAGCAATGACCCCCCACAGTCCTGCACACAGCAGTGAGCCCCCACAGTCCTGCACACAGCAGTGAGCCCCCCACAGTCATGCACACAGCAGTGAGCCCCCACAGTCCTGCACACAGCAGTGAGCCTCCTGCACACAGCAGTGGACCTTCTTGCGTGCCCTTTACATCTCTGGCACTAGGACTGCACGGCTGTCCTAAACTACATTACACGATTGTCCCTTGCTGTCAATAATTTGGATGGCTTTCCCTTGCTGTCAGTAGACTGCATTACTGTCCCTTGCTGTCAGTAGACTGCACAGCTATCCCTAGACTTCACAGCTATCCCTAGACTTCACAGCTATCCCTAGACTGCTATTACTGTCCCTTGCTGTCAGTAAGACTGCACAGCCTATCCCTATAACTGCACACATTACTGTCCCTTGCTGTCAGTAGACTGCACAGCTATCCCTAAACTGCATTACTGTCCCTTGCTGTCAGTAGACTGCACAGCTATCCCTAAACTGCATTACTGTCCCTTGCTGTCAGTAGACTGCACAGCTATCCCTAAACTGCATTACTGTCCCTTGCTGTCAGTAGACTGCACGTCTATCCCTAGACTACATTACTATCCCTTGTTGTCAGTAGACTACATTACTTTCCCTTGTTGTCAGTAGACTACATTACTGTCCCTTGCTGTCAGTAGACTACATTACTGTCACTAGACAGCACTGCTGTCGCTTGCCTTCACTAATTTGAGTGGCTGTCACTAGTTGCCTTTCCATGTTTTGGTGACTTCATGTGCGCGTGTGTGTTATTTCTCCTTTGATCAGGTTGCTTTTTAGTAGTTGAGGTGTTGGGATGTTTCACCGCTTCCATGGCTCAGAGTGGCCAGTATGTCCTTTCAAAGCTTTTAGTAGTAGGGACTCTCCCTACCCAGGTACTGGATGCCAAGGTTTGATGAACCCCTTTCCTTTCAAAGCGAACCTACAACCAATGCATTGCTTTACCCTCTCCCCACCACTGTTACCATGGCATGAAATACATTGCTTTCGCTACTTATCTGCCACATGGGACCTTCAACGCTTCCATATAACACTGTCCTTCTTTCTCTCCTCAGACTCCCCTTTTCTTCTCCTTGGGGACTTCAACTGCCATATTGATGACCCCGCTCTCCCTTGGGCTTCCAGCTTTCTCTCTCTAACCTCTTCTTTTTGGCCTTCACCAATGGACTGCAGCCAGCACCCAAAAGGATGGCCACTACCTAGACCTGATTTTCACAAACAACTTATCTCTCTGATTTCTCCATTTCACTCTTTCCTTTGTCTGACCATCTTATTTTCTCTCGCATTTCTCCCTTTCTCCACCTCCCTCTACCCCTTGTTTTTGCAGAGACCTGCGCTCGATTAATCTACTGGCTCTTGACTCCACGTTGCGCTCCTCTCTCTGCTCTGCTACAGACTCTGACAACCTGGTCATAAACTACAACTCTGCCCTATCCTCCTCTCTTGATCTACATGCCCCTCTTTTTCTCTATCCGTCGCCTTTCTAACCGCAGACCTTGGCTAAACTGCCACACACGCATGCTCCACTCCTGCACTCGCTTCTCTGAATGCCTCTGAGGGAAATCTCATACGCTTGCAGACTTCCTTCACTACAAAATGTATCCTGGTTCAACTCTGCACTTGTGTTCTGCTCAAGGATGTCTTCTGTCAACCCTTTTTGTATATAAAGCAATCTCCCGCCTAAAACCCTTCTCCCTCACTGCCTCACACCTCTGGAATGCCCTTCCCCTCAATAACTGAACTGGCAGCCCCTCTCTCCAGATTTTGGACCTTTCTTAAAACACACCTCTTTTACGAAGCATATGGGTAGCTCCGTTGGCTGATACTATACATCTCATAGGAATCGACTCTGACTCCTTGCAGACGCACTTACCAGAACACCCTCCTACTGTCTCTCTAACTTCCCCACACTTACCACTTCGATAAATAAAGATTTACATAGCTGCCAGATGTGCCTGCAACGCATTGCAGCGAAAAGGTGAAGCTTATTGCTACAACCGGTAGGCTGTCAGTACGTAATGCACCCCAGGTCCTTCTGACAAGGAAAGGCTTAAACTTGCTAAGTATTTTTGTCCCCCTCATTTTGAAAGCCTGATTTATTTATTTATTTATTGATAAAATGTTTTGCCAGGAAGTAATACATTGAGTTAGTTACCTCTCATTTTCAAGTATGTCCTGGGCATAGAGTTATGATGACGAATAATACATGGTTACAAATACATAGTTACATAAGTGAACAGGGTATACATTATATACAAGACATTGCATGCACAGTTAAGATAATATATATTATAGGCTTATGTAACAGTTACAGACCAGATTAAAATGTGAGACAGCTTTAGTTTTGAAAGAACTTAGACTGGTGGCGGAAGTGAGAGTCTCCTGTAGACAGTTCCAGTTGTAGGGTGCACGGTAAGAGAAGGAGAAGCGGCCGGATACTTTGTTAAATCTTGGGAACATAAACAGTCTTTTGGAGTCAGATCTCAGATAAGTGCTGCGTGTGGTAGGGGTGAGGAGCTTGTTCAGATAGACCGGTAACTTGCCCAGAAAGTATTTGAAGGCAAGACAGGAAAGGTGAACTTTGCGCCTGGACTCGAGTGATGACCAATCTAGTTCTTTGAGCATTTCGCAGTGATGTGTGTTATATTTGCACTGACGATTCTGGCTGTCATTGCTTCCTGCGAGAGGCTGACCTGGACCCACATGTTCCAACCCTGATGTAGGCTGCATTTGAGTTGGAAGGAGCGAGGTGTGCCAGACAGTTGTGTTTGGGAAGATGAGATCTCCGAGGCTATCACTCAAATGTTTTAGGGTGGGATAGAAAAGATCCTAAATGATTACACATCGGGGAAGGAGAGTTGCCAGCTGTTCTTTTTTCCCCCTCTGGGATGAACAGCTGCTTTTTCCTGACTGGGACTGGTGTTTACATAGTTCTGTGACGTGTCTGCTGTCTCCTTGTGTAATGCTGTATAATGGACGGATCTAGTCAGGAACAGGATCTGGAAGTGTGTACTTTTTTAAAATGAATTTAAAAAAATTTGGGCGGGCATTTTTGGGGTACGGGTTAGGCAGACATTATTGGGGTATCGGCTAGGCGGGCATTATTAGGGTACAATAAAGAAAAAATAAAAGTGGCGCTAGTCCTATTAATGAGGTGCAATAAATAAAGTCCCGCAGCTGGTGTCCCAGGAGGTAATTCAAACTCCTCCTTATATAAGATTGGTAGAAAATAAAGTTGTCCTCCAGCGCGTGGTCTTATTGCTCTTTTCTTCCTTATGTAGAAAAAAGACAACAACAAAAAACACCACACACAGGTGGTATAATAGGCGTCGACCCTCAGTATCTTAATCTATAGAGAAGTAGAGAACTTGACACTTGCCTGTGTATTTGTTCCCGTAGTGCATACTCCTCTGTTATTAGGGTACAGGTTAGGCTGAAAAGGTATTTTCTTTTTATTCTTTTGCTGGTTAAAAAAAGGCTGAACAAGTGTCTTGTTTACCAGCATCGCTGGATAAATACCTTTAAAACAATGGATCTTAAAGCAATTGTTTATGGCCATGGAGGACTTGGGATAATTCATCAACAATATGTGTGATGCCAATATTTCATATTAAAATCATTTTTTATGTACTTATTCTCAAAGTTCAAGCAGCAACCTGCACTGATCGCTATTTTTTTTTGTACTATTTTCTTTTTGCGTACTTTCAGAGATCTCCTCTTACCCTTTCCAATGCTTGTTACCTTTGTAACCTCAGATGCTAAAGATAAGAAAATATGTATATATTTTTCAAAGCAGGACCTGTTCAGGTGGGAAGATGCTAACACTGCTCCTTTCACACTGTAGTTAGTCACTTTGCATTAGTAGAATTTAATTAAAAATAAAAATAAATAAACAAGTGCATTGCTCCATTTTTCTCCCTGTTTTACATCGATTGTAAAAGAGTTTCTTGTGACATTGTGTGAAGGTTGCACCAATTCACACTTTATTATTATTTTATTTTTTTACGTAAGCACAATATAAAAAATGACGTACAGGGACAGTTTTAAATTATCTAATTTTAATGGAGCAAAGACCTTAACACAGGGTCAATTTTGCCTCAGACGTGTTTAAAGGTGTAGTCCCACTTGGGAAACATATTGAACAAATGGAGAGGTTGTTATTCCGGTCACAATTAGAGGTGTTTTAATCAGACAATTGTGCTTGTGTTTTCCGTTACAACTGAAACTCTAAACACCACACAGCAGGCAACAATTATTCAACGTATCAATGTACAGCCCTACCCGCATTAACGTACGCAATGGGACCGGAGCATGTATGTAAAGCGAAAATGTACTTAAAGTGAATCAATACCTTTATTCCACTTACGTGCATAACTGATGTAAATAACTCATTTGTAACAGGCTCTATAGTCTCCCCGCTTGCGCACAGCTTTGGTACAGGTAGAGAGCCGGTATTGCTGTTCAGGACGTGCTGACAGGTGCATGCGTGAGCTGCCGTTTGCCTATTGGGCGATATGTCCTTACTCGCGAGTGTACTTCAAGTGAGTGTCCTTAAACCGGGGTATGCCTGTAATTGGCTTTCTTAGAAAGAATTACTCGCACAGTGATTGCTTATTTGTATTCCATTTCCCAGAATCCCCTGCTGCAGTGGAAGCACTGTATGCTAAGAGATGATGGGGAAAAGCAGGTTGCAGACCTGTCTGAGACGTGGGAATGTGCTCACAAGTTGTATTGTTATTTGCTGTATGGTGGAGGGTTTTTGGCACATTTTTATTCACCTTGTCTGGCTGTAACCACTATATGATTCACGTTGCAAAGCCAGCAAACTGTCCTCACACTGATAAGACCCAAAATGTCGAAACAGGTGTCACTGAGTAGGTTTGCAGACCATGCACTTATTTGATCCAGACTGGACTGAAAAAGTTGTGTAATATGGCAGGTATAAATGTATAGGGGTCCATTTAAAAATGGATAAGAAGCAAAAAGTGATACTGTGTGTGCTCATTTGCATGTTATTACCCAGAATCCCTGGCTGCAGTGGAAGCACTGTATGCCAAGAGAAAATGGGGAAAAGCCGGTCTGCAGTCCTGTCTGAGACTTGAATGTGCTCACAAGTGATAATTCTCTCCAAATCAAATAGAAATAACACACCAAAGTAACATTTACACAGGAAACAAATACGTGAAAGTGTCTCTATATTGCTTCACGTCTTATGTAATTCTAATCTTATCTGGTTATTGTTCTGTATCTCTTTAGCTAATGATAAAAGCATAATTATCAAGACTGTCTGATCACAAAATATGTTAGATACATATAGTTACTCAGAAGCATTTTGTTATAGTGACATTAAAAGTGGAAATATTAAAAAAAATTAAATAAAAAAAGTACTTCAGTATTAGGTGATATCTTTTTTATTTTTTTATTTGGACTAACAATTGATATCGTAGCACAAGCTTTCGAGAGTTTTCCCCTCTTCCTCAGGTCAGCAATATTTATTTACAAATCGCAACTGGACTATCACGGTTATTTTCGTCTAAATCATAAAAAATAAAAAAATTACAAATAGTGTGTGGTGTGGTGGTGGGGTGTGTGTGTGTGTTGTGGTGGGGTGTGTGTGGTGTGTGTGTGTGTGTGTGTGTGTGTGGGTGTGGTGTGTGTGTGTGTGTGTGTGTGTTGTGGTGTGTGTGTGTTTAAAAAAAAAAAAAAAATTGTAATTTTTTTTTTTTAAACCCTATATCATATTAGTTAAGTAATTCATTTAACATGCAGTTAGTTTGCTTATATTCTAGCAGGGTCTTTAAGTGGTTGCACACCTGGGAGCTGTGAGATTAACATCTAGCAGCGAAGGGGTTAACGGGACATGCTCTGCTGGGCCCAGCTTCGAAATGATGTAACATCCTGGTCACATTGCAGATTGCTTATTGGCCAAGTCTGTGTGTGGCTGTTGAATCCCAGTGGAGTGCTGCCACAGAGACTTCTCTTATGCAAATATCAGATATGCTACGTTGCTTTTGACATTGTCACTTGGTGAAGACAGAAAGGAAAGTCTGAGTTTGTTAGTTAAGTAACAAATAATCTTTGTCCCGGAAACTGACTTTCACAGTAGCTAAAAAAAAGTGGCATGCAAGAGTTTTGGTGTGTTGATGCAATTCCAATGTATGCACTCAGAGGGGACGTAAATAATATATTTTATGGTCTGCAGTATGTGAGAGCCCAAGTATGATTTGTCAAGAACTGTCAGGGTTAAGCAACCACATAAGGACCATATTTATTACGCTAAGCACCTTCTTGCCCTTTCGCATGAATAGATAAAAAGGTGCCTTACAGTGTAGCATCTGTTGCTAATTTTAGACCTGCAAGTTTTATGTGCCTATTAAAAGTACTGAAACGAAGGGTTTTTCTTGTATCAGACAAAAGATCAACTTTTAAAAGTCCCTCTTTATTGTGATGCAGTCCATGGTGGTGTTGTGTGACGGTTAATTTTGTCTGTCATTTTAAATGTGTATGCAAATGCAACCAAACTTTCATCAGGAAATTCCTCCCTTGTATTGTTAGTCTTTGTGTAGCTCATAAAATGCTAATTCATTTTGTGTAGCATGTATTAGGCAAGAAATAAATAAATGCAGCAAGCTTCCAGAAATAGGTATTTTAGTATTAATTTAGTATTAAATTTGACTCCAGTATAGAAGAGGAAAAACGGAGTCTGGGCGGTCACTGCTCTCCATAAACAATGGCAACAATAGAAAAATGAAACCCCTATAATGAGAGCACTCTAAACAGATATATACACTGACATCAGAGAAATCTAATGATGTAATGAATTGTTGAATTTATTAAAATAAACTTTAGCCTTGACAAAGGCAGTAGCGAACGTACGTACGTAGGCAATTGGACGTGCTAACTTCACTGGGAGAGGTGCAGAGACTGCCTGCCCTCCACCCATAGCACTGCTGTAACTTTTACACAAACTTAGCTCTACTTTTGAGCACAGGCGTTCACTAACACGCCTATTTTTATCATAGGGAAGAGTATTGCTGATCATGGGATTTATGTTCATAAATGTTGCTATATGAGTTTGTTGCTACACCAGTTACCACCGTGACATGGAGACATTGTGTCAGACATTACTTGTCTGTCACTCTGTCCTGTCACACATTTTTGCTAGCTTCCTAATTTGTGCAAGAATCTAGAGCTTTTATCCTGATATATTCTTTATATGGGTTAACTTAGAGACATTTTGTCAGACATATTCAGCCTGTCATTTTGTCCATGTTACCCAGCTTTGAAACTGATAAAAACTGAGCTAATTGGTTACGTGGAATATACTGCTATGTACCTGTGAGGTTTATTGTATCATACCTCCCAATTTTAATTGGTTTGATTGTTACACCACAGTTACTATTGTGACAAGGAGACACTGCGTCAAGGAGACACTGCGTCAGACACTACAAGTCTGTCACTCTGCCCAGTCATATATTCTCTGTTAACTGCCAAGTTTATGCAGCAGTCAAAAGCTTTTATCTGGATATATTTACTATGTTGGCTAACTAAGAGACATTTTGTCAGACATATTGAGTCTGTCATTCTGTCCAGCTATATAGCTCTGAGACTGAAATATGTGCTTACAGGGGTTTAAATTGCACAGGAGCTACAATGTTTCATCATCTATGTGATACTATATGAGGTTAACTACAACGAATGTTTACACTAAAAAGCCCGGGCCATAGAGGGGGGGAGCCGTGCTGAACAGCGCTGACGCTGAGGCTCGCTTACTGAAGCTGTGCAATTCCATGCACATACAGGCGAGCCAGCGGGCGCGATAGGGATGCGGGGGGAGGTGGTGGGAGGCGGGGCAGTGACGCCGCTGGGCCAATCGCCCGCGACGCACTGACGTCAACGTCACGGCGCCGTGACATTGACGCAGCTTTGCGCTGATTGGATGTTTTCAGCCGACAGCGCGCTGAAAAACAGCTTGGCGCTCGGCTGAAAACTCCATCTCGTCAGCACGCCTGCGGACGCTCGCGTGAGCCCCCTCTCAAGGCATCCTTATTGAGGATGCAGGGGCTCAGCGCTGAGCGTCCGCACGGCTCAGTGCGGCCTGTCCGTCTATGGACTCGGCCTAAGTGATATTAACGCTCCAACATATATGTTAATTTAACAAGGATCTAGGTGTTTATTGAAGTGTGCACTACGGTGTTCAAACTACACTGCACTACCTGCTAGTTGGGAGGCCAGAGCTGATATAAGTGTTATATATTAATATTCATTTACATATTTGGCCACAGGCATTGCACCCCCACAGTGCAGCAATCACTGAGACTCTCTGACAGTAGATCCTTTTGTTTCTCTGCATAGGTTACTTATTAACCATTCAGAATCTGGTGTTTAGCTACACTTATTTAGATGTGATTTTGCATCTAAATGTGATGGCTTTATAGTCCTACTTATTCGTTATATTGGGGCTTTATACCCCAGTCTATACCCACTCCATTTTAAATTCGCACTTTAGATTAGGCAAGCCTCAGAGGAGGGATAGGTTCACTTACCTGCAATATTTTATTTTGAGGTATCTCCTAATAAAGTTTATTTTAATAAATTCATCAATTCATTACATCATTAGATTTCTCTGGTGTCATCAGTGTACATATCTGTTTAGAGTGCTCTCATTATAGGGGTTTCATTTTTCTATTGTTTCCATTTTACATCGCCCCTGATTGTAGCACCTCCAGCCAGGCTGTAGTGAGGGTGTTCTTTCCCTTCCCCCCTTCCCCCCCCCCCCTTCCCCTAAAGTGTTTGCTCCATAAACAATCCAAGCGTGTTCTGGGTCACGTTTTTTGGGTGACCTTTTATACTTCTACCAGTGTTTCTGCTTTATAGTCCCCCACCCTGAGTGAGACCGGTCACGCTTGGATCATTTACAGTGGACTCATTGCTTTTATCCATGCTTCAGTTGCTTCTATCTCTGTGTACTATGGATTAAAATATATATATATATATATATATATATTATAATATATATATATATATTACATACACACGCCAGCACACACACTGTTGTGTTTGTTTATTTTGCTTTTTTATGTGTATGGAGCTCTCATAGTATAGTGCATGGCATGCGTGTATGGCACATGTATCTGTTGTGCGTCCGTGTACGGTGCATGTATCTGGTATACGTGCTTCTGTGTATGGAGTGTGTTGGGTACATGTAGCGCGTCTGTGAATGGGTATGGGCCATCCGCTTCTTGGCCCAGATGGCTGGGCTTGCCCCTGGACTAAAACTTGCCATCCAGCCCCTGGTAAGGCCCCTTCTGAACACACACACAAATTGCAGCCCCACGAAAATTGCTGCTCTAGGCTATAGCCTAGTCAGCCTTGCGGGAAATCTACCTCTGATAATAACAATCTAGACCATTGTGTCTATTTTTCCACATCAGATCTCCGATTACGTTCCCAGGATAACTACAAAAGCACCTGGAGGCTCTGACCTTTGCTTTTAGAATCTGCTCATTTAAACCCTCAGGTTTTCACTAAAATAAAAAGGAGTAGAAACATATTTTATAATTGCCCCAGTGATCTATTAACCTTACCCATTTTTGTTAACTTTTGTTCAACAAAATTAAAAAAAGATGGAATTAGAAACATTTCAAATCTGGCATGAAAGCCAATGCCGCAGCAAATCCTATGCTGCAGGGCTGGGGGCCGAGATAGCAGCTCTTAAAAAATAAATAAAAAGGAACAAAAGTGGCAATTTTTGTTAAGAACACTCGAAAATATAATTCAGCACCAATTACTCTAAAGGACAGTTACATTTCACACTGAAGTATGTGATCAGGGTGAAGGTGAACGCTAACCACTGCTGTCCATGAATGGGATATAAATCAGTTTTCCCAAACAGGTGTCCACTATGAGTATTCCTTGCAGTGCAGGATAGCTGTTGTGCCAGAGGTGGTGCTGACCAGTTGTGGTCTCAGCAATAATTTATCAGTACATCCAACCCGTTCTTAACTTCAGTGCTAGTGTGGAATTAATATATTGGCATTAAAGGACCAATTCATGAGCTTTTTTAAAAATATTTTCTTTTAACATAGGTTTGATGCAGGGGGTCTCTGTAGAGGGAGAAAGGGGGTGGCCAGGGATTAAAGGGGTTACACCCCATTTGGCCATCCCCTGACCTCACCCGGGAGTCAAAGGGTTTACTGGGCTAAGACCCAGAACAGTGATTTAACCCCTGTAATGACATGTACATGTGTATTCCCCTGTTCCCCTGTTCCATTGTAATGTCTGGTTTACTCAGTGTCTGCATCACACACACACTGGAATCCATCCGGGAGCACAAGGGTTAATAGTCCTTTAATGATTATAGCTCTTTGTGAAGTTTTCCCGCCTTTTCAGGCACCATTTTGCAGGTCCCCATTGGCCACCATTAGGGCTCCATGCATTCTAATGGAGAATCTTGTTGTTTTAGGTCTGTTTCCTGTAAAGACCAGCAGGTGGCGTCCGAGAGGGAGAGCGGCGGTTTCTCATTGAAAGTCAATGGGCCCATCGACTTCAATGGAGGTTCCTCAAGGTAACTTTCGAAGAACAAGTTGGCTGCCATCCAGACCGCAAACCGCAAAGCGGATACATTTTCAATAGGAGAGCTTTGATCACTTACAAGTCAAGGTCAACGTCAAGTGGCGTGGGAATAAACAGTTCTAGGGCCCCTAGGAATAAAATTCTTTTTGCCCCTAGTCCCTAGGCGTCCCCCCACTCGACCACAACCAGGTCCCCAAATCCTGGACCCCCGATAAGGGTCGAACCGAGAAGAATGGGTCGCGCCATAGGCTTTGCCGGCGGCAGCAGAAACGGCTCAGAAAAATGACTAAGTGTGAAATGCTGTATTTTGTTACTCCATATCTCTGGTTCCGGAGGGCCCAGCGGATCAGGGTTTGGGGTGTCTGCAGTCCCTGCTCCGGCATCACTGCAGAACCATCCTTGACCCGCCTGGACCAACCCGACGGGGTGTGGACCCCCTTGAAGGGTCGGGACTTTTCCCATAGACTTCAATGGCGGAGAAACCCCATTGACCTCAATGGCAGCAATTTACCATTGAAAGTCTATGGCGGAGAAGCCCGTTGTTTTCAATGGGGATTTAGTGAAAAGCTGAGATTTCTTTTTTAGCGGAGATTTTTGTATTAAAATGAAAAATGATTTAATGTGCATTTGTGTAACTCCGGTTCCATAGGTCGTAGCAAGTCGCTTTTTGGATCATATGGTGTCCCATTTCGGGCCATGAGAACTGGGAAGTTTGGTTCTGCTAGACCCAATAGAACCGGATGTTTTAATACGTTTATGTTTTATGTTTAAAACTGTGTCCCAAGGTATGGACAAAGACTCAGAGGAAATTCCTTTGTCTACCAGGATAGCAGATGGCCCCAGAGGCGCCCCAATGTCTGGGATTTAAGTGTTGTGCAAAGGGTCTTGTCACCCTCCCTGATGATTTAAGGGCGGAGGAGGATCAAACCAGAGCAGTCTCCAAGCATCCCAGTTATCACCTTTTAACAAAGGTTATCTTGCTAGAGATCCAGATGGGTAGACTGGCTAGCATTCCATTTGCCTATGGGGGGTTACAGAAATGAGACCCCAGAGTTCTACTGCGCATATGCCAGCTAGCAGGGGGGCCTGTCCTAAAATGTGTTCCCCCATCAAAGATTGGCTGGAGATCATGGGAAACCAATCACAGGTACTTAAGTTTAAGGATAGAGGGACAAAAGGTTTATAAACTGCTGTTCCCCACATATCCTTAGTTGTTCGTGGTTAGTCTTCAATTTATCATCTGATGATTACCTGATTGCTGAAGAGAAATGCTACATCAAACTTCTCATTCCCCAACCCCTAAGTAAGTGCACTTCTTGTCTGTTACTGTATTATTCATGTGTTCACCTATCCTAAGGAATAAACTCACTTTATTATATCTAAGACTCGTTTCAGTTCAAACCCAGTTATTTTTGTGTAATATTAATGCACCTGTGGAGGCTATCGTCACAGTCTCCGTAGCTGAACCCCATTAATTTCAGCTCCAGGAACCCCCTGCTACCCTAGATACTTTCATCTGCAGGGGGTTCCGGTATCTTTTTAAAGTTTAAAGCATCCGCGTCACGCGGGCCAATAGGAGCCGAACCTGATGATGTCACAGCTTCCTATTGGCCCGCAGGAGCTTTGAAACTCCATCACCACGTCGACCCTGCTGGCCAAGCAGAGTGGCTACCGGCACCCCCTACGGAAGTATCTCCGAAAACAGGGGTCCCCAGAGCCAAAATGAATGGGGATTATCTGCAGAGTACCCCTGCTTCAATTCTAGCTTAACATTGTTTTTTATAGATAAAATCGCCAGCTTGGATTGGCACTTTAAGAGAAATAGAGCAAGGGCAAAGAAAAGCACAAGTTTAGATACAAGTTAGATAAGAATAGCCACACTAAACCAACTGAAACGTATCCGTGGCAAAGTTACAAACTAAACTACAGACTGACGATTCTGCTGAATTTGGACCTCGTGATAAAACCTGTACAAGGGATAAGTAACCTGTCTCTTGGCACAAAGTTATGTATAATTATGTTACTGAACAACCCACTTCACAAAGGAAAACCAGCCTTAAAGCGAGTCACAGCAGTATAGCAAAGTAACGGCAAAGGAATAAAGAGGCCTGTGAATACAGATGAAAGAAGGTAAATAGATGTGCCACAAAAGGGTACTTACTGTAAGGACTTTGCAAGATGTTTGCATTCTCATACACATGGGCAAAAGGTGAAATGTATAGGAAAATTGCAATGTAGCCCTCCTGGGGGGCTATTCAGTGAAAACCTATAAACGTTTTGGTAATTATTCTGCTTCTCAGGATTTGAGATGCAGTCCCATCTAGAACTCAACCGAGTTAGAATGAAGGATTTGGAAAGTGCACCATATTTAGTAATTCAGTAGTCCTCCCCCCCCCCTCCTTATAGCAAACTGGACTTCAAAGGCGTTTCACTCTGGGTATCTACATCAATTCCTAAATGTCATTGAAAATAGAACCTCTGACTCCATTAAATGTTGCATGCTAGCCTGCGGTTCTCTATGGACTATGGAGCTGGCAAATGAGTGTGCACACTTCTCTTCGACCCCCCCCTCCCCGCCCCACCTCTCTCCCAGTGACACCAAACAACTACGCAGAGCCCTTTGTTGCATAAGCACAAAGGACACAGACCCCTCCCCTCCCAAACCCCTGTTGCCCCTCAAATACATATAAAAAAAAGTATAACTAATAATGTATATACGTATCTGTGTATCAATATAAAAATATAATCCAAGAGACACCAATAGCATCCCCACCATGTACCCAGTTACTTCCATTCCCTTTGATGGCAAGGTGTCAACAATCCGTTTCATAGTCCAGCTATGGCTGGGGTCTGGGTTTAGACCGGTGTTTGTAAATATATAGTAATGTGTATAAAACAAATGTCTGGTCCTTGACTGACGCCATAGGCTCTGATATCTGTATGCCTGCCTCCCTGGCTTTTCTTTTCACGCTGTTGAGAGGTGCTGCTACTTGGACCGATGTGCACCCCGTTCTTTACCGCTTGATCCACCCCCCCACCTTACGGGCGTCTAATTCTGGACCCTAAAGTCCAGCCTCCACCATTCAACAATCCCATTTCGTCCTCCCCAACCACTATTTCCAACATACCAGAGACTCTACTTAATTTTTTTGCCTTCGATTTTGAATAAAGACAAGTTCACGTACAAATCTAAATGAGCCTGAAAGTTATTTCCATTATGTTAAGGGGATTAACAGCCCATGTGAATGTCACACAGCCACCTCAAAGTACAAAAAGTTTTGCGGCAACATTTTTTCTGGTCCAGGAGACGCACTTCATGCTCAACTCTGCCCCAAAATTCTTTAACAAACATTTTCCACAGGTTTATCTCGCGTTAGCCCAGGTTAAGAGAGAAAAAAAATAAAAAAAAGGACAGGCCATCCTAATTAACAAGAATACCCCATTTTCATTAAAAAAAAGGATAAAAGATGCACACAAAGAAGCGGCTGCTTCCATTTTAACGTACCCAATGGGGAAGTATGTGAATAGGTAATACTCAAACACAGTTAGTTACATACTTAACTTAAACAGGAACAATGATTTGTGAATACCTACTGTGATGTACATGTCAGCCAGTACCCCTCCAATGTATGCATAACAAAATGTATGATATGTGTGTATTCTGTGAAAAACAATAAAAAAATTGAAACAAAAAAAAAAAAGGATAAAAGCTGATAACGGGGTAGATTTATAAGCATAATAGGCAGCCTCTCAGGACAGGGGTCACAATAGCTAACCTCTACGCCCCCATTGACAATAATGCACATTTTTATCAAGATGTGCTTTCACACACTAGACTACATTCAAAAAAAGAGTAGTTATCCTAGGGGGGGGGGGGAGGATTCAATCTAGCCATAAATGACAATATGGACAGATCAATACCCCCTCTACAAGACAACACCATAAGAAAGCAGACAGAGCCCCAACAGCGGGCCCAAAAGGTTCAAAGTTCATATCTGGAGAGAATTACACCCGGGTACTAAAGACTTCACTTTTTTTCTCATTCCCACAATGTTTATCTAAGAACAGACTACATCTTTATTGACCTAGTCCTTTCAACCCAAGCTTGTCGCTCTGAGATTCATCCAATAACATAGGTCGACCACACTACAGTGAACCTGACCCTGGAATCTCCTTCCTTATCAGTGTAGACCAGATTGGAGATTAAATTACCCCATCCTCAAAATCCCAGAAGTCCGCTCTGAGATCGCAGAAGAAATAAAAACTTCTTTCAAAATTAACAAAGATAGTATCGGCTCACAAACCACACTATTAGTCGGTCCTGAGAGGTAAGCTGATCAGCATTGCTTCCCATAGAAAGCGAGTCCGGAGAGAACAAATCTACTTCTTGAAAACTAAATCGAGAAGCTAGACAAAGTCCACAAACAAAACCCCTCTACTGCTGTCTTGAAAGAGTGTATTACTCTGCGAGGTGAGCTCAATGCCTCTGCATGACTTTACTTGCAGAAAAAAGTATGTTATGGACCTAACAGAGATTTATTGAAAAATCGAAGAAATCTGATTCTATGCTGGCAGCGTGGCTCCGGCAAACTCATGCTTCAAGCAACATACATACATACATACATACATACATACAATTAGACAGTCCGTGGCGCTTACCTCGAATCCGGTTCTGACCGCACATGAATTTACCCGGTTTTACGAAACATTTTACGATGGCAGAAAATATCTCAGTGAAAAACGTACTATAACCTTACAAAAATACCTCACTGAAAAACGACTTCCCAAACTAAACAAGACTGACCTAGATAAACTTAATAGTCCAATAACACAAGACGAGCTACTGGAAACAAAATCACTGAAATATGCCAAAACCCTTGGCCCAGACGGTTTCACAAATTTGTATTTTAAAAAGATTTGCCACCCTCATAGCCCCACATATGCTAAATATTTTCAATTTTGCATTTAACGGCGTACAATTTCCCCCATCCGTGATACAAGCTAAAATCTCCCTGATTCATAAAGAAGGTAAGGACCCAATAGAATGTGGAATTTACAGGCCCATCTCACCGATCAACTCAAGACATCGAGATCATTGCTAAAATCCTTGCGAACAGATAAAACTAATTTATGCCCTAACACTCCACAGAGACCAAGCTGGCTCCACCCCTGGGTCGCCAAGTGGCCAATAACATGCTCCGAATACGCAACACATTGGCAAAAATACTACATTTCAGTCGATGCTCTATTCCTAAGACGCCTAAAAGGCCTTCGATCATGTAGATTGGACTCTTTCAACTCTATATAGAACTTTAGTCGCACATATCAGACTGAACCCTGACATTCATGGTATTTCCGTAGGCCCAAACCTCTACAAAGCCTGTTTATATGCATATAATCTCCGGTTTCTCACCAGGCACCTAAATTCCCTTCCAAACATGTTTAAAAGAACTGGACAGCTTTCCCAAAATTAATCATTCCAAGTCAGGAGCGCTCAACAACAATATTCCTAAAGAAACAATCAAATTATTGTCCCTTCATTTCAATTTCAAATGAAAGGATCAATCTATTAAATATTTAGGCATCCAGCTTACCAATTCCAACTTCTCACTATATCAATCAACTTTCCCACCCTTAATGAAAAAAACTCAATTTGGATTTTAAGAACTGGACAAAATTCCAAATATTATGGATCTGGTATATCAACACAATAAAAGTGAATCTGCTACCTACGATTTACCTCTTTCATACGTTACCCACCCCCAATCAGACACAAATATAAAAGACCTACAAACTAAGGTCTCCCAATTATTCTGGAACAACAAAATGACCTAGAATTAAAATAAATAAATAAATAAAACAGATCCTACACCAATCCTCCCATGCCCGATCATGCTTTTTAGCATACTACATATTAGCCCAAACTAGCCAGATGGTTATGTGGCATGGCAACCCAACACACAAAAAAAATCTGGGTAGAAATCGAAGTCCTCACATCCACATAGACAAAAAATACTCTGGCGACTCGATTGTCACTATGTTAATTCCCAGTACTCGTTCCCAGCTGTCAGACTCCCTCTAAAACTCTGGAAACTCATACGACTTTGTTAAAAGTACTTCATTACTAGGGCTCATGAACTCAAATACATGGGGTGGGAGTGGATTAAAGCAGGGTCCGCAGCAGGGACAATAGAGAAAGCAAGCACGGTCTGAATATTAACAAAAAAGATATTCATCTGGCGTTTGAGATGTGTAAACCCAAATACCAAGTGGGAACATACAGTGGTGTGAAAAAGAAAGTACACCCTCTCTGAATTCTATGGTTTTACATATCAGGACATAATAACAATCACCTGTTCCTTAGCAGGTCTTAAAATTAGGTAAATACAACCTCAGATGAACGACAACACATGACATATTACACCGTGTCATGATTTATTTAACAAAAATAAAGCCAAAATGGAGATGCCATGTGTGAAAAACTAAGTACAGGCATACACCGGTTTAAGGACACTCACTTTAAGTACACTCCTCGTGAGTATATCGCCCAATAGGCACACGGCAGCTCGTGCATGCGCCTGTTAGCACGTCCTGAACAGCAATACCGGCTCCCTACCTATACCGAAGCTGTGCGCTAGCGGGGAGACTATAGAGCCTGTTATAAATGCGTAATTTACATTAGTTATGCATGTATATGACGTTTGCAGTACAGTACATGCATCGATAAGTCGAAAAAAAAGTAGTGCTTCACTTTAAGTACATTTTTGCTTTACAGGTGTGCCGACGAGTATTCTAAAACTTATCTGGGGCAATCACCAACATGACTCAGGTACATGCTGCACATTTCAGTGATATTTCTGCAGACAGACTAATGGCCCATCGGATTAAC
Organism: Ascaphus truei; assembly: GCA_036426205.1. Classification (NCBI taxonomy): domain Eukaryota; kingdom Metazoa; phylum Chordata; class Amphibia; order Anura; family Ascaphidae; genus Ascaphus; species Ascaphus truei. Next base: position 284,546,356 of record CM071567.1, read on the forward strand.
ACAGCGGGGTCCCTGGCAGTCCCATTCACTGTAGAATGATGGACTTTAAATTGTTTGGAAATGGCCTTATAACCCTTCCCAGATTGATGGGCAGCAACAATTGCTTCTCTAAGATCATTGCTGATGTCTTTCCTCCTTGGCATTGTGTTAACACACACTTGAATGCTCCAGACCAGCAAATTGCTAAAACTTCGGCTTTTATAGAGATGGTCACACTTGCTGATGATCAATTAATCAAGGGCATTTGATTAGCAGCCTAAGGCCTCGGACATGGTCAAAAAGACCGTGCTGAGGCGTGCTGAGGGGAAACATTATCCCTATCAGCGCGGCTTTAGACGGCGCTTCCGCACGCTTCCGCAGGCGTGTGGAAATGCAGGAGACAGGCAAGTTTCAATTTTGCCGCTCATGCAAGCGCAGGCCCGGTCACATGACTGCCAGAAGCCAATGGCAGTCCGTGACGTCGGCGCCGTGACGTGGCGCCCTAGCCCTGCCTGCCTCCCGCCCTGCACACAAGCGCGCTTGCTGACGCTCATGCAGGGACAAGAAAAATCTCCTGCGTGAGCAGGTGAGCATGAGCATCAGCGCTGCCCAGCGCCACTCCCTGCATCATGTCCCAGGCCTTAGTCTGACAAGTCTGCTACTTAGCATCTTAATTCCTAGGGAAGAAGTAAGGGTGTACTTAGTTTTTACACATGGCTTCTCCATTTGGGATTTATATTTGTTAAATAAATCATGACACGGTATAATATGTCATGTGTTGTTCATCTGAGTTTGTATTAACCTAATTTTAAGACCTGCTAAGGAACAGATGGTTGTTATTATGTCCTGATATGTAAAACCATAGAATTCAAAGAGGGTGTATTTTCTTTTTCACACTACTGTATATTCAAAACAAACCTGTGCACATATGTGATAAAAACTCATTGCAAGCTGTGAATTATACCATTGATAAACTATTTAATAATAGTGAACATGTTTAATAAAATAGTGAGATAAAAAAAACAAAACAAAATGTAGATGACCTGTTTTGCAGCTCTAAATCCGAAAATAACTGTCCTCTGAAGCTCTGGAAGTAGTGATCTCGAAAGTATGGGAAGCACAAACAAACCCCGGAAAACAAGGAAATTAAATATAGTGCAATTTTATATTGAAAATGTAGAAACATTTATTCCCAATATCTCATCGTCCCGTGACGAGACACGAGGAAACCCAGGTGTACAGGAAAGCTGGTGGCGCATCCGTTAAATCGGTGTCATCTGGTGTGGGTGAGATCCGTCGCCCCCTTGCAGGGACTACCAGCCTCCGTGACACCTATATGATTTTCTATAATGCCTAAAGAACTTCACGATTGTAAGTGTACATTCGTGAAGACTTAACTGATTACAACACATTGTTGAAGTGAAACTTCTTTGCTGGCACCTACAGAATTTTGATAGGAAAAATCCTGTGTGTTGTAACAACATTCCATGACGGATGTGACGGCACTGCTGGCAGAAGAGGCCATCGGGAAGGGAGAGGGAGGGGAAAGACACACACCCCTTGGGGAGAGCGAAAAACATCTCAAACAAAATCCGGCCAGGGGTGTGTGTGTGGGAGGGGGTGGGAGGGGTGGGAGGGTGATGAGTGAGGAGCTGTTCCGGGCCAGGGAACTCAAACAGCGACAAGAGGAAGGCAGCGGGTCTAGCCTGTGGATGCTGATCCCTTGTGTCCACGTACCTCCGCCGGGGGAGTAGAGAGGGGGGGCTGGCTCCGGCTCGGCACACCTGTGCAGAAGGCACCAGCAGCAGGACACGGAGAATAATCCACACACACACACACACGGAATTCACAGTTACTATAAATATAGAAATGCAAATAGTTAAAACACCCAGGTTTTTTTTTAAAAGTGAAACTTCTTTAGCGGAACCTACCACATCAGCAAAATTCCCTGGCAGTGAATGCAGTTGATTGATGTGGAAGTCAGTGGTGGCAGATGAGGCCGTCAGTGTTGCCAGCTGCCAGCAGGAGTCACCAGAGAGGAGGAAGGCAGCGACACACAGTGAGCCACCAAACACCCTCCACCGAGTGAGTCGCCAAACACGCCATCCCTGTGAGCCATCGAGCACCCCCACCCGTGAGCCACAGGACACACCCTCCCCCCCAGTGAGCCGTCGAGCACAAAGTGAGCTGCCAAGCACCCCCACCCCCCGTGAACCTCCAAGCACAAAGTGAGCGCTGAGCACCCCCTCTCATGAGCCGCCAAGCAGGCCCTCCCGCTCCCCCCCGTGAGCCGCCGAGCACCCCCCCACAAGTCAAAGGACACACCCTCCCTGCCCCAGTGAGCTGCCAAGCACCCCCCAGTGAGTCGCCAAGCACACAGTGAGCCGCCGAAAACGCCCTCCCGCCCCCCTCCGTGAGCCGCTGAGCAACCCCAGTTTCCCTGTCCAAAGTCTCCGCTTTGTGAGTCATTTTCAAGTTGCATTGGATTCGAGATTGGGTGGTCCCTGAGCCTCCATTCTCTGCAAGACCTTCACTCCCTCGTACTCATGGGGGTTGCGGAGTCCCCCAGTGTCTTGGACACGTCACTATGGTTAAACGAGAACGCATCTGAAGCTATAAAAGCCATATTGTGGATTTCCCTACCCTTGGGATGTCTGTCTGTGCCAACCATGGCGTCCAGACTTTTAGAAAATTTACGCCACTGTCATTAATAAGACTTGCCAGTTTTTCCATCTGGCACACAAACCAAATTCTGCTACGAATCTTGGAAATTTAAGGAATTTCGTTTTGTTTCCATAATGGTGCAATCTTGCACCTCGTTGCTGTTGCAAAATGGGCAACCAGTTTAAGTTCGACTTTGGGTAGGCCTGGTATTGGTCTGTTTATAAGAAAGAGCCATGGGTCCATCAGAATTGTGAGGTCAAAAATCCTCTGCAGCTAATATTTTCCCATATAGGGGTGATCCGAGGGCCGGGCTAAAACACACGTTCTAAGTCAAACTTCTTTGCGTTTTGGCACTGAAATTGTGTTTTGATTTATAATTAAAAACATCACCATTACAAATACAATTTCTGGGACAAAACAGTGAAAAAAGGCAAAGAAGTTTCACTTAAAATGCGCGTGCTCGGCCCACACACACACTTACTTTTTTTTTTATGATCTGCACTCTCCTGTTGCTCTTTTTCTTTCTGGGGGAACCTGCACCGCATTACATCTGACGCACAATACATGAGCGTCTCTACGTCGGGCCAGAGACGAACACACTGAGGCTGACAGAATGTTTGGTGCCTTCACCCAGTGATTATTTTGTGAGTGCACATTCTTTTGAGATATAGGGAATTATTGTTACTACATTTTCAATACAATAAATATTGCACTAAAACTTATTTCCTTGTTTTCTATTTTTTTTCCGCTCCCCATATTTTTGAGATCACGGTCTGAATATGCCAGCATATACAGCTTAGAGCTGAATAAGGGCTATGTGCCCCAGAACAAGGCAAGAAACGTCAAAAAATGCATTTCATTATTACAGGGAAAAAAAAACTTTTTATTTTGTGGTGCTGATGTTCTCCAAGAAATACAAGTTTCGTTGTTAATGGCTGCAAGTGGTATTGCTTCAAGTCACAGGTACTGTTTGAGATAGACCAGGGTTTCCCAAACTTTTTTTTCCGTGACCCGGTTATTTTTTAACTTCTTTTTCGTGACCCACTAAAAATTTTATCGCCTATACTGGCCTTTAGGGCCTGCACAGACACACACACAGCCACTGATATATTGTTACGATGCGCGGAACACGCCCCCTGCGGCGTGTCCCTTCCTTACCTGTTTACTTCTGATCGCCGCCCTCTAGCTGCGAGTCAAGATCCTGTGTCTTTAAGGATTCTGAAGTAAGCAACGCCATCTTGCTTTCTGGCAAACCCTGCCCTCTTCCTCCTGACAGGAAGTAAGCCTCTCTTTGACTTTCTCTCTGCTATTGGTCTTTTGCTGCCTGTCTGCTAGTACTCATCGCATACTGCGCCTGCCTGGACCTCCTTGGGACCTTTACATATCTCATGTGGATTCCGGAAGACTGGGACAGTCACTCATACTACTGAGGTTAGTTTACCGTCGGGTAGTGTAGGTACCTGCTTAGTAGGGTTCACCTTGACGTGGTGGCAGTCTTATAATTCCTTGGCCAATGGATTAGACTAAGTACCCTTATGTTATGTTTAATTTCGCTGCACCTTGCTGTTTTTGTTACTATGCCTTTAAGAAGTCTGGACGTTCTCCATTTAGTATCCTTCTCTGGATGTTACCTTGTGCTCTGGACTCCATGCCCATGTTCATGTTCCTAGTTACCTGGTTTCCGTTTCCAGACTCCTGGGCTGAAGCATTGGCTTTCCATAACCCCCACGTTGGTGCCTGAGAACGCGCGCACTCCCGCTCTGCTGTCAGAGCATGCGCGCACATGCAGATGGATCACTCGTGTCTCTGAGTAGGCACCGCACCTCCGGACGTGTCGCGCATTCTCATGCGCGCGGCGCGATCACGTGAGCCGATCCCCAGCTGCGCGGCAACTTACTCCCTTCGTATCCCCTGCGGCCTCCCCACCTCGCTAACGGGTCCTTCCCTTTCTCCCTGCGCTTGTGACACACAAACACTGATACACACAGACACACAAACACTGATACACACAGACACACTTACACTGATACACACACACTTACACTGATACACACACACTTACACTGATACAGATACACACAGATACACACACACTCGCTCTCCCCTATACGCACACAGACACAAACAGTGAATTACAGGCAACGACGGATGTGAGTGACTGGAGGGGGGAGGGGGCCAGGGACACTTGGGTGGATGGGAGGGGGCCAGGGACACTTGGGTGGGAGGCAGTGACTGGGTGGGGTGACTTACCTTGCTGCCGGCCACTTTCCCCTGCTGCCCCCGATATCCCCTGCTGCCCGGGATGGGAGGTGGGCTTGGGGGGACGGGAGGTAGGCTTGGGGGCATGGGAGGTGGGCTCGGGAGGGGGTGCCACGGGAGGTGAGCTCGGGAAGCTGGCCGCGGGGGGAAGCGGGCCGCAGTAGGAGCTTGTACTTCCCCCTCCCCCACGTAACGTGCGGGCTGCAGAGGAGCTGGTACTTCCTCCTCCGTCCCACATTGGGAGCGGGGGGGAGGAAGGGAGCGGGCCCTGCACATGCGCGCGGGACCGCGGGGGGAATCGCCGCCATTTTTTTTTTTAACTTGAGCGGGGGGGGGGGGGGGGACGGGAGACACCGCGCGGCCAGCCTCGCTGCGACCCGGCAATTTTGGTGCCGTGGCCCGGTGCCGGGTCGCGACCCACCATTTGGGAAACGCTGAGATAGACCAACAACCAAAGTATGCGACTTTAAATAATGAACTATGGGGTTAAAAAAAATTACATAATATACATAACCTTTCGCAGTGAAAACCCTTATTGAAGTTTATGGTGGTTTTCTGCCTCAGCAGATAAAGAATAAGACCCTATAGGTCATTAATTATCACTCTAGTGTGTGTTTGCATATTTGTATGAAAAATGTTACACTTTTCATTAATCAATTTCCTTTACCGGATGCAGACACGATAGGAGCCTCCTTGCCGTTTCTGTGATTTCTTGTTAACGATTACTAAATATGGAGTAATATTTAATATATCAAAAAGCACAAATACTTCCAGGTTATATGTCAAAAAGACAAGTATTAAAAAAAAACCAAAAGGCTGAGATGTGGTTTTAAGGAAATGGCCGATGTACATTACATTACGAAGTATAGGTGATAATCAAGCCTTTCTGGTGTGAATCAATGGATATTGGCGATTCTATGTAGACATCTCGCGAGTTGCCTCAGAAAAGAGAGGATATATAGTGCAAAACAATTTCATCAACAGGGTAAAATCAGAACACTCAAAAACGGGTGTCCTTTTGAAGCTTAAGGCCTTGCCCCTGCTGCCTACTACAGCGTCCGCCGCACTGGCGCCGGGCCCGCTGCGAGGGGGGGCCGCAGCACTCGCGCGAGAGCTATACCTGCTATCAATAGAATTGAGAGCAGGACTCGCGTCGAGCGATTAGGCACGCCCCCCGGCGGTTCAGCCAATGAGGGCGAACCTGCCGGGTGACGTCATGGCCGTGCCCCCGTCACTCCTCCGCCACCCCCCCCCCCCCCGGTCTCTCCTCCTGCAGTGAGTTGCAGACCGGGGAATCGGCTGAACGCGCCGCCAAAAGCGCGGGCGCGCGTTACAGCGGAGAGACCGGCATAATACTAGTTGCACGCGCAACAGCACGTGACGTCACACGCTTCCGTCACTCTCGCAAAACATACACTGTGCCAGTGCGATTTAGCGCGCGGCGGGGAGGCCGTCACATCCGCTGCGCTGTGCTGCAGTGATTGGTTGCCGCAATTCACGTGATGCGGCCGTCGCACCAAAAAAACTATTATTTTGTCTCCTGAGGATTCAGCCTCTTACACTCTGAAAATATTTGCGCTCGTCTTTGTGCTTTTTTGTTAATAGTATCTCAATGTCAGCATAACAGCAACACACATTTGCATGTATGTTGTAAGGCTGGCCATTAATGAGGCTAAGAAACAATTAATCAAATTAAGAGGGTGTGCTCTTCATTGATCTGCACTGCAGGCTCCTATGTCAGGGAAGTGGTCAAGAACTTCAGTGTTTTGATCTAAACTTTTGAAACAATATCACTGAATTTAATACAAGGGAATCTACGGATGACAGAAGCAAACACACCTTTATCCCATGAGGATTGAAATCATTCAGTTACAGCCAAGAAGCATGCGTGCCTTGCTGAGTCATCTGGATTGTAGCTGTGCCTTGAGCTTTGTTTAAAATTGATAATTTTCAAGAAATTGACTTCAGAACAATGTTCACCTGACTAGCCCAGTGCAAATATAATGCATGCATATAAAGTTGGTTACTGGCAACAGTATGTAACACATCAGTAAACAATGAGCCCTACCCTCCAACATTCTGACAGTGACTGCACAAGTCTTCTTGTGTATGTTCTGTATATTTCATCACAATATGCAATGCTTCAGGGATAGTCCGACTTCCTAATCTGTAATTCTGCACAGCCTTGCCTTCTCAGTTAATTCTATTGCCAATTTTCTTCTGTTTTCTCTTAAATCTCTTGCATAATCCTGGAGGGCCACCATGAAAAACCTTAAACAAAGACCACTTAATGCATCCGTTATGCAACATTAAATGTTTTGATGTAGAATTAGGGTTTCAAGTGTGGGGGAAACTAATATAAACCAATTATTCTTTTATAACGGATTCCCATCCGGTGTTTTTAATTAATCAAGAACACAGACAATTTGGATGTAGGTTTTACTCTTTCCAAGTCTGGTTTCAGATGCCACTGCTTGCCGTTCTCTGCTGGCTGGATCGGTTCCCACTTACACTTTTTTTTTTCAAACCAACTCCTATTGATCGCCATAGGATCTACATTTCACTTGGGCTTCAGGGCGATTGCTCTTATTGAGGTTATCTTATGGTCACGGGAGACCAGGACTTTTAACACTTTTATACTGGGATCATACACTAGGCAAAACAAGGCAGTGGAACAAAATGAGGTTTATTCTGGTAGACCCGCGTACACACAATGAATATACAAAATACAGACGAAACACACACTTACTGGGGGTCTGGGGGTGAAAACTAGGCTCAAATAGGTGCAGGACGCCTGCTTCAAAAGGCTTACCCTGACCGGGATTTCCACCCGGGCTTCCTGGTCCTCTTTTTGGCTAAAAACCGTAGCCGCGACCGCTACATTCTAAAACGAGAACTTGGACCTCGTGTCTGACTTAGCCTCAGCTCGGCAGACTTTCCTAGCTCCAAAAATGAAGCCGGCTGCTCTGCTATTTGCAACAGAGCAAATGTTATGAACACACTACACATGCGCAGAAATGGCCATAACCATATGTACATGCGCAGAAATTGCCACAGCCATCTGAGACGGGACTACACAGTCTGCGTATGCGCATACGAGTCTAGTGCCGACCGGTGGAGGCACCAGGAACTGAGAGCAGCGGACATGGCAGTGTTAATCCTTGATGGATCCCAAATACTGTAATATAATATACATATATATATATATACAGGTCATGTCAGTGTCTGCCTCATGTTTACATGCATTTATTCAGGAACCATAAAAGGTTATAGCTATGCACAGTGACAAGCAATGTATTTTTTTTGCAAATGCTTGTTTTTATTTAATTGCAATGTATTGTATTTTTGGTGCTTGTATTTTTTAGGTTGCCCATTGACTGGCAGTGGCAAACCATGCCCATATTATTTGGGCATGGTGTACCACTGTGCCCATTAATTGGTTTATTGGTATTTTTGGGAATTGTAATGTAAAACATTTTTATTCAGTGCTTGTTTTTTTATTGGTAGATTGCCCATTCATTGCTATAGTGTCAAACCATGTGGTTAGCCGCTAAGGTAATGAAACTGGCTGCAATTGAATTTTTATTGCATAGGATCAATACCGGGGGTCGATGGGTGTGTTGTTCCCCCCCCCCCCCCCAGATGCGGGGACCGCCCCCAGAGATACGGGGGTCCGTGGTAACACCCGGGGACCCGTGGTGCTCTGTGGGGTCCCGCCGGCCTCGAGTATCAATCTTATGCAGTAAAACTAAAAGAAACTGCTTTTATCCATCTTGCAATATCTTTAGCGTCAACTATAGCGGACGACAAAATATTGCAAGTTTTTAAAGTACGATATGCTTATCACTGCTTAATGAATAGCAATTTCCGTAAAAAAAAATTACAATTTCTGGCATGTTTTTGCTTCTCGTACGGCTTTTTTTTGCCAGAGTGTTATAGTACTATAAAAATCAGTTTCAGTGAGATATTGCCCTGTTATCGAAGCTTTGTTAATAGAACACCGGTAATATCGCTGTTTAAGGGCATTTATAGTGCTATAAGCCACTTACCGAAGTTTAGTGAATACACCCCTTAGTCTCGCTTATTAAATTTGACTATTAACCTAACATTTCATTGGAAATCCTTCACAGTATCAGGCTCGTCTGGCAGATATTTACATCCAAATCTTTGGTTAAGGTAGTTTGTTGTGAGGAATTCATTGTTTCAGTGAAAGCTGTGGCAATACCCTTTTTTTTGCATCTATTTGTAGTACTTAACCACACACTTAATGTTTAATTTCCTTACATCACAAAAATGTAATAAGAGTACAACATTTAACTGCGTACTAAATACCAAATGATGTATTGCTGTAAAGGAGGTATTTACTGTACATACCATAGAATACAGTTTAAAAAAAAGCAGTTATTGGTCTCAGAGGCATTTACTAATAATATATATTGCAACTTTGTGACATTTGTGCTTTGGCGTTGCAGAAATGCTCTTTCACGTCATTGTGCCATGATATTATTAGAGTGATTAGCAACTTGTACTTCATAATTGATGCAGAGATCTGAAAAGCAATGGTCAATACCTTTTCAGACCTGGCAGTTTTGACAGGCAACAAAAAGGCACAACTGCATTGTTTAGATCCCTGAAGAAGCCATTCACGTGGTGAAACGCTTAGGAGGAGGATCCTACTGAGGGTCTCCAATCATTGAGCACTCAGCCAGCACTGCTCCTGAGCCTGCCAGCTCACTTTGGGATTGAATCTGCTAGCCTTGGGAATCCTTCCACTGCACACGGAACAGCGTCATATCCGGTGTCTGAAATCACGTCCGGAGTCCAATGTCCCAACCCCCTCTAATATCGCGTCTGAGATCAGATGCATTGACTTATTCCATCATTTTGCTACATTCATGTTATTATGAGCCAAAATTAACCTTTCAGTGTTGAATAGATCAGCTATATATTACAACAGTCTTTGATGACAAAATAATAAGTATTCAATTTGTCTCAACAAAAAAAAAATTAATTCAAGATTCAAATGTGCAATTCTAGGAAATATCACTTCTCCAAATCTCTTATATTTTCCATAGATACACAATCCTAGCAAATTGTTAGTATCCAATTTATTTCATTCTGATTTCTTCAGGTAATGTTTTACTGCAATTAAATATACTTTTTTTTGTTTGTTTTATTCTACTGATGCATGTGTATCATTTTATTTAACTTTGCAGATAAAAATACAAAAAACACAGCGCACGACGCTCATAGTGCATTAAATGATAATTTTAGTAACCAAGTAAGAAGGTAAGTAATGTGCGTACATTAAAACAAAATTAAACAAGCATTTCAGGGTTATTGTTACCCAAACACCAACGGACGCTCGTGATGGTCTCGTGGCTCTCTCCTTCTCAATCCAAAACAGCCTCGGTGTAGGGCATGGATAGTCTCCACTCCAGTCACTGGTGTGCCAGCCCCTTGCCTCAGGGTAGGTCTTAAGCAGTCTCAAGTTTTTCGGTAAGCAGCAGTCCCATTTAATGTGCGCAATGCCCGCTACTGCACAGGTCCAGCTGGCAATCGAGCAGCAGAGCGCACGCTGTTTGGCGTCCTGCTCAAACACTTCCTGGTCTATGACGTCATGCGATCGCGAGAGTTCGCCGCGAGTCTGCAAATCACCGGACCGGTTCTCTGGGAGTGCTGTCTTGTGGGTGGCTCGCAAAGGTCTTACAGTTCTTTAATCCAACGCGTTTCGAGACCACATGGGTCTCTTCATAGAGACACTGCTACACACACCACAGAGACACGCTTACACACACAAGAGACACTGCTGCTACAAACACACGAGGACACTGCTACACACACACAGAGACACTGCTACACACACACAGAGACACTGATACACACACACAGAGACACTGATACACACACACAGAGACACTGATACACACAGACACACAAACACTGATACACACAGACACACAAACACTGATACACACAGACACACAAACACTGATACAACACAGACACACCAAACACTGATACACACAGACACACAAACACTGATACACACAGACACACAAACACTGATACACACAGACACACAAACACTGATACACACAGACACACTTACACTGATACACACCACACGTACACGAATAACCACACACTTACAACTGATACAGAACACACCGATACACCACACACTCGCTCTCCCCTATACGCACACAGACACAAAAGTGAAGTACAGGCAGGCAACGACGGATGTGAGTGACTGGAGGGGGGAGGGGGACAGGGACACTGGGGGGATGGGAGGGGGACAGGGACATTGGGTGGGATGGCAGTGATGGGTGGGGTGAATTACCTGGCTGCCGGCCATTTCCCCTGTGAACCGATATCCCCTGCTGCCCGGGGATGGGAGGTGGGATTGGGGGAGGGAGGTAGGGAGGGAGGTAGGCTGGGGCAGGGGAGGTGGCTCGGGCCGGGGGGCCAGGGAGGTGCGCTCGGGGAAGATGGCCGCGGGGGAGGGAAGCGCGGGCCGCACACGCACCCCAGTTGGAGCTTGTACTTCCCCCTCCCCCACGTAACGTGCGGCGGGCTGCAGAGGAGCTGTACTTCCTCACCTCCGTCCCACATTGGGAGCTGGGGGGGAGGAAGGAGCGGGCCTGACACATGCGCGCGGAACGCGGGGGGAATCGCCCGCCATTTTTTTTTTAACTTGAGCGGGGGGGGGGGGGACGGGAGACACCGGCGGGGGCCAGCACGCTTGCGAACGGAATTTTGGTGCAGTGGCCCGGTGCCGGGTCGCCGACCCACCATTTGGGAACCGTGAGGATAGACAACACACAAAAGTATGCGACTTTAAATAATGAACATGGGTTTAAAAAAAAATTACATAATATACATAACCTTTCGCAGTGAAAACCCTTTATTGAAAGTTGATGTGTTTTTTTCTGCCATCAGCCGATAAAGAATAAGGACCCGATAGGTAATTAATTATCACTCTAGTGTGTGTTTGCTATTTGTATGAAAATGTACACTTTCATTAATCAATTTCTTTACCGGATGCAGACACGATAGGAGCATCCTTGCCGTTTGTGATTTCTTCGTTAACGATTCCTAAATATGGAGTAATATTTAATATAGTCAAAAAGCACAAATACTTCCAGGTTATATGTCAAAAGACAAGTATTAAAAAAAAAACCAAAAGGCTGAGATGTTGGTTTTAAGGAAATGGCCGATGTACATTTACATTACGAAGGATATAGGTGTAATCAAGCCTTTCTCGAGTGTGAATCAATGGATATTGGCGATTCTATGTAGACATCTCGCGAGTTGCCTCAGAAAAGAGAGGATATAAGTGCCAAAACAATTTCATCAACAGGGTTAAAATCAGAACACTCAAAAACGGGTGTCCCCTTTGAAGCTTAAGGCCTTGCCTGCTGCCTACTACAGCGTCCGAAGCACTGGCGCCGGGGGGCCCCTGCGAGGGGGGGCCGCAGCAACTCGCGCGAGAGCTATACCTGCTATCATAGAATGAGAGCAGGACTCGCGTCGAGAGATTGGCAAGCACCACGGCGGTTCAAGCCAATGAGGGCGAAATGCGGGGGTCGGGTGACGTAATGGCCCGGGCCCCCGTCACTCCTCCGCCACGCCAACCCCCCCCCCGGTCTCTCTCCGGCAGACCGTGAGTGCAAGACCGGGGAATCGGCTGACGCGCCGCCAAAAGCGGCGGCGCGCGTTTACAGCGGAGAGACCGCATAATACTAGTTGCAGCGCAACAGCACGTGAAGTCACACGCTCTCGTCACTCTCGGCCAAAACATACACTGTGCCAGTGCGATTTAGCCGCGGAGGGGAGGCCGTAACATCCGCTGCGCTGTGCTTGCAGTGATTGGTTGCCGCAATTCACGTGATGCGGCCGTCGCACCAAACAAACTATATTTGTCTCCTGAGGATTCAGCGCATTACACTTCTGAAAATATTTGCGCTCGTCTTGTGCTTTTTTTGTTAATAGTATCTTCAATGTCAGCATAACAGAACACACATTTGCATGTATGTGGGTAAGGTGGCATTAAGAGGTAAGAAACATAATCAAATTAAGGGGTGTGCTCTTCATGATCTTTGTGCACTGCAAGGCTCCTATTCAGGGAAGTGGTCAAGAACTTCAGTTTTTGATCTAACTTTGTGAAACAATATCATGAATTTAATACAAGGGAATCTCTACGGATGACAAGAAGCAAACACACCCTTTATCCCATGAGGATGAATAATTCAGTTACAGCAAGAAGCATGGTGATTGTGAGTCATCTGGATTGTAGCTGTGCCTTGAGCTTGGTTTTAAAATTGATAATTTTCAAGAAATTGGGGGGGGGAAACTTCAGACAATGTTACCTGACTAGCCCAGTGCCAATATAATGCATGCATATAAGTGGTAGGTGGGTACTGGCAACCGTATGTAACAATCAGTGGAACACATCAGTAAACAATGAGCCCTACCTCAAACATTCTGAACAGTGACTGCCAACAAGTCTTCTTGTGTATGTTCTGTATAGTTCATCACAATATGCAATGCTTAGGGACTAGTCCGACTTCCTAATCTGTAATTCTGCACAGCCTGGCCTTCTCAGTAATTCTATTGCCAATTTTCTTCGTTTCTCTTAAATCTCTTGCATTAACCTGGGAGGGGCCACATGAAAAACCTTATTAAACAAAGACCACTTAATGCATCCGTTATGCAACATTAAATGTTTTGATGTAGAATTAGGGTTTCAAAGTGTGGGGGAACTAATATAACACTTATTTCTTTACTGACACGGTATTCCCATCCGGTGTTGTTAATTAATCAAGAACACAGACAATTTGGACATGTATGTTTACTCTTCCAGTCTGGTTTCAGATGCCATGCTTGCCGTTCTCTGCTGGCTGGATCGGTTCCCACTTCAACTTTTTTTTTTCAACCAACTCCTATTGATCCCCTAGGATCTACATTTCCACTTGGGCTTCAGGGCGATTGCTCTTATTGAGAGTTATCTTATGGTCACGGGAGCGGAGAGGCCCAGGACTTTTAAAAACTTTATACTGGGATAACACTAGGCAACAAACAAGGCAGTGGAACAAAATGAGGTTTTATTATGCGTAGACCGCGTACACCACAGATGAATATACAAAATACAGAAACACGAAACACACACTTCTTACTGGGGGTCTGGGGGTGAAAACTAGGCTCAAATAGGTGCAGGACGCCTGCCTTCAAAAGGCTTACCCGACGGGATTTCCACACCCGGGCTTCATGGTCCTCTTTCTTGCTATAAAAACCGTACCGCGCCCGATACATTCTAAAACGAGAACTTGGACCTGTGTCGACTTAGCCTCAGCCGGCAGACTTCCTAGCTCCAAAATGAAGCCGGCATGCCTCTCGATTGCAACAGAGCAAATGTTATGAAACAAACTAAACATGCGAAGAAAATGGCATAACATATGTACATGCGCAGAAATTGCAAAGCATTGAGACGGGGGGACGGGACTACACAGTCTGCGTCAGCGCATCGAGTCTCGTGCACCGGGGAGGCACCAGGAAACTGAGAGAGCGGGACATGGCAGTGTAATCCTGATGGATACCCAAAAATGTAATATTAATTAGACATATATATATAGATACAGGTTCATGCAGTGTCTGCCCTCATGTTTTACATGCATTTTATTAGGAACCATAAAAGGTTATAGCTATGCACAGGACAGCAATGTATTTTTTTGCAAATGCTGTTTTTATTTAATGGGAAATGTATTGTATTTTTGGTGCTGTATTTTTAGGTTGCAATGAATGGAAGTGGCAAACCATGCCCATATTATATTTGGGCATGGGTACCACTGTGCCCATATTGGTTTATGGTATTTTTGGGAATGTATGTAAAAACATTTTTATTCAGTCGCTTGATTTTTTATTGGTAGATTGCCCATTCAGCTATAGTTGTCCAAACCATGTGTTAGCGCTAAGGTAAGGAACTGGCTGCCTGCAATGAATTTTATTGAAATAGGATCAATACGGGGGTCGATGGGAGGTGTGTTGTTCCAACCCCCCCCCAGATGCGGGGGACCGCCCCCAGAGATACGGGGGTCAGTGGTAACCACACGGGGACCCGTGGTGCTCTGGGGGGTCCCGCCGGCTCGAGTACAATCTTATGCAGTAAAACTAAAAGAACTGCTTTTATCCATTTGCAATATCTTTGCGTCAAACTATCGCGGACGGACAAAATATTGCAAGTTTTTAAATACGATATGTTATCACTGCTTAATGAATAGCAATTTCGTAAAAAAAAAATTACAATTTCTGGCCATGTTTTGCTTCTCGTACGGCTTTTTTTGCCGGTGTTATAGTACGATAAAAAATCGTTTTCAGTGAGAATGCCTGTTATCGAAGCTTTGTTAATAGAACACCGGTAATATCGATGTTTAAGGGCATTTATAGTGCTATAGCCACTTACCGAAGTTTATGAATACACCCTTATTCTCGCTTATTTAAATTGAACTATTAATTCCTAACATTTCTTGGAATCCGTCACGTATCAGGCTCGTCTGGCAGATAAAATACAAAAAACACAGCGCACGACGCTCATAGTGATGAAATGATAATTTTAGTAAACAAGTAACAAGGTAATTATGTGGTACATTAAAACAAAATTAACAAGCATGTCAGGGTTATTGTTACCCAACACAAACGGACGCTCGTGATGGTATCGTGGGGGCTCTCTCCTTCGCAATACAAAAACAGCCTCGGTGTAGGGCATGGATAGTCTCCACTCCAGTCACTGGTGTGCCAGCCCCTTGACCTCAGGGTAGGTCTTAAGGCAGTCTCAAGTTTTTCGGTAAGCAAGCAAGTCCCATTTAATCGTGCGCATGCCCGCTACTGCACAGGGCCAAGTGGCAATCGAGCAGCAGAGCGCAGCTGTTTGGCGTCCTGCTCAAAACACTTACATGGTCTATACGTCAATGCGATCGACGAGAGTTCGCCGCATGTCTGCAAATCACGGGGACCTGTTGTCTCTGGGATGCTCTTGTCTTGTGGGTGGCTAGAAAGGTCTGACAGTCTTTAATCAACGCGTTTCGAGACCACATGGTCTCGTCACATCAGGGAATCAGTGAGAGATATTGCCCTGTTATCGAAGGCTTTGTATAGAACACCGGTAATATCGCTTGTTTAAGGGCATTTATGTGCGATAAGCCACTACCGAAGTGTAGTGGAATCACACCCCTTAGTCTGTTATTAAAATTTGACCTATCGAACCTAACCTTTCATTGGAAATCCTTCACCGTTCAGGATCGTCTGGCAAATACATCCAAATCTTGGTTTAAGGTAGTGTTGTTGTGAGGAATTCATTGTTTCAGTGAAAGCTTGGCTAATACCTTTGTTTTGCATCTATTTGTAGTAATTAAACACACACTTAATGTTTAATTTCCTACATCACAAAAAATGTAAAATCAAAGGAAAAGGAGTACACATTTAACTGCGTATAAATCCAAATGGATGTATTGCTGAAAGGAAGGGGTATTGACTGTACATACCATTAGAATACAGTTTTAAAAAAAAGAAGTTAGTGGTCCAGAGGCAATTTACTTAATAATATATTATTGCAATAACTGTTTACATTTGATGCTTTGGCGTTGCAGAAAATGCTCTTATTCACGCAGTTGTGCCATGATATTATTAGAAGTGATATGCAAATATGTACTTCATAATTGATGCAGAGGATCCTGAAAAGCATGTCAATACCTTTACAGATCACCTGGCAGTTAGTTTGACAGCCAACAAAAAGGCACAACGGCATTGTATTTAGGACTCCCTGAAGAAGCCATTCACGAATGTGGGTGAAACGCTTAGGAGGAGGATCTACTACTGGCCGGTCTCCCATCACTTGGCATCACAGACAGCACTGCAAATTACCTAGCCTGCCAGCTCACTTTGGGATTAGAATGCTGGCTAGCCTTTGGAAATCCTTCCCTGTTACACAGACACACTGAACAGCGTTCTAATCGGTGTCTTGACAATCAGTCCGGAGATCCCAATTGTCTCCACCCCCTCTAACATAATCGATCGTCTGAGATACAGTGCATTGAATTATTCCATCATTTGCTACATTCATGTTATTATGAGTCCAAATTACCTTTCCGTGTTGAATACCAGAGCAAGCATAAATATACACAGTCTTTGAGGCAAAATAATAAGTATTCATTGTCTCAACAAAAAAAAAAATTAATTCAACGATTCAATGTGGGCAATTATTAGTTAAATATCAACTTACCCAAAGCTCTTATATTTTTCCATAGATTACACAATCCTATCAATTGATTAGTATCGTCAATTTTATTCATTATGATTTCTTCAGTAATGATGTTTACTGCATTAAATACTTTTTTTTGTTTGTTTTATTCTACTGAATGCATGTGTATCATTTTAATTTACTTTGAAACATGTTATACATTTTATATATAGATCATATATATATATTAATATATATATATAATATATATAGTATCATATATATATATATATAACAAAAG
>CM071567.1:284563822-284631322 GCA_036426205.1 Ascaphus truei
AAAAGAAACAAACAAGAGTGAAGTAGCGCCTCTAATATATACTGAACTAGGCTATTAAATTGAAGAACTAATGAACCCTACCGTGAAAGCGTTTAGTGGGGTGATGTGATGATAGCAAATAGTACCTGCTAAAACCTAAAATCTCAGAGTTGGTGTGATGTTAATTTAACACGATACTAATAATTAAAAATGAACAATATATTCAATAATAATAACATACATTTTTTAAAAAAATGATTAAATAAAAAACCTTTATAAAAAATCTCTGAAAAAACAAAGTCCCGTTCCAAAAGCAATGACATCCAGGTATTAGCAGCCCGTTTCAAAGGGATCACTACTCCCTAAATATATCTGTGAAAAAAAGAGAAAAGAAAACAGGCACACACCTAGTGCATTAACGTAATAACAAATGTTTTATAGAACTTAAAATCAAGCAAATGCCCACTCACAAGAGTACAGAAAAAATAAGCAGGTATGAGATTGGCTCTCATGTGCCAGCAGCGCTGTCCAATAGAGATGATGGCATCCTCTCGTGCCTCTCCTCCGTGTAACCGGATGGCTGGAAGTGAAGTCCTTCCAACTCTGTGCTCCGTTTGAGGTGTCCTAGTGCCGGCAACAATAGCACGGGAGACCAGGAACAAGCATCTCTCCTCCAACAGCACCAAAGATCATGGGCAAGTGACGGCTTCAGTCAGACCACGCCCTACGCGTTTCGTCATCTATGACTTCATCAGGGGATCCCCACTAGACACCCCTTCACAGTATTTATAGGGAGGCACTTTGCATACATTATTTAATCAATTATACAATTAACCAATTAATCAAGTTGTTTAAATATATATATATAATTTTCTTGATCATATTGAATATCTATAGCTTAAAAGAAAAGCATACGGACAAATTATTCTTTTGATGCACTCCATGTATGACTAAAAAAAGGATTGGCTTCATACTCACAGTGACAAACCTCAACATGTCACCACAAAGTAACCAACCGTAATGTCAACTGCCTTCCAAAATATAGCATTCATCTGACCACCACTCATTTCTACTGTCTCACAGACTTGCCACCAGTTTGACATCAGTTAAGGTGTTCCCTGTAATGTAAATGACAAGAAGCTCTTATTTCAAACAGGTATCTAAACCAGTACAGCTTGTCTTGTCCTTTCTAGGTACAATCCAAACATTCCAGAACACACCTTCTCTTTCAGGCTCCTCACAGTAGTCCGTCACTAGTGAAACTCACACACTTGATGTGGAGTAACATGGTCCGTATCACTACGCAATGTACACTGGAGGTACAATAAAGTAAAAGCACTCAGCCACTTGACGAATTATCTGGCAGTAAATGGTTTAAGTGGTTTCAAAATACTACGTTTAGGCTGTGGCATCGGGAAACCACGACACACTAAAGATCTTCACATTTTCAATATGACCTTTCCAAGAAACATAAGGACCACAATGTTTCGGAGTACACACCTCCCTTCGTCCCCGAAACGTTGTCTCCCCAGCGCAGTCAAAATAATACCATGCTAACTTCAAAAGTTAGTTAATTTTTAACACCAATAAAACATTTTTTTTTTTTTTTTAAGGAGCAAGACATGCTCCAGTAACAAGAGACTAACTTTATGGGGATTAAACGTACATCGATTTCTCTGGGGGATTACTGCTTTAAGAGTTGAAGATTTTATTTAACTTTAAAAAGCTACGCTCAAAAGCCTAAATGCACAAAGCACCAAAGTTGATATAATGTAGCACATAATACATACTTCTTGAGACACGAGCTAGTTACAAACTCACTTCAAAGATGTCAGGGCCAAGTAATAAAGAAATGCAGATCACAATGGGAGAACCTGCAAAAACATCTTACACCTCCATATTGATTCAAAATAGAAGAACTAAACCATTTTGCACTGAAAAACAAAAACAGTAAGGTATCCACTAAAATTACGTCCTACGTCTTAGAATTACCAAAAATACTAATCAACACCATTCTTTGATTGTAATCTTTCTTCCTGCATGGTCAGGTGTATATTGTGCCGATCAGCATTGTTACTGCCTGAGATCCAATGACTTAAGAGGTCTCCATGGAGCCCTGGATTCTTCTTCATTGGCCCGGGAAATATTGTTATTATGAAGGTGCCTGGCCAAGTGGAAGCAATTTCCTCGAGAAGAAATATAAACGGAATACAGAGTGCTTTCAAAAATATAAATATTTAAAATGTGGTTTGATTTACTGTGATTTCCTCACATTTTCTCTTAAAACGGTATATTTAAGGATAAACCCTAATCTGAAAAGGAACATACTGGGTTATATTGTATATACGGAGTATCAATATGGTTAGAGCTGGGTATGGGGCATTAGGAATGAATAGCTGCCATTTTTTGGAGTACTTTAATTCCCAATACATAACCTTAAAATAAGCATCACCGAAAATGTAGGGGACCTATCCAGATAAACAGCTGTGAGCACATTCTCATGCCTCAGACAGGTCCCCAAACCTCCCTTACCCAATAATCTCACAGCATAGTGCTTCTGCTGCAGCTAGGGATTCTGGGTAATGACAAATGAACATTCCTAGTGCGTCACTTTTTGCTTTCTTATTCACTTTAACCCGGATCATTTTTAGCTTATGCGTGCCCAAGACCTGTTAATGTGCTCATACAGGTTTTTGTTTTTTTAATCGTTGCTGTATGGTGGAAGGTTTCTGTCACTTATTCATTCAACCAAACTTGTCGTCTATCAAGGTAACTATTTTTAGGAGTGGTTCTTATACGGAGCAATCTCCCCACCACGCCCCCACCCCCCAGCATGCTAAACTTTGAAATAAAATGCACAAAAAACATTTTATTTTAAAAAAAAAAGTGTTATGAAACTCTTCATACATTTGAATAGAAGCACATTAACAGTAAATATCGCAAATATACTATAGATACTGCTTCAGTTATTGACTGAAGTAAGAATTCATACGTAACTAAAGGGTGAATGAAATTCTAAATGGTAACCAATTTAAAGGGGCAATTTCTCTTAGCACCAACGTGAACTAATGCCAGTGATGTTTTTGTTGTTGTTGTTTTTTTAATATTTCTTTATTATTATCTGCGAGCACGGTTACAACATACAATAAAATGAGCAAAACAGTAAAAATTCAGGCAACCATAAGCTCATAGCATTTTATATTTTCTTACCAACTGTTCAACTTTAAATGATAAAAATAATGATGGGGAAGGAGGGGGGGGGGGAGAGAAGAAAAGGGGATAGAGAGAAAGTAGAAAGCACTCTGCAGGTCCTCACATCTCGCCGCAAACTCCTCCGCGCCCAGCACCCTATAGCTCTTTTAGTCTATCCCAAGACCTGTGTAGCAGTGGACACCCCAGTCTGAATATCTAAAGGGGCCCATAACCTCTTTAAATGTGTCGGGAGGCAGTGTGTCCAAAAAGGGTTTCCATTTACTGTACTCAGAAATGTATCTGTTCTTTTCATATCGTCTCCAAATTAGTCAAATTTTTCCCTCATCATAACTGCGAACAGATAAGATTCTAATTGTCCAATTGTTGGAGCGTATTGTTTTAGCCAGTTGACCAGAATCAGCTTGTGTGCCAAAAGGAGAATCATTCCCGCCAGTTGCGGCAAACTGACCGTCAAGGTATTCCAGCCTTCCATATATCCAAATAACATTGGTTTAAAGTCATGGGGAAGCTTTGTTTTTGGCAGTTTGTTTAGAAACCTTAAGGTTTTATTCCAGAATTTCTTTATTTTTCTGCAGTACCACAGGCAATGAGAGATATTGGCGCTGGTACTGATGCACTTTTTACACCCAATTGGAGAAATGTGTTGAAATTTGTTTAGTTGTGCTGGGGTGAGGAATGCCCGGTTCAATATCTTAATCTGCAGTTCCCTCAAATTTGCATCTAGAGTAATGGAACGGACACTCCTGTAGCCTCTGACCAGGACCTCTTGATCTATCAGATCAGAGAAGTCCACCTGCCACTTAACCAATAAAAGACTCCAGAGACCCACAGTTCGGGTCTCTATAAGGGCGGTATAGATAAGTTTAGAGGTAAAACCCGTTTGAATGGAGATCTCAAGACCGGAGTCCAAGGCATTGTGTTCTAATAGGGATGGATGTTCCCTCATCAAGGAAGTCACATAATGTCTCAACTGTAAATAGGCAAAGAAGTATTTATTTAGTAATTGATATCTTTCTCGGAGTTGTTGGAAAGTTGGGAAAACGTGTAGACCCGTGTTAAAACAGTCTGAGACATGAACAAGCCCTCTACTGGCCCAAGTCCTGAAAACTGCAGTCTCTTGGGCTGCCGTAAAGTCTGAGTTCCCTACAATCGGTAACAACCTGGATACTCTCAGTGGCAAGTTTAAAATATTTTCTGACTTTACACCAGGCTCTTACAGTATCTCCAAACATAATGCCAACCAGAATGTTATTTGCATTATCCTTATCCTGTAGGAAGGGCAGGAATCCCAGGGCGCGTGGGAGAGCCAGCTGTCCCTCTATTTCAGAATTCACAAACTCTGCCTCGTCAAGTACCCAATCCCTAATGTACCTAGTCAGCGCCACTAGGTTAAACGCTCCCACATCGGGGAGGTTCAGACCCCCCTGTTCTCTATCGGTCTGTAGCCTTTGTAGACTGATCCTGTGTATTTTGTTGTTCCAAAAAATTGGAAAAAACTATGTATCTTTGTGATATAAGGAAAAAAGATAAGAAGGGGAAGTGTCTGAATTAAGTAAGAGAAATTTCGGGAAAGATACCACCTTAATTAAAGCAATTCTACCAGACATAGTTAATGGTAGATTCATCCATCCTGCCAACTCTCTGTCAATTTTGTTTATGATGGGAATATAATTCAGCTCATATAGCTTCTGTAGGTTCAGGGGAAACTCAATAACCAGATACTTAATGGAATCCTTAGCGACTTGAAATGGTGTTGGTGGGCCTATGAAATCTAGAGTTCCCTTCCTTAGCCAGAGAACCTCAGATTTTGTCAAATGTATTTTATAGCCTGAAAAAGTTTGGTAGTTGTCAATAATTTGCATTAGTAGCAGTAACGGATTAGCCAGATCTGCACAGATCAAAAGCAAATCATCTGCATATAAAGCCAATTTTATTATTTGGTTCCCAATTTGTAACCCTTTAATTGATTCTCGCAAAGCGATAGCCAGAGGTTCAATAGCCATATCAAATAGCAGTGGCGAAAGTGGGCAACCCCGTCTGGTCCCTCTATAGACTTTGAACGGTCCCGATGATTTACCGCTGAAAGAGATTGAGGCACTAGATTGAGCATAGATAATTTTAAGGGATTCTGTAAAATTTCCTCAGAGCCTGAACATCTCTAGGGTCTGAAACAAGTGAGGCCATGTTATCATATTGAACGCTTTCTCCGCATCCAGACTGAGAATACAGGCCGGCCCGTGGTCGTCTGGGGCAGAGGAAGGTCCATTGGCCTCTCCATAATATTGAATGGCCGTCAATAGTTTCCGTATATTGGAGACTGAATGTCTACCCTTCACAAAGCCAGTTTGGTCTGGGTGAATCACCTCAGGGAGAAGATGTTTGAGTCTGTCTGCTAGAATTTTGGTGAATATTTTGTAGTCAAGATTGAGGAGGGAAATTGGTCGGTAGGAAGATGGCTTTTCCGGGTCTTTATCTTTTTTGGGGGATTAGTTTACCGCTGAACCGAAACCCAGGGGGCTTCCTTCTACTGACATTATTCCATTACATACCTCTACCAGGTGTGGTGTTATTTCTACAGTCATATGTTTAAAATATTCGGCCGAGTAACCATCAGGTCCCGGAGCTTTTAGTGTTTTAAGCTGTTTAATGGCTCTAGAGACTTATTCTGTGGTGATGGAACTGTTTAGAATATTTTTTGAGCTCTCTGACAACTGAGGGATCCTCAAATCTATCCTGCTGATCTAGGTTAATATCTGGATGATTATATTAGGTCTGCGTAGAATTTATGCAAGATATCTGCTTTTTTTTGGTACAAGTGTGCCTAGTCCCAGTCTGGTCTCTCAAGGCCGCTATATGACATGTGGAGCGTTTATTTGCTACTAAGTTAGCTAGCATTTTCCCAGCTTTATTTCCGTAACGCATGAATCTTGCATTTCTATAGCTTTGATTCAGCAGTTCTCCTTCATGTAGTAATACCTCCAGCTCACTTTTTTTTCCCACCAAATACTCCTTGTTTTGAGGAGTTTGTGATTCTTTGAATTTGGAGTATGTTTCAGTAAATTTTTGGTTACAGTAAAGATATTTTTCGTTGTGTTTTTTTCTCTGGTAATTAGAAAATTATAGAAGACGGCAGTCTCCCCAGAGTTATGTTGTGAGAGATAGCATTCTGTTCGAGCAAAGTGGTATAGTGAGAGCAGAAGAGGTCATGCACAACCAGAGCCTTTTTTAGTGAGAGAGCGGACATTAGAGAGAACACAGGATAAAGGAAGAGATCAGGCATAGGTATTAAAATTAGAAGAGTTTAGACCCTTTGCAGGATGGGGGAGGGGGCAGGTGAGTATACAGTGCCGGGCTGAGGGAGTAGAGTGCCCTGGGCAGGTCGCCCCTCTTCCTGCAGTGTCACGGGGTTAAATGACGCTGCAACGCCATGACGCCACATGATGTCCTGCTGTCATGGAAACGCATCGCCATATGACGTCGTGACGCTGAGAGGAGGCGGCAAAAGGTAAGTGCGCACACATGCTCCGACCCCAGCGTAATCTTTAAATGTCTGAGTCCTGCACAGCCTCGTTAATGTTGAGGGACATTTAAAGATCGGAGCAGCAGGCGCGGGAGTCAGAGTTTTGGCGGCAAGGGACATTGACGAGGGCGCTCGGCCACGCGGGATGTTGACAGAGCGCCCTGTCCATCGCCGCTGCTCTGTCAATGTCCCTTGTGGCCATGCACCCATGTCAATGTCCCTTGCTAATGCTTCTCCGAGTCCCGCATGCACCATCTTTAAATGTCCTTGGACATTGCCGAGGCTGCACAAGACTCTGACATTTAAAGTTGGTGCCGGGGTTGGAGTGCGCGGTGCCCTTTTCGGTTGGCGCCCAGAGTAAGTGCCCGGACCGCCCCTTAATCCGGCCCTGTGTGTATTTGGGCAGGTCCAAGATTAGGAGAGATATCACAAGCAGCAAGAAGGAGTAGAGAGAGAAAGGAGCCGAGAAGAGGATTTGTGAGTGCTTTTTATTGAGGGATGCAGAAGTAGCTGGGATAGAAGAAAGCAAATAGTAGTGCAGTGTGTGGGCACAGGTGGAGGGAAGGAGAGATGGAGATGTGATAAAAAGGAGGAGCTTGGGTAAATTGGAGAGAATAGAAAAGAGTGAGGAGACAGCAAACAGAAACAGCAATAGGGAGGGCATATTGGGATGCAGTGCAGGTGGCGGAGAGAGAAAGGTAGGAGGAGAGAGTTCCCAGGTATTGGAGGATATGAGGAGTATGAATTGAGAGCAGATGTATGAGTGAGGCAGGTATAGTATGTTAGGTAAAAGCAGCTTATGAAGTTACAGTCTTATAGTTGTGCATAAATAGTCAGAGTATTTAATGAGGAAAGATCTCACATTAGCAAAGTTGTTGTTGTTGAAGTGATGAATCCAGCTCGTATTTTCTTGTTCAACTCCAATGTTAACACTTCAGACACTTTACATGTGACACTTAGCATGTAACACAGCCAATGCAGGTTTACTTAAATACTGTAACATAATCACATGACAATAAGAAAGGAAGGGAGGGGATTTGACTAAGACAGACAGGAGGTGTTAATTTGATAAATGTATGTTGCACTGGGGTGAGATTGATAGGAAAAGAGAACCTCTCAGAGACAGACAGACAGACCTGTGTGAAGAAATTATTTAGAATCTGTTAGTCCAGACGTGTGTGTGTATATATGTATAAATTAATAGAAAAGATGAAACTTCCAAAGATGATAACTCCAATGTAACTCTTCAGATACTCAACATGTAGCCCAGTCAAATACCAATATGTTACCATGTGCATTGCAGCCCCCTGGCAGTGAAGAGTTTAACATAAAAGAACAAAAAAGGTGCAACTCGACCCAAAGAAAAACAAACAAAAACAAAACATGAATTCAGTAGGCAGGTTATTATAAACTGACTAGAAGCAGAATGTTGAGCCAGACAACGGCAACATTACATTTACATGTCATTTCGATTGTATTTAATAAATGCAGGTATGATTTTGAACAACGATTATGAGGGCCATTTTGTTTGGCTACTTAGGTTTTGGTTTCCCGGGCACACAACACCTGGTCATCAGATAAGAGACTTTAATCGCCCCCCAGAACATGCCAGCAGTGATAGAGATACTCACGTTCTTGGAAGCATTCTGTGTCTGTGCAGTACGACTGAGATTGTCTTAGCTAAAAGAATCAAAATAGCGTTTTAGAGAAGAACACAATAACAGGGCCCATACGAAAAATAAAACATATTTGTTACCATGACATAAAAAAAAATAAAAAAAAGTTACCCAAATTTGTACCCATTTTTTCATAAGCAGTGTGAAAGTTTGTTCATATAGTGCCAGGAGCCTGTAATGCATGGTTCTCTCTTTTCCTGACTACAGGGAAGATAGCATTTTCTAACATAAGAATATTAGCTTCAAGCAGTACCTCAATAAGCAGATAAACATATCTAACCAAGCACACGAAAGAACATAATTAGCCACACACTGATGCCTTTTAAGCTAAAACAGACGTCTTAATAATTTAAGGGGTGAGTAAGCAAACGTTCCCAGGTACAAACCTAGAGGGGAAAAAACAGCATCAAATCTATCCAAGAATAAAACCATGTGATCTTAAAGCAGTAGTCACCCCTACTTGTTTGTGTTATTTGAATGGCACACTAAAAAGTAAATTTCCCAAGAATCGGAGGATTCCTGGAAGTGACAGTAACGTAGATCAGGTCTGAAGGACACTGTTACGAATATGGGAACTGCACTGTTATTGTCCTAATTTTGCAGTTGAGTCTTCTGATAAATAACCCTCATTACAATATAGAGAAAACATTTGGCATTTACCAAGACAGGACCCACAGACTGTGTATGTCCTTTAAAATGTCTGTGACGATGGGGAGGATTTGGCCCGGGATTAAAGGGGTTACACCCCAATTGGCCACCCTCTAACCTCACCAGGGAGACAAGGGGTTAACTGGGCTGAGGTCCAGAAATGTGATTTAACCCTTATTATAACATGAAAATGTGTATTCCCCTGTTCCCAGGTTTTATTGTTATATCAGTGTCTGCATCACATACACACTAGGATCCATCCGGGAGTACAAGGGTTAATAGTTCTTGAGTGATTATAGCCCTTTGTGTAATTTTCCCACCTTTTCAGGCACCATTTTGCAGGGTCCCATAGGCCGCCATTAGGGCTTAATGCATTCTAATGGCGAATCTTGCTGTTTTGGTCCTGTTTCCTGTGAAGACCAGCAGATGGCGTCCGAGAGGAGGAGCGGCGGTTTCCCATTGTAAGTCAATGGGCCCATTGACTTCAATGGAGATTCTTCGAAGGAGCTTTCCAGGAACGAGTTGGCTGCCGACTTTTCCCATAGACTCCAATTGCGGCCAATCTCCATTGACCGGCTATGGCGGAAAACCCCCATTGACTTCAACGGCGGCGCAGCCCCGTTGAAAGTCTATGGCGTCGGATTCCCATAGCCGCCAACGGCGGCGGTTTGCCATTGAAAGTCTATGGCGGCGGAGCCCGTTGTTTTCAATGGGGATTTAGTGAAAAACCGTGATTTAATTTACAGCGGAGTTTTTTGTATCAAAATAGGAAACGGTTTAAGGTGTATTTGTGTAACTCCGGTTCCGAAGGTCGTAGCAAGTCGCACATTGGACCATAGGGTGTCCCAGTTCCGGCATTGAGAACTGGGAAGTTTGGACCCGCTGGACCCAACGGAACCGGATATTTTAATATGTTTGTGTTTTATCTTTAATGCTGTGTCCCAAAGCAGGGATAAAACCCAGAGGAAATTCCTTTGCATACCAGGGTAGCATATGGCCAGAGAGGCGACCCAATGTCTAGGACTTAAGTATTGTTCAAAGGATTTTGTCACCCTCAATGTTTACCTGAGGGCGGAGACAGCTCAAACCAGAGCAGTCTTTAAGTGTCCCATTTAACACCTTACAACAAAGCGTATCCTGCCAGGAATTCCATTTAGTAGACTGGCTGGCATCCCTGATGCAAATGTGGGGCTACAGAAATGAGACCCCAGAGTTCTAATGCGCATGTGCCAACTAGCAGGGGGGCATGGATCAAAATGTGTTCCTATGTTAGTGAGTGGCTAGAGGTAATTGAAAACCAATCACCTGTACTTAATGTTAAGGATAGGGTCACAAAAGGTATATAATCTGTGGTCAACCCTTTATCCTGTGTTCTTCTATACCATCTTGATTGCTGAGAGAAACGCTATGCAATGTCTTCATGCCAGAGGTCTTTCATGTCTTTGGTGTCTTGATGACTATGAAGATTGCTGTATGAACTGCCAGTCCAGATATGACTATTTCATCATTTCCATTTTAAGTAAGTGTCCATATTTTGCCTGTTATTTGTATATCTGTTGTGTTCACCTTTATCAAGGAATAAATTATATTTTATCATATCTAAGTCTCGTCCCAGTTCAACCCAGTTAAATATATTATATATATTTTGGTGTAAATTACAGCATGTCATAAGCTATCGTCACAATGTCTCACCACTTATACATTCTCAGACAGATACAAATTAAATATGTTTATTAATATAACTTGGGCACTAATATTCCCTGTCTGTATACACATCTGTAAACTGTGTGTATGTATTTCTCCAAGGATGTCTGCACATCCCCCTGTGATAGGCTGAACAGCCTGTCACTCATCCAAGGAGAGTCAAGGCGATTGCATATCTCTCCCCCTCTGTGATAGGCCTGTCACTCACTCAGGGACAGCCAATGCGACTGCACATCCTGTATAATTAGACTCCACATTGGCTGTGTAACATCTTCAATGTCACATATGAAGTGTTTGGAGTTTGAATTTGAGGTGAAGAATACAAGAATTGGACTCTGACCTTCATCATCAACCCTGCAACTGCGAGAACTTGGCTTTCTAAATGCTCTGACAACTTTTTCACATCTAATGACTAACTTTATAAGCTGCTGATTAACCTTCAGTGCTTCACTGCCCTCCCAGGCCTGATTTACACACTGCTCTTCTACATCCTACTCCTCATCTTCAATACCTGGGAACTCTCTCTTCCTACCTCTCATTATGCCTCCCTATTGCTTTTTCTGTGTGCCGTTTCCTTGCTCCTTTGTAAACTTATCTATTCTCTCAAACTTTCCCACTCTCCTCCTATCACATTTCTTCGTCTCTCCTGCCCTCCAGCTATGCTGGTGCCTTTACACTGCATCGCCATGTACACACCTTTCCCAATAACTTCTACACCCCTCAATACAAAGCACCCCACAAATCCAATTCTCATCACCTCCTCTCTCTACTTCTCCTTGCTGCCGGGGATCTCTTTCCTAATCCTGGACTCAGCCAAATACACACTTGCTCTCGCCCACGCATCCCTGCCACCTCTTTCCCCGTTAATAGTGTTAACCTCTGATTTAATACCGGCTAACCTTAAAACACACCTCTTAAAAGAATCATTCCAATACCCTGTACTCATGGCTACTGTCCCACACCCATAATCGCTACCTACCAACTATTGTGGCCAATCACTGCCATCTACTGCACTTAGTCTCTCAACATACCACTAAGGCCTCGGCCAGGCTCTTAGCTTGCGCGCTGAGGCTCAGGGAAAGCAGGTGCTTTCCCTGGCCTTGCGGTTGCTTGCCCTGCGCGCCGTCAGGGGGCGGGCCAGTGACGTCACGGAGCTGGTAAACCCCCCCCCCCACACACTCAAACCCCCCCCACAAACCCACCCCCACACCCCCCCACAACGCCACACACACACCCACAACCCCACACACACCCCCACACAACCCCACACCCCCCCCCCCCACACACACACACAACCCCACACACACACGCAACCCCACACACACACACACACACAACCCCACACACACACAACCCCACACACACAACCCCACACACACAACCCCACACACACAACCCCACACCTTGTAGGTGGGGGGAGGGAGTAACCAAGCCTGCTCAGGTCCCCCCATGTGCTGCTGAAAACGGGCGGCTGACAGGAGGAGGAGGGCTTGTCTGTGTGCAGGAAAGGCCCAGCAGCAAGGCCCTGCCCCCTCTGCAAGACACAGCAGAGAAGCAGCAGCATGGAGCTTCTGGCCGCCCATGCACAGCTCTGCCCGCCCCCAGGTTTCCACGCACTCAGCCTGCGCCCCCCCCTAAATAATCTTGCGCCCCCCATTTGCGCACCGCTGGTTTAATTAATAACCTTTCAGATCTCCTAGATTGGTGTATGTTACGCAGGGTACAACTAGTGTGTGTGTAATAACAAAGTGATAGACTCACCATGAATTTGCAAAAAAAATAAATGTTTTATTAGCCCAAGGCCTTTTTTTTTGCATATCCCTTTGTTGGTTTTGTACAGTACCACATAGGCACTCTGATAGCAGCACCCTCTCCAGCAGTCCGGCTTATACTTGTTAAGCGTGTGAGATATAGATATACGCCTGAGCTGTTCCCAGTGCCGAGACGAATCTGCTGTTTATCGGCTCAAACTCATTGTAAGATCAGCACGAATCTGCTGCGGTGAATCTGCCACCAGCTGCAAGGAGAAATGAGCGCCAAGGGAGAGTAAACACACGCAGCCTGGCGTGTGCAACCATCATCCTGGCCCTGATCCGGTGCAGTAGCTGTGTGAGCTGAAAAGAGAGGGGATACTCTCAGATATATCCACCGCCTGCTTTTATCTTTCGTCCGGTGAGTGGGCAGTTCATCTGGTGAAGCTGAATACCGGTCCCATATCGATTGTCCTAATATATGATATTATTCATAATTTTTGTTTATATGATTTGTATATGTTTTTTATGTCCAGTGTTTTTAATCAATTTTATTAAATATTTTTTACAATTCTAATCACCTATGATCTCAGCTGATATATATTAATTTAGTAGTTGTGTATAATATATGTTGTTTGTCTTTTACATTTACAGTATTACACTATGTTTTGTGTTTTTTTTATATTTCTTTTAAGCACATCTCTACAGCCTGGAATCCATTTCGGTTCTTCCTGTTGGTGAATATATCCTTTACCTGCCGGCGCCTTTTTAATACTATATTCTTCTTTTGTCACTGTTATCTGACCAGGGGTCAGTTTTAGTATTTAGGCAGCCCCCTATGTGAGGGTTATTTCTCATATAAGGGTTAATTTTTTCTTATATAGTTAGCACTACCTACCCTGTGTTTGTATCTAGTGTGTGTGTAATAACAAAGTGATAGACTCACCATGAATTTGCAAAAAAAAAATATGTTTTATTAGCCCAAGGCCTTTTTTTTGCATATCCCTTTGTTGGTTTTGTACAGTACCACATAGGCACTCTGATAGCAGCACCCTCTCCAGCAGTCCGGCTTATACTTGTTAAGCGTGTGAGATATAGATATATATTGTGATGTCTGCATCACATTGCAGTATCTTTTAGTCCCAGATTAAGGCCGGAAACATTGTATTTCTCTACACTGTGTTTATTTACAGGGTTACATTATACATCAACAGGCCCACCGTTCCTTTAAGTCAAAACAAATCATAAAAATAACACCTACTCCTTCATCGGAGTTTAACTACACAGTAGCTGCAGCCCTCTCTAAAGGTAGCCGCCAGCTAAGCTGCTTGTTGGCTCAAAACATGTACTAGTGTCTCTAAACAATATACACAGTCTCTTCACATCAATATAGTCTTTATCTCCCATCTGTTTCCATTGGGGCTCCAGGTAATTCTCTCTGGACCCTGCGAGGGTTCAGAGAATCCCTTTGTAGTTTCATTATTCTGGACAGAACACCCCTGCTTCAGCACAGTCTCATGTCCTTCCTTCTGTCTGGGATTACAACCCAGGCAGTCCCAGCAGGCTCCGCGACCACTGTCCAGCGAGCCTAGGGACTGTGCTAGCCTTTTCCTAGCTGGGCAGAAGTATCTCTCCCTTCTCTGGGGAAAGCAGTCTCTCTGAAGGTAGCTCTCTGTGTCTGCCGTTTACACTTCCTTGTTCAATCAAGAGTTCCGCAGCTGCAACTAGGGAAGGTTAACTGCTTGTATGCTGGAAAGCATACTAGCTGCACCACTCAAGCCTATACAGAGACAGTGATTGTATCACAATATATATACCAATTAGGCCCGGGCTTAGGGCGGCAAAATTTTGGGGTGGCAAAAATTTCCGCCCCATATGCATTTGCCGCGTTCTCAGGCCTAATGGGAATGCACTTACATGTGTCCTGCCACCATGATGTGGCGTTACCATGACAATGAGACGCCGTGCACCGTCACGTTGATGACGTCCGTGGCATCATTTGATGGAAGGCGGCACCAAGGAGGTGGACGACACATGAAAGTGCCTAGGGGCGGCGAATCTTGAAATAAAATACACATACATACATACAATATTTCTACACTGCTGTCCTGGAACCAGATTCCATATTCCTCTGTTCCCCTTTACAGCTTGGGATTTATTTCTCCCTAGTTTGGCTGTCTGTTATTTACCCTGTCTCAGGAGCTTGCTGCATGTGAAAAGGCAACATTATTGCTACATGTTGTTTACACAGCCTGTGTTGGTTGCCTGCAGCTCATATTCTCCTAGCTGAGTGGGCTATTCCTACCCCCCTGTCCTTGCTGACAGTTAGTATAGTCTCACTTCCCATCTAGTGTGACCCTTGCTCCTCACTTCCTTTTCATCCTGGACTCTGAGTGAGTAACTGCCTGCTATTTACCCCAGCAAGGCCTTTTTGTTTTACACTGTCTCATCCTTGATACACTGCACTTCAGACAGAGAAGCACTCTCTACCTACATTACATCTACAAGCACCTTTTTCCCTGTGATTTTCCCTCAATAAAACTAAGAAAGAGAAAAGGACTTGTTTGTGCTTTGGAAGAGGGGAGACATGAGTTAAGCTTACTGGAACTATTCATACATCATTCGTGACCCTGGTTTCAGGAAAGTAAAACAAAGACCGTGTGTTGGGGAATCACACAGGAGCTACTACTCAAAGACTTTATGCTAATACAGAATAGTTTCTGCACCACAGGACAAGCAAACAGATTTACACTGCCAGACAGAGCAGCAAGCTTTATACAGCAAACTGCACACAGACTGCAGCCTTACAAACAATCAAGCAGATTTACACTGGTCACAGAGCCTGCAACTTCACACAAGGCAGCAGCGCCGCAGTCAGACAGTACATCTTACACAGAACTTTGATTGCGTTTTTTCTGTTTGAGTTCACTCTGCACAGCTCCATAGCGAGGAGCTACCATCTCACCTACCCCCTGCGCACGTCCCCACGGCTAGCGCCATCAAGGGCCACGCTACCGGACACCCGCCAGGACACGGGTCAGAGCCACCGGACACCTGTGAGTACAGCCGCCCCTACGCTGAACGCTGCAGGACACCGCTCGGAATCATCTGAGAAAGTCGCCCATCGCTGACGCAGGTAACAGACAGCACACAACACGCACTGGCTAAAGGCCTACACACACCTACAGCATGGCAGAACTCAGATCTCCACCAGACACCACGCAGGAGAGTGACCACTCAGACACAGAGACCGCTGCGCAACTGCAACAGGCGCAGGCAGACGCAAGGCCTAAACGGACAGTCACACTGACATAAAAGGCCCGCGAAAAATATGAGGCTGATATTGACGCACACCGCGAAAAATTAGAGAAGGCCTGGGAGGACACTGATCGTGAAATAAGTAATGTCGCAAGTGCTAGCGATCAAGAAACTCAGATCAAACAAGCTATTACTCAAATTAAGTCATGCCATAGACGTTACGCAACGCTGTCACAGGCATATTTCACCTATCTGACAAGAACTAACACAGAAGACAGCATGCGGGAACGCGACCTGCAAAAGGCGATTGACCTGGAACGTGATGGCATCGTGCAGACCGCCATCATGGACACCCAAAGCGAGAGAAAAGAGCTTCTCCTGGAGACCGCATCGCAGCGCTCCAGCACATCCAGACACTCGTCACGGTCAGCTAGATCAGCGCAGTCTAACGTGTCCAGCGCAGGTGCCAGCGCTACCAAGGCGCGAGCCACCGCAGAGGCCGCACGTGCCAGGGCCGAATATGGTCGGAGAGGGGCAGCTGTAAGGGCAGAAAGAGCGCACATAGAAGAGGAGTAGCAGAACGCCGCCAATAATGCCGCCGCTGCGCGTAGAAAGGCAGAACTGGATGCGGATCTAGAACTCTAACCAAAGAAGAGGACGCCGCTGCCGCCTTAGCCGAAGTCTTAGAAGCAGCTGCGCGACAGGACGGCGGGGAGCAACCGTACAGACGGATAGCCTCAGAGGATCCAGTCCAACGCACTGAAGACTACGTAAGGAGCCTCTTCAGCATAAACACCAGCGCACCATCTCAACACGGAGGGAGTGACTCCACAGACACCGAAGACTTGCTAGGTCCACGAGGAGAAGACGCTGTTCCTTCAGTGGTACATGCTGCCTGGTATAGCCACAGCAGCCGCGCAGTGATCCACACGGCAGCGCGCACGAACGGATGCACCACAACAGTGCTCGCGCAATCCAGGTCCACACACCCACACGGGAGACACACCCCTCACACTGACCAGCAGTCATCACGCTCCACGCCAAGGGAGAGGCGACCGCACGGACCCTCCCAGCAACTACCTCAGAACGTGACCAACACGCCGATGCCTCAGGCCTGACAGACATAGCCAAGTACATGATCCGGCGTGACCTGGTGCAAAAAGGACTCACCAACTTTGACGACCGTCCTGAGAACTACCGGACGTGGAAGTTCATGTTCAAGGACGCAATCAACAGCCTGGGCTTCTCAGCAAGTGAAGAGCTCAACCTGCTATCCAAATGGCTGGGAAACTAATCCAGGGAGCACGCGAAGAGACTTCGGATGGCAAACGCGAACCACCCCCAAATAGGTCTTGACCTAGTGTGGGAAAGGCTAGAAGAGTGCTACGGTAGCCCCGAAGCAGTCGAGGATTCGCTCTTCAAAAGAGTCGACAGCTTTCCCAAGATCACAGCTAGAGACTACTCGAAGTTACGAGAGCTCGGGGATCTGCTGCAAGAGCTGGAGTTTGCAAGAAAAGACCATTCCTTAACAGGTCTCAACGTCCTAGACTCAGCTCGTGGAGTGAGACCCATCCTGGAGAAGCTATCCTTCAACCTCCAAGAAAAGTGGATTTCACAAGGCACCAAATACAAAAGGGAGAAGCAAGTCGTCTTCCCCCCATTCTCATTCTTCTTAAGCTTCCTCCGCGAAGTGGCAAGGACAAGGAACGATCCCAGCTTCATCTTGGGTGCGCAAACCACACACAGTGCAAGCAGCCTGAGGAATGAGAGACCAGTGGCGAGATACGGTAACACTCAAACACCCATCTCGGTCCACAGGACGGACGTGTCCCCCAAGACCCAAACTACTCCCGATCAGTCGGTCACCGGAGACGAGGAACAAAGGGACCCAAGCAGGGAATGTCCCATACACAAGAAGTCACACCCACTTAACAGGTGCTTTGGGTTCAGGATGAAGTCCCTAGAGGAACGCAAGAAGTTACTCGGAGAATTCGGAGTTTGCTTCAGGTGCTGCAATTCCATGACTCACCTAGCCAGAGACTGTAAAGAAGACATCAAATGTGTAGTGTGCAAAAGTGACAAGCACGTAACATCGCCACATCCAGAGGCGCTGACACTCCACCAACTCAACAACCCATCCTCCGTAGCGGAGCATGACGGGGAGGAAGGAGAAGGAGAGCCAACGTCCGTCACTTCTCAGTGCACCGAGGTTTGCGGAAAAGGAAGTGACAAAATATCCTGCTCCAAAATATGCCTTGTCGCAGTGCACCCCCAGGGACAACCTGAGAAGGCTATCCGGATGTATGCAATCCTCGACGATCAAAGTAACAGATCGTTAGCGAAGACAGAATTGTTCAACTTATTCAACTCACAAGACAATGCCTCACACTACACCCTCAGAACCTGTGCAGGGTCAACTGGGACAACAGGGAGAAGAGCGAGCGGCTACGTCATACGTTCAGTGGATAACAGAGTGAAGATAGCTCTCCCCACCCTCATCGAGTGCAACTACATGGCTGCAAAAAGGGAAGAGATTCCCACACCAGACATGGCACGTCATCACCTGCACCTCAGAGGAATAGCCAACTACATCCCACCGGTTGAACAAGGCGCCAAGATCTTGCTGCTGCTCGGTAGGGACATCTTGAGGGTGCACAAAGTCTGTAAACAGCATAACGGACCCCACAACGCACCATTCGCCCAAAGACTTGACCTAGGGTGGGTGATAGTGAGCAACATGTGCACTGACAAAGGACACAAACCTGACTATGTCAACGCCCGCAGAACGGTGATAACAGAATGCGGACACACATCTCTCTCCGAACCGTGTCTTGGCCACCTCCAAGCGACAGGAAGGGCCAGTGAAGAGAAGAGACAAGGTCATACTTCCGAGACCATCAAAAACATCTTCGCATCAGAGGGATGTGACAATGGCCTAGGATGCTCAGTAGTCCAGACAGCCAAGGATGATGAGTCGACTCCACTGAAGGGAGAAAGTAAGCTCCCAAAGGTGACCGACAAAGGGATCATCCAAAAGACCATAAACAATCGGACGGTCCTCCCGCGAGCAATGGCACGGCTAAGACGTACAGTTGTTCCTCTCCGCAGAATACCAAGTGGCAAAGCAACCACGGCTGGCATAGCCGCAAAAGATTGCGCCCTGCAGATGAAGCCACAGTGGCAAAAAGACTGTCATCTCAAACGTCCAAAAAAAAAAAAAAAACAGTCGCAGAGACATTTCACAAAGGGATTTACAAGGACAAAAGAGACTGTTCTTCATCATGTCCAGGGAGAGAACAACCTCCTGACGGCAGTTAAAAAGAGACACAAAAGATGGTAGCAAATACCAACCTAAGATTGCACAAAATAGCTTCCAATAGTGCCATAGTGATGAAGGCGTTCCACGCAGATGATCACGCAAACGATCTCAAGAATTGGGACCTGGGGGCCGACACGCCTCCCATACAGCGGAGCCTGGGGATAAGCTGGAATCTTAAAACAGATACATTTGCGTTCCAGGTAGCCATCGAGGAAAACCCTACACACGACGCAGAGTCCTGTCCACTGTTAACAGTCTTTACGACCCGCTAGGATTCGTAGCTCCTGTCACTATTCAAGGCAAGTCTCTTCTCAGAGAAATGTCCTTTGAGAAGCAGGACTGGGACACCCCACTACCTCCAGAAAAACAGAAAGAGTGGGAAACGTGGAAGTATGCCTTGAAGACCCTTGAGCAACTTTAGATCCCACGCCCCTACTCGCCTATATATCTCTCACCGCTGCACACAACAAAGAGCTTTGCGTGTTCTCAGATGCCTCCACAAAGGCCATAGCAGCGGTGGCCTACCTAAAAACCACGGACGTGGGTGGAAGTTACCATATCAGGTTCATCCTTGGCAAGGCTAAGCTGGCGCCACAACCCGACCACACTATACCCAGACTCGAGCTATGTGGCGCAGTGTTAGCGGTAGAACTGGCAGAACTTATCGAAAATGAGATGGACTGCAAACCAGATGCTGTAAGATTCTGCACAGATAGCAAGGTAGTACTGGGCTACATATGCAACAAGAAAAGAAGATTCTACGTATGCGTGGCCAACCGTGTAGAAAGAATCAGGAAGTCAACCCGACCAGAACAATGGCACCACGTGCCCACAGATCAAAATCCTGCAGACCATGCCACCAGATCAATGCCTGCAGCGTAACTACAGAACACGTCGTGGATGACAAGACCAACGCCAACGCCAACGCCATCACCCCAGTTGGCGCTTTTGAACTCGTGGATCCTGAGAAGGACACGGAGATAAGGCCTCAAGTATCCGTGCTACTCACTAATGTACTGCACAGAAACGCAATCGGACTATAACAAGGAAGAACTGACTATCAGTTCTGTGGACTCAGAGACATTGTGGTTCATCAAGCTAACCTAGAGCTGTGCATCCACCTGGCCCCCCTTATCGAAAATGGCCAAAGGACTTTAAGTTGGTGGTACCGGCCGGTATCCCATCGTTATGTGGACATGAGCTTTGCATTGTTATGTTGTTGTATTGCACATATGTTCCACATATTCCAGGAATGTAGTGGTATCTCCAGATACCAGACGGGGAGTGTCCTGGAACCAGATTCCATATTCCTCTGTTCCCCTTTACAGCTTGGGATTTATTTCTCCCTAGTTTGGCTGTCTGTTATTTTCCCTCTCTCAGCAGCTTGCTGCATGTGAAAAGGCAACATTATTGCTACATGTTGTTTACACAGCCTGTGTTGGTTGCCTGCAGCTCATATTCTCCTAGCTGAGTGGGCTATTCCTACCCCCCTGTCCTTGCTGACAGTTAGTATAGTCTCACTTTCCATCTAGTGTGACCCTTGCTCCTCACTTCCTTTTTACCCTGGACTCTGAGTGAGTAACTGCCTGCTATTTACCCCAGCACAGCCTTTTTGTTTTACACTGTCTCATCCTTGATACACTGCACTTCAGACAGAGAAGCACTCTCTACCTACATTACATCTACAAGCACCTTTCTCCCTGTGATTTTCCCTCAATAAAACTAAGAAAGAGAAAAGGACTTGTTTGTGCTTTGGAAGAGGGGAGACATGAGTTAAGCTTACTGGAACTATTCATACATCATTCATGACTCTGGTTTCAGGAAAACTGCTATAAATTAGCAATGGGGCAAAATGTTACTAATGCATGGCTATACAGTATAGTGATGCCAGTGATGAAGTGCAGAACTGAAGCAGTCCCACTGTGCATTTTTATAGAGATGGTTAGATTTTGGCAGGCTTGCTATATTTCCTTAAAGTTCCAGATTTGGCATTTTCTCCTAGGTTATGCTAGTCAATACCAGTGCTCATGGACACCCTGTAACATCAATGCACATCTAGGAAGAAGTGTGTGCGTGTACCTGCATATCTCAGAACACATTGCTTTAGTTAATACATTCCCAACTCCTTCTAGAACTACTTCCTACTAGCTAGCACAACATGGGACAAATGAGGAGAAGCGTTACATTATTGCAGAATGAAAAGTACAACGTAATCATCTTTTCTTTACAGTAAAAATAGTATTTGTAGCTTTTCATAGGCATCTCCCTAGGTGCTCCAACCCAGGGGTGGCCAACTACAGTCCTGAAGGGCCACCAATAGGCCAGGTACAAGGGATATCCCTGCTTCATTCCGACAGCCACCTGTGCTGAAGCAGGGATATCTGTAAAACCTGATCTGTTGGTGGCCCTTCAGGGCTGGAGTTGGCCACCACTGCTCCAACCCCTTGGAGAGGGCCTGTGGCAGCCACAGTGTTCACTTTGGGAAAGGTTTTAATAAAGCACACAAAGTTTAAGTGAGATTCTCACCAGGTTGATCAGTCTCCGCATTGCATAGTCATGGGAGCAGATGCATTCGCAGGGATCATAATTGTCCTCCGCCATCCTCGCCTTTCAGTCGTCTAGAGCAACCTGCAAAAGACATCGATACTGAAAACATTTCTGTGCACGGAATTCAAGAGACTTAAATTAAACTAGATGTACCTGGTGTAACATATGCAGATCTCGAAGATCTGAAAGGTTATTAAACATTACTCTTTGCTTTTACCACTCCCTGTAACATCTTGCCGTCTCTTGTCCCCTCTTCCCCACCTTACTCTCTCCTCCATCATGCCCTGCTCCTCTGCACTCCGTGCATTACTGTGTCTGCTCTTCTCCTTGCTGTTTCTCTGTTTCCTCCCCTCTCTTTGCACTCCCTCCTGCCTATGTGCACACTGCTCTCCATTCCCTCCTCCTTGTCCTCCCTCTTTCTCCTCCTCTCCCTCGGTCTCCTCCTTTCCTTGCTGTCTCTCTCCACCATCATGCCCTGCTCCTCTTTGCACTCCCTGCTTACTGTGCTCCTCTGTTCACACTACTCCCACTAATACTCATCTATCTCCACCTCTCCTTGTAGTCTCTGTTTCCTCCTCACCTTGCGATCTTTCCTCCGCCATGTGCACACTGCTCTCTCCGCTATCTGTCTCCTCCCCTCTCCATCATTCCCTGCTCCTCTTTGCACTTTCTCCCGCCCTCTCTTTTCACTCCATGCCTTACTGTGTCTGCTCCTCTCTGTGCACACTACTACACACTCCCTTCTCTCCTAATCTGTCTCCTCCTCTCCTTGCTGTCTCCCACTGCCATTAAAATACCCTCCTCCGGTTTCCTGGGTGAGTGAGGCCAGGTCCCCGCTGGCTACTGCAGTGCCCGCTGTGGCGGACGCTGCAGGGACAAGAGCCGCCCCACAATGGGGCTGGGCCCGCTGCGAGGGGTGGCCGCCACGCTGCGCCGACAGAAACTCCTGCTCTCAAGAAAATTGAGATCAGGAGTCGCGACGGAGCACTAGGCCACGCCCCCTGATGGTTCAGCCAATTAGGGCGAACCTGCCGGGTGACATCATGGCCGCGCCCCCCCCACCCTCCCCCCCCCCCCTGTAGTTCTCTGCAGACCGGGGAATTCGGCTGCATGCGGTGCCAACCTCGCAGGCAGCGCAGACACTGGGGTCATAGCCTGAGAGACCGCTCAGTCAGAGAGAGACCAGAGAGAGACATACATACATACATAATTCCGAGTACCCGGAATTACCCGGCACATTTGCAGCTACCCGGACATTACCCGG
Organism: Ascaphus truei; assembly: GCA_036426205.1. Lineage (NCBI taxonomy): Eukaryota > Metazoa > Chordata > Amphibia > Anura > Ascaphidae > Ascaphus > Ascaphus truei. Next base: position 284,586,702 of record CM071567.1, read on the forward strand.
ACCCGGCAACTGAAAAGTGGGCCCGCCGCCGGTTAATAGCTGGCTTAAGGGTACTGTCAGGGTAGCTGAAAATAATCTTATTACATACCTTTCTTACCTTTCAGCCAGCGACGGACAACATCTAGGAACAGCAGCAGTGGTCCTGTGGTGGTGGCAGCATCGGAAGTGTCTTCAGCTAGCGTGGGACAGCAGGAATCCATTACACAGCACCGCAGCAGGTAAGCAGTGTGTGTGTGTGAGCCGCCGGGGAACCATGTGACCTATTGGACACTCCTGCTCCGGTCACATGGTTCCCCGGCTCACACTGCTTACCTGCTGCTGTGCTGTGGAATGGATTCCTGCAGCTCCCACGCCGGCTGAAGACACTTCCGATGCCGACACAGCCACAGGCCCACTGCTGCTGTTCCTAGATGTCGCCGCCACCCTGCAGGTAAGTGCCAAACCAGGTACCCGGCCGGGTATAACTATTAATTTTGTCCGGGTACCCGTTTGTTTCCAAACTCACTGCCCGGCACAACACACACAGTTAAGTTATGGAAAGTAAAAAAAGTGACAAAAACCCTCCACAGTAGAGCATATAGCAAATGGAAATATTACTGTATGCTCATTTGCAAGTCTTAGACAGGTCTGCAACCCTGCCTTTCACCATTATCACCCAGCACACAGTGTTTCCACTGCAGCAAGGGATTCTGGGAAGTGACAGGCAAATGAGCATAGTGACACCTTTTGCTTCAAAACTCATATGACATGGTCCCCTAAAGCTTATGCTTGCTGCATTGCACAGCTTTTGAGCACAGCCTGGGTTAAGATGCATAGCCAGTAAACCTACCCACATAAAGATAGCCCTATTGTGGGTCAGATGGGACAGAACTAAACAAACTGATGCTAAGCTTATATTATTATTATTTTTTCCAGGTAGCCTTACATGTAAAGCAATCACATGAATACAACAAACAATTACTTTAAACAGGCACTGCCTCCTAGTACCAAAGTTTATTTATGGGAGCAACATTTTTACAATAATAACTTTTATATAGTGCTTTTCTCCCAATGGGACTCAAAAGTGTTTCACAATTACAATAGAGTGCGCGGTACGCTGTATTGTACATAGGAATTTTTTTAAGATACAATCCCTGCTTACAATCTTTGTTTTTGGTGCTCGAGGCCCAGGGAGATAAAAAGTTCATCGGGATTTGAAACAGGCTCCCCTGCTTCACACTTCATGTTGTTATCAGTCAGTGCCTTTTCTCACCGAGCCACCCGTTCAGGGTTAAATTCCGCGTGATTGATGACTTTTTAAAAGATACATTTTACATCTTTAAATGTTCCTAAATACTTTCTTTAAAGTTACTTCATTTTACATCTTTAAATGTTCCTAAATACTTTCTTTAAAGTTACTTGATAAACATAGAGGCTGCCCCCTCTACCCTCTCTCACCGAGCCACCCGTTCAGGGTTAAATTCCGCGTGATTGATGACTTTTTAAAAGATACATTTTACATCTTTAAATGTTCCTAAATACTTTCTTTAAAGTTACTTTTCCCAACTATCCACCCTTCCTTTGTCTCCCCCTCTTCTTTTCATCTCTGAAAAAAGGAAAAGGGATTATTGTGTGTCGCTTACCTCCCCCATGTAATGTACATGTACTGCGCCGTATATACAAGTTGGCTTGCTAACCAGTTTCTGTTACATGTACCTACCCGCTGTATGACACCAATAAAGGAAAGATATTTAAAAAAAAAAAAAAAATGCGTGTGCTTGGCACACACTTTTTTCTGGTGCTGTTTATTTGGATGAGTAGGCATACTAAAAACACGGTTTTCTACCAGTAGCCACAACAATATTGTATATACTTATTATTTGTGAATTAAACCATCTCTCTACTTAATATTTTATTTTAAACAAGCTGCTTTCCATTTGCGTTGACCACTTAATAACTTCAAATGCAAACGTGTTTTGTCAAGCTAACCTTATAGCTTGTGTTAACACAGAATATAAACCATAACAAGGTGACGGTTTACTGAAAAACACCTCAAAACCATGCTGTCAAAATTAAATTAAGATTGAGAAATGTTACACACTCCTAGACCATCCAAGGATCCTTCTCGTAAGAGGAAAGGTAATTTTAACGTTTCTAAATGTGTAATAATAGTAATAATAACTTTATTTCATGGGAGGACAAGCAGAGAGAAAAGGGGTGAAAGGGGAGTGACAAAGAGCTATATGTAGTTCCCATTGGGACTCAAAGCGCTTCACAAAAAGGCTGCGGTCCCAGTCAGCACTGGAGCACGCGCGCCCAGCGGGGGGGGGGGGAGGGCGCGCGTGGTGGGAGAGAGGGAGTGTTTGCGACGGGAGGTGGCGTGGTGGGGGGTTTGCAAGGGCGTGGCCATGACCTCACGTGGCTGGTTCGCCCTCAATGGCTAAACCGCCGGCGGGGGCGTGGCCACGCCTCCATCGCAAACTCTGAGCTTAAATTCCCCTGCCTGACTGAAAACCTGTCGCGCACCGCTGGGGAAATGTGGACGACAGGGTTGTCATGAGAGGATTTGGCCCGGGATTAAAGGGGTTACACCCCATTTGGCCACCCCCTACTCTCACTTGGGAAGCAAGGGATTAACTGGACTGAGGTCCAGTAATGTGTTTTTTACCTTGCTTCAGTATCCAAATGTTTATTCCCCTGTATAACTGTATTGTGTTATCCTGGTGTTTGCACTCACACATACACTAGGGTTGATGCGGGAGGGAAGGGGTTAATGTTAATTTAGTGATTATAGCCCTTTGTTCCCTTTTCCTGCCTTTTCAGGCTCCATTTTGCAGCCGTCCATAGGTCGCCATTGAGCCTCCATGCATTCTAATGGCAGAAGTAGCGGTTTTGGACCTGTTTTCCAGCGACGACCAGCAGGTGGCGTCCGAGAGGAGGAGCGGCGTTTTCCCATTGTAAGTCAATGGGCTCATTAACTTCAATGGAGATTCCTCAACGCCGGCCTCGAGGAACAGGTTGGCAGCCATCCAAACCGCAGACCGCAAAAGCGGATACAATGTCTTTGAAAAGAGTTTAATCACTTCGGTCAAGTTCAAAGACAATTGGCGTGGGAATCTTAAATCCTAGGGCCCCTGGGAATAAAGTTATTTTTGTCCCTAGCTCCTAGGAACCCCCACACACGATCCACACCGGGTCCAGGAATGAGAGACCCCCGTAAGGGGTCGAGCAGAGAAGGAGGGTCGCGCCATTGACTTCAATGGCGGAGCGGAGGTCCCATTGAATCTAATGGCGGCGTGCGTGCATTGTCTATGGCGGCGCCGGCCATTGATTCCAATGGGGAAAAGCCACGTGGCGTAAAAACGACTAAGTGTGAAATGCTGAAAAATGTAAGTCCATATCTCTGGTTCTGGAATGACCAGGGGGATGGGATTTGGGTGGCATGTAGCCCAGGTTCCGGCTTTAATGCATGGCCCTTCCCAGCCCCCTCCGACCAACCAGACGGAGTGTGGATGAATGTAAAGATTTGGATTTTTTTTCCATAGGCTTCAATTGCAGCGTTTCCCCATTGAAAGCCTATGGCGGGAAATCCCATTGACGGCAACGGCAGAGCCCGCCATTCAACGCTATGGCGGCGGACCCCATTGATTTCAATGGGGAAAGAGTGAAAAGCAGAGATTAATTTTTAAGGGACGAATCCTGTATTTTAAAAAATTTATTAAAGTGCATTTCTGTATCTCCGGTTCTGGAGGTCGCAGAGAGTTGTAATTTGGCCAATATGTAGGGTCACTGTAGGCTTTAATAACTGGCAGATTTCAATCCACTGGACCCACCAGAACGGAACTTATTAATAAGTGAAAATATTAAAATGTATATGGGATTTTGGATCTGCTCTGAAAATGCAGACCCCATCTGCTATGCTAATAGGGCAGGAAGGGCATCCTGAAAAACTTAGCATAGCCCTGTGATCAAAAGTGATCAAAAGTTAACTGCTCTGATTGTTTATACTAGGGGCAGGAACAAAGGAGCTGAGTGGTTTTAAGTGTGGTACTTCACACTTACAGGGGAAGCCAAAATCTACTTCAAAGAGATTTTTTCTAGCCAACTCGGCGCCTAGGGTTAAGAGTAAAGGGTTGAAATGGTATATAAGTCAGAGTCAACCCTTACTCAATTGTCTTTCGTGTCATGGTGATTTTGAAGATTACTGTATGAACTGCCAGTCCAGAATTATGACAGCTTCATCATTCCATCTTAAGTAAGTGCCTATATTTTGTTGTTATTTGTATAATCTCGTGTGTTCACCTTTTTCAAGGAATAAATTATATTTTATCATATCTAAGCCTCGTTCAGTTCAACCCAGTTATATTTTTGGTGTTTATTATATCTTGTCACAAGTTACCGTGACAAGGGTACTAACTGGGACCGGCCTGACTGGGGGGGCGGAGCTCGAACCCACAGTGCCCAGGTGTGCGCTGTAGAAGGTACTGGGGCGTGGCCTTACAGTACTGAGCGCAGTATGCAGCTAGGGTTGCCAGGTGTCCAGTATTGTACTGGACTGTTCTGTATTAAGACACTCAGTACAGTAAAAAATGCATGTGTCCGGTATTACCTCTCTGGACATAGTGACCTGACCGGTTTGGGGGGCCACGGATTTCCCTGAGCAGAGAGAGCAGGACTTTGGGCTGGGCAGCTTCCTCCATCCTGATTGGCTAGAGAGGTGAGAAGGGTGTATGAGCGCGTCACACATTTTGCCATTGTGTCCAGTATTTTTGGAGAAGCCACCTGGCGACACTATACGCAGCACATAGAAGTTTTCTTAAAGACGCAGTCCCTGCCCAGATGAGTTTCCAATTAATGTTTCTGGTGCCTGAGGCACAGGGAGATAAAGTGACTTGCACAAGGTCACCAGGAGAAGACACCATATAGCTGGCACTACTGGTGTACAGAAAGGGTTAGCAAACTGTGTAACATTGAGACAACCTGGTACTTATTTTTGTATCTCCATAAATATGAAATACTGCAAACAGAAGTGAATAGATTGTAAGATCTTGGGGGCAGGGTCTCCCTTTTGCCTTATGTCATTTACCTGTTGCCCTGATCCACATTCCTTGTACTACATTTACCTTGTATTGTAATTTTGTAAAGCGCTGCGTTCATTGTGGGCGCTGTATACAATTATACATACATAGCAATATTGAGTCTACCTTGATGTTGCAGGGTGTTCACTTTCTGGAACAAACAACAACAGATACAGTAATTCAGAATACAATCTTCTACTTGAAGAGTTTGTCACAGAGCAACTAAACTCCCCTGTGCCTGTCCCAGCGGCAGAGATCAGGAATAGCAGAGAGGATTGCAGTATCCCCAGCACGTTTCCTCAGGTGCATGCTGCTTTTATTGCAGCCACAGGCACTGTGGTGTCTCCTATGTGTCTGTGATATTGAGCACCATACAGCAGGGGGAGGGATCCGCAGCAATACAGAGACAAGAAGACACCATCTACATCCGGAGTAACAGGACATGCAAGATGCACAGAGGAGGCGCAGCCCCCCCATTACACCCCCTCCCCTCCTTATACACAAGCTGCTATGAGCTGGGGGTGAGGATCACACCCCTGGAGCAGGGATGGGCTCTGCCAATTCCTCCAATCTCCCCCCTGCCTCCTTCCTGTTTGATTCTTTCATCTCTCGCTGTCCCCTCCATCCATCTCCATAGCTCTTTCTCACTCCCCTTTCACACTTTTCCTCTCTGCTTGTCCTGACATCCACCTCTCTCTCTCTCTCTCCCCCTTCCCTTTTCCTTACCCCAGCTCTCTCTATACTCATCCACTCCTCTCTCCCCTCTCAGTCTCATTCCATTTCCTCTGTCTCCCCTCCCACTCCCTTCCCACTCCCCTGTCTCCACCCCTCTCCTCTGTCTCCACCCCTCTCCTCTGTCTCCACTCCTCTCCTCTGTCTCCACTCCTCTCCTCTGTCTCCACTCCCCTCTCCTGTCTCCCTCTCCCCTCTCCTGTCTCCCCACCCCCCTCTCTCCCCACTCCCCTCTCTCCCCACTCCCCTCTCTCCCCACTCCCCTCTCTCCATCTCCTCTGTCTCCTCCCCTCTGTCTTTCCTCCCACTCTCTCCCCTCCCACTCTCTCCCCTCCCACTCTCTCCATCCCTCCACGCCCCTCCCCTGTGCTGGGTGTAGCTTGGCTCTGGTAACGGGTTTATATGGATCTCCTCCACCTCTCCTTCCAGTCTGTCTGAATACTCCTCGCACAGAGCAGCAGCGCCGGTCTCCTCTCTGCAGCCAACAAGCAGTGCCAGGTAAGTCCACTTTCCATTCACCTATCCAGCCCTGCGCCGGGTTATGGGACTAGCATCTCATGCTAATCACAGGCTTCCGGCTGCAAAACTAGGACCAAAAAAGTACCCCAGATTTATGAAGGGAACACTTTCCCATTTACGTCAATGGGGGGTTCCTTCAAGGATTCACCTGGTGCAGCATTTTTGACCAAGTTTTGCAAGCGGGATACTTTGGAAAAATAGGTAGATGACCTCCCTTTAATGACCAAAAGTCCCCTGTGGCTAATCAGATGGAACCCCCAACTCCTACACTACTTTATATGTTCAGCCACAACCTCTTCCAGCAGCATCCTGATTAAAGTGGCTGTGGGATAGATGCCTAAACCCCACAATGCCTTATTACCTCCTCCCTGAATGAGGCACATGTGGTACACTTTGTAAATCCACCTAAAAGCGAGGCTGGGCTTATTAAAACTTCCTGGGGCTGTGTCACCATTCATCCTTTTTGTAGGCTCCAGGCTGGTTCTTATTCAGCTATTCAGTGTAGAATGTAATCCTACTCCCGTCTAATTGAAACCAGACCACTAGTGGGATAGAAACAAAATGACATTTTCTTATGTGATTCATTCAGGAGTTATGGGGAAGTGTTCAGTCTCTCCTACCCCCCCCCCCCCCCCCCTTTTTTTTTTTTTTTTTTTTTTTTTGAAGGGTTGGTAGAGTATGATGGGGCATTGGTAGGGGAACTGCATTTTTTTAACCCCTTGTCTAAGGATTTTCTAATTACCATTATTTGTTAAGAATTTTGCCTGAGTTTCCCAAAATAAGAAAGCACAGAACCTGAGTACGGTATGTTAGACATACATGTTTAGCCCACACATGACACATATACTGAATCAATGTAGAAAGTGCCACGATATTTTTGTTTTGATTTTGCAAGATTTTCTTGATCTGGTGCAATTATATAGGACATTTAATGTACATCGGGTGTCTCCATACATATACTGTACGCCTCAGTCAGACACACAGCTGTGTCTGGGGTGGGATCCTGGTTGTGTTTCTGGTGCCATTTCTTCTTCCAAATGACTCCATCCAGTGTTGCATTATTCAGCCACTGTTGTATAAGCAGAGGCCTAATGAGTGTTTTGCCATCTTCAGCACCAGACTGGGTAGCTTTGTGCTGGCCTGTCTGGTTTGTTAGGATTGGGAACCATTGCATGAAAGACTTGACTTGGTTTAGCCCAGTTGTAGTCCTGCATGGCAACATATGTTGCAGTTACATTAAAAACTAGCTTAAAGACACTTTGATGTCAATGTTTCACATGACACTGACATGGCTCCTTTTTATTTATATTGCAATCTCTCCATAGGTCTGCTGCTATATTGTGGGTTCTGTATTGAACATTTTTTTTTTTTAGTTGCGGTATTTGTTAATGATTGGTGGGTTGTAAACTCATTTAGTTTGTGCTGCCAAAGCCTCTTTAAGGCACATCATGTTAATTGTTTTTACTTTGTTTGCTGTATGTGTCTTGTTTCATATAATAATATATATTTTTAATTATTTATTTTATTTTTTTAATCCAGTTTGACGGCTTGGTTTTCCAAAAGGTTTATTACGTTATTTGATGACAGGAAAAATATATTTTATGGGTTGGTTGGCAAACCATGGCTGTTAACCTCTCTTGCTCTGCAATATTCTGCTGATCCCTCTGGTAGGGAAGGGGTTAAATAGAAGCTGAACTTGATTTTGGTTGTAGGTGAAGTAATGATGTTTGGCTGTATGGGCCTCATTGCAAATTCAGTTTGACACGTTTACCTAGTATATATCTATCATTTATTTTTATTTATTTTTGGAGGGGGAAGGGCGGTTATGTTACAAATATAGGGATCTAGAGGGTTGGTTGTGGTGTTGGTGTCTTTTTTTTTTTTTTTTCCCCTTATGGTTCTCACTAGCAACTTTTAAAGTAAATGTGATGTTTGTACTTGAAGAATTTCCGCTTCATTTTAATGCCCCCTCAGTTAACTATTCAGTAAATGAATGAAAGAAGCCTTTTCATACCTGGAAACAAGGTGAAGTGTGGGTAAAATATTTTGGAACGTAATCTGTTTGGTAGAATAACACGCATATGTACAGCTTTTATTTATATCGCACCGCAATGTACTCGGCGCTTTACAAAAGGTACAGTACATGCGTGTTTCTGCCACGGGTGATGTAGAAATGCTGTGGCATATTGTCTGCTTGTAGCTGATTTAGTTACATGCATGCATACACTTCCTAAAGATTACATTGCTCTGCCAGATGTGCTTCATCACTCTGCCTCATTACAGCTGGTTCTTTATATTACTGTGTGATCCTCCTGTAGTCTTCTATCCTGGGGGCATATTACAATTATACTTTTCGTGGCTCCTTAAATCCAGTTGAATCTTTATTTACCACATCTGTCAAATTGCAGCAACGTTTTCTCATAAATATCAACACATATTAACTATTGATGTAGTGATGTGCACCATACAGGTTGGTGTTGGTCCTTAATTTGGAAGCCTTAAATATATATGGAATTACAATGTGAACATTTAAAGTAAGTAGAGCCGACATTACACAGCTAAGTGCAGTGAGTTCTAAGCGGACCTGCAGCTTTAAATATAACACGGCTCCAGGGTGAAATTACCCCATAGTAACCTAACTCCTGCATGTCCTATCCCATGGCACATCTAGCACCCCTGCCCCCCTTTCTAAAGATGGGAATTTCCATTTTTAAGCTGTAACCAGAAAATGTGAATTTAATTGTGGGTTTATTTTCATCTGACACTCGTTTTAAAGTAACACTTGTGGAATTTCACTGTGGTGCCCAGTGCTGTAATAAATTAGTATTTGCATGTTGTGCGTATTGCATTGATGGCTTCATTCACGGCTGTTTGGATTCTTTCTCCCCCCACCTCATTAAAAAAAGTACACGTCTGCAAGACTCCTTGTCCTCTGTGTAGCTCGCAGCGACCCTGCAGTATGTGTTTAAAACATGGGGCCTGCACGTCATCAGGCAACAGTGATGGCTCTTTTGGAACCCTAGAGAAGACCTCTCTGTAATTGCACCAACAAATCATTTTAGGATTTAAATCCCATTTGTCTGAACTAAAACTAGTACACCAGGTGGGACTGGTTAGGAATAATATTGCCTGCGCATTGTGACAAGCTGCTGACTATGTGCATGCGCACAGTAACCCCATGCACATATGTCACAGTGCTTAACACTTCTAAGAGATGGGTTGTGTAATGTTACTTTTCTCCCTCCCGCAGTGGAACCATGTTTCAGATTAAGAAGATTTGCTGTATTGGTGCTGGCTATGTTGGGGGACCGACATGCAGCGTCATTGCTCAGATGTGTCCTGACATCCGAGTGACCGTCGTTGATGTAAATGAAGCGAGGATCAACGCGTGGAACTCTGACACCCTCCCCATCTATGAGGTAGTGATATCACCCCACCCCTCCGACAGCAAAGGGGTTTATTTTAAGTCTCCTGTATATTACTTTTTTTTTTATAAACCTTTAAAGTATCCTTCATATCGATTTATTTTTTTTCTGTATCTCACATTTACAAACTAAAACTTTCCCATGATGGGAAATACAATTATAATCTCTTACATGGCCATTCCAGCAGATTGCTAAGAAAATCGAGCGGGAAGTCCTACTGTTTATGGTTCTGTAAAGACGCAACCCCTACTTAACATAACAGCCATATTCCGTAACCAGCTCCAAGCAAACCATGTATTTTACCTAAAGATAACAAATGTATGATCTATTCACTGCAGTTATAATGACGTATTAAGTAAGATTCAGCTCCCAGAACAGATGTCACTCTGCCGTTTTTATATCCAGGTGAACTTTAGCCGTCCTAAATTATAATGTACTTTGTATTCTAGCTGTTTGTTTTATTTTTATATACCCGTTCCTGTAGGAGTGGCCACTGGAGAGGATAATTGTGTTGCATTTGTGTGGTGTTTTTCTTCTTCTGTTCAGGGTCAAAAAATAAAATGGCTCATTCTCAGTGGGGGGGTGGGGGGGAATGCAGTGTAATGTTTATTTGCCTTGGTGAAAGTATCATTAACTGTGCATTACCCTACTGTACATATCAATATGATAGATTAAAGGGTTGGAGTGAAACTCACTGAAGCCAGTTGGCGTACTGATTAGTAATCCGTAATCAATGGATTACTTCACATAGTCTTGATGTCTATTTCTAATGTGGTCTCCTTGAACCCATAGCCTGACACATGTCTGCAGCACGGGGTTAAACAGAGCATCTGTCGCCCGTAGAAAATATTCTACTTTTTAGCTCTTGTCTTTAAAAAGTGATTTTCAGCAGTAGATACCAGTCTTATTTATTTATGTGAAGACTGTCAATCAAAGCAGCAGTCACTCCCCTCAAATGTATTTATAACTTTTTGTTCATGACGTAGCCTTATTCCCCAAGAATACTTTATGATTTATTTATTTATTTTGGGGGGGGGGGAGAAGGCTGTTTTTTTAGTAATGCAAAAGACCAATGTCAAGCATCCATTTTATCCCTTGAATCCTGTTTTGCCCACAAATGGAAAAATTCACCTTTTTGGTTCTCTAACGTGTGACCGTGCTTGACATTAAACTGGTGGGCTGGATAAAAATTAAATGCATATCTATAATTTCTGCTCCAAATGTAGAAGCACTATCTACACATCATTGTGCTTAACCACCGTATTAGTCCCTGCTCTGTGTTGGGCTCTTCCATGCAGGTAGAAGTTTTTTTTAAAATTTGATTTCAATAACGTTCTAATGGATAAGGAATATCACACTTTTTCGTTAAGACACTGTGGAGGTATCGTACAGCATTGTACACCTAAGACCGCGCGTACAGTGCCGGTGACGTCGCCGCTAGCGAAAGTTATATTTCGCTTTGCGGCAGCGTCGCAGGCTTTCTAGCATTATATTGGTTCAGGGGCTGTCACATGAGGCGACAGCACTTGAAAATTCAAATATTGCCAGCTTCCAAATTTGGCGCCGCGCTTACTATAAGCGCACAAGGCGGCGGCAATGTATTTGTTTTTGGGTGACGTCGCCCATCGCGGGAACTATACGCACGGCCTAGGTGCCCTGGGAGTTCTCGTAAGCGCTGTATACTTTTAATTTCATCTGTGATTAGAACCTTTAACTTCACTGAATAAACACAGTTCGGCTGCAGTGAATCCTGCAACTATTGTTTTAAATCACAGCCCTGTTCGGGCCTATCTCTTGTGTAGTGACTCATTAACTCAGCAGCTCCAGTACATAAAAACAAAATAAAAATGGACTGTTTTGAAGGTTTGCACCATGCTGGCAGGGTTTACTTGACAAGTTAGCTGGGGGCTCATGTCTGAATATTCTTCACTTCCTGTCTGCTGCTGCGGCGGCTGCTCAGCACGTTAAGGATGGCAGGAAATGATCAGTGGAAGTAGTGTTGTGGTGCTTTTTATAAAGGAGTGAACTTGGGCTTATTAAACTGGGCAACATATCTCTGGGTGCTAATTTTTGAAAGTCTCATGGTGTAATTATGCCAGAGGAAGGAACGCATAGCAAACATGTTACAAAATATCAAAATGTATATTTCTTTGATCCTTCCTTTTTTTTTTTTTTAAATACCAATCTTCATGCCATTTTTAATACACTGAGCATCCTTTTTTTTTATTTTTTATTTCTATAGCGGCTTTAACCACCTCTCCAGCAGTGCAAGATATTTGTAAAACTCTCCTGTTTCTGATAATTTGTTGCCAATATTCCCAGCAATTTGAGTGGCAAACTGTAACAATAGATAATGTTGCTGTAATAATATAAGGATACATTGTAGCTGCTCAGTTACACTGACTGAAGGATAGATTTGAAACTGAAAGCCGCCATTTAGTGCTGTTGTGCGCAAACTTCCTGCTCGCCCCTGCCTGTTCTCCCCCTGGGTCGCGCCTTGACTTAATGCGGCCCCCGGTGTCACTTAACGCTCATCGCCATGGACACGCATGGACCGAAGCCTGGTAAGTGAGTTTGACAGAAGCCTCGCACTGAAGAGCGTGGGGCCTCTAACAGCTGTGCCCCTCCCCCCCCCAACACACGCCCCACAGTTTGCGCACCCCTGATTTAGTGAACCTTGGGAAGCAAGATATTTACTGATCAATCACAGGAAAAACTAATCGAAAGGCAGCTTGGGCAGGTTTCCATAAAGGTAATCAAAGGCTGTATATATTAAAGCAACATTTTTTTCAGATACTTGGATTGCCTCTTTTAAAAGGATGAATCGCCCCAGAAGGCTATAGACGTGTATCTCCTATCTTCGTTTCTTGCCCCCTGCGCACATACTAATTTTTTTTTTTTTTTTAACTCCCGTTAATCCTGATTTTCTCTCTAGCACCTGTGGTTACATTGCAACCTTTACACTGCACTGGATTTAGGCCAAGCTCCATTTTAACCATTTGGAACTCGAAGGCCTCGTCCAGGCTGAAGCTGAGCGTGTTTGCGCGCTCATGCGACACGCGAACAAACACATGATTGCAATGAGACTGTCCAGCGTGCGTGCCCATGAGTGCTCAGCTGCATGCAGAGACAAATTTTATTCTGGCGGGTCACCCAATGAGGGTGAATATCTCTGATGTCATGCCCTTCCCCCCCCCCCCCCCCCCCGCACGTGCAATTGCAAATTCCAACTGGCCAGAAATTGCCCCTGCTTACTGTGCGCATGACGGTCCCCGAGCGCGCTCACTCTCGGCTTGGCCGCGGCCTAATAATTAAGAGCTTATATCTCCTCACTGGCGAAACAGGTTTTTTTCTTCTGGTGTGTAAATAAAAAGGCATATAAGGAAGAGATAACGACATCCCATTACGTGACCAGTCAGCCACTATTCATGTTTAATAACTTCTATCTCAGGAAATGAAGATCCCAACACGTTGTTCTGCTTTCTTTGGTTCTAGTAATGATTCAATAGTCTCTCTCTGTAGCTTAAGTTCATATAATGCGGTTTAATTGAAAGAATAGCTGTTTACTCGCTGCCCTAATGGTGGGAGAAAAATACATGAATATAAAGCCTGACTGCTAAAGATCCACCTGACGGTGAACAAGAATCTGCTTCTTTTATTTGTCATTTCAAAGCCCTTTGTTTTTCCCCTGCAGCCGGGGCTAAAAGAAGTGGTGGAGTCTTGCAGAGGCAAGAACTTATTCTACTCCACTGATATTGATCTTGCAATACAGGAGGCGGATCTTGTTTTCATCTCAGTAAGTAATTGTTCTTTATCATGATTGTATATTATTATTTTCCGTGGTCTACTTTTTATTCAGAAAGGTTTCTGGCCACGAGAGAGATCTATATGTACTTATTTTGTTATTTAGGTTAACACACCAACAAAAACCTTTGGAATGGGAAAAGGCCGGGCCGCAGACCTGAAATACATTGAAGCTTGTTCCAGACGGATAGTGCAAAACTCAAATGGTTACAAAATCGTCACGGAGAAGAGCACGGTGCCGGTACGAGCCGCAGAGAGCATTCGGCGGATATTTGATGCCAACACTAAACCCAACCTGAATCTGCAGGTAAAAAACAAACTTTTAGTATGAGCTTGTTTGCCTATTGGACTACAAATGCATTTTGTTTGCCTCTGCAAAGCATTATGCTGCTGTCCACTTGTGTGGTGAGGCTAATGTACAATTTATAATCGTGTGTGTGTTCTTCTCCTCCTGCCCCTCTCCACTTTTCTGCTTGCGCCCCCTGTTTAGTCTTCCCCTTTCTTACATGGCTGTGTTGCCATTTTGATCCCATGTTGTCATGGCGACACGTTGGGTAAGAGACTTAGAGGCCTCGCACCCCGCCCCTTCCCCCCGGCATTTAATTTAAATGCTTTGGGGAAGTGCGCGGGGCCTCTGTAAATGCCGCGCACCCCTGGGTTAAGTGATGATATTGTGTCCAACTTTGTGTTCTGCAGAATTTGAATATGATGGTGTATTGCATGTTTTGATGTACTTTAAGGTTCAGAGATGGAGAAGTGTAGATGTGCAAAAGCTCTGCACATTTAAATTCTATAATTTAATCTGAGCAATATTGTTGCTCATAAAGAAATAGAATTAGATGCATTTGTGTTTTTTTAAGCTTTCGTTCAAGCTACTCCGTGTCTCGGGACCAAAAGTAGGTTCAATTCTGTGTTGAATAACTCTGGCAGATAAACTACCATTTAAACATCCTTTATGTGCATAGAATGCAGTTGTGCCAATAAATATTATCTTTTTCTGCCACAGGTGCTGTCTAACCCAGAATTCCTGGCAGAGGGAACGGCTATCAAGGATCTTAAGAATCCAGACAGGGTGTTAATTGGGGGAGATGAAACCCCCGAGGGTCAAAAGGCTGTGCGTGCTTTGTGTGCTGTGTATGAGCACTGGGTCCCCAAAGATAAAATCCTAACAACCAACACGTGGTCCTCTGAGCTGTCAAAACTGGTATGTAGTTGTCCTTCTGCATCAATGGCGTGCATTAGTAGAATGGATGTTATCTAACTGAGCCAGGATCCAATATTCTTCAGGATAATTATATACAGATACTGGTAGAAAAAATATCCAGTCACATTTGTTTAAGTTCAGGGTTTTAATCTGGAGTAAGTGTAGAGCATTGTAAGTAATATGCGCTTGAGCATAACAACGCAAACCTTTTCAGGCGTCGTTATTTGGAAACCACTTTTTTTTTTTTTTTTTTTTAAAGGAGTTTCTCTCCCCCTTCCGTCCCTATTGGATATGGTTGTAGAAGCAATACAGTGTTGATTTGCTGTGATGGTTCTTTAAAACACAACAAGACTGGATACCTGTGATATTTGGAGCAATTGTGTTTTTGATTTGCCATTTACTTTGTTTTTGCTCTTACTGCTTTTTTGTTTTTTGTCCTCTTTGGATTCTTTTAACCCATTTGCCAATCCGTTTTTAGGCGGCCAATGCTTTCCTTGCCCAGCGGATCAGCAGTATTAACTCTATCAGCGCCCTCTGTGAAGCAACAGGTGCAGATGTAGAGGAGGTTGCTAGAGCCATTGGAATGGACCAGAGAATTGGAAGCAAGTTCCTTAAAGCCAGCGTTGGTAATGGAACACTCATTTGAAACCTACTCCTGAAAGTTTTTATACTGTAGTTTTTCTTTTACCTGCTGACGTGGATGGTTGTTGTTGAAGGCGCCAATTTCTTGTTGGCATCAGGATTTAACAGGGGCTTCTATATTGTGTTTGTGGCCTGACTTCTAAACGTATAATAGTTTCCCACCTTGCTCGTCTATTCTGCACTGTAGAACAATGGAAACAGAGAATGAATATAATGAAGTGTTTACAGTTCAAATGTACAACCTGGGGTAATGTTACTGACCCTAAAAAAATATTTAAATTTTTTTTAAGATCTCTCCCATGTCAAAGGCCAGTGTGTAGTAATATACTAATGTATTATAGGAAAAACAATCGAGGCAGATGTTTAGATAACATGAATCCCGCATTGTCTCTGGTAAAATGTCTAGGTTTTTGCAGGGTTTTGTATTTGCAGCCCATTTTGCTAGTATTGGCTTTCATGTGATTGATGGCTATCTGATCTCTCGCCTTAACAAGGGAGAGGGGGGGGGGCGAGGAATGGTGTCTTTAGGTTGCAGTGTCTGACAGAATATGTATGCTTTGACTTAAATGAATTCTAAAATCTCATACGTCCAGCACTGAGGGTTATCTGTTGCTAAATACCTATTTGACTTGTCAACATTCAGATTTGCTTTAATTTATTATTATTATTTTTTTTTTAAAGGTTTTGGGGGTAGCTGCTTCCAGAAAGATGTCTTGAACCTGGTTTATTTGTGTGAGGCTTTGAACTTACCCGAGGTAGCGAGATACTGGCAACAGGTATTTATTGCTTCTGGTGCTCAACTCCTATGGTGTTTTTGTGTGCGCACAGTCGCACCATTTTTAGTTTTCCATCTCCCCTGTGGTTTTTACAAGACTTTGCATTGTTGTGACATCCACTGACTCTGCAAGCAGAGTAGATACAGATTTAGCATGTAAAGTCCACACCATTTAATCCCATTAAGATGTTTTTGAGCCAGACTCGGACTAGTATTTTTATAAGTCTCTTACTTGCTGGGTTGATAGCAGGCAGCTTTAGCAGGAAAGGGGATTGGGAATTGCTGCCAGTATATGGATCTGTTGGGAGACATCACGCCGTTGGAGTAGGTGTGAGGGTGTGCTGCTCTGCATCTCCACATCGAGGCTCCCCTCTTGGTTACGTGAAGACTCCGCTCTAGTTGATGGATGTCTGGGGAATAAAGCAAGGAGATCTCTTAACTGAAGCAGTACAGTTCATTACCCTTCCCGCATAGATTTGGGTGAGAACTTCATCAGGGAAGGATTTATATTTCATTTAATTTTTTTTTATTCTACTGTGAATCAGGGTGTGTAGAGATGACCAATAAGGACATACAAAATAAGAGTATTTGCTTGGCAATTAAATGAGCACATTGAAATCTGCAGTGTGCCAGAATTGCAGTAAAACAGTTTATTTCAAGAAGATACCAAAGCAGTATCGGTTGGGGGCGGCTGTGAAGTGTTTGTGCTTCTGTGCTGTAGCCAGATTAATTTTTGCATGTTTGAATAAGTGGGTAAATGCGATACCTGCCGATATCCGGTCTGCATTTGGCTTATCTGTATGATTTTTACATCCCAGGTTATTGATATGAATGACTATCAGAGAAGAAGGTTTGCCTCACGGATTATCGATTGCCTTTTCAACACTGTAACAGACAAAAAGATCGCTGTTCTTGGATTTGCCTTCAAGAAAGACACTGGGGACACAAGGTAAGAGGGCGCTGAGACAATTCATATCGCTCCAATCAGCTGCCATGCGGGACCACACCTTTGATAACCAATATAAATGGTTTTAGTCTGTTTGCTTGTAGTTAGGGGTCTTCCTTAAAGTGTGTGTGTGTGTGTGTGTGTGTGTGTGTGTGTATATATATACAATGGATTATGATCTTGTAATACAATAGGTTTTTTCGTTTTATTTTCCAAATGCAACTAGTTTTGTCCCACAACCTTAAAAGTGACCCTGCCCCATGTGTGTTTAAAAATTAAAATAAAAAATTAAGTGGAAGGAGGGAATCTCTAGAGCTGAACCGCATTGCTTTAAGCTCGAGGGGACCGCCTGCATCCCCAGATATATATCTCGGAAGAGGATGCTGGTAGCTGGGCACAGGAAATGTCTGTTTTAAAGGTCCCGTGGGCAAATAGGAAGCCTCTACATCATCCCATGCGGTTCCCAATTGGCGGCTTGGACCTTTTTAAACAGATGAGATAACAGCAGCCCCTTTTTTTTTAGATGAAAGTATCTTGGGGTGCCAGAGGTGAAATCAATGCGGTTCAGTTGCAGAGACCCCCTGCTTCACACAGTGTTTGTTTTTTTTGTTTTTTTACTTTGCAGTAGCCAATTTTTGCATTTGTGCCTCCTTTAATTTGTGCCTTTCTTCTTAGAGAGTCCTCCAGCATCTACATTAGCAAATACCTCATGGATGAAGGCGCAAAGCTGCACATTTATGATCCTAAAGTTCCAAAGGAGCAAATCATACTGGACCTGTCACTTCCTGGGGTTGCAACTGATGACAGAGGTAGGAGACCAGCTATGTCTACACTTTGTAATTACAGACATCCGACCTCTGAAAGCCAACTGGAATTAGGACAGAGAATGGGAGCCGTGAAGGGCAGGTTTGCCATTTAGTTAATTGCAACTGGTAAACTTTTTGTTTTTTTGGTTTACTTAAAGGTCCATGTGCTAAGGTTGTTGGAGATTGCATCACATGACTTGGTTTGTTAGAAGCAGGATTACAGCCATGTGGTTTGCATTTGTATATAATAACGACATCCTTAATCTTGATTTGACATTTGAGCCTCATTGGCTGCTGCGGTTTACTCGATGTTCTGGTGCTGGACTGCTTCATTTAGCAGGACAAGACTCTATATAAGTTTCTTCACCATGGGCCATCTTTCTACTACGAGGCACAGTGCCCTACAGTATGTAACGGTTGTTGGTTGCACTCCTTACAGCGGTCATGCTTGTGCTGGTAGGTTTAATGCCACCTCAGTCAGGCCTGTGTTGCTTATTTTGCAACCTTACTGCATCGCCCAGGCCACAGTTATCAAGGTAACTTCCTGCAGCTCAGCTGGAAAAAGCACACACAGCAGATGTTATCAATTTATACAATTTGATTTCCCTCCCCCTCCCAAAAGTTTTACTTTTTAATGGCTGTAGTTTCCACTTAGAAACAGTAAAACTGCTCCAGAAGCATTTCTTATATTTCATCATGGTTTTTTTTTTCCTTCCCTCTAATATAAAATAAAAACACGACATTTAAATGTGCACCACACCATACTACAGTACAACGTTATTCTCGGCACTATGGGAGCTGCGCTAGGGTTGTCGGCAACGCCGATCATTCAATACTTTTCTTCCACGATCTTCTTGTTGCGCTCCCTCTGCAGTTCTGGTTGCGGGGGGAGGGGTGTGGTCTGAGCAGGGTGAGTTTGCCAAGCTGCTGCTGGACTCTGTAAACATCCCCGCTGTGGCTGCTCCAGCAGCGCCCCTTTGCAGACTTTTTTTTAAAAAATATTTAAAACATCGATTCTAAGATGCATCCCAATTTCAGACGTGAAAATGGGGAAAATAGGTGCGTCTTAGAATCAAGGAAATGCAGTAATTACATAAAAATACAATGATTGTAAGCTCCGCGGAGCAGGTACTCTTCCTTAATGTTACTTTTATGTCTGAAGCACTTATTCCCATGACCTGTTTATATTATCTGTTATTTATTTGATTACCCTGTGTATTACGACTGTGAAGCGCTATATAAATAAAGACGTACAATACAATCTAATTGGACCTACATTAGGTTTATCTGAGTCTGCAAATACATACATATGGCATATTTCCATAGTCAGGAGGTAAAATATTCAACTTTACATTCATTTATATATTTTTCTTTTCCTTTTTTGTAGTGGCTCAGCTAGTCCATATCACCAAAGACCCTTATGACGCCTGTGAAGGGGCCCATGCTCTGGTTATCTGTACGGAGTGGGACATGTTTAAGGTAAAGTAAGCGTTATATTTTAATTCTAACACGGCTGCACATCCTATTGCCATCTATAGTCTCTCAGGCCTGGGCAATAATCAATCAAATATTTCTCACTTGGAAGATATTTATCCTCCTCCTGCCAACACCATCCCCCGAGTTGTTAAAGGTTTTTTTTTTTTTTTTTTTTTTTTTAAACCTAATATATAATATGTCCTATCACTGAACATCAGATACGGGGAAAGGAAGAATTAAGTGGAAGGAGGCAAACCAGTCCCCAGTCCAATAACTAAAAGCCAGCTCAAAGGTTCATGGATTCCTATTCACTAGTGGCCTTGTGCCCCCTTCCTCTTTTTTTTTTCTTTTTAGGAGCTGGACTTTGATCGTATCCACACGAAGATGCTGAAGCCGGCGTTCATTTTTGACGGGAGGCGTGTTCTTGATGATCTTCATGGGGAGCTACAAAACATTGGTTTTCAGGTATGTTACGGCCCAACCGTCCTAACCGTCCTAACTGTCTAATAATGGAGATATGCACTGAATACCATAGTATTGACCATGTGACTGCTGAGACCCCTGACACTTAACGGCCGGCTGAAATGGGAAATGCCTGTTTGCGATATTGAGCCCTCCAGCAGTTCGAGAGGGAGGCAATGAACTTGTTTGTTTAGTAGAAAATAAAAAGTAGTGTTTCCTGAGTTTGGAGCTCATGGAGGTAATTTTCATGCTTGAAGTGCTGCAGCTGTTCTCATGCGGACCTGGCAGAACAGCCCTTCTCAGAATGTACATGCACCCACAGTTCATGGGGAAGTTGCATAGTAGTTGTGGTTTAAAATTAAAAACACACAGCGTTCTACTTATGCTAGATTTAATCAGTTATAGATATAGGAGTATCTTGGGTTTTGATGCAGAGGAAGGCAAACTAAAATCTAGTGACATGTTTGGCAATTATAAGGGGAAAAATAAACTCCTAAGTTGCATAAGTTCAACTTGACACACTTTCCTCCCCCTTTCCTGGAAATCCTGATTTTTATTGTAAATTGAGTGGCTCATCTCCTCTTCCCCCACCTTATCCAGGAATGGAGCATATATAAAATAAGCTATTTCATAACTTTGTACGCGATCAACGGAAGTCTTATGGGAAATCGGAAACATCCTTATGAGTTGGGGGGGGGGGGGGGGGGGGGGGGAATCCAACAGGCAGATGGGTGTGGCGGTGCAGACATTATGTAATGCAGACATGACTACACCACCGGAAATGTTGGCCTGTTTCTCGTCAATGTGATAGGATTATGTGCAGCAACATGTTCATAATTTCATACTTTCTAGCTAGTATGCCCAGTCATTTAGGCTGCCAAAGCTTTTCAAGGGAAACACAATTTCTTCTGGCCCTGACATCAGCATTTTGTTTTTAAGCCTGTAGATTACTCCATGTTTGCTGCCCTTCATGTGAGATAACGTAAATAATGTAAACTGCTCACAGATTTCTGACCTTCACTTTGTTTTATAGGTTGAGACAATTGGAAAGAAGGTGGCGTCCAAGAGAATCCCCTTTACCCCTACTGCGGAAATGCCAAAGTTCTGTCTTCAGGAAATTCCTCCAAAGAAACCCAGAGTATAAGTGTGCCACGGAACCCCGATCACACTGTCTGCTGTGTATGACTTAACATGTATACCCCACCTGACATAGAAGCTGTGCTTAGATATTGCAGCTCTGGACTGCACAATGCAGTTGCAGAATAATTGCACATTGAATCTGTAAACCGGCGCAATATTGTCACATGACTAGAAGCCGTGGTACTGGATAACTTATATGTAAATAATTCACTTTGCAAGCGACACCTAAATATTGTGTGGGCTCCATGAAAAAAATAAAAATATCAAACATTTCTCAATTTTTATAGTGCTGAGTACTTCAGTAATAGGCGATGTGTTTTTTTTTTTTTCCCCCCTCTTGGACTTACAATTGATTTTATAAGATGCTTTCAAGAGTTCTCCTCTCTTCCTTAGGTCAGACCAATTGTTATACAGACATAGAATGGAATGGTTTATTTTAAGAATTCTATTCCATAATTACTGTGTGTTTACAGCAAGGGGATAAAAACTGCATCCCCAAAAAGTCGCATACAGAAAATGAAGATAAGGCAATGAGTACACCAGGGAGACCATTAAAATATCTCCTGCTCTCATTGCATGGAACAGGGCAGTTTTTTCTCCCACCAAGTCACTGTTTTTTGTACTGGATTTTTGAATAGTAACATTTTGCATCAATTTATTTTTGTAATCCTCAATAGAGTTTCTTCATTGGCCACTTTGCTGGTTTTAAATGGAAGAAATATTAGAAAAATAGTTTAGCTTTTTTAATATATCTATATCTCAATACCTGACAAGTTTTGTCCTATGCCTGCACTTTACAATTTTGTATTTTGAAGCATTGCAAAGGTTTTACAAGAACGGTTACTGCGAGACGAGCTGTGACGCACGGTGCGTTGCACGCTCTTCTAGAAAGGGGTTGAACTGAGGTCAACAGATTTAGTGCTGTAATCCTTTTTGGATCTGTAACAGAACGATAAAGCTTGAACCCTTGGTTGAAGCATTAACATGGTATACAAATTCTGAAACCAGCTCATGTGCTTGAAATCCAATGTGCTTCACCTCTCCCCAGCATGGAGTTTTGCTATCAATGCTGCACTTGTGTGAATAATTTGTGATTAAACACAATATGTACAACATTTCTTAATGTGCTTTTCCGTTATCTTTGTATAATTACACCCAGAAGCCTGTGTGGTTGGATTCTACAGGCTTGTTATCTGCTCCCAGTCTTTACAGCTTAGGGCCGCATTGGTTTTTAATACAAGAAACTTTTATATACAAATATTACATTTGTGTATTTAAAATTTTTTTTTATTCCTTGCAGCACACAAGTTAAAAGATACTGTGACCTTGAAAAGAGGTTTAAAAAACAAACAAAAAAAAAAAAACGCACTGGGGAAATCCACACTGGAGAGGTCCGGTATCTCCAACACTACCAAGGTCATGAACATAAATGACTGAGTTTGGGCATAGAGGATTGTATAAGGACCCAAATGCGTTGCACTTAATGTTTATGGGCCCATGTCCAAACCTCTGCTCATGCCCATACTCAAGCTTAGCTGTACCAAAGCTGAAGCTATATCTGTGGTGTTTGCAGGGAGCACGCGCACTTATTTCTTTTTGCACGAGACCTTTTTCAGGGCCAAAGGGTGAAGAGGTTAATTTGCAAGGTGTAGTTGGTCATTGAGCTGGATCAAAGTCTGGATACCATTATTTGTAGGAATCATCAAAGCATTAAACAAACTTAGTGTTCTGAACCAATCACTGTAATGTAATCTTGGCAACTTGATCAGCTGCTTTGTTTTTTGTTTTCTTTCATGGTAATATGTAAAATAAAGACTTTGGCTTAAAAAAAAAAATTGCGTGTGAATATATTTTGTGATGCTTGTTAAGGGGGAAGTCTTAAGTATCTTATCGGTGTAATTTGATTTCTTGAACAGATTCAATCACCCTAAAAGTAACGATATAACTTAGGCTACAAAAATGTCTTGTGTAATTACTAATCTGCAACCTTCTCTGGGTCTCTGCATCAGACACAATACTCCGGTCTTGACTCTTGGTGGGGTCAACTGGTACCTGCTCCTGTAAAGGGCTACCAGCCTCATCTAAACTTATTTTGTGATGGAACTACCAGCCGTGTATTATTCGGTTTGTTTTGGAACCTTCTGTACGCAACCACCCCATCCTCTTCTGTACTCTTCCCCATGTCTCCGATCACTGTAGTGTAATCTCAAGGAAATTATGGTGTAAAGTATTCAACAATACAACTGAATGCGGGACAAGACCATGCCAGGATGCAAGATGTAAAACATGTGCAATGATCCACACAGCGGGCACAATATAAATACCACACAGGAATCTGGAGTACAAAGTCAAAGGAAGGTTAACCTGTTCCTCCAGCAATGTTGTGTACCTTTATGTGCATGAAATGCCCAGGGGGCTTCTACTAAATACGGGACAGGGGCTAAACGAGAATTAATCTGCTTCGCCACAGCATCACACACGGAACAAGAGACAGTCCTGTCGGCGAACATTTCTGTGACTCTGGCCATAAAATGAATGATCTGAAGGTGGCCATACTCAAAGGTAATCTCAGAACACCAAAAGAGAGATGGTTGCATGAATGTACATTTATGAAACAATTTGGGACACTCACAGGTAGCCTAAACCAAGACCGCAGCTCCATGAGCCACTACACAAAAGAACTCTCTTCCCATGAGTGCTAAGGCCCATGTCTATGAATACTGTGCTGTAGGAATGCACACACAGCTGTCTCTTACACATGTACAATGTAATTCTATCCCTTAATACCGAAAGGGACCACATAGTACCCACACACATGCACAGAAATGCCATCTTACATTTCTAAACCTTCCCACACCATTGTTATAAACTCCCCCTCTATATACAACTTTTGTAGAGCACTGTACACACTGTGGGTACTTTATAAATTAAGATTTACACACAAACATGCTTACTCTATCACAAACATTCAGGGACCATTTAACACCTTCAGTCATAAATCGCATACTGCACAGGGAGAGGGTTAGGCTTCACCCACAGAGATAACATTCCTAGTTGTCCTGTTTGAAAGTAAATTTCTTGGCTTAATCAATTGTAACATCGCTCGAAGAAGAGATCACTGTATTTCAAAAGCTCACACAAATAAAAGCATTTAGTTAGCCACAGAATGGTATAGTCTATTCATTTTTGATTTTTTTTATACTGTGTATAGCCAATAAATAATATCACTAGTGAGTACATTCACATGTCTTAGACAGGTCTGCAACCCTGTCTTTCACCATTATCACCTAGCATAAGTGCTTCCACTGCAGCAATGGATTCTGGGAAATGACAGGCAAATGAGCACAAGTGTCACCTTTTGCCTGATCCATTTTTACATGGAACCCTTATAAGCAAATGCTCTGCTGTTCACACAGCTTTTAAGTATAGCATGGGATTAGATTCAAAGCCAGTGAAACCACTCAGACAGCTGTTTCAACCTTGTGGGTACAACATTGGTTGTACTGGCTTTGCAATTTTCAAGGCTGGGCAGGTTTACCATACACATTTTAAGTTATGGTGGGTGACAAAAAGTACAACCAACCTTACACTGATGAGACCCACAAGGTCGAAAGAGCTGTCTGTGAGTGGTTTGACTGGCTTTGCATCTAATTCCATGCTGTGCTTAAAAGCTGTGTACACAGCAAAACATGTGGGTCCCCGATGAAGCCATTCAGGTGAAACATACGTCGGGTACGTCTGACATCACATCCATAGTGGCATTGGCTCATCGGAGAGGCGTGGGCGTTTGGAGCGCTTCATAGACTGCAGTCGTGGGCAGCAACAGCACTCTAACCAATTTTGTTATATACAGTTAGGTCCGGAAATAATTGGACACTGATACAAGTTTTGTTTTTTTGGCTGTGTACCAAAATAAATTCAAGTTACAGTTAAATAATGAATATGGGCTTAAAGTGCAGTCTATCAGCTTTAATGTGAGGGTATTAACATCCAAATTGGAGGAAGGGTTTAGGAATTACATCTCTTTAATATGTAGCCCCCTCTTTTTCAAGGGACCAAAAGTAATTGGACAATTGACTCAAAAGCTGTTTCATGGACTGGTGTGGGCTATTCCTTCGTTATTTCAGCATCAATTAAGCAGGTAAAAGGTCTGGAGTTGATTCCAGGTGTGGCATTCGCATTTGGAAGCTGATGCTGTGAACCCACAACATGCGGTCAAAGGAGCTCTCAATGCAAGTGAAACAGGGCATCTTTAGGCTGCAAAAAAAAGAAAATCCATCAGAGAGATAGCAGGAACATTGGGAGTGGCCAAATCAACAATTTGGTACATTCTGAGAAAAAAAGAACGCACTGTGGGCTCTGCAACACAAAAAGGCCTGGACGTCCACGGAAGACAACAGTGGTGGATGATTGTAGGATCCTTTCCATTTTAAAGAAAAACCCCTTCACAACATCCAGCCAAGTGAAGAACACTCTCCAGGAGGTAGACATATCATTATCCAAGTTTACCATAAAGAGAAGATTTCACGAGAGCAAATACAGAGGGTTCACCACAAGGTGAAAACCATTCATAAGCCTCAAGAATAGAAAGGCCAGATTAGACTTTGCCAAACAATATCTAAAAAAAGCCAGCCCAGTTTTGGAACAGCATTCTTTGGACAGATGAAACTAAGATCAACCTGTATCAGAATGATGGGAAGAAAAAAGTATGGAGAAGGCTTGGCACGGCTCATGATCCGAAGCTTACAACATCATCTGTAAAACACAGTGGAGGCAGTGTGATGGCATGGGCATGCATGGCTTCTAATGGCACTGGGTCACTAGTGTTTATTGATGATGTGACAGAAGACTGAAGCAGCCGGATGAATTCTGAAGTGTATAGGGATATATTGTCTGCTCAGATTCAGCGAAGTTGATTGGATGGCGCTTCACTTTACAGATGGACAATGACCCAAAACATACTGCGAAAGCAACCCAGGAGTTTTTTAAGGCAAAGAAGTGGAATATTCTGCAATGGCTGAGTCAATCACTTGATCTCAACCTGATTGAGCATGCATTTCACTTGCTGAAGACAAAACTTAAGGCAGAAAGACCCACGAACAAACAACAACTGAAGACAGCTGCAGTAAAGGCCTGGCAAAGCATCACAAAGGAGGAAACTCAGCGTTTGGTGATGTCCATGCGTTCCAGACGTCAAGCAGTCATTGCCTGCAAAGAATTCTCGACAAAGTATTAAAAACAAATTTTTTATTTATGATTGTGTTAATTTGTCCAATTACATTTGAGCCCCTGAAATAAGGGGACTGTGTATGAAAATGGTTGCAATTCCTAAACGTTTCATACGATATTTTTGTTCAACCCCTTGAATTAAAGCTGAAAGTCTGCACTTCTATTGCATCTCAGTTGTTTCATTCAAATCCATTGTGGTGGCGTACAGAGCCAAAATTATGAAAATTGTGTCAGTGTCCAATTATTTCCGGACCTAACTGTACTTACTTACTTGGTATATTCTCATCCAATATGACTACAAGTCGATTATTGTAACAATATCAGTTACTTGTATCACCATCTATCACTGGAGACTTATACTATTGTAGCGACTTTGTGATTTCACAGAAATGCTACTTTCAGTTCAAACCCAACTAAACAGCTTCATTGTAACTGTTTAGTGGTGAGAGGTTCCAAGACACAATTTTGGGTTATAACTCAGCAATTCAACAGTCTGGTACGTAGAACTTAGATATTTAGATAGTTGAAGTATATAACAGTTTCCCCCCCCCCCCTCCCTCTTTTTTTTGTACCCCTTCTCTTCCCTTCCCATTTATATTTGAAAATCTTAATAAAAATATAAGTTTAAAAAAAAACATTAACACTAATACATTGAGATTTACCTCTCGTTTTCAAGTATGTCCTGGGCACAGAGTTATAAAAAATACATGGTTACAATAAAAGAACAGGGTTATACAGTCAATTCACAGGCATTTCATGGACTGATAGAGTTGGAAAATTAGGTACAGGGGATAAATAGCTTGTGAGTTGTAGATTGAAATAGAGCAGCTTTAACATCACCAAACAGCAGCAAACGGCTCACACCCTTTGGCTGTGCCAAAGGCTGTCTGCCTTTGGGGCAATGCAGATGTACACTGGGGTGGTTCAGATTCCATTCAGCTGTGAACACTAAAATTCTTTGTGTCCTCTTGGCTCTTAACATTCCAGTGGGTGGGGTTGACGTTCCCCAAAAGTACAAGCAAATGTTAACCCTTAGCACGCTGTCCTGTGCAGAAGATAGCAAGCAGCTCTTGAAGAGCCCCATCAGGCTGTCCGCCTTTGGGGCAACGCAGATGCACACTGTGGTGGTTGAGATTCAATGCAGCTGATCGTCTCAATCTGCAAGTGTATCGCAGTGGGGATTTGTAAATGACAAAAATTAGTCAGAGTGGTATTAATCCTATGGATATCAATATCCCATAGATGAAATTGGCTGTAATATACACATGTTCATACTTAGGATGGAATAACAGTATGGCTGGTATCTCTGTATAAATAAACAGAATAATAGAGGGGCTGATTTCCCTGATTTCCTAGCAACTTCTGAACACATTGCCAGATGTTAAATGCCTATATATGTTAAAGTGGGAAGCCAAAATGGGTGAATCCATAGAAGTGGGAGAATGGCATGACATGACAACAGCATATAGCTCTATCTGTACAGTTATCAAGGACAATGCCTATAAGATACTGTTCAGAAGGTACATTACCTTTGTACGTATACATGAAATCAGTAGCGCCAATTCCTCATTATGTTTCCGAGGCTGTGAACAGCATGACTCTTTTTCACACCTGGTTGGCCAGTCTGGTACTCAGGGCCACCAGGGATGATTCTCCGGGAAGCGCAGGAATATGTGGAAGCAAAAGATATATTGATAGTGCAATATTCTATGTGATAAATTCGGAGTAAATTGGCTGATCTATTATAGATGTACTCACAAGCGTGAGAGGGTTAAAGGCACGTAAAGGTATCTTTGAATAATATGGATGTCACACAGCGGTCAGGAAATCAGTCTTAGCCCCATATAGACTCCAAGAGACCTTAAAGAAGACTGGACATAGTGCAGACTGTATACAAAGGATTTTAAAAGGTAAGTGGAAGGTATTACACTCACATGATTTCAAAAGTTTAAAAGCATTTCGATCACACGCAGTGGATCTCAGCAGCCGGATAGATGGTATCTCTGG
Organism: Ascaphus truei; assembly: GCA_036426205.1. Classification (NCBI taxonomy): domain Eukaryota; kingdom Metazoa; phylum Chordata; class Amphibia; order Anura; family Ascaphidae; genus Ascaphus; species Ascaphus truei. Next base: position 284,614,926 of record CM071567.1, read on the forward strand.
TTCCCCTCTTCTGTGGCGTGCGTGTCACGGGTGCGTTCCAGCTGCACCGGAAGTGATGTCATCCGCTTCCAGGGGTTCCGGCCAATGTTGAAAACGTCACTCTACGCGTTTCACCTCTTCGGTTTCATCAGGAGTGACAACAGCATATAGCTCTATCTGTACAGTTATCAAGGACAATGCCTATAAGATACTGTTCAGAAGGTACATTACCTTTGTACGTATACATGAAATCAGTAGCGCCAATTCCTCATTATGTTTCCGAGGCTGTGGACAGCATGACTCTTTTTCACACCTGGTTGGCCAGTCTGGTACTCAGGGCCACCAACAGGGTGTGTCTGCCGGGGTTGGCGTCCCAGGCCCGGTGAGCTTACCTCGCACACACCCCTGCCCCTGAGCCTACCTCACGCCCCGGGCAGCAGCCGTGGGGATCAGGGGCAGAGGGGGAAGTGAGGCAAAAACAATGGACGAACCTTCCTCTGAAGAGTCCGGCAGGAAGGGAAGCAGCACCCACCCAGTCAAAGTCAGTCACCCAGACAGCCAGTCGCCCACCCAGGCAGTGAGGTAAAATCCCCCATAACCTTTACATGCAGTCTGCTCTCCATTGGTGGATCCTGATTGGAGGACATCCTAAAAGGACATAAAGGAGAAAATATACCTGCAAATCTAATAGAGGGAGTGTAACAGGGGCAAGCCTGTTAACAGCAGATAAAGCTGTTGTGTCAGACAGGTAATGGTTAATCTGGAGGAAGGCAGGACTAATGATGTCTCTCCCCTCTCTCTCTCTCTCCCTTCCTCCCCTCCCTCCTCCTTCCAACTATACCTTTTTTCTATTTTATCTCATCTATCCACTTTAAGTTCACACCTGAGACTAAGGAGCAGCAGCAGCTCACTGTTAAGAAACGACGGGAACAACATGGATACATATCCATAACTATGGATCTTAATACTGTATGAAAATATTTGATATATTGTGTACCACCTTTAATGTGATGTTCCCCTTGCAATGTAAAGATGTGTGTGTCTCAAAAAATACAATTAAAAAAATTAAAAAAAAAAAAAAAAACACCAAAGAATTGTACCCAGACAGTTATCCAAAAAAAGTCCAAGAGAGAATTTTTTTTTATTGTGACGTTTTGTCTGCAGACTTCAGTTATACCTCTGACCAATCAGCACCCTAAAAAAATAAAAAAATAAATATATATATATATATTTATAATAATTATAATATATATATATAATAATATATATATATATAAAATCAAGAATGTTCAGGGCACTCAAAGGGAAAAAGGAAAAAACTTATTATCAGTCGTGGTGCCAGGATCACCATCCAGCAACAAAAAATAGATAAATACCCAATATCAAAGAATCTGGAGCACTCACAAATTCAAAAATAGAATTTAATGAAGTAACACAGGATCAGGGTGGTAATCACAGAAAAAAGAAGCAACGTTTCGGAAATACGGTCCTTTCTCAAGGGGAGCTTGTGATTGAATTTGTGAGTGTTACCGATTCTGAATTGGGTATGTATATGTATATATATATATATATATAATATCTATATATATAATATATATATATATATATATAATATATATATATATATATAATATATATAATACTTTACCACCAGCAATGATGATAAAAATAAAGACAGCACTCAGCAGTAAAGTCCAAAAGTAACTGTGTTCAGCAAAAAAATAATTGTTAATATTAGTATATATGTTGTTGACAGATTCTAACAAATTGGTTTTACCTAGCCAACTGCGTAGCCGGGTACCCGGCCGGGTATAATGGTCCCATTTCCCCAGGTACCTGTTACTCGGGTTTCGGAAAATGTAGGACCCGGTACAACACTAATCCTTAAGCTATCTGGAAGTTCTAGTTTGAACGCCACCGGGTTGACCTGTTTCAGGATTTTGTATGGTCGAATGAATTTGCCCCAAGTTTGGAGGAAGGCAGTTCCAGCCGGATATTTTTTGTAACAAGAAAAACGCGTAGGAGGTGCGTTTTTGTCCCCATGGGGGTATTTTTGTTATCAGTCATGCACTGAAATAAAGGACATTGAACTTTTATTCCACCTGGCTCCCTGGCTGTGCGCTATTTGCTGTAGTTTGTTGCTGATATTGGATATTTTTTGTAGCCAACCAAACCTGATCTCCCACTTGAAACAGGGAGGTGGTCGTCGACGTTTATCCACCTGGGTTTTTTGCTGGAGGGCGGCTTTGGTCAGATTGGCCTGGATCTTCTTCCAGAGTAATTGGAGATCTTGGCTATTATCATCCACTACAGGAACTCCGGATAGAGGACTTGAATGGGGAGGGGCAGCAGGGTGGTACCCGTAGGCACAAAAGAACGGAGATTTCAGTGTGGAATCATGTTTCATAGAATTGCTGGAAAACTCGTCCCACGGGAGCAGATCAACCCAGTCGTCCTGTAGTTCAGATACAAAACATTGCAGGAATTGTTCTAAGGACTGATTGTCCCTTTCCGTGAGTCCATTGGACTGGGGATAGTACAAAGAAAAATGAAGGGAGAGGCCCATTCTTTGACAGAAGGCCTTCCAAAATCTTGAGATGAATTGGGATCAGCGGTTTGAGACTATATCCGTCAGGACTCCATAAAGGCAGCATATCGCCTTAATAAAGATCTCAGATAGTTCTGAAGCTGTAGGTAGCTTCCTGAGAGGAACAAAATGGGCTTGACATGTAAAGCGATCAACTACTACCAGTATGGTAGTCATACCCCTGGAGGGTGGCAGTTCCACGATAAAATCCATAGATAAGTGGGTCCACGCGTGAGTAGAATTGCCTGCATCTGCTTTGACGTTCTTGGATCCTGGACGATAAGAGATCACAAAGTTTTACCGAGTGAAGAAGAGAGCCCATCTCGCCTGACGCGTCCCGAGTCATTTTGCTCCTTCAATGTATTCAAGGTTCTTGTGATCTGTAAGGATTGTGATCAGAGAAGTTGCCCCCTCAAGCAAATGTCTCCATTCTTCTAGAGCCATTTTCATGGCCAGAAGTTCCCGATTCCAAACATCATAATTTCTTTCTGCTGCAGATTTTTTTTTAGAAAAGAAGGCACAGGGGTGGAGTTTCCCATGAAAATCCTTCCTTTGAGAGAGAATGGTTCCGGCTGCCAGATCAGATGCATTCACTTCAAGCACAAAGGGTTTCGTAGGATCTGGATGGATCAGCAGAGGTGCGGACCAAAAGGCGGACTTGAGCTTCTTGAAAGCCAGAAGAGCCTACGAGGGCCATATCTTAGGATTCGCCCCTTTCTTCGTAAGAGCCGTAATGGGTGCAACCACCTGGGAGAAGTTCCTCATAAAACGTCGGTAGTAGTTGGCAACCCCAAGAAATCGTTGAGTGGTTTTGAGGCCTGTCAGTAAAGGCCAATCCAGTACTGCTGATACTTTCACATGATCCATCTCAAACCCAAGGGAAGAGATGAAATAGCCAAGGAAGGAGATCTTCTTCTGTTCGAACTGACATTTCTTGAGCTTGGCAAAGAGGGAGTGGTCCCGAAGTCTTTGGAGGACCAGTCTAACCTGTGCCCAATGTTCAGACAAGGAACTGGAATAAATAAGGATATCATCCAGATATAACACGAGAAATTGGCCAAGCAAAATGTGGCGGTGCTAGTTACCAATCAGGAAGCAGACCCGCAAGGCTCAGGGAGGGATGCAGAATAATTGACCAGAGCCCAGGGACAGAGTCCTGTTAGAGTTTCCGTAGTCGGTAAGCAGGCAGGTCGTCTGGAGTTGCCCACCCCTGCTCTAGATGTATCACTGTATTGTTGCTATTTACCATATTTGCCCGATTATAGGGAAACCCCCTAATTTCAGTAGTAGCTGAAAAAATTTAAAAAAAATAAATGGATGTACTGAAGGAGACATTCAATAACAGCACGCAGTCAATTAGCTTCCCTCAGATACATGGCAGAAGTTTGGCTTTTCACTACTGTGCCCTTCTCTCAACTCATGCGATTATTTTCTCAGGGATACTTAAAGAACAAACGCCAGAATTCAACAAGCGTCGATGCAGAGCATCATAGCCCTCTCCATTGACTTGATAGGCAATTAACACTGGATTTGGGTGCAATACTTCGCATTGAAGGAGTTCAACAGCCCATGTGCTGCATCATTTCACCACAGTTCCAAAAAATGTGATTGAACAAAGAGGGCACATTGTTTTGATAGTGGCCTCTTACTATCCAATTAAGCTTCCCATCTACGCCCATAAGAACTACTAATTGGCAGGGAATAATTCTTCCCAGAAGAATGAGAACATTAAATAAATAAGTACTTCAATTTACAATGAGTCTATGACCAGCCCTTTGAGGTTTACCTTAGTGTAGTGGAATTATATTTTCTGGCCAATACATTTAACCAAATAACCTCTTTTGAATAAAAAAAATCTGAACAAATTATGTTTGAATGAATGAGAGTTTGCGCAGAATGTTATATCGTTTATTATAATGGATTGTCTGATTTGACAGGACATGAAATGAAAGAACATAAAACAATAACTCACTATACTCTATACGAGTATTTTTTTTAATCTCACTTGGATTGTAAACTCTTCGGGGCAGAGATAAATCAGTGGGAGAATGCCGCTGTGGTGCATTCCATTCCCCTCACTGATGAGAACGTCTTGGCTCCACACCCCAGATTTCAAGCTTGTGATCCAGAGAAGTGTGTCAAAGAGCAAAGCCGCATGTATTTAACTTAAAGTTGGGATAAGTTTCAATTGGGTGCACTGCAGTTTGTAAGGGATGTGCATTGGTAATGTTTTATTGTGCGGTTTGTGGCTGCAGGATTTGGATGGGTTTAGTGAACTGCACTGCCTGATTAACACCATATTTATCTTTCCCTCTTTACACCATTGCTTAAGAAGCATGTGTGCTTTTTGTACTTGGTCTGTCTTTCTCATGTGGACAAACTGAGTCATAGTCCTGCTTATTCATGTAGTAGATTTGCGCAACCAGAGGCATAACTTTTACGCCAAGTTTGATGACTAGATCCTATCTTTGCTGCAATTTTAATACAATACTTCTTGCCCAACACGGTGGTCTTTCTCTGAGAAATGAGGACAGGGGCCCAATACAGTATGTAAACATCTCTTATTTACTTTTTCACTTATTGTTTTTTACATTATATTTCTCCGGCTGCAGAGTGTTAATTCCTGTGGTTCATTAGAATAATTCTCTCAACATTTATGGTTTTCTTCTGTCCATTGAGTCATTTGAGCCCGATTTAAATGTGTCAAAAAATGTTTACAGATTCAAAGTTTTTTTTTGTGTATTTTCAAACGTCTTTCGTCTTTCTTTTCTCCACCAAATTCTTCAAAAAGAATTCACCTATAAGAAGACAACGGAAACTTCTATCAATAAAGGGCATATTCAATCACATCAAGACAAAATTGATTATCAAGAGCGATTTAAGGTTTAAATAAAAAGGTTGTATTAAGGGAGACCACCCTCCTAGTCTACACATAATCAGAATATGTTTTACTGGGCTAATTCTATTGATACATTACCAACTTGTAAAATAAACCAACACATGATTAACTAATTAAATCAACTCAATGAAAAAAGTTGTCATACCCACTATGAATGTAACAATCTCACATAGCAGTTATCATAGTCTTTAAACCTTAAATATGACGTTCACACACCCAAGAGACAAATTGTTAAAGAAAAGAGCAGATTTCACAAACCCTAGATTCTATGCAAGAAATACGCTTGTAACGGGAAACAATTGCAATGCAGTGTCAGCTTCACAAGTCAACAAATGTATTAATAACCACAACAATCTGTTATGGTCTGAAGTAAAGATTATAATCCGGTCCACAACCTTTCTCCCAAAGTCTTAAAAAAGTGTAGTATACCTGCTTTGTAAGACGAGCGAACAAGAGGTCCACTAGCCGTGTAAAGGAATCCTAATTCATTGCCTTCTTTTTCCCAGTGCTTAAACTTTTCAGGGGTGATGTACTGTTCAACCTGCACAGCAAGAAGAGAGTCTCAACTTTTAATGCCAAAACGGTGTTTAAAAAGTGACTTGCACGCACACACAGAACGCAGAATAACAAAAAACAGTGCGATATAGGTTTTACGGTAGATCCATATATTCTATGCAAAAATGTTAAATCCCATAATTCATGGCTATTAATGATTTCTGTGAGGTTCTAATTATGTAATGTTAATTATATTTTAAAAATCCAACCATTCAAATGTATCCAGTGTTAGTTACAAACATAATGCAGTGGTTCTCAACCTTTTTTGGGCAGGGGCACCAATTAAGGATTTTTAAAATCTCAGGGAACCCTTGCTCTTCAGATCTCACTCATCCCCTCCTCACTTACATGTACGCACCCTTTTTGTACCCACTTGACATTCTCCCTCACACATCATACACACCTTTCTACTCAACATAAATACACTCTTCCCCCATGTATTCCCTCTTCTTACACAGCACACTCCGTAATGGGACATCGAGGGCTTTTGGGGTAAGGTCAGGGGGTTACCTTCACGGCGAGATGGCTGGCGATGAGCTGCCCGTGGCTGCGGCAAGTTGTCCCAGACCAGCACACTCACCCCCTTTCTTAGTCATAATACCCAAATTCACCCCCCCCCCCTTTTATTTACACCACATACCTTCCCCTACTCCACAAAAAGCACTAGCTTCCCCACTGTCCTCCATACACAAAGCTCTCACTCCTTTCCCACCTTCCTACACACCTCAAACATGTCAGCAGCCCAGCGGGAGCGTCATGCGCTGTATGGAGATGAAGAGGCTTCTCTCTCTACTCTGTGCCGGGCTGAGAGAGGAGAGGCGGATTGCAATCTGTTTCCAGGCAGCGCGGGAAGGGCCCGCTAAGCAGCTAGCTGAGTTTGGCAGAGGGTCGTGGTACACCACGGTTTCCCCAGCACCCTGGTTGAGAAACACTGTATTAATGTTTCCAGGTTGCCAGAGACCTAAAAGTGGCCAAACCAGAACATACTGTTACCTTAAGATGACGTTTTGTTGGCTGCATGTACTGGCCAAGAGTCAAACAGTCCACATCCGCTTCTCGCAAAGCTGGCAAAATACAGAGCAATATGTGTATTCACTTTTCAGCTACAGGTTTTACTGAACAAATATGTTGTGACAGCGGCGATATCATTACAAGCAGAAAAAGAAAACAAAGAAGCCTGTGGTATTCATTCATAGTCTTCACTAAATTACTATTTGATACCAAAGTGCCACTGACCTCAATCTTTCCACTAAGTGACCCAAGGTGTTTGGGGCAACGTAGATTTTGTGGGTCAGAATGTCAGTCTTTTAGATATTTCACTATTTATTTTAAAATGGCTTGAAGAAGGCACATGGGTGGTCCTAAAAGCTTGCACTTTTTAAACAATCAGTCATTAAAGGTATCCTGTGTACCTTACTTTGTTCTTTATTTTTTTTTTTCCAGATAATTTTATTAGGCATTGGTACAACAGGTGAATTACAGGTTCAATACACAGCCTAATACATCAACATTTTAACTTTTTCGGGGTACAGAAAGGGCAACCTTGATTGTCCTAGAAAAGGAGGTCCTCGGAGAGTGAGGACAGAAGGGCAGGGGGGGTGGCAGGGGGGGAGAGTTCACATCCTGGTGGACGCGTATCTGGGACCTTCGATCGTAAGGGACTGACGCTGGGAGTCGGAGGGGCCTAGCTTGCTCCCTAAAGTGGTATCTACTGGGGCCCTCCTCTCGTGATGAGTGACCAGGGCTCCCATATCTTGTCGAACGCGATGAGCTTTTGTCTGAGCATTGCCGTCAGCTTCTCCATTAACATCACTTCACTGACCCTTCTTTTTATGGACCTTTTGGATGGGGTGGTTTGTCTCTTCCAGGAAGCCGCTATCTCACATCTGGCCGCAGTTAAGATATGGGAGATCAATTTCCTGGTTGACCGGCCAATTCCGGATATTGGCCTTGCAAGTAGGAAGGTCAGTGGTTCTATAGGCAATTCTAGGTCTTTGACCTCTTTTATCAAATTGTGGACCTTAGCCCAGTACTTAACAATTTCCGGACAGGTCCACCAGATGTGGGCCATGTCCCCTCTAAGTCCACAGCCTCTCCAACATAGGTCTGCCGCCAGGGGGTAGATCTGGCTCAATCTCGCTGGGGTAAGGTACCAGTGATAGAGAATTTTATAGATATTCTCCTTCGTTATGGTGCATAGAGACGTTCCTGAGGCTGCCAGCCAAATTTCCTCCCAAATCTCTCTTTCTATTGTAATGTTCAAATCTGCTGCCCATTTGAGCATATAATCGTGATCTTGGGGGGCCGCCGAATTTTCTAGGATGGTATATATGTCGGAGATTAGTCCCTTTTGGTAGGTGTTTGCTTTACAAAGTCGCTCGAATTTGGTCAGAGAGGGGAATTCTGGGGCTGGGCAAATCTTTTGGGCAATGTGCCGGATTTGAAGGTATTTGAATGTGTCCAGTTCCCTAATCTTATATTTGGCTCGTACTTCTTGGTAGCTCAGGAACGTGTCAAAGCTGAGAAGATCCGCGATCGTCCCGATCCCCTTTGATTTTAATTGTTCGTATAGCTTAGATCTGCATCCCGGGGGGAATTTTGGGTTATTTGATAGAAGCGTGAGTTGCGGATTAGCTGAGCACAGGCCAAATCTGGTCTTGTGTTTTGACCATATTTCCCAGGTAAGTAAAGACGCCTGTAGTTTTAGGTTATGTGTTTGCCTATCTCCCCTGTCTATGCTCCAGGGGCAGGCCTGCAGAGAAGGCATTCTGGCATACTTAGATTCTATATCGATCCAGCAGTGTTTGGCGGGATCGGCATTCCACATAACAGCTTGTTTCAATTGTGCTGCTAAGTAGTATTGGTGTATGTCTGGGACGGCCAAACCCCCCCTTCCTCTTGATGCCAACAGGACCGATATTGCTACTCTGGGCCTTTTGCCCTGCCAAATAAAATTAAACATTCTGTTCTGTATGTTCTTTAGATCAGCGCCAGGTACATGGACTGGGAGTGTCTGGAAGTAGTATAACAGTCTAGGGAGTATGTTCATCTTAACGGAAATTATTCTCCCAATCCATGATATCTGGTAACCTTGCCACTGTTCCAAGTTTTTCTTAATCGTTTCCCAGAGCGCTGGGTAATTATCTTGGTATAGAGCTCTGTAGTGTCTTGATATATTTACCCCCAAGTATTTAATATATGAAGGACACCACCGATAATTGAAATTTAGTTTGAGTAGTTTCACTTCATCGTCTGGTAGGCTAATATTTAGGGCCTCCGACTTTCCACTATTTATTTTGTACCCAGACACGTTACCAAAAGTCCGACAGTTCTCTTTGCATGTTCGGAAGAGAAGTTTGGGGTCTGGTCAGGGTCAGGATGATATCATCAGCGAATAGGGATACTTTATAATTTATCTCACCTATTCCAACGCCCTGGATATTCATATTGTTCCGAATTCTAGTCGCAAGTGGTTCAATCGTGAGGGCGAAGAGAAGAGGCGATAAGGGGCACCCCTGCCTCCGACATGGAGCGTACAAGTCCGCAGAGTTGCCGACCCCATAGGAGGGAATCACAAAGGGCCTCCTGGAAAAGAGCTGCACAACCGCTTTACCGCTCCCTCAGTCCCACCTACGAAGAAGCGAGGTTGATGAATTGAAGGCATGATTACAAGGCCTCAAACAAAAAAACCGCGACGCTGAGAATAAGCTGGAGGAGGCCCCCCCAAATCAGCGGCAGCAGACATGAAATTAACCGCCTGGGCGCCGAAGGTTGATCGCCTTAAAGGATGACTCGAGGATCAAGAGAACCGCGCCGCCGACATAACATCAGGGTACGCGGGTACCTAGAAGCGGGTTCTCCCAGGCACCTCAGAGATTACCATCAGAGACTTCTTTAACCACCATCTGCGACGGACCTGAAGGACAGGAGCTTTAAATTGGACATGGCCCACCTCGTGCCTATGCCGAGATCGGACGACCCCAACCGGATAAGGGAGCTTGGTCGTCCGAATGCACAGTTTACTCGTCCAAGTAGAAGATTGTTGGCGCTGCGGAGAAATGCCTTGTGTACAATTTCGGGAAGAGCCCATAACAAGTTACCCAACTTGTCAAGAAGACTATCATGCGCCGTAAAGATCTGCGCCCCCTTACTCTGCTGCTAAGGGACAACTGCTCACGTATATGGGGTTTTGTTTCCCTTTAAATTGATTATCACGCATAAGGGAGATACCTCAACCATCCTAGACCCGAAGACATGACCCAGAGGCCGTGCACTTGGCCTTACCCCCCCTTCTCCTGGTCACTGAGAACGATGCACCCATATTCAAGAAACTGATACCCTCTGGTGGCGAACCTCAAGCGCTAGCGTAGCAGAGTCAGTCAAAACCGTAGATGACTCCCTAGAGCCACCGAACCGCCCAGCAGATCAGGAGCCGCAACTGGTTGCCAACAGACCGCCAAAGAGTGATCCCTGCTCGCGACGTAAGTGACGATATGTATAACCACCAGCCTCTGTAATCCATCCCCCCGCAGAGTCCCCCCAGAAGAAACTTACCTTACCTTCACCGTCCCTCCCGGGATCTCGGCAAACCCAGAGTGATGACGGCCGGCACCAACTCTGAGGGAAGTGTGGGATTCTTCCTGAGACTACACGCCGTCGGATATGAAACTCTGCTCTCCTCTCCTTCGGGATCACGAAGGCGTTCCGCCTTCCCTTGAGGGAGATTAGTAACTTCCAGAATGAACTTGAGACCGAACCCTGGCGAACATTGGACTGCGACAAATTCATGTCCTCTGGGGTGAATTGAAGGCTGTTGCCTTTAACCCCGAGCTGATGATCCCTCCGGCTCCCGTTGTGCTGCTAGCTCTAAGTTCATTTAATAAAAATGTTAAATGTGCCGGGGTAGCTAAGTGTGTTGTTTGATATAGGAGTTAACTTACTGACAATGTGTAGTTATACAATATTATGTCCTTAGGCCAGGGTTCCAAAATGGCTTTAACCCCCCATGCCCCGCAGCACCTACCCTGATATCCGAACCCCTTTTCTATCCCCCCCTCTCCCTCCTGCACCCCCTCCCCCTCCCTCTTCCTTCCTCCCCCCCCTTCAGCCCCTTCCCCCCTCCCTCTTCCCCTTCCCCTGTCCCCCCTAAGGGGCAATAAGAAGAACTACACTAAAGGACCACTGAGAAACACTGAACTTATCACTGAACGCGCCTTTTACGCAAGGTTGGGACATTAAGAATATATAAGGTTGCATATTCCTGTAAATCTAAGTATGTCCAAATTATCTCCCCCCCCCCAGTACCCATATCAGCTCAGCCGCTACATGCTTACCGCCCCCCCCCCCCCTCCTTGGTATTCCCCCCCACCCCCACTCGCCCCCCCCCTCCCTCCTTATCGCCCACCCCCTCCTCCTCATCCCCTCCTACCCTCACCCCCCCCCCGCCCCCGTGTTTACATGTTCAGAAACCGGACACCTAAGGTCTCAAAGAGAATCAGAAGATGGGACTAAGAGATGCTTATGGGTGAGCTAGCCTATAAAGAATGTTAGGATGGTATCGCTTGTATAAGACAACTGGGCCACCAAATGTAGCCTCCCTCCCGCACACCTTAAGCACATATATTCCCCCTCCATTTCGCCTCTCCTTCCCCCTCACCCTCGCCCCCCCTCTCCCCCCCCTTCCCCCTCCTCTCCCCTCCCCCCCTCCCCCACCTATCCCCCCCCCTCCTCCCCACCTACCCCTCCCCCCCATCCCGTACCCCCCCTCCTCCTCCCCCCCCCCTCCCCCTCCCGCACCCCACCTCCTGACAAGCTCATGGCAATGAGACGCTAAAAAAAGGTTCCAAAGAAAATATCTGATCTTGAACTGACGCACCTTCCTCTCAACGTCTTCAGTGACCCAAGGAAAATGTAATAAGGTTTATATATGTTGTATAAAACAGTTGCCCTAAAATGTACAAACCTCTACCCACCGTCCCCTCCTCCCCTTCCCCGACCCACCACCCCTCCCCCAGCCTTTAACAAACCTTAAAAGGCAAAAAGGACATTAAAGGAGCGACAGACTGATGGCACCTTATCTGAAGGTGACCACCCATGGGGATAGGCGCAAACCCAGGAAGTTATAATGGGCCTAACCAGCTTAAAACAAATGTTACCGAAAGAACATCTCCCCCCTCCACCCCTTCACCCACCCTCGCACCTGGGCCCCCGCCCCCTTCACACGCCCTCACCCCTCCCTCCCCTTTCATCCCCTCCCATGCCCCGCCAGCCCCCCACCTCCTGACAATTTTATGGGCAAACTGAGAACACTCAGGTTTCCAAGAAAAATCTGAGTCCCCTACTGAACGCAATTCCCCTCTCAACTAGTCAGTGACCAATGAAACTGTAATAGGTTATATATGATGGTAATAAACGAAGTGGTCTAATGTACAAACATCTTCCTTCCCCCCTCCCTCCCCCCCTTCCATCCACGACCCGCCCCCCCCCTTTCAGTCCCCACAAACCTTAAAAAAGTACAAAACAGGGCAAGCTAAGGAGCGGCAGAACTGAAGGCACCCTATCTTGAGGGTTCCCCCCCGTGGGGGTCAGCGCAAACCAGGAAGGTATAAATAGGGTCATACCATCACCAAAACAATGTTACCGAAGAACACCTGCCCAATCTCCACCCCCATCACATCCGTTGGCTCCCCAACCCCTGACACCCTCCTTCCTACCCACCCCTCCGTGCTGATGACAACCCCTCCTGACGGGGATCAACTCGCATCGCCGCTGAGACAGTGTCACCCTCCTGGAGTGCCATGGAATAAAATCAACAGCCCCATCATCCAGACCAATCTATATTTATGTAGGCAGTGCCCTGATACGTAACAGGATTGCCTGGAATGTAGAAGGGGAAACATTGATAGGGGCACATATGACAGCCCATGGTCCCCAGCGGCTCGGTCGGAAAGAAAAATACCCTAACGCCCCTCCTACCTCCCCCCCTAACATCTGTCCACCATCCCCCTTCTACCCCTTCCAGCTAAGGAGAGGAATTTTAAGCTAAAAGAGTGTAGAAGTGAGCTGATACTTTGCTACCGCTACCCCCGGCCTCCTAACTTAAGAGTCTCTCACATAAACACCACCCTCCGACTAACTCCACTACCTTATGAAAATAAAGGGAATAATTCGTAAATGGGGAACATAGGGTCCTACCTCGCCCATTCCGGACGGTACCGCCACCTGGACCAACACCCCCACGGGTCCTATACCCTGACAATCCGACTACTAGTTAAGTCGGTTCTTGATCCACTAAGACACACCAAGGTGCTACTTTCATCTCCTTTCTGTTACCTGTGCTGACTACTATCCCAGCAGGCCCCCTGGCCCCCACCCCCCCCCCTCCTCACACCCTGGATACCAAGCTACAAGGACGACGCAGAAACAACACTTAACTGAACATCCAGTCACTGACCCCTAGCGAGAAGCGACAAGACCTAACAACCCGATACAGACAAAGGAGGTTTATGGCTAACAAACAAGGACCCAAATTAAACTAGTATCCCTAACTGTAAAGTGGAGATTTACAGAACAATAGGAAAAGAAAAGCTGCCCTTCAGAATTAAAAAAAACGCTCATGGTGGAGATTGTCTTTATCCAGGAGAACCGCACCTCAACGCGCAGGAGTCGCCCAAACTTCCAAAACATTTCCTATGAGTATACTCTCTCGCATTTAGCTAATAAAAAGCGGGGAGATTAGCATTTTTGATCAGAAGGGCACCGTTTCTAATGTTAACAAAAGTCACAACTGAGACCCAGAGGGTGATTTTCGTTGTGTGTAGGCTCTCTGGACAGGTTTTTCCGCGATCGCCCCCTGTCAACCTCTATGCCCCAATGAGAATACATCCGAATTTTCTCATAAAAGCGTACTAAGGCGATTGACCGACGGAATACCTATCATCCCAGATATATAGGTGAGACCTTAACATGGACTCAACCCACAAGAGAGACAAATCATCCATACCAGGATGCCCGCCCACCCAACCCAAGCACTAAGATTAGGGAAAAACTTTAGGCGATATCATAAGGAACTTTTCCTTTGGTGGATATTTTGGCGAGTCAGCACCAGGGGCACAAGAAGAGACTATACACTTTTTCTTCGGGGCCCCTCACCAGACCTGTTTCCGTATCGATTATTTCCTGCCCAAAGAACATTCTAGAAGCACAACTAACACAGATATAGGCCCAATTACGTTGTCAATCACTCCCCCATCTTCCTAACCTCACGGCTCCAAAAAAAAACACAATTTTGCTCCTCGTGCGCCGGGCGGGGAGGCGCCATCTTGTTTTTTTGAGCTCGAGTCGGAGCTTTGCCTCGCCGGTGTAAAAAACTTTGTTACCCCTTGCCGGGTTGGGGTTTCGGCTTGTGGGACATGCCTGCTCAGTTCAGGGTCTGGTTAGTATGTTTTGCGGTCGGAAAATTCAGGGTAAATCTATTTTTAATTTGATTGCTTCATAAGGGTCTCAGGAGCTCTCCTCTTACCCTTCCGTCTTGGTCGACGTCATCGACACACCCCCCTTGTTCTTTATTTTTAATGTCAGATCAATGTCATTATTTTGTATGGGAAGCTTGTGGGACAAGCTTATGCTGCTACCTGCAATAATTGCAGGAATCATATATTTTAAGTAGGTTATCCAACCAACAGAAAACAATGCAGTGTGTGTAAGTATTCTAAGACAGACCAGGAAAGTTTCAGTGTGAAAGTTTTCAGGTGCTGAAAACTAAAGCTGCACCTGTTATGGTATGTTTCATCCACCGGCGGCCCATCCTAAAAGTAGCCTTAAGGCAGAAATCTGCTGCGCCCCGACCAAATTCCTGGGTAATAATTGTTGATATACTAAATATAACCTCTAAAGAAAAAGCTAAAATGAAATTGAACACAGAACCTCGCTAGAAGCTATTTTTTTGCTTTATGTTGATTAATATCATTGAGTAGTATTGCCTTCTGTAACAATATGCCAATGTAATTAGGAGTTATTTTAGTACATTCAGAATTCACAAGCTACATTTAATATAAAATTACAGTGGGACACTGGGGGCAGAGGGAATTACAGTCTTTATAGACGAACAGGGAGCATTTTCTGACATTGTTTACATGAGGCGTTTTTTTGTTTTTTTTTAAGACATATGGCTGTGCAGCAACTTTGCGTTAGGACGAGGGGAGTGTAAAGTTCTAGAGGGCCCAGGGGTGGGCAACTCCAGTCATCAATGGCCACCAAGAGGTCAGGTTTCCATGATTTCCCTGCTTCAGCACAGATGGCTCAATCAGCGACTCAGTTTTTCACTGTATCTGCTGTGCTGAAGCAGGGATATCCTGGAAACCTGACCTGTTGGGGGCCCTTGAGGACTGGAGTTGCCCACCCCTGCTCTAGATGTATCACTGTATTGCTGCCATTTACCCAATTATAGGGCAACCCCCGGGACGCCAGAGGCAGCGGGTGGGCGGAGGGAAGGGACAGGGGAGAGAGGAGGGGCATGGGGAGGGGCAGGAGGGAGGGAGGGGGGGGAGGGAGGAGATGAGAGAGAGAGAGGAGAGAGAGAGAGAGAGAGAGAGAGAGAGAGAGAGGAGAGTGATAGAGAGAGAGAGAAAATATTATATTAATATTATATATGATGTGTTATAGTATAATATATAGTAGGTATATAGTTTATATATGTTATATGTATATGTATTATATTATAATATAATGTATATAATATAATATATATTATATATATACAGTGGTCGACAAATCACCAAAAAATCTAATCGCCCACCTAGTACCAAACGTGTGCTGTGGGCCAATAGGCGATCGCACAATGTAAATCCACTCGCCCGGGGCTTGCAAATGTATAGGTTTTGTCGAACACTGTAGTATTGTGACATAGTCCAAAGATGTGAGGCAGCTTTCTGCCCCCATTTTAGAGCAGAAAGTGCAAAGGAATAGCTAAAAATGATCCGGTCCACAGCTTCAACTAACTCAGGCGCTGGATGGAAAATCCAGACCACAGATTACAATGGCTCTAGTTCTCCCTCACCTGCTCTTCTAAGACATGCAAGGTATTTAGAAGCAGAGAGGTTTTGCATTTCTCTCTCTCTCCTTAGAGCTGGAGGCTGGGGGGGTATGCTGCCCCTGTTTCCAGTTTCGGGGGTTGACCGGCACCTCCAAGTATCACAGTACCAGAGGATGGCTGGGACACGGGACCCGAGTTCCCACCACGAACAGATAAGACCAAAAAAAATGTTTAATGCTGTTGTAAAAGACTGTGCTGTATCAAGTGACCCTAAATGAGAGGGTGAGAGCATTGTTTTAAGCTGGGGAACCAGGTTAGTTGGCCAGCAGCTGTTTAGAGGACTG
>CM071567.1:284633822-285134541 GCA_036426205.1 Ascaphus truei
AACGCTATGCAATGCATACCTATATTCATTTTTACAACGCCAAACGGCTTATCCAACGCTCTTTCGATGCTTTGCAAAGTTGTTTGTGTATATAATATATCATATAATATTATATTATACTATATAATATAATATATTATTAAATTACATGAGATATTATGTTATATTATATATATAATACAGTATATACACTATATAATGTATGTGTGTGTATCTTATTGCCTGAGTAAAATATTGGTGTGATTTAGCATTAAAAATGCCTTCAGGAACGGAACCTTTCTATTTTAAAACATGTGTTCCTATGGAGGAAACGTGTTTCGTTTAAGACGTTTCGCTATCCAACGCCATTTTGAGTAACGCATTGTGTTGGATAACCGAGGACTGCCTGTATGTGAATAATACTCGGCAGCCACCTGGTGGCAGGAGATCACTAGAACATGCCAATATGAGACGTTTTGAAACTACAGTAGTAAAGTGGCTAGTTGACTTACAACAGCTTTCCACGGCTGCTCATTTCCACCAAAGCTCAATGACACCAGCAAGCATCACAGAAAAGGGTTTCCTGCTATGTCATTTGTAAGCCAGGCCTGGTTAGCTGCCTATGCATCTGGAGCAGAGGGGGAATATATGATCTAACCCAGGAATGGCCAACTCCAGTCCTCAAGGGTCACCAACAGAGGTCAGGTTTAAAGGATATCCCTGCTTCAGCATACGGGGCTCAATCCGTGGCTCAGTCAAAGCCTGAGCCACCTGTGCTGAAGCAGGGATATCCTGACAACCTTACCAGTTGATGACCCTTGAGGAATGGAGTTGGCCATCCTGATCCATCAGCTAACACAGCAAAAATCACCTCTGTAACGCTGACACAGTCTCAACATTATGGGCATAAACATCCAACCCAGACCGAGCAACCGTCTCCACAGCTTTCAGATCCCCTCTGAAATCTGGGGTTAGACATTCAATGAGAATTTTAGAATTCCTGTGGAAGAAGGAAGACAAACAATATAAACAGCAGTGCAAAGTGTCATTCTGCAATCTAATCTGAGAGGGACAGACCTACACATTTCGTGCTTTTACAGCCAATGAAACAATCACAACCACGTAAATGCTTTGATAACGTGGAATATCAGGTACTGCAACCCCAACGGGCTTTTTATCCACATAATGTGTTACATACTGCACCTGTCATGCATGCAGTGCAATAGTACATTCATTACCAAAGCCCATGTACTAAAATGTTCTTGTTGATAACTTTATGATACCATAGCATGAATTGTAGTATTTTTTACCTAAGATCAGGAAGTATTCTGTTCAGGCCAAAAGAGCAACCAACAGGACAGTTTTTCAGAACAACAGATAATTAAACTTATATGAAGACAACTTGCTCAAGTGTTAAGCATGTGTTGTCCTGAAAAACAGCCCTGTAGGTTGCTCTTGAGGACTGAACTTGAAGAACCCTGCACTACAATAATAGTTAGTTAAGATCATACAGACTGTAGGTTGCCAGGGGAGAACGTAACATACAAACCCAGTAACTTTACCACAGTGTTATTCTTTCTCCTACTGAGAAGTGAGGCGCTCAGTGTATGTGTAGTTGCACTATGAAAGGAGCAGGGAATAGGAAAAGAATAGTACCTCTCCTTCAAAAGAGACACTGTTTTTGCAAAGTGTTCAGCTCCTCCATCTGAAATATCTACATAAAAGGTAAAAAGAAAAGAATATGAAAATGTCCCCGCACTATAAAGGTGTTAAAAGCGACGGTTTTGGCACAATGTAACGGAACAGTATGTCACACACAGAATTAGGGAGCAGACTGCCAGAAATATCAAATACACTGAGGCCCCAATGCAAAATGCTAGAAAGCCCGCTTCCCCTTACTTTAAAAGATTTTAGCTCCTTTCAAAATGAAAAAAAAAAAAAAAAAACCCCATTCAAATATATGAAGCTGCAATCTTCCTAAGCAAGTTGAAGACTGCCTCACAGCATATTGATTAGGGGCTGAAGTGAGGGTATGGTAAACAGCATGTACACGGAGTAGACTGATACCAGAATACTCAACCCTTGTGTAGAGTTAAATAATTACAATTGTATATATTTCTCTATAACTTGCAGTGTAGATATATACTCAAGTGTGTAAAATAGACCAGAAGATTGTAATATCTAGTCACAAGGAAGCGCCACTAGGAATTAAAACCGGTGCTACCACTAGGCCCTTCATTTTCTTTACATATTGGAAAAAACATACATCAGTCTCACTGCTTCGCTGCGATGTGTGGCAGGGCTGCAGACAGCAAATAGGTTTAAGTAGCAGTTCAAGAGCAGATAAAAATGAGTTTGCTGCACCACTGAGCAATATTAATAGTGAATATGCCGGGCCCCTTAGTTTTCCTTACTAAGAGAATTGTGCCTCCAATCCAACACATTCTCACTAGATTTTCAGTCGTATAACCAACACGGCTGCCTTTCTTATACGACCTTATTACTGCAGAAACATTCTAGAATGTTGTAGTTCTTCCAGGGGCACGTTCTACAGCCATTCACTTACTATGTATATCATTTGTCTCCACCCCCCAAACCCAGCAGAACAGGTCATAGACTGCATGCTATTTTGTGACGTTGTGCAGTTGTACATAGATCTGTTTAACTTGAAGACATGTTGCAATCTCTCTAGTTGATAAGGATTACATTTGATTATGTATTGTATGTCATTCCATATACATGACTCGCGCCTATACATTTTTCTCAATCTTCTCCGGGGTCTTTGGTTATTCTCAGGAATATGAAGCATTTCCAGATAGTGTCTGCACATCAAAAGAGGCGCAAATGCTGGGGTTTTATAGTGTAGTCTTAGTAGCACCAGGTTCCTATATTTGAATAATTAAGAAGGGGCTTCATTTAAGAACTGTCGTTAATCCAACTTTAAATTGCTCACTAAAACAAGACAGGTGCTGTTTAACATGTTGAGCTTATTGCAATAAACTATAGACACGCCACTGCTCCGCCGGTCGAGTTATGCTCACGACCCTCATGCAAACTGTCTTCTGCGCTTATTTTTGGACAACTTTAAATTGGGGGTCTTATTTTTACGAGTTGTAAACTGGCCATTTGCGCTACGATTCCACTGTCGATAGCCAACTCTAAATTGGCCCCAAGGTATCACCAATACAAACTAGTGGAGCAGGTGTGTGGCTCATACCAACCATCTCGGTCCACGGAGGTTAGGACCACGTAATCCAGCCCCCACTCGGCTATGGCTTTAGAAGTATTGTAAGGCTCATTTGGGTCCAAGGCAGGTGGGTTCTTTGCTGTTTTCACTGAACAAAACCGGCAGCCTCTGGTACACGTGTCGCCCATTAACTGAGCCAAGAGGGAAAACAAATGACAATTCCAACATTATCATCCGCTGCGATGCTGGGGGCACCAGGCATGCATAGTTATGACACAATACTTTTAATCGAGGTCTCGAAGGGAGGTCCTTAAATATATAAGAAAAAAAGGAATGCGACACCTTCCATTAGTCTTGATAGCGTCTGCCACAAAAAACCCCCAACATAAGTTAATAAAGAAAATGATATATTGTTAGAATAGTTTAACGAGCATTTGGTAAAAGAAGGGCTCTACCTTTGGTAAATTTGGGCTTCTTATCTCATAAGATAAGTGCCTGCCAGAGATGCCAGGCAGTAGACACAATCTGAGCTGCTCCGCTGCATACAAGGCGCTGAGGCATGAACCCCTCAATAACCCTCATAGATCAGTACTTTGTGGAGAATAAGATACTAAACTTGGCCAAGAGAGAACAAGTTGTGGGGCATGGTCACTAACACATTAGCATAAACTCTATTGAGTACATACTGTGCGTCATTGAAGCTAACCACCCATATTGATTTTAACATTGCTTTCAAGTACAACTTTATGTAACCCTTTTCGCTGTGACAGAAATGCGTTGCGGGTCCCTCCAGAAGTATAAGGGTTAATGTGGGCTAGGCAAAGATGAGATGTAGATTCGACCCACTACACCCGTCATTTTTCTACTGGCAGAGATTATTCCTCTTGGCTCAGGCTCTGTGGAGGGGCAGCGTTAAGAAAACCCACATACATATGTTTATGCTGGAAAGAAAGACACCATGACGAGGGCAGGTGCTAGAACGCCTTCAGAGAGGGTAGTTAAAGGAGTCCCACATACAATTCCCCTTTTTATATTAAAAGTGCAGTGGAAATAAAATCCCATTCGTTTTAAAATAGGTTTTCAACCGCTAAAGTAGCTGGAGTGCAATAGATATACACAACACCTGATGTGCTTCTGTTGTTCCAGATACTTGAAACCCTTTGGCCTCATGCTGCTTTGGCAAGGTCTTCACTCACCATGATCGTTGCTGTAGCTGTGCCATATTCGCCTCCTCCCCAGCATTCTCCTATGTTTGGGCACCGCGCTTCCTCGCACACCTCCATGTCAAAAAACAAAAAGTACTCACTTTAATGTTATTATAAACAGTCACCAGCTTTCACACAAAACAGCCTTCGTTCCCAAGTCCACTGGTGCTGGAGAGACCAGCGATGCATTGCAGATATCTGACAGAGGTTGTCTTTGTTCCTTCTATGGCCGGGCTGCAGACCCATCTGAGACGTGAATGTGCTCACAAGTGGTATTTTTATTTGCCATTTCTTCTTCGGAATTTAAAAGGCATAACACACATATTCTCAATTTATCACACTGAGCCACTGATCGAGCCACCTGTGCTGAAGCTGGGATATCCTTAAAACCTGTTCAGTGTTTATGAGGCCTGGAGTTGAGAACCTCTGGCGTAATCCCTTCTAAAATGAACTGTTTTATGACGCAGCCTTTTGACCCAAACTTACCTCTTTCTTCTTTTCTCAAAATGGTTATTAAGATAAAGGTTGTGATCATATATTTATTTTCGATAAACATTGTGGTTTCTACGTGTGAAGGTTTAAAATGCCATATAGTGGGTTGTGTAAGGTCCACGCTTGTCATGGGTGGGTGCTTCGCTTCAAACAGAGACTAATTGGGTGAGGTTCTATCCTGTATGGCCGACTTAAAAGGCCAGATGGCGCGGCACTGGAGAGGACCCGTGGGCCCCCCCCCTCCCTTCTTTTCTCTCCCCCCTGTCTTCTTCCTTTCTTTCTCTGTCAACCCATTTCTTCCTTCCTCTTAATATTCTAGGATCTAGACCCATTACTACACCAAGTTGATTTCCCTTGATTAGGAGAAATTTGGTCATGTGTACAGATGGGTGGACAAAACCCAAATTTTTGACCTTACTAACCAATAAGAAAAGAAGTACCTCAGATATATGCTATAATCATTCCATTTGTATAGGTTCCAGTGAACCACTGTAATTGATTTATACATTCTGCAATCTGTATTCAAGCTAATGTTGTATTGTCCTTTCCTGTCTAAACTGAATAAAAAAAATTTAAGTACAAAAAAAAAGGGTCAGATGGGTTGTATATTCCTGAAAGTCGAGATAAGGGCAGTGTCTGACAGACGTGGGAATAAAATATGGCCCCTGTGACAACTTTCTATAAACATGGTCTTTTTAGAGCTAGCCTCAAAGGCATTCCCGGGATGGTTCTGCATGGCCAGGGGGCGTAGCTAAAAGTATTAAACCCGAGTGTCTTTATTAAAAATTAGAATAATCTATGATGTCATCGCCTCTGCATAATAAGAGTTAGAAATCTGTAATCGTGTCACAAAGGGGCACGTTCTGACATCACACACTGTATGTTTAAGGCCGAGCTCACACTGTGAGAGTTGCTGCGTGCGAGTGTGCACCAAGCATACTCTCGCTGTTTGACATATGAGTTCTCCTACTGCTTGCGCACCTGCAGGCGAAATAGCAAGCTGACGCGGCAGCGTTTTCAAAAGACAAGTTTGCCTTTTGGAGCGGCGACCGAGCGATGGCCACGTCACAGCAGCGGTTCAGTCAATGAGGGAGTACCAGCCGCGTGACGTCACGGCCGAACCCCTGCCACGCCCATCGCCTGAACTTCGCTTTCCAGGAGAGTGCACATAACGCTTTGGCTACGGCCGAACGGCACAGCAAGCGCTCGCACTCTCCCAAGCAAGTGGAGTGTATGATCTCGCCTTAAGAAGTAATAAGGGACAGATATTCATTTTCGCTCAAATCTAGGATTAAGACGGTCATGTTTAGTCGTGTCGCGTTCGGCATGAGCGCCTGAATGTAGTGATGTGACCCGTGTGTGTGTGTAAGTGTGTCCCAAGTCCACTGGTGCTGTAACAGCCGCACCCCACCCCAGAAAATCTCACGCCCCCCACTCTGCGCTCCCCTGGGCTAGAGTAGCCCTGTGTATTAACCCTGGTTGCATATCTAAGTCACGTGCCCACTTTTGTGCTGTTCGTGACAGGTGGTATATTGGGACGGATTTATGGGAGATATAACTCATTTAAGGGACCTTTGCGAAGGTGAAGAGTGGGGCAGCTTGCGAGCTGTGTATTAATCCTTGTTCTCTAGCGAAGATATTGTCAATTTGAGGGACCTCTTCGGAGGTGAAAAGTGTGAGTGTTTGCGAGCGTCAGTATTAACCCTTGTCCCGTATGTACCAGTAGGTCGCGTGCTCGCAGAGTGCCGTACGTTATAGATATCATTAGATTATATTTCACTGGGGTTTTTTGCTTGCCTTCCTCTGGATCAATACAAATAGGATAAGTATCGGTCATGTAAATTTAGCATAGACCTAGATGGCATATGTCATTTTTCAATGTCATCTACTATGTAACGATGTATTCTGTAGTATATAACTATGCTTATCACACACCTTGAAAAAGCAAATAAAAGGATTTAAATACGGGAGAAAAGAACTACTACAGAAACTGCAGCCATGCAAGGTAAAGCCAAGATTACTGAAGATGAACCTCTTAATTCCTGAATCTTACGCCTGTGCCTCAAAAAAGTGGATCCCTGAATATTTCACATACTCACAGTGTGAAGGTTTAGATTGCGCAAAGTGTTTTTCAGCTTGTTGTAGTTTTTACCCATCGGAATTTCGGTCTTCAGCCACGGAGGGAGCCTTAGTCTGAAAAACAAAAAAAACCACGCATTTTTGGAGAAAGTTCCTTGATCGTGAATAAAAACCGCCAATGAGGCCACTAATGAAGGGGTAGCCAACTCCAGTCCTCAAGGGCCACTAACAGGTCAGGTTTTCAGGATCAGCACACATTGATCCACCGGTGCTACAGCATAGATATCCTGAAAACCTGACCTGTTGGTGGCCCCTTGTGTACTGAAGTTCGCCAGCCATGTTCTCTAGGGAGATACAGCGCACACCCCACAATCATATTCAAATTGAAATCTGACATGGATAGCATCCATTTTCTAGATCAGTGGCTTTCAACCTTTTTTCTCTCATCACTTAATTACAGTGCTCAGTTGTTGAGGCCCCCCCATAACAGGACAGTCAGTCACAGAAGAAACAAGACAGAGAGTCATAGCACAGAAGACAGAGAGGGCAGAGACAGAGAGTCATAGCGCACACACACACACACACACACACACACACACACACACACACACACACACACACATTTAATGTGACTCCTGTCATTTCCCTGTGTATTGTTGTTACAATGTAACTTCCCCCCTCTGGCTTCTTAGCCTGTTGCCCTGGCAACCCCCCAGTACTCCTTAGTGAGTTGAGCTTTTACAACAGGAGGCATTCTGGGCCTTCTTTTTGAAAAGCCTTAAACCTATAGGGCTAAATGATGACTTTGAGCTATCTTGTTTTTTTTTTAAACTATTAGTCATTTTGCTCCAGGACACCCGTTACCCCTTTTTTCTATCTTTGGTCTTTTTTCATTTTGACTTTATGTTCTTTTTTCCGTCAAATCATTTTTGAAGTGAAACTTCTTTAGTGGCACCTGGTTCTGATGGGGCAAAACTGGAGAGATGGATGATGGGGCAAAACTGGAGAGATGGATGATGGGGCAAAACTGGAGAGATGGATGATGGGGCAAAACTGGAGAGATGGATGATGGGGCAAAACTGGAGAGATGGATGAAGGGGCAAAACTGGAGAGATGGATGATGGGGCAAAACTGGAGAGATGGAGACGAAATGTGAAAAGGAAGTCCCGTCACGCCCCCCCCCCCCCCCCCCCCCCCCCCCCCCACACGTCTGCCGTCACATGCGGCGGCGATAGCCGCCGGCGCTGCTCCTAACGGGCGCCGCTCCCCCCACATGGCCAATGACATATCGCCGCCGGCGCCGCTCCTCACGGCCGCCATTCAACCCACACGTCCGCCGCCGCTCCTAACTGCCGCCATTCCCCGCCCGCTGACATGCCGCGCATGCGCGGTAGTCATGGCGACGCTCATGGACGCCACGTCTTGGAGACCTCCCTGCGCTGCCGCTGCTGGGTGAATGAGGACGTCTTTCCCCCTCCTCCCCCTCCCTCTACGCCATCCGCCATGAGCCGAGCCCGCTCTCCCCCTCCTCCCCCCCAGCCCGCTCTCCCCCTCCTCCCCCCCAGCCCGCTCTCAAGACTGCACGCTCTAGCAGTGCGGCACTTCCGGTGCCCGCTGCTTGTGAGCGCGCGCAGTCCTGCCTGCTCTGCTGCTGTGATCTGAGGTGCAGGGGGTGAGGGGAGGTGTAGGGGAGGTGCAGGGGGGTGATGTGAGGTGAGTAGGTGCAGGGGGGTGATGTGAGGTGAGTAGGTGCAGGGGGGTGATGTGAGGTGAGTAGGTGCAGGGGGGGTGATGTGAGGTGAGGAGGTGCAGGGAGGTGATGTGAGGTGAGGACGGGGAAGGGGGGTTGATGTGAGGTGCGGGAGGGGAAGGGGGGGAGGGGGCAGGGGGGTGTGTGAGGTGAGGAGGGGCAGGGGGGTGATGTGAGGTGCAGGGGGGATATGTGAGAGTGGGGGGATATGTGAGGGCAGGGGGTATGTGAGGTGCAGGGGGATATGTGAGTGCAGGGGGATATGTGAGGTGCAGGGGGATATGTGAGGTGCAGGGGGATATGTGAGGTGCAGGGGGATATGTGAGGGCAGGGGGCATATGTTGAGGTGCGAGGATGGGATATGTGCAGGGGTTTGCAGGGATTGTGAGGTGCGGGGATTGAGGTGCAGGGGGATATGAGGTGCAGGGGATAGTGAAGGTGCAGGGGGATAGTGAGTTGCGGGGGATATGTGAGGGCAGGGGATTGTGAGGTGCAGGGGGATATGTAAGGTGCAGGGGGATATGTAAGGTGCAGGGGGATATGTAAGGTGCAGGGGGATATGTGAGGTGCAGGGGGATATGTAAGGTGCAGGGGGATATGTGAGGTGCAGGGGGATATGTAAGGTGCAGGGGGATATGTAAGGTGCAGGGGGATATGTAAGGTGCAGGGGGATATGTAAGGTGCAGGGGGATATGTGCAGGGGGGTGATGAGCAGGGGGGGTGATGAGCAGGGGAGGTGATGAGCAGAGGGGATGATGTGCAGGGGGGATGATGTGCAGGGGGGTCGCGCATACGTCACACACACACACACACACACACAGTCACACACGCACGCACACACACCACACGCACACACACCACACGTGAGGAATTCACGCTTAGTGCAAATAGCAAATACAGGGGATGTGTGCCGAGCACGTTCTAAGTCAAATTTATTTGCGTTTTGTCAATTAAATTGCATTTTGATTTTTAATTAAAACATCACAAATACAATTTCTGTGACAAAAGTCAAAGAAGTTTCACTTAATCTGCGTGTGCACAGCACACACAGCTTTTTTTTCTCTATCATTTAATTTTTTATTTCGTTACACACATTGCTACTTTTTTTCCATTTTTTCCCTTTTTTTATTCATTCCCTTAGGGAGTTGGTATATCATGATGTTCTGTATTGCATCACACAGTACCCCAGTACGCTCATTTTGGGAAACCCCTGTTCTGTATTGCATCATGGCTTTACTTTCCCTTGTTTCCATGTTGATTTAGTTTCTTCAAGTCATTTAATTCATAAAATATGACTGCCTCCTATTTTTGTGTACAGGAGGGCCCCGGGTATACGGCGGGTTCCGTTCCAGGGGCCCGCCATATAGTGAAAATCGCCGGAAAGCGGAGCTGGCGACTTTCAGTTGTTTGCATGCACAAATCTGCATTTCGCCATTCTGCGCAACCTACGGTCTGCGTGCGCAAACTACGGTCTGTGCACGCAAACTACGGTCTGCGCATGCGCGACTTAGGATCCAAGATGTCCACCCCCTTCTCGGTGCCGCCGTATCGACGAAAAGCAGGGCCCTGCTGTATATCATTTATTAGTTAAGTTTATCTAGCCTCATGTGTGTACATTTTCATCTCTTTTTGTTTTGAGATGGACCTTTTTGGCGATATTTGCACTTGTTTTTATCTGTATTTATGACTAGCTTTTGTACCCGGCTTTGCCCGGGGAATGTAATATTGAATACATGTCGCCCCCTGCCCCCCGTTGGATGTTATGGATATGACTGTGCCCAGTCATTAAAATGATTCTCTTGCACCTCTTATTGGTGTGCACGGCTCCCTCTCTTGTATAAAATACTGAACTTGAATGTCTAATGCTACAAATATTAGCAATCAAGAAAAACAGATTAAGCAAGCTCAAATGAAGTCATGCCATAGACGTTACAAAATGCTCTCACGGGCATATTTCACCTATCTGACAAAGACTCATACGGAAGAAAGCCTGCGAGAACGTGATCTACAGAAGACGACTGATCTGGAAAGTGACAGTATCGTGCAGACCGCTATCACCGAAGCTCAAGGTGAGAGAAAGGAGCTCTTGCTGGAGACCGCATTACAGCGTTCCAGCGCATCCAGGCATTCAACAAGGTCAGCGCGATCCAACGTATTTAGCACAAGCGCTACCAAGGTGCGAGCTGCCGCAGAGGCTGCACGTGCCAGGGCCGCATACAGCCGGAAAGAGGTGGTCATAAAATTACAGAGCCCGTATTGAAGAGGACGAGCAGAAGGCCGCTGCTGCAGCCACTGCAGGTGCATGCCTACGCGAGTAGGATGGCCAAGTTGGAAGTGAACTTAGAGGCCTTGTGTGAAGAAAGGGAAGTTGCCACTGCTGAAGCCCAAGCCGAGGTCTTAGAAGCTGCCGCAAGACAGGATGGTGGGGAGAAATAGTATAATCTGATAGCTTCAGAAGACCCAGCCTAGCGCACTAGAGACTATGTAATGAGCCACGCTGTATGAACGTCAGTTCACCATCTCTATCTGAAGAGGTGAATATCACAGATCCCGAAGCTATGGAGAATCCACAGGAAGTAGACACTGGTTCTCTAAAGGCATACGCTACCTGGGATGGCTACAGCTACAGCTGTGATAAACACGCACGCACGACAATGGGCTCGCAATCCAGGTACGCACACACAGAAAAACACAGCTCCTCACACTGATCCGAAGTCATCGCACATCCACCGCAAAGGAGACACGATGGCAAGGTTCCTTCCAGCAACCACCATTGCGCAAAGCTCACACTCTGCACACATAACAAAGACGCACGATCAACCCATACAGTCCACTTCGACGACCGTCCAGTGAACTACAGAGTATGGAAGTCTACATACAAGGATATAACCAGGAGTCTGGACGTCACTGCAAGAGAAGAACTTAACCTGCAAACCACATGGTTGGGGAAAGAATCTTCAGAGCATGTGAAGAGACTCAGAGTAGCAAATGAAAACCGCCCTCAAGCAGGTCTTGACTTAGTATGGGAAAGACTAGAGGAGTGCTCTGGCAGCCCACAAGTAATTGAAGGTGCACTTTTAAGGAGAATTGACAACTTCCCCAGAATTTTGGTCAAACACTATACAAAGTTACGAAAGCTCAGAGATCTGCTGCAGGAATTGGAGTCTACAAAAGCTGATCAATCTCTACCAGGTCTCAACATCTTCGACTCCGCTCGTGGAGTGAAACCCATCTTGGATAAACTACCTCATAACCTTCAAGAAAGATGGACCTCAACAAGGTTCAAGATACTAAAGGGAGAAGCAAATCGCCTTTCCTCTCTTTTCATTCTTCTTAAGCTTTATTCGTGAATCAGCAAAAACAAAAAATGATCCCAGCTTCGCCATAGTTACACCATCTGCACCCAATGCAAGCTACCTCAAGAATGAAGGACCGGTGACAAGATACGGTAACACCAGAAAGCCCACTATAAGAGCCTGCTCCTCAACCAGAGCTACTTATTTGGTAGGTATAGGTCTCTTCTACTAGTGTAACTGACAGGGTGGGGTTCTCCATCTGTCATATATTGCAGTGTATCTTGATCTACCTTAATGAGAGATTTGGGTCCCATTATAGGGATCGTCCGCCATGTATTGCTTGTGGGAATGTAGGTGTCCCTTACTGAGGATGTTATCCCCATAATACAATGCCAAACGGAGGTGTTCGTTTCTGTGCTCCATGATGAACTTACTTTTCTTTACCTACCTGGATGCTCTTCAATTTAACTGAAAGGACCTCATGTACTGCCTGCACTTAGTTTGAACAGTTTGTGCAGTGCTGGCATGCCCACAGTGACACATATGAACTGCTTATTGCCATATCTCCGTACAGCACGATTACAGTGGGGTATACTAGAGGTGACCCCCGCTCAGCTAGGGGGGAACTGAGGGAAGGGGGAGGAGGTGCTTCTCTGGGCTAGACAGTAAATACTAAACCAGTATACCACGATGTAACTATGTAAGTATAGATAAACACGGTTATTGGCCCTCACCCCCCCTACTGGATAATCTGATAATATTCAAACACTTTAATAGAAAAAAAAAGTTTAAAGAATGGAGGTGAAAAACGGCGATCGACGCATGAATGACCCTAAGGCCTCGGGCATGGTGCCTCGGGCCTCGCTGAGCCGTGCTCCTGCTCTGCCTTGCCTGCTCAATCTGGTGCCTTTTTGCGTCCTGGCAGGCGAGGCAGTGAGCATGCTGTGGGGGCGGGGCAGAGGCGGGGCTAGTCCCTCGTTCCCATTGGATGTTTGCGGTCACGTGAACGCTCCTCCGCTCCCCTCAGCGCGAAAATTTAAAACCTGCCCGTCTGCTGAAAATTTCTGAGCCTCCACACACATGTGGAAGCGGCTCAGCGCGGTCTGCTGTACCGTGTCCCAGGCCTAAGGCAGCAAAGACACGTGTAGCTATAAATGCTGGGGTCTATAAATATAGTGTGGAAGGCTGTAGCGTACAAATAACCCTACACGATCCACATTCAAATAAACTATATAAAAAGGTAGCGTAGCCATAATCAACGGACTAAAAGGAGCTCAGGTCAACTAGTGAATGTACACCTATGAATAGTAAGGTAGGTGAAATCTGAAACATATATATAGCATTACGTGGGGATCAGTATACTCAAGTGAATAGCTTAGTGTACAGATGGAAGTACCACTAGTAAAAGTGTATGGAACAATAAATAGCCTGAGGAATCACAAAGTGAGCCCATAGGTGACTAACATTCACTTGATAAAGAGCAAACATCATTGTGTACACCCACACCATATATACCTGTAGGTGGCTTGATAGCAAGCGGATATACATACTGGACAGGGTATGAACTCTTGGCGGTGTAACTAAGCCTAGGAAAAGACAGAGTTCCCAGGTAGGAAAGTATACCTTTAAGAAAAGTTCAACAGATGCATAGTCAGCCTGATATGATGGAAGTGTGTTAACACATAGGGATAATAACCAACAAGCACCTAGCATTTCGATTACATGGTGCCAGTCCCTACCAGGTTGTCAGTATACTCGGGATTGGTGAGAAGCGTGTGTCCCTGCATACAGTTGCTATGGCGAGTGGGGTACAGAGGTGTCCCTATAGACTAGCGGAGTGTAAAGGCAAGTGTTAGGTGTATATTCACACAGGGGTCGTGGTAAATATGCCTTTTGAGATGAATAGGTATTCCCTGTTAGAGCACAGAAGATTGTCTATCACTCCCTGCTCTGCCACAGTAGAAACAGCTTAATGATGGTAGGTCTCAGAGCAGGCTGACTGAATGGTTCTCAGAACCGTTTGTAACGCAAGTATCTAGCATGGAGGGATCAGTACTCTCTAAATCTGGGAAACAGCAGAGGTACAGCCTACTTAAATGAACTACAGACTTAGATAGAATGGATCTATATTGTGCATACAGTTGCTAATATGTAATAATGCCACTTGGGATAGCATAAGCAATATATCCCTACAGGTAGCAGTCAACGAGCACCTGACAGCTGTGTGTAATGAAGACACAGTGACTGTGTAATGTAAGGCTAAGTCCATAGTGACTTTAGCCGTGCTGAGGCTGAGGGAAAGCGTGTGCTTTCCCTGGCCTTAGTTCGCGCGCCGTCCGGGGGCGTGTTGGGGGGGTTGGGGGAGGGGGCGCACCAGTGACGTCACGGAGCTGGTTCGCTCTCATTGGGCGAACCGCTCACGTGACCGGCCCTGCGCTCCCGTGAGCGCGAAAAACTTGGTAAGACCTACGCTTCCGCACGCTTGCGGAAGCGTGCGCGAACCCCCGCTAAAGCCGCTCTCATTGCGGCTGCAGGGGCTCACTGCCGAGCGTAAGCGCGCCGCTGACCATGCCCGAGGCCTTAGTCCGGATACTAATAATTTTCATACAGATACATTGTATAAATACATCAATGGTAGTAGCTATTACATGCTAAATTAGCTATATGGATCAGTACCCTCTATATAAGGCTGCCTGTATAGTTAAAAACCTTGTATGATGTGTAAAGCACATTTATACGGTCTTGGGTGATTCAAAGCGAGACTGCAACAGAGCATGGGCTCCCAGTTCAGTCCAGCATAGCTGGACATACAGTGTGGTAATATGGCCCTGCGAGCAGCTGATTAGGAGAGCGGAGACACTCAGTGAAGTCCATTGCTCACTTACCGCTCTCCTTTCTGTCGCTTTAAGTTGCCTTTGTATTCGGCCCACAAACTCTTGTCTATTAAGTCCCCCGATAAGAAATCCTGCAGGTCTGGCCCATTCTGGATAAGATCCTTCTTTTCATCTGGTAAACTGCTTAATGTCATGTAAGGGATGTTGTATCCAGCCAACTAAAACACAAAATGATTCAGGTTAGTGACTAAACAATGCAGTGCAATGCTGCTAACATACGATCACACAATCAGGTTTCTACATTTCTGGACATTACCTGACAAACAAACGTCAGTGGGAGGTAAAAGCTGGACTGTAATATATACCTACTGTAAGCTGCCCGAGAAAAGCAATTCCATAGAAATACAGTAAGATTTACTCCAATCAGGAAACGGCTGTCTTGTCACATTGTACGGTAACCATTAATACAGAGGCTAAATATGTTTTACTTACTACCCAATGTCTCAGAAAGCAGGGGTTGCTAACTCCTGTCCTCAAGGGCCAGGTCTGGTTTTAAGGATATCCCTGCTTTAGCACAGGTGGCTCAGTCTCTGCTTCAGCTGATTGACTCATCTGTGCTGAAGCAGGGATATCCTTAAAACCTAACCTGTTGGAGTCCCTTGAGGACTGGAGTTGGACACCCCCGGGGTAGAGCCATTATATTATAGATTAAGTATCAGGAGGCCTATAATGTAGGTCAAAGTTCCAGTAACAATATTGGTCCTGAAGAAAAGCAGATTCAATGTAGGTTGTGATAAGTTTTACTCCTTCATAGAGGAAATGATAATTTCCAGAGCTTTTGAAGCCTCATAGGTTTTTTCTTCATGTGTACGGTGGCAGCGAAGTTAGAAGGAAACATATATATCCTAAAATGATGAGTAGGGATGGGGGATCAAATCTATAGGTAGTCTCTAAGTAGGGGGGTGAGAAGATCTGTATAACATTAGCAGGAGCCAAGTATACTATATAGAAGTCATAAGTGGATGAAAATAAACGGTGTGAAGAGGTGCCAGTCTGTTATGCTTACATCTTCTCTAAACTGTGCACCAGGATGTGGATTCAATGTTGCCATAATGTGTCAGAAATCCAGTATCTTTATTTAAGTCATTATCTTTTGCGTCCAGAAGTTCCATTTATTTTAATTCATGTTCTTCTCGCCTGTGTATTTTACATTTCCTTTGAGAAATTATACTGTTTAGTCCGACAGCGAGTCAGTGTTTGGTAAAAGAGCTGTCCCACCGTAGTGTAGTTCTTGTATTGATGTCTGATATAAATTAATCGGTGGTGATTTATCAAGGTCTGATGGGCCTATTCTGTTTCTTCAACATAATTCATATTAGTTCATTTTCTACATTTGTAAAATACTCCAGATTGCTGGATCTGCAGGGGTGCAATCCTTGTATACTGATATTATTGTTCTGAGCCTTGATGATGGGGGTCTCTGTACATATATGTTTGCATGTTTTGCGTTTATTTTGATTGTTGGAGTGTGTTCGTTCGTTTCTGTATTCTGGTTAGCTGCCAGTCTGTTTTTGATGAGCATTTTGCAGAGATTGGAAGGCCACTTGTAGGCCATATGGGTGGTTCGGGCACAACGTTTTCAGTATTTATTTCCTAGAAAGCATAGGTTGTATGACTGATATTTGATGATATCTTTTAGTTGTGTGACAATAGGGTTGCAAGTTATGTTAAGTGATATCTGTTCAGTTTTCCTTTTTCCCTTTGTACTGTAGTAATCTTTTGGAACCTGTATGGCTCGTTCCATGAAGGCATTACGAAACAATTGGAGTAATTTATCCATTGCGCCGGTATCAGAGCAGATTCTGTGTTGTCCGAATGTCTGGTTGAAAATTGCAGATTTTTTGGGTGCGACTGCGGGTAGAAGCCGGTTTTATGTCATATCTATACCAGTGTGTGGGTTTTATGGCGCTGGTTCTTTCAATGTAAATTTACTTTATGGTGGTTGTAGTGTACAAGAAATTAACTTCTGTGGTCGAATATTCCAAGGTTAGTTATAGAGCGGTGGAAGCTGTTGAAGTATTTGTGAAACTGATCACCTTTGGTCCAGATGAAATTATGTCATCTATGTAGCTAGGGTACAAATGTTGGTATTTCAGAAAGTCCTGCTCTAGGCTGCCCACAAAGATGTTGGCATATTGTGGTGCCATGCGTGTGGTCTGTCCCCAAAAGATACGTTTTTGTGAATAAGAATAAATTCAATGAGTTTACGGACTGTGTTCTCATAGATGTTCTATGTGTGAGAGCTTAGTTGTAGGAACCTCTGGCAGGTAGCAATACCATCTTTGTGAGGGATTTTCATATGTAGCAAGCTGGCATCCATGACGGATAGAATTGGGGGATAAGTGGTTGATAACTTGCAGTATCCTCGGGAAGGCTGTGGTGTCTTTGATAAATTTTTTGGTTGTTGTTACCAGAAGTTTTAAAATGGTTTCAAGGAATCCTGAAATATTTTCTGTTTCAGTGCCGATGCCACAGATGACGAGTCTGCCAGGCATGTGGATTTTGGGGAGTATTTAGAAAGTTTCTAGGGATGCAGAGTCTGGGATAAGTTTCTTCAGTAGTTCTTAGATATTGTTGGAGACACACATAATATAGAGTTCGAATCACTTTCTATAATCTGCAGTTGAATCTTTAGCAAGGTATTTATAATATTCAAATTTACCCGGTTTCAAATTTTTTGGTCGCGTTGTCGCTCCGTCGCGCTTACTATAAGCGCTTGCGATGGAGTCAATGTATTTGTCTCGGAGCATCGTCGCGTCGCAAGGCACTATAAGCGCAGCCTTAGGCCTCGGGCATGGTCAGCGCCCTTGCTGAGGCGCGCTTACGCGTACCAGTGAGCCCCTGCAGCCGCAATGAGAACGGCTTTAGAAGGGGCGTGCGGAATCGTAGGTCTTAAGAAAAATTTAGTTTCAAGCGTTCACGGGAGCGCAGGGCCGGTCACGTGAGCGGTTCGCCCAATGAGGTCGAACCAGCTCCGTGACGTCACTGGCCCGCCCCCTGACACGCCCCCGGATGGCGCGCTAACCAAGGCCAGGGAAAGGACCCGCTTTCCCTCAGCCTCAGCGCGCCTCCGCACGGGCTGAGTCACCATGGACTCAGCCTTAGAGTTCATCTCCACTCCTACTCTTCAGACTAGGATAAATGTTTCCTGGTAGCAGTGCTGCCACAGTACACGTGAAAAAGAGAACTATGGGGTTTCGCTGTAATTTCAGCTATGAGGAACTTTAATGTTGGTCAACTAAAAGGTATCACAGCCAATGTCAAAGGAGGTATTCAATTAATACTAACAAATATTACAATGTCAGGCGTATAATAAAAATAACCAGTGTCGTCAGGTGCACCAAAAACATAGATTGTAAGCTCCATGGGGCAGGGACTGTGTCTGCAAAATGTCTCTGTAACGTGCTACATAAAACTAGCAGCGCTATACAAGAACATGCTATTATTATTATAATAACAGTAATAATAACAACAACAACACCCCTCAGTGGCAGGAGGTGTATAATAATAATACCCATGTCAAGAGGTGTATAATAATAATAATAATACCCGTGTCAGGAGGTGTATAATAATAATAATAATAACAATACCCATGTCAGGAGGTGTATAATAATAATAATAATAATAATAATACCCGTATCAGGAGGTGTATAATAATAATAATACCCGTGTCAGGAGGTGTATAATAATTATAATACCCGTGTCAGGAGGTGTATAATAATTATAATACCCATGTCAGGAGTTGTATAATAATACCCGTGTCAGGAGGTGTATAATAATAATAATAATACCTGTGTCAGGAGGTTAATAATAATAATAATACCCATGTCAGGAGTTGTATAATAATAATAATACCCGTGTCAGGAGGTGTATAATAATAATAATAATAATACCATTGTCAGGAGGTGTATAATAATAATAATAATACCCCTGTGTCTGGAGGTGTATGATAATAATAATAATAATAATACCCATGTGAGGAGGTGTATGATAATAATAATAATAATAATAATAATATCCGTGTCAGGAGGTGTATGATAATAATAATAATACCCATGTGAGGAGGTGTATAATAATAATACCCCTGTGTCAGGGGGTGTATAATAATAATAATACCCCTGTGTCAGGAAATGTATAATAATAATAATAATATCCATGTCAAGAGGTGTATAATAATAATCAGTGTTCGACAAACCTATACATTTGCTCTCCCCGGGCGAGTGGATTTAACATCGTGGCAAGCTCCTATTGGCCCAAGCAGCACACGTGGGGTATTAGGTGGCGAGTAGATTTTTTGGTGATTTGTCGACCACTGATAATAATAATAATAATAATAATAATAATACCCATGTGAGGAGGTGTATGATAATAATACCCGTGTCAGGATGTGTATGATAATAATAATAACCCTGTGTCAGGAGGTGTATAATAATAATCATAATAACCCCTCCGGGGTGTATAACACTATGTATTATAATAACCCGTCAGAGTCAGGGGGTGTATAACAATAATAATTGTTACAATAACCCAACTATGGGGTACATAACAAAACAACAACAGCTCCTACATGACATTAGCTGCCACAGGCTGCTGTGTACACTTGTACATAATAATAATAACTTCAGTGCTATCTCACCCCGCGGCTCCGGAGCAGCGCTGCACCCCTGCGCAGCATCATGCTTCCGGGGTCAGACCCCAATGACCGGGAACAAGGGCACACACCGTACCACACTGGTTCACCCCTTCGGAGATCGACTGCTACGGCCTGGCACGGAAGCCAAACAAGTGACGTCTATACAAGCACGTGACACCGCCGAGTTCACTGAACAACTTCGGCCGGCCATCGATTGGTTGGGTCTACGTTCCTTGCGTCCTCTTTGGCTGGTGACCCTGCGCCGCCGGCCGTATAAAACCGTGATGACGACACGTGCCTTCCCTTTCCTCTGTCACCAGCGAGGTAAAGATATGGCGCCCGTTTGCGAACGTCTTGTAATCCGGCTCCATCCTGCGTGCAAGAGAGCGAAGCGGGACTCTCCCACCCGTGGCACGCCGCCCCGGACTGTCCCGTAGCCGCAGAGCTGTATATGGTGTGAGGATGTGTGCCAGAAGTTGGTATAGCAGGGTGTTTGCCGGCTTCCCCCGCCCCCAGGCTTTACCCGGGCCTGCTCGGGAGCAGAAGCGTGATAATGTCCGACTCCCAGCCTTCTTTCCCGGGCAAAAACTATATCTGCTGCCTCTCCGTGTTGCTTATCTTGCCTGTGCCCAACTCCCTCCCCCCTTGTGCGTAGTAATGTGCAGCTCTGCGCTGGGATCTATATGAAGTGTTGCACTCGCATGGGGAGTGTCTGGTCACTGGTGTCCTAAGACTGAATGTACTGCTCGGTCAGAGGGATACTTGGCTGTGTGAGCAGTTGGTGCTGGTAGTGTCAGTGTGTGTGGGGGGGTCTTGATGCACTGCTTTGCAGGTAGTGTTGCTGGTGCCTCTGCAATTTAGTTTCGCATCTGAGAATTTGTGTTGCCTGGTGTATACGGCGCGTTTTATCTAGTATTTACCTGATTGTAATTGTTCTTGGACTGCCCGGGTATTACTGCTGTGATGGTGATATATATATATATATATATATATATATTTGAAGCTTGGTCCCTGAGTGATGTGAATGGAAGGTTAACAAGCTTGGTGCTGCTGTATGCAAACTATTCTCCAAAAGTTGACCTAGTTGGTGCTAGATCTGCTTCCTCTTGGGACTGCAGTGCGAGTTATTTGTCAGCTTTGTCTAGAATTTGCATGGTGTACTAGCAGCAATTTAACTGAAACTTTTTGTTTGACCTTTTTCTAGGGCAGTGGTTCCCAACTCCATTTATCAAGAACCCGCAACGGGTCAGGTTTAAAGGCTAACCCTGCTTCTGCACAGGTGGTTCAGGATAAATGATCGTCATCTGTGCTCAAGCACTGACATCCTTAGGCCTGGGACATGGTGCAGGGAGCGGCGCTGGGCAGCGCTGACGCTCATGCTCTCCTGCTCAAGCAGGAGATTTTTCTTGTCCTTGCATGAGCGTCAGCGAGGGCGCTTGTGTGCCGGGTGGGAGGCTTTCGGAGGCAGGGCTAGCACGTGACCGGCCCTGCGCTTCCCTCAGCGGGAAATCTCAAATTTGTCGGCTGAAATTCCACACGCCTCCGCACGCGCCGTCTAAAGCCGCGCTGTTAGGGATAATGTTTCGCCTCAGCACAGTCTTTTTGACCATGTCCGAGGCCTTATCCTGACCTGTTGGGGGTTTCTTGAGTAATGGAGTTGGGAACTGCTGTTCTAAAGGGTTGTAGCTTGAATTCAATGGTTGTACCCAATTTTGTATGTAGCACTTTTTACTTTCCATCTGTATCTGAGCTCCATTATCTTGAGCAGTTTTGGTCTAATGGAGAATGTTAAATTAGGCAAATTGACACCGCAACCTCATTTTGTTCGAAAATAAGATGGTTCCTAAATGTATATACTGTATGCATATATTTAAAGATTGGCTTGTTTTTGTTCTTTAATTGTTACAATTTGAATATCTTTGTTGGGCCCACGCCACAATTTGGGACCCTTTGATCTAGCTATTTATTTAGTCAATAGCTTCTGCATTCCCATGTTAGACCTTGTAAGAAAACAGTTACTAAAAGTGGTCGGTTATTAAACAACTTGGTATTCGGGCTGGCTGTAGTTTGCTAATAAGCTTTTCTGTTTCAGAATGAAGACCATTCTCAGCAACCAGACTGTGGACATCCCTGAAAAAGGTAAATATCTTTTCCAGGCACTGCTTGCTTTCTTCATGATTTTTATGAAAGTGTTGATTTTTACCTTGTCCCTTTCTCACAGTGGAAATCTCCTTGAAGGGCCGCACAGTAACTGTGAAAGGTCCCAGAGGAGTCCTGCGGAAAAACTTCAACCATATCAATGTAGAGCTCTGCTTACTGGGCAAGACTAAAAAGAAGGTAAGTGAGACCGGAGCGCTGCCATTGCCTTGTCCTCCTTTCCAGTCTGATCTGGACAGAAGTCCTTAAAATCACAGTACAAATTATTATTTTTATAAACTTGTATACTATACTAGCCCTGTCAACACACACACTGTGTGTGTGTGTGTGTGTGTGTGTGTGTGTGTGTGTACAAACAAAAGGAACAGTGATATTAGAGAAGGTCCCAGTGAGTACAAATATAGAGGAGCAAGTAGCAAAACATTAAAAATGTACAATTTCTAATAACTTGAGGTAATAAAAGTTGCACAGTATGTAATCATATAACGCAATAATTCTATATAGATTTTTATAATATACAGTAGTCACTGTAATAACAACCAAGGGGGGGGGAGTGCCAAATACAAGTTCAGTGACAAAACACAAAAGTTTCACTTGCGCGCGTGCTCAGCAAACGCCCTTTTTTTTCTAGACGGGTTCCATTTTTATTTTTTTAAATAAGTTTGCAGTTTAAGCCCTACCATCACTTGTCATTGGTATTTGTTTTTCGGTTAGTGAATTTTGGTGCGAATAAAAAATTTGGGGTGTTAAGAGCAGTTTCACTTAAAGCGGCAATAAATGTTTCATTTTTTGTATATATTTATTTCTTTTAATTACAGGATTGAAGCTTGGGATCTCCGCAGCTGGACTGTTAAATTCAGCTCTGGGGACTCCCTTCTTCCCTAGATACTTACCTCCATAGTTGTGCTGGTATCTCTGCAGCCAGGGAACTGTGTGCCTAACGAAATGGCATCTTTTAAGTGTCCCGCTCATGCGGGCTGATGGGAAGCCATGATGTCATCCTGTGTGGCTTCCTATTGGTCCTTGTTGCTGGGGAATTTAAACTGTGCAGAAATACCCGCACCCCTACAGAGATAATTCTCTGGAAGCAGGGGGGCCACAGAGCGGAAATTTACACTGTTGAGCTCTGCAGACCACCGGCTTCAATCCTGTAATAAAAAAATGAAACTTGTATTGTCAATTTAATGTATTAAACATTTTTGTGCAGTAAAACCCATACAAGAGTTGTTGGGGGATATTAAAGTTGCATAATTGTGCTGGCTACCTGAAGTTTAAACTCCTTGGTGCTAGAACCTTTTTAGGAAGGTTTTAGTCCCCTGTAAGTCTAATCACTGGGATGCCGAACGATTTGTTTTGTGTTGATATAATTGTCATCAGATGGTTATGATAGGTACATTATTTAATTCATTTCAAACTGTAATTGTGGGTTATGGTTGGGAATCTCACCATATCATGTCCTACCTTTCTAGCTACGTGTTGACAAATGGTGGGGTAACAGAAAGGAGCTGGCCACCGTGCGCACCATCTGCAGCCATGTGCAGAACATGATCAAGGGCGTCACGCTGGTAAGTTGTTACTGGAGTGAGCGCCATTATAATCACGCCGCAAGCGGATGTTCAACCTATACTTTGTAATTGATACTGAGGGAGTGATGGTTATTGGTGGTTTGCAGGAACATTTTTTTTTTTTTAACTACATCTCCTGTCACTTGGCCAAAACTGTTATTTTTTTTAACGATTTACGCACTATGCTAAAATGAGCTCTCCGCATTATTGTGTGTGCGCATGTTAAGTATTTGTGTCTCTGCTATCATGCCCTGTAAGAATTCTGGTGCGTGTATTATTTCTGATAACATGTTCAACTATGTGTCTGACTATATAGGGATTTCGTTACAAAATGAGGTCCGTGTACGCTCACTTCCCCATCAACGTCGTCATCCAGGAGACTGGGTCTCTTGTTGAAATCAGAAACTTTTTGGGTGAAAAATACATCCGCAGGGTGCGCATGAGAGCAGGTATGTGAGAAAGGGTGTTTGTTACATAGTATTCAGCGGTAGGTATCTTTAATACATTAGAATCTGCAATGTTTCCTCCACTAAAGCCCAAGATAACTTTATACTTGGTTAGAGGTATACCCCCATATTGGGCACCTTGGGGTTGTTCATTGGGAGTGGTACCTATCTTAACATAGACACATTTTGTAGAGAACCTGCATGAAAACCTAATGGGCAATGTCTAGCCTTTAAATGCTGAAGCCTGGTTGGCATATGAAAGTAAAACCACATGAATGGCTAACTTTCAAAGCTGTCTTATTTTCTTAGACCTATGAATATATTTTAAAGTACAGAGTAGTTTATAAACCAACCTTAGGCCGTGCTTATAGTGACGCCGTCGCGAAAACTGGTAGCCGGCAAAATGTGCTTTTTCAAGGGCTGTCACGTGACGGCACTTGAACCAATCAAATTGCCGGAATTACGAGGCAACACCACTCAGCGAAATATAACTTTCACCGGTGGCCATCGACCGCACTTTAGGCACGGCCTTACAAAACTCTAGGCGCCAAAGTTATTTTACCAGACGACTTGAATTTGTGGACCGGTGTATACTGTGAAAATTGTTTCCCATGAGGCTAATAGCCAACCGTTGGTCCTATCTGCTGCTATAAACACTGGGCTGTCATTGTTTAGATGCAAGTTCACAAGATTCACTGAACTCAGTTGTTTGATAAATATACTCAAATTCTTTATTAAAGTAATGCTTTTGGATCATCTCAACAATGTTTTTTCCTGGCCCATGAAGGTCACATGCAATGGTAAACACAGCACATGGTGTCTGCCTTATTTTTTAACAGCATTTTCCATTGTTTTTATTCAGAAGCCAGTCCTTGCCCTGTAAAGTGTACAAACAAGTTATGGTGCCAGCAGCACAGTGACCAAATTTAAAGCTATGCACATTTTAAACTAAATTAATTAAAACCGCCCGTGGCTGTGCATTCTCACTGATCTAATTTTAGGATATGTAATTGGAGTAGCTACTAGAAGCATTGGTGATTGGATAGCTGGGCTGCAGTCTTCATATAATTGTTTAATAAGAGATGTGCCTTAAGAGCCAATTCAAGACTATCATCTCCATGCAAGATATTACAGGGAGAGAACATCTAACAGATGTATTTGTTTATATTCGGATCCTCACAAGACCTGGAGATTGACACAACGGCTGTGATAATGCACTTGCTATGAGTTACTTGAATGCCTTCTATTACACTCCTGTACATCTCCCTCTGTGCCATATGTAGCCGCATATTAAACTACAAGCTATTCCTTGTGTATCGCAATAACTGAGTTCATGTACGCCTAATCTTAAACCTCTTTAAGGCTGCGGCCCCAGTCCAGAGACTACAGTCGCGATCTGTAGGGGACTGCGGGGCCATGACGGCATATCTGCTCTGCCTTTGGCTGCGCACTGACCGTGTCACGGGACGACAAAATTCTAGTCCCTGCTAGCGTATATGTCACAGCGCTTTGTGTGCCCACACACAGCCACTCGGGCCTGGCTACGCTGTAGCACACAACGCCGTGACCACCGGGGATTCCGCCTAAGGCTGCACGAAAGTGCCACGCGACGTCGCTGCAAAACAAATCATTTGGCTCCGTCGCCGCAAAACAAATCAATTGGCTCCGTCGCCAGCGCTTATAGTAAGTGCGACGTCGCGTCTGAAAATTTGGAAGCCGGGTCTATTTGATTTTTTTTAGAAGAGAAAAGGAGCACAGCTCACCGCATCCAAAATGTTAAAATAAGGGCAACTCCAAACAAGGGAAAAAATATATATTAACCTTTAATGATCAGCTTGGCAATAGTATAGGAACACGCACTAACGCGTTTCATCCCTCAGGACCTTCAAGGTGCCCAGGACATACTTAAAACGAGAAGTAACTCTCAATGTCTTACTTCCTGGTAAAATATTTTATAAATAATAAATCTTATTGCTTACGCATTAGACTATTGCTTCCAGAACTGTTTGACAAATCCCAGGCAGTATGACCTCCTGAGCTTGTGGGGGAACATGCTTAATGAAGCCTCAAACTGCACACCAGTGTGTGTAGACAGCATGGGGGTATAACTGTCAATTACTGCGGGAGCCTCCGAACTTACGCCCCAGAATGCCTTGCGGTTGTGTGCAAAGCAGTGTGGGGAGCAACTTCGGAATCACCTGCTTTACTTGGCGGCTCGACCACGCACATGAAGGTGCACGTGAGGGCACAGTCCCCACACGTGCTCCGGAACCCACATATTTTTGGGGAATTGGTGATTTGCTATAATCACCTGAGTAGTGCAGCTTTTAAGTCACCTGTGGTACTTAAGGTGAATTTCTATGAAATATTCTGATTTTTATCAAATGTTCCTGTTTGTTCAAAGACATTTAACCAATTGTGTTCCTGATAAGTCCTTTAAGGCCACTATTGTGAATTGTATTTGAAATAAATGTAATCTGTTGGTTATTCTACTAACAATCGGTACATTCAAAATATGCTGTTCTAAATGCAATTAAACATAACTTAAGCAATTAAATAAACAAGAGTAGCATATTTTCTACATATTTTGGGCTGCATTAGTTATGGGCCAAAATATATCCTGGGTTTGAGAGCAAAGAAATTGCAAATAAGAACACAAATGATGATGCAGAATTCCTCCTTTCCGGGATTTTAGTATACCAGTATGAAGATTGGCAGTCTAAGGCTGCGTCCCCGCTAGCGCTGAGTGGGCGGTGCTTGCGGTGGTTACATATATGTATGTAATTACCCGCTCACGCTGTGCACAGGCTCGGCGCTTAGATAAACAAAAAATGTATACTTTCCCGCGCGCTCAACTACCCGCAATGTCGTCGTCCCCCACCCCCCCGCACGCACGCAAATGCAGGACACCCATCTCATGCTTGGAGCGCTCTCCAAACATGAGGCGCTCGGCGCCAGCGGGGACTCTGTCTAAGGCCGTGCTTATAGTGCCGGCGTCGCGACGTCGCCCGAAAACAAAAGCTTTGCCGCCGTCGCGAAAACTGGTAGCCGCAAAATTGGATTTTTCAAGGGCTGTCGCGTCACGTGACGACCCTTGAACCAATCAAATTGCCGGAAACATGCGATGCCGCCCGGCGAAATATAACTTTCGCTGGTTGCAACGGGTGACATCACCCATCGTGTAGCAGTCACCATCGACGGCACTATAGGCATGGCCTAAGAAGAAACACAGGTTAAGCAAATGTATTATGGACGACCAATTAGTTGCATTAATGACATCTGGACTAAAATGAACAAGTTAAGGTTTATTTTTCTACTAACCAGTACTGGTCTCATAATGCTTAGTGGCTCTTTTGCCTGTTTTTTTGTAGGAGAATATATATATATATATATTTATATATAAAAAAATCGGCTTTGATTTTTTGCTCTTTAAGTTTTAAACAAAACTTAAATATAGGCACATTATGCTGTAGCTGATGTATGTAGAAAAAAAAAGATAAAGGGCACTTTGTTTGTGTTGTGGGGTTGTGAGCACACAGAATATAGCGGCTGAATGTTGATATGCACTTGATGGTGTACAGTTAACATGACATGTTTTTGTCTGGTTTATAGGTGTTGCCTGTGCAGTCTCCCAAGCCCAGAAGGATGAGTTGATTCTTGAAGGCAATGACATTGAACTTGTATCAAACTCTGGTAAGTTACCTAGTTCCCTTAATTTGGGCTGCTAATGAAATGCTGAATGTCTAACCAGTAGAACTCAAAATGGGTTTTATTCAGTTAACAGCACAGCATCACTTTTGGATCACTGATATGAGGAAATGTTGAAAGGTTTCAATGTCGAGGTCAGACAAATCTAATCACTTACGTCGTCCCTTATGAAAGTTTCATTAGCGACAGGGGCTCTGCGGAGTTACAAATTGCGTATTTTGACTCTAATGATGAAATAATGTATGGATATAATCCTTATATTTCCTTTTCAAATAACCAGCTAGTGGAGGAAGCCAGATAAGTGAGAAGGAAGAGGCACTTAATGTTTGTGTTTTTTTAATATGCATTACCAGAATTGTGTCGCTTTTGTTACCTTGTCCTAACCTAGGAAACCTATCACTGTCACTAGCTGGTTAATGTTGAGATTACATTTTACAAATATAATTAGATCCTGCTGCTATTTAATAACCAAGAAGCATAATCCTGTGTGAAATTTAGATTGCTTTCCATGTTATATAGGGATTTAATAAAGCTGCTCTAAATATTGGCTAGCAGCTTTTAGTATGGCTTATTCCTTTATTGAAATGTTGCTGTTCTTAATAGCTGACTATTCAAACTCCAGAAAATAAATTGAATATGAAGTAAAATGTACAAAGCGTTGAGGTTGCAGTAATCTTATTGGTTTTTTTTTATGTAGCTGAAATTAGACTGTTAATTAACAGTGGGTTGTAGTCGCCTTGTTTAATGAAATACGGGTCTAAATTATTTTGTTTATACAGAACTAGATAA
The DNA here is from genome assembly GCA_036426205.1 of Ascaphus truei. NCBI lineage: Eukaryota > Metazoa > Chordata > Amphibia > Anura > Ascaphidae > Ascaphus > Ascaphus truei. The sequence goes on from CM071567.1 coordinate 284,662,003, forward strand.
AAGTATAAAGTGGTAATATTTATGGCTCCTGTATTTTTTAAGCTGCCTTGATCCAGCAAGCAACCACAGTGAAAAACAAGGATATCAGAAAGTTCTTGGACGGAATCTACGTCTCTGAGAAGGGAACAGTGCAGCAGACTGAAGAGTAAAAAAGGTTGGTTTTGAAATGTTTTTTTAATTTCTGGTCACACTTAAAACTGCTTGAAGTATTACTGACTAATAGAAGCTGAGATAGGGGTTTGATCTTTCAAGCTATTTGCTGGTAGCTGTTAAAAAGATCTTGCTTTGGAATTCTCCTCTTAACACAATTTATTTCAGGGCTCTTCAGCCAGTTCTCCAAAGGGGCCAGATCAGAAAAAACATTACGAGTAGAAGGGCCACAATCTTCTAATGAAATGTGGAAACCTTTAAAAACTTAAACTACAAATTCAACATTTTGCATGCATTTACAACATCTGTACTATTTATTTACATTACCTTTACTTACAAGTCAGTTTGTGTGAAATTGTACTTTGCTCCTGCTAATTTCATGCTAGTTGCTTGGGCAGATTAGTCCTGAAGCCGCATCAAGGGCCCTTCACATGCTGCTTTAGTCCTGCAGTCCGCTAGTTGAAGAGCCCTGGTTTGTAAGGTCTTTACCAATTGTAGGACTCATTAAAAAGACCATCCTTAAAGGTGGATGTCCTGCATATTGATGTGATAAATCTGTAGGGAGGGCCCGGCAGGGATCTCAGGAGGCATACTCGAGCACCTCCGCTAGAAAATGGTGTCCATTAATGAATGCCCGGTATTAGAATCTGGCTAGAAGCTGGTCAGTTACCACTGAATCTGCATTTTTTTAGCTAGACTTTGTCCATTTAGACTCCCTAGTGTCCTGACGATTTTCTATACCCATTTTCAGTGGTTGACAAATCACCACAAAAACTAACTCGCCACCTAGTACCAAACGTGTGCTGCTTGGGCCAATATTTACTCGCCCGGGGGTTAAATCCACTCGCCCGGGGCGAGCAAATGTATAGGTTTGTCGAACACTGCCCATTTTGATGTACTTGGGCTTACTTTCATAGTTAGCCTGGTGGCTGTCTGTTCCTTTCATCTTAGCATTTTTTGGAGGTTAGGATAAAGGGAGAGAAGGACCTGTGGTGTCACAGATCGTAGGGAACAGGCCAGAAGGGGTTTCTCCCTGAAATGTTGCCCCCTTTTATTTGTACAACCTCCATTTTTTGCATTCCACCACCCTCTCCTCCCTTCCCTAGTTTCCCTTATCCTCCTTTGTACCCATTCCCAATAGGTGTCATTTAGCACCTGGAGTAATTACCTCCTTACAAATTACTCCCACATCTTCCATTTGTATATCCAAATGTGATATATTTTCATATTAAATTTCCATATTTTTTTGCTTAGCAGACTGTTCTATCATTGAGTGCTGGGAACTACTTTTTTTGTTAATAAATTAAATGGTTTAATAAATAATGCAGGAGAGGAGGGGTTTAAAATTGAAGGCAATCTTTTGTAGAAAGATCATTGGAAAGATGCTTTTTTTTTATTTTTTTCCACCCCGCAATATTTGATTTCTGAACATCATAGCAGAAATGATAGAATAATGTCATTTTAACTTGTTTTTTTTTTTTCCCCTCTTCCCAGCTTATGCGTTCAGAAATCTGCATCCTGTGCTGCTTCCACCAATAAAGTCCCATTGGCTAAACTCTTGACTACTGTACTTTTGTCAGTTACTTTTTGCTCAGACTTGACCTTTTATAACTTGTTATTATTAACACAAACCTTGCATATATTTTAAATATAACACGTTAATTAAGCATGCTAACATTTAGGATAGTTGAAATGAGCAGTAATTAAAGTAAATCAAATGAACTCACATTGCTTAAGTAGAATAATAAGACCTATTTGAATGTGTGGTTTTACTTAATTTTCCTAAGTAATTAGTGATGTGACAGGTGTCAAGAGTGAACTGTAACTTTTCAGCTACGAGTACTTACAGCATTGTAATAAACCTGAGTTGTTAATGGGCAACAAAAATAAGGCCATGGAAATGCCATATTGGTAGTACATATATGTTCAGGATAGACACTGCATTTGTTTGAAAATGCATTGGTGAATCTTCCTGCTAGTGCCTGCCAAATGGGACTGTGTAGTAGATTGTAAAGAATTGGTTGAATATGAAAGCTTATGGTTAGGATTGTACTAAAATGTAATCTAGCTCAAATAAAAAAAAGTTTTATAAAGCAAATCAAATGCCGCTTGCCTTGGCCACCAAACCAATTATTTTCTTTGACATGATCGTTATCCTGGAGGAAGATTGTGACCAAGCAAAAGGTGAGTTAAAGCCTAAAAAGCAAGTTGTCATTTTCACAAACTAAATCTATGAATATTTCAATTACTTTGTATGTAAATCTCTCCCTTCTATTTCCATTGAAGTGCACCAGGTTTATCTAATTTGCTTTTTATAATGCATCATTATGGCTAGTTGCAAAAAAAAAAAAAACTGCGTGAGACCGCTTTCTAGCAGCAAGCCTGCATTTCTTGTCTATTGGCATAGGATTTGAAACAGGGAGTCTCTGGAGCTGAACAGTGTTGAGAACCCCTGCTTCCCAAGATACTTGCGTAGGGGCTGCCGGTTGAAATGGGGGATTTAAATACTTACGTTTCTTAATATTGAAAACACTCGGACGTCATTGCGTTTTTCTTCAATAGAAAACAAATATTCAAATTTTTAAGTAGTTAAGATGTTTCATATTTTTTTGCAGTACTGCAGCCACTTATAATTTATTGTCACATGAGGTTATTATGGAGGGAGGCAAACAATACTTCTGAACATTACAGACCAGTGCAATCAACTTTTATAATATAATTCTTAATGCTTTCTATTTGTAAATCACATTTCTTAAGGACAATTCTTGAGATCTTAAACTAGAAAGGAGGGGGAAGGCACCAGAAATGGATAATGAACTACTCAGAATAGATTGGGATGGGGAAATAGCTAGGGGTTTATGGACGTAGAATTGGAAGAAGGGGGAGTTTAGCAAATGGAGACAAATTAAATACAGAATACTACAAAAGTCTAAACTAAATCCAATTGGAGTAGAAAGGCAGGTGCAGGTAAGATAGCAATAGCACAGACCTCAAAAAAAAATATTTAATGCAAAAAGCCTGACAGATAAAATGGGGGAGCTTGAATTTATAGCTACAAGGGAGCAGTATGATATCATAGGCATTACTGAAACATGGTGGGATGAAACTCATGACTGGGCAGTTCATTTAGAGAGTTATTCCCTTTTTGGAGTGATCAAGCAAATAAGGGGAATGTTTATATGTTAAATTAGGAATACCTAATGGAAAACAACATTATTAGTAATAGTCAGCATGGATGTATGAAGGATAGATCTTGCCAAACTAACCTTATTTGTTTCTTTGAGGAGGTAAGTAGGAATTTAGACTAGGGGATGGGGTCTACTTAGATTTTGCAAAGGCTTTTGATAGTGCCACACAAGGGGTTAGTGTACAAAACAAAGCAAAATATTGCTTTAAAATATTTGCCCCTGGATCGAAAACTGGTTGAAGGATAGACAACAGAGTTTTTGTAAATGGAGCATTTTCAGGTTGGGCTAAAGTGAGTGGAGTACCTCAGGGATCGGTACTGGGACTCCTGCTTTTTAAGTTGCTTATTAATGAACAGAAGGACAAGCGCACGACTCTCATAGTGTAGTAGGTTAAAAAAATGGTATCTATTTTGATCAAGGTGAGTATCATTCGTACACACTAGCAGATCTTTAAAGCTTTTCATGTAACACAATGACATGGGTTACCGCAACACCATCCACAGCTGGTCCTCACGAGCGGCGTAGATGTCTCGCACTACTAACCTCTGACCAGGCGACGGTTGTAGGGTAAATAGTGGGTCTTCCAAACTGAACTCCGGTCTCTTGCTCACCAATGGGACCGCAACCAGTACAGCTGGAGTAGCACTCACCGAGTGTTTTTTTCCAAGAGAGGTGACTGATGACGTCACCGAAGCGTCACTAGAGTGACATTATGATGAGTCTGCAAAAGCCGTGAATGTCGCAATTGAGTGAACCCCTCTCGTTAAAAGTCCCTGATGTAGTATCATACTATGAAACGTGTGGGAATGTTTATTCTATGGTTTGTGGGCTGTCACTGGACTGTCTTTCGACTTTTAATGAGTGCGGTTCACTCTATTGCAACATCCCCAGCTTTTGCTGACTTGTTATATGGTCGCTCTAGTGATGCTTTGTGACGTCGTCAGTCACCGCTCGTGGAGAAACACTCGCTGAGTGCTACGCTGGCTTTACCGGTTGTGGTCCCGTTGGAAAGCAAGAGACCGTGTGTTCACTGTATGTCCGATCCCTGAGGTAGTGCACTCACAACTTTAGCCCAACCTGAAAAAGTTCCATTTATGACAACCCTCTGTTGTCTATCCTTCAACCAGTTTTCAATCCAGGTGCAAATATTTTTACCGAGTCCAATTTGCTTTATTTTGTACACCCACCTCTTGTGTGGAACCGTATCAAAAGCCTTTGCAAAATCTAAGTAGACAACATCAACTGCATTACCAAAAAAGAGTAATAAGTGCGCAACCATATATAGTGCTAAAGTTGGTGTGAAAGTGCACTAAGTTATATAAATAATAACAAACAAATTATACGTGAATTGGTATAGGAGTGTCTGCAGCTGAATATGGGGTGGCTCGGCACCACCAGGAGCTAGAACAGGTAAAAACAAAAAGAAAACAGCGCACAATGCTCATAGTGAAGTATATCAAAGATAAAAATTTATTAAATATCCAAGGATAGGTAATGTGCGTACATCAGGGAAATATTAAAACAGCATTTCATGGGTGAAGTAGCAAGGGCTTAGGGGACAGGGGCTTAGGCAAACACTCAGTATAGGAGAGAAAAAGTAATATTCCAACGCGTTTCAAGGCTCTAGATGCCTCTTCATCAGGGAAAGTCCTTGCTACTTCTCCCTGCTTCCCCTTGCGGATCTGTCATTTTGGTGCGACGCCCTCCAGTGACGTCATGCGAGCACCGACGGAAGCCACAGAGACACACGTGGAGTCAGCTGCTGCAGTGGAGATGCACTGAGACTGATCGAGCTTGTCTCTGGGGGACTCTGACACTTGGGACTTGACTGCTGCCCTCACCGCACCCCACTTGTGGACTAGCCTTGTCACTGTGGTGACCTGTGAATTGTCCTTACCTGTGGAGCCAGATGACTGATGATCCGTGACTGTCCAGATCTTCATGTCGGTGTGGCGTATGGGTAATTTGTCCCATGAAATGCTGTTTTAATATTTCCCTGATGTACGCACATTACCTATCCTTGGATATTTAATACATTTTTATCTTTGATATACTTCACTATGAGCGTTGTGCGCTGTTTTCTTTTTTGTTTTTATCAATGGCATTACCCTGGTCTAAATTCCTACTTACCTCCTCAAAGAAATTAATAAGATTAGTTTGGCAGGACCTATCCTTCATAAATCCATGCCGACTATTACTAATAATTTTTTTTTCTATTAGTTATTCCTGAATATTATCCCGTATTAAACCTTCAAGTAGATTACCCACTATTGAGGTTAGGCTTGCAGGTCGGTAATTCCTCGGGTTGTGATCTAGCTCCCTTTTTAAATATAGGCACCACATCTGCTTTACGCCAATCGTGTGGTACTAAGCCTGTGAAAATGGAGTCCTTGAATACTAAATGTAATGGTTTGGCTATTACTGAACTTAACTCCTTAAGAACGCTTAACTCCTTAATGTTTTATATTGATTATTTTGGTATAGTTGGCAATATTAATCTATAGAACTATATATTGTGTAATTGTCACTATGTTTACACATGAATTTTCTATACAATCTAGTATATCACGTTATGGTACAAAGTAATTTTACTTACTCTTGATTGTATATTGGTATCACTTTAAGAAACGATTCAATGACGTCACATAAGAAAACATTTGGTGCTAAGCGGTTTGCACTGCATTATGGGATATATGTATGTGTATAAACACTGACTTGTATTTTGCACTTTATGGACCTGATGAAGAGTTAACACTGGTCCCCAAAACGGCGTGCTATTTTTTGTCGAGTGTCCACCATTTCTTCACCCATCACCCACCAGGAGCACCCTTCTTTTATTTAATAGACCTATCACCACACTAGTGAAAAAAATAGTGGACATCTGCGCACCCAATTGTAATTAATAAGTGATTAAATGTTATATTATAGTAATGAACATGATAAAGTAATACATAAACCCTTCAACTGTGATGAAAAGTAATCAATAGATATCAATATAGTGATAACAAAGACAATCAACGAATAACCTTGTGATAATACTCTGAGAGTCTGCTGCTGTTTCAACCAGGATGGCTCAGCATCAGGTAGAACTAGTATAGAAAAAGATCAAAGAGCGCACAACTCTCATACTGTAATAAGTTCAATTATATTATGCAAATGTGAAAAGGTGGTGTGTGACACATACATCAGATCAATATATGCATTACATGTATAGGCACATGTTACCACAACGGCGCTCTGCTGGTCTCATCCAACAGGCATCGCGATGGCACAATTTTCTTGTCTTCAGAAAATCTGGTCGTGCATTGAGGGGCGGTTATTGTTCCTGCAGCGCATGCCATAGCGCGCACTGCAGCATGTACTGGGGACCTAGCTTTATGTACCTGAGGAAGAGTAAACACTGGTCCCCAAAACGTTGTGCTATCTTTTGTCCAGTGAATTGCAATAAATGATCTAAGGATCTTTTGAAAGAAGATCTTTCTCGCCTTCTTTTCTACTACATGTGAATGTGCACGTGGTATTTTTATTTGTGTTTCTTGTCAAGGAAAGGATTAAGGAACCGCAAAGATTTTGAGCGCTCCAGGTGTCTTGAGTGTAAGTGTGAATGGGTAATTGTTAGGAATTCTTTTTCTTACAATTCTTTTAATGTGGGGCAGTGCATTGATGCCCCATGCATAGTGGTAGTAAAAATATGGGGCAAACCGAAGCACATGACCTGATATAGTTTGTGCATCAGTCAGGGCCACAATGCCTGTCAGTTCACCACAGGCCAGCCCTGAAATGAACTGTGTAACTGTGGTGAGCTAAGAGAAAAGCATTCTGCGTCTGTCTCAGCAACTTCCCCTGCCGCCCTCCTGGCAATGCATACTGATGCCCCTATTTCAGTAGTAAGAGGATGATGTGTATATTTTCGGGCTGCTTACCAAGTGCTCCATCAGGAATACAATGTGCAGTCTGTGCATGTGTGTATCTGTGAGGATATGTGCAAGTCTGTGGGCATGAGTGCAACAGCAAGCAATACTACACCCTCCCCCTCCCTTTATTTTTTATATGTAAAGCATGCGACAATGTATAATTCCACATTCTTACCTAAGCTGGTAATTGTTTGGTGCTCCTGTTATAAATCTGTCAAAATCCTGATTGTGTGCCTAACATAATGGCCGCCTTTCAGTTTCAATCAACCCTTCAGTCAGTGTAACTTAGCAGCTAGAATGTATCCTTACATTACTAAGGTAACATCTATTATTACAGTTTACAGCTCAAACCGCTGGGAACATTGTGGCTATTTTTTGCCAAACAGGAAAGTGTTGCAAAGATCTTGCACTGCGTGGGAAGTGGGCTAAAACCTTCTATAGAGGCTTTAAAACTCATTAAAAATGGCATTAAGAGTTGAATTTTTTTTAAATGTAAAAAAAAAAAATCCAGTGACATCTAATATTACAGAACTGATTTATTTAAAAAAAAAACATGTAAGATTTCACATGTTTTGCTGCTTTAATCTAGGTCCAGGGTAGGAAGGGAGCGATGGTTTCAGGAACACCCCAGAATAAAGAATAAAAAATAATGGTGCAATAAAATAACACAAATTTGGTGTGTGTGAGTCTTGGCTCTGTCTAAATGCCTACTTACAGTAGGTAAGTGTTAAACCAGCATAGATCAGGAAACAGGTAGGTGTTAATCAGGACAGCAGGTAAGTATTTGCCCAGCAGTGATAAGGACTCGTACAGATGATGGTGCAGGAGAAATCCCCCTCAGGTCGATATTCATAGGAAAGCTGTGAAACGCGTAGAGCCTTCCAAAAGCCTGTACAGCTGTTCCAGAACTGAAGGCGCCGAGTGTGCTGTGTTGCCCTGCTGTCCGCTTCCCTGGTTACTGTATCGGAAGTCGTCAATCCCTTACCGGACGTGACGTCAGATGCCATCCACCGAGATCCGACGGGAGTCTTTGGGAGGTGAAGCAGCAAGCGTTTCATCTGTTCCGACACTCAACTGCCTCAAGTAAAACCCTATGTGTACATGTCCTATGTACTTATTGTGAGTACATTTCCTATATGCTTTTAACTTATAAATTTTATACCTTTGATCTACACTATGGTCTCTCCTTGTTTCCTATGAACATCGACCTGAGGGTGATTTCTCCTGCAACATCATCTTTACGAGTCCTTATGACTGCTGGGCAAATACTTACCTGCTGTCCTGATTAACACCTACCTGTTATCCTGCTCTATGCTGGTTTAACACTTACCTGCTGTAAGTAGGCATTTATACAGAGCCAAGACTCACACACACCAAATTTGTGTTATTTTATTGCACCATTATTTTTTATTCTTTATTCTGGGGGTGTTCCTGAAACCATCGCTCCCTTCCTACCCTGGACCTGCATTATCTTGAAGGGAATCTATACATATTCCCTGGAAGGTTGAGAATAACTTTTTTGGTTCACCTTACAATCCACTTTATATACTTTATATATTTATCACTCACATGTGTCACTATCACTGTTGTTTAGCGCCGCTCCAAGTCACTTTGGTTCACGTTTGCTGCTTTAATCTTACATGTTAAGTTTTTTTCACTGTTGCATGTACCACAAGAAAGATTGTATGTATACAATTAGTATGGAAAGCTTGCTACTGTACTTACTGTATTTGTATATACTTAATGTGCACACTGTTCTAGTTTCTGAAGGTGCACTGGATGAAAACCCCTAGCACACATTCAGTGCCCAGGTAATATAAATCTGCCACTGTCACTGGCACGCATTACATATCTTAAATCAAATAGATTATTAAAATACATCAGAAAAACAATGTCCTAAGAAATTGAACATTCAGTACTATTAACCCTCAGTTCTAACAATAAACCACAACCAAACACCATGTACCTTGCTCAGATTACTGTTATGTTTAGAGAACATTGTCTACAGAGATTAAGGAATTGATTTGTATTTATCCAATGCTAACATTACTGTAGATTACTGTTGTGATGCTGAATAAATACTCCATTAACTGGGAGCTGATGTTTTAGGATCCACCCGCATGCAATATTATTTTATAGGATTTATATTTATATATCACTTACTATATAATGCTTTCTGGAATTCCAACTAAGCTCCGTTATTTTGCTTTTTGATGGCTCACTGTGCGGCTCAGTGAGTAAAGACACCGACTGGCACTGAGTTTGGAGCAGGGGAACCTGGTTCAATTCCCGGTGTCGGCTCCTTGTGACCTTGGGCAAGTCACTTTATCTCCCTGTGCCTCAGTCACCAAAAAATAGATTGTAAGCTCCACAGGGCAGGGACCTGTGCCTGCAAAATGTCTCTGTAAAGCGCTACGTAAAACTAGCAGCGCTTATACAAGAACATGCTATTATTTATTATGGCAAATAATTGTGGATCCCCATTGTGAATTTTCCACGATTTATAACTTTGTAACACTACAGTTTTGTAATCACTACAGTGGGAGATGTAAGCTGTAAATGTCCTTATGTCTCTTTTATAATCACTCCAGCAATAATATACCTCAGCATTCTGGTTTTAGCACATTTAAATAATTGTTTATTCTTAAGATAAAAACTCACATACAAAAATAGTACGAAAATGGCGGTGTAAGGATCCACGCTGCGGGTATACCTGCCGCCAGCGCCTCCTTACCTTTGGGCCATGCCGCCCAGGCTTCCCGGCGGCGTCCTTCGCTCCTTGCGGTCCCTTCCGTGGTGGCCCCCGCACTTCCGGGTTGCGCGCGTCACCCCTACGGCGCGCGCGGGCCCAGGCCTCCATTTCTTGGCGCCGGGTGCCTGACTCCGCCCCCTCTAATGCGGCACGCGTGCCATGCGCTTTCCTGCCCCTGCTCCGTCAGGTCCACCCCCCGGACCGCTCCTCCGTTCCTCCCCTCACTCTGATAGGCCCCAACCTCCCAGACACTTCTCCCCTATCAGGTCCTCCCCCGGGCCGCTCCTCCGTTCCTCCCCTTCCTCCAATAGGTCCCAGCCTCCCTATTTAGTCTCCCCTCACCATTCCTTCATTGCTCTGCATAGCTTCTGTACCTTGGTGCTGTCTGCTGTTGCTTGGCCCCTTCTCTCTTTCAGTTGCTGTCCCTGGATAATCTGCTGACCTCCCTGGATTTGACCTTTGGCTTTGGACTTCGTTTGCGCTGCTCTCTGGAACCCCTTGGATTTGGCTTTGGACTCTCTACCTTGCAGGCCTCTACATCCCTTGGACACGGCTTAAGGACAATCTATTACGCAGCTCTCTCCTCTCTACGACCCAGGCTTACGGACACTCTACTACGCTGCTCTCACCATCCCACAACCCTTGGCTTACGGACTTTACCTTCCACCGCTGGAGTTGGCAAGTACAGTACCTTTTCTATTATTGATACCGGACCATCTACGCTACTTCCACACTCCAGCCGTGCCCCCATTTACTGTAGGTGTGTGGTATTACTTCTTTCCACCTCAGTCCCGGGGTCTTGTCTGGCTTGTGGGCAGGCCAGCGTTACATTATGCAGAGCCCATCAGACCCAGACCCCTCTGAGGTGCAAGATACCCTCACTACCATATCCAAACACTTTACCTTTTTGGACAACCAGGTCACTGCTCTTAACCAACAGGTTGCTACCTTAACCGTCCAGATTCCCCAAGTTAATGTCTCCAGTTCTGTTATCACTCCCACTGTTTCCCGTGAAGGTTCAGGGTCTTCGGAGATGCGTATCCCTACACCCAGTAAATACGCAGGGGACCCGCTTGCATGCCGTGGATTTTTGAATCAGTGCGAGATACAATTCGAACTGTCACCTTCTCGCTTCCCCACGGATCGCACCAAAGTAGCTTATGTTTTTTCCCTTCTCACCGGGGACGCCCTGGCCTGGGCTTCTCCCATCTGGGAACTGAAACCTGAACTCACTTACAATTTCCCTAACTTTAAAAAGGAATTTTGTTTAGTCTTTGACACCCCTGGACGTAGTGATATGGCTGCTTCTTCCCTGTTCCACATTTCGCAGTGCCGGTTATCAGTGGCTCGTTATGCTCTGGAGTTCCGGACAATCGCGGCTGAGACGGATTGGAACGACGGAGCGCTTTCCGGGGCTTTCTGGCAGGGCCTTTCGGAATCCTTAAAGGACAAGCTGGCGGCCCGTGAGAGGCCATCCTCACTGGAGGCCTTAATCGCTTTATGTATCAGGGTGGATCAAAAACTCCTGGAGAGGCGGGGTGAACGTCAACGTCCTCGTACTTCTGTTTCCATCTCTTCTAGATTTCCAGGTCTCCTGCTCTTGTTCTACCAGCATTGGACGCTTCAGAACCCATGCAACTGGGCACTCATCAACTTCCTTCTATGGAGCGATTACGTCGCAGAAACGAGGGCCTGTGCTTCTATTGTGGATCTCCTGGACATATCCTACCGCGTTGTCCCTTGAGGCCGGGAAACGCCAATGCCCATTGAGGTATAAGGGAATCTCACTGGGTACCATCTCTTCTTTTCCCTCTCCCGCACAGGGCTTTCCCAAACACCTCTTACTGCCGGTCCTCCTTAAGTACGCCAGCATCCAAACCACCGCTCTGGCCTTCCTCGATTCTGGATCCGGAGGGAATTTCATCAATCAGGCTTTTGCCAACCAGCACAACATTCCACTCCGGGAGAAGGCCTTCCCGGTCAGATTGGAGGCTATCGATGGTCGACCCCTGCAGCCAGCGTTTATTTCCTTAGAGACTTTTCCCATTGAACTTTCTATGAATAATGGACATTTAGAACTCATTTCTTTTGATGTCATCCATTCCCCTTCGGTCCAAATCATCCTGGGCTTACCATGGCTGAAACTACACAATCCCATCATCGATTAGAGGTCCGAGGTTCCTGTTCAATGGAGATCCTCCCTGGTGGAATTACCTTCTCCGTCTGCTGCGGTATTGGCCGTCTTGGAAACCGCTCCCCCGCAAGACGCCACCCTACCAGACGTCTATTCGGAGTTCTTGGATGTCTTCAGTAAGGCCAAATCCGAGGAACTTCCCCCTCATTGTCCTTTCGACTGCCCGATTGACTTAATTCCGGGTTCCCCTTTTCCTAAAGCCAGGTCTTATCCTTTGTCTTTGCCTGAGACGGAGGCCATGTCCGAGTATATCTCAGAAAGCCTCCAAAAAGGCTTCATCCGAAAGTCCACTTCTACCGCCGGAGCAGGATTCTTTTTTGTAAAAAAGAAAGATGGGACGCTTCGCTCGTGAATCGATTTCCGTGGCCTTAACAAGATTACCATCAAGAATCGCTACCCTTTGCCTCTTATCCCGGAACTCTTCGATAGGCTCCAGGGTGCGACGATCTTCTCGAAACTTGATCTACGGGGGGGCATATAACCTGATTCGCATCCGTAGTGGAGACGAGTGGAAGACCACGTTGAACACGCGCAGTGGTCACTATGAGTACCTGGTGATGCCGTTTGGGTTGTGCAATGCCCCTGCAGTCTTCCAAGACTTTATGAACGAGGTTTTTCGTGATCTATTGAATTCGTTTGTGATTATCTACTTGGATCTACCTCATTTTTTCCAAAACCCTCGAGGAACACATTCTCCATACCAAGATGGTGCTCTCCCGTTTACGGGCCAACAAGCTCTACGCCAAATGGAGAAGTGTGTCTTCCACCAATCCTCAACTACCTTCCTGGGATATATTGTTTCGGATCAAGGGTTCACTATGAATCCGTGGAAACTCAATTCTGTACTTGAATGGCCTCAACCTAACTCTTTGAAGGCGATCCAGCATTTCCTCGGTTTCGCAAATTATTAGAGAAAATTTATTGCTGGTTTTTCTACCTTGGTAGCACCCATTACGGCCCTTATCAAAAAAGGAGTCGACCCTTCCTCTTGGCCATTGGAGGCCAGCCGAGCCTTTGAGTCTCTTAAAAGAGCCTTTATCTCGGCTCCCATTCTACGACATCCCGTCCCCACCCTCCCCTTTACCTTGGAAGTTGACGCCTCCGACGTAGGAGCCGGTGCGGTACTCTCTCAAAGAACCACCCCCGAAGATAAACTACACCCCTGTGGGTTTTTTTCTAAAAAGTTTTCTTCAGCAGAAAGAAATTACGACGTGGGAAATAGGGAGTTGTTGGCCATCAAGATGGCATTACAAGATTGGAGACATCTCCTGGAAGGAACCAAGGAACCCATTCTGATCCTGACGGACCACAAAAATCTTTCTTACATTGAAGGTGCTCGTCGTCTTGGGCCCTGTCAAGCTCGTTGGGCGTTGTTCTTTTCAAGGTTTAACTTCACCATCTCTTATATTCCTGGGACAAAGAACATCAAAGCGGATGCATTATCCCGTCAGTTTGTCACTGAGGAGAAGTCAGAAGAAGTCCCGGAGAGTATTTTGTCCCCTCAATTGTTTATCTCTGCCGCCTCCTTTGATATTCTGGACAAGATTTTGGAGTCGCAAGCACAGGTTCCCGAAGGGCTAGAAGTCCCTGATGGTCGTCTTTATGCAGCCCCTCGTTTTCATCTCAAAATTCTTCAATGGGGTCACTCTTCCAGATCTGCCGGCCATCCCGGCGTTAAGAAGACTACGGATCTGATTCGATGAACCTTCTGGTGGCCCAATATGATAAAGGACATAAGAGCTTTACCTCCTCTTGCCCAGTCTGCGCAAAAAATAAATCTGTCAGTCAAAAGCCTTCTGGTCTTCTACAACCTCTCCCGGTCCCTGACCATCCTTGGAGTCACATTGCTATGGACTTCATCGTGGATATTCCCCTGTCTAATGGTATGACTACTATTTTTGTAATTGTTGACAGATTCTCCAAGCAAGCTCATTTTGTTCCCCTCAAGGGACTACCCAATTCCAGTACTTTGGCGGATATTTTTGTAAAATAAATTTTCCGTATTCATGGCGTCCCGTGGTCCATTGTCTCGGATCGGGGTACTCAATTTGTTTCTAAATTCTGGCGTGCATTTTCCCAGAGGTTGGGCATTACCCTTCTTTTTTCCTAAGGCTACCACCCCCAAACGAATGGGCAGACTGAACGCATGAACCAGTCTCTTGAACAGTATTTGCGCTGCTTTTCTTCCGATTCTTAGGATAATTGGGCAGAGTTACTCCCTTAGGCGGAATTTGCGATTAACTCTCTTAAAAACGAATCCACTCAGGAATCTCCGTTTTTTGTAAACTACGGATTTCCTCCTACCCGTCTTCCCACGCATTCTTCCAGGTCCGGAGTTCCTGAAGCAGATGAGAGGGTATCCACCTTGCAGGAGTCTTGGAAGAGGATTCAAACAGTTTTACAAGAGTCCGTGCAAAGACAGAAGAGACAAGCAGTTAGGCTCCGTCAGGAGGCCCACAAGTTCGTACCTGGAGATAAGGTCTGGCTTTCTTCTAAAAATATGAAACTGAAGGCCCCAACCCCTAAACTGTCTCCCAGGTTTTTGGGTCCTTTCTCTATTCTGAGACAGATTAACCCTGTCGCCTATCAGCTTCGCTTGCCTCCCTCTATGAAAATTTCACCCGTCTTCCATGTTTCACTCTTAAAACCGTTTATCCAAGGCAAAAGATTCGCTCATCCTACTCTTCGGCCTCCTCCCCCCATTGTACCAGGACAACAGGCGTTCGAAATCCAGTCCATCATTGACTCTCGCATCTCCAGGGGCAAGCTCCATTTTTTGGTCCAGTGGAAGGGATACGGACCTCAGGATCGTTCTTGGGTCTCGCACGCGGATCTTCATGCTCCGTCCACGTTTTCTGTTTGTGCTATTTCTTTGGACTCCCAGCAGTGAAACTTTTTCTACTCCTGGCCACTGGGAAGTTGAAGCTGTAAAACGTGTCCCTGAGATACAGTACATATTTTATGCAAACATTACATTTTATATGATCAATATTTTACATACTACATCATCTTATTTATTTAGGGCTCACCTGATCATCCATATTTTGTCGCCAGGATGGAAATTTTGACTCTGTATTTTTTTAGCTGCTTGTTCTGATTTATCACAATAGGACAGTGAGTAACAGAAGGTCTTTATATTTGACTGTAAGAAGATTCAAGATCCATAATTTTTTACTATAGTGCAAAGCTACAATAGTAAGAGTTAATACAAATAAGAATAGCAGGTTATGCTGCAAAGTGGGTAATGATGTTTGCATGCAATTAAGATCCTGGCAACCACACATTAAAAGCATGGAAAAGGAAGTTGTGTAATAATACTTAATTGGCATGAAAATCCTACAGGGCATGAGTCACTGAGCCATAATTGGCAATTTACTCACTTTAAGTCCTATAAAGGCCTACTTGATATGGAAACCTAGTTAACAGTTTTTGGTAATAAATATTCTTAATCAATGGAAAGATAATTACATAATATTTTATTTAGCTCCATAGCACTTCATGCAATAGCACAGAAAAAGAGTTTCCAGGATTGCATATACTACAAATACATATTGTCATGCTACTGGAACCCCCCTTTGGGATTACTTAGCATCTTAATTCCTATGGAAGCATACAGAACACCTACAAGCTCATATTGAACCCCCAAAATAACCACAACATATATATAAGCATATAAGTTTCACAGAGGAGTGCTACTGAGCATGGCAATAAATATATTTAAAACCAGAGACATAACATAAAACACAGACAAAGCTCAGTGCACATCCAGAAAAACTTATACACGGTACAGTGCCTAAATATACATGTATAAATAACTAATAAATAAATAAAATGGTCTTTTAGTTTAACATTTTGTCCAAATTGTTGTAAGCCCTTGAGCCAACTGCGCGGCAGACCACGTTTCAAGGGTCCCTAACACTAATATAGATTCTTAATAACCTGTGCATTGCCAGGAAGAATGATTTATAATAAATCTGTCAAAATTAGTTGCAAAAGTTCTAAGTCTGATTGAAGCTTTTATTAACCTGTACATTACCAGGAAAAGCACTCTGTACCGTGTATAAGTTTTTCTGGATGTGCACTGAGCTTTGTCTGTTTTTTATGTTATGTCTCTGGTTTTAAATATATATATTGCCATGCTCAGTAGCACTCCTCTGTGAAACTTATATACTTATATATATGTTGTGGTTATTTTGGGGGTTCAATATGAGCTTGTAGGTGTTCTGTATGTTTTATAATTCTTGTTCAGCTAGTCTTAGCTGATTGGAGGGTGGCAATCTCCTACCTAATTGAAGCTCACTCCCTCCCACATTTAAATGGTTAAAAGCTCACTCCATGGCATCTCCCACTCTCAGGGGAACTTGCTGCTTACAGTGTGATTGTGACAAATCTAATACAGAGTGCTTTTCCTGGTAAATGTACAGGTTAATAAAAGCTTCAATCAAACTTAGAACTTTTGCAACTAATTTTGACAGATTTATTATAAATCATTCTTCCTGGCAATGCACAGGTTATTAAGAATCTATATTAGTGTTAGGGACCCTTGAAACGTGGTCTGCCGTGCAGTTGGCTCAAGGGCTTACAACAATTTGGCCAAAATGTTAAACTAAAAGACCATTTTATTTATTTATTAGTTATTTATACATGTATATTTAGGCACTGTACCGTGTATAAGTTTTTCTGGATGTGCACTGAGCTTTGTCTGTGTTTTATGTTACGTCTCTGGTTTTAAATTCCTATGGAAGCAGTAAGGCTGTACTTAGTTTTTCACACATAGCTTCTCCATTTTGGCTTTATTTTTGTTAAATAAATCATGACACGGTGTAACATGTCATGTGTTGTTGTTCATCTGAGGTTGTATTTACCTAATTTTTAGACCTGCTAAGGAACAGATGATTGTTATTATGTCCTGATATGTAAAACCATAGAATTCATAGAGGGTGTACTTTCTTTTTCACACCACTGTATATAGTAGGGAGAGGTTTCTAGAAGGTTAGGTAGCCAGAGCAATCGCACTGTGAATAGTGTATTTAGGTTATAATAAACATCAGCAGTGTGCAAACTGGGGGGGGCACAAAACTTTTTTGGGGGGGTGCGTCTCACTTACCCAGCGTCAGTGTCCACTCGACTCCATGACAACGCGATGTCAAATGACACCGCGGGCCATGTGACGTGACATCACATGACCCCGTTGCGTCATTTGACGCCCGTTGCCATAGAGACATGGCATCAAATGACGCTGTGGGTCACGTGACATGAGTTCACATGACCCCGAGGCGTCATTTGACGCCACAGAGGGGGGCGCGACACAGGGGGGAGAAGCGCAGGAAGTTTGCGCAACCCTGATATAGATGCTTATAGGATGTAGGATAACAATTCCCTTTATCGTTTTATAGCTAGGAACAGTGCCCTACTTAGATATCGTCCCCAGGAATGGCTCCACACTACTCTCATCATTCACATAGAGGAAGCCTATGCCTTGAAGAGGTTCCCCAAGCCACAGCCCTGAGGCATAGCTGGATCAGCCCATTCGGAGGGTCCATGGCTGACTCTCACCCAGAAGGCCATGAGATAGCATTCAGTATCCGAGATGGGGATACTGACAGTAGACATAGAGAGTAGTACAAGGCCCGACAGGGGCCAAAAGGAGATGGGGCACCACTGACGCTGCACAGCAGAGGGATCAATTAAGTAATATAAGCAGTAAAGCATCAGCATCTCCCTACCGGGCAGAGATTGGGAGGCAGCTAGGGAAGAGGATACAGACAGCACAAGCAAATAACAGTGATGAGACTATACATGAATTGATGTATATAATGTAAATGAGACTTATCGATGGCGATTAATAAATACCAGAGCTGACAGCAGAATTTAAATCAGACTTCCCTCCTTCATCAGTGTTATTGTTTACAGAGTCACCTTTACTCACTCCTTCAGCCTTACAATATTTTCCCTATTTGGGGGTTATTTACTGAAGGGCTGTGTCATATGTAATTAATGAATTAGCTCTACTTAAGATACTGCCATGACTAACATATTAGTTATGCATCTATGTAATTTCTAAAAATGTGTATGGGTACATTTGTGTTGGACGCAGCACCACACACGATGGCTAGGCACCACACACGATGGCTAGGCACCACACACGATGGCTAGGCACCACACACGATGTAGGCACCACACACACGATGGCTAGGCACCACACAACGATGGCTAGGCACACACACGATGGCTAGGCAACACAACATGGTAGGCACCAACACGATGGCTAGGCCAACACACACACGATGGTGGCACCACACACGATGGCTGGCCACCACACACGATGGCTAGGCACCACAACGATGGATGGGCACCACACACAACGATAGGCTAGGCACCACACACGATGGCTAGGCACCACACACGATGGCTAGGCACCACACACGATGGCTAGGCACCACACACGATGGCTAGGCACCACACACGATGGCTAGGCACCACACACGATGGCTAGGCACCAAAACTATCATTTGAAAACTCAACTATCCACATCTTAAACAACCTGGTACCAGCTACCCTAGCCAGGAGTAGATAGGGCAGAGAAGTCACTACCCTCCTATAGATGGGGATTCCCATTCTCCTTATTTGCAACACACAAGGGTGCCACTACGATTCTAAGAAACCCCTCAGAATATAAAGATTTTCTTAAACAACTGGGCCTTGATCCTCCCCCTGGACTACCTGTAGGGGAAAGCAACAGGTCACCTTTACAATAAAGAGGTGAATGGCACAAAGCTAACAGCAAGACAAGAAAGACACAGCACAAGGAGTCTTCAAACAAATCCAGGTCATGGCAGGCTTTTACTGATGAGAACAGGACGGTGAATTTCTGGTATTGGGCATACGGTCTGTTCATATGTTACTCTCTACAAAATGCTACCCTTCCCATATGATGAACCTGATCCTCCATCACATGATGTTGCAACGTAAATGGAGGATGGCTGCTCTGTTACAGAGGCCCTGCTCTCTCCCCAGGCAATCCGTTTCATTGCTGTGGGGATGAGCACGGGACCTCTGTAACTGCTCAGGGGGCTTCCTCACAAGTCTGGAGGGAGGGTCTCCCCCTCCCTTTTCTCCTCCCTCCACCCCCCGTCCCGGGCCCGGACATCCTGGGCAGCAGTTAAGATGTCAGGTTCCTGATCAATACGGGAAATAGGCCCCTCAGATATAACACTGGTCAATATATATGCAGCTAATGGGTTTTTCCAGATGGTATTCTCTATAATAATGGAATATAAGAAGGGGGATCTTATAATAGGTGGAATTTTTAACACATCTATG
Organism: Ascaphus truei; assembly: GCA_036426205.1. Lineage (NCBI taxonomy): Eukaryota > Metazoa > Chordata > Amphibia > Anura > Ascaphidae > Ascaphus > Ascaphus truei. The sequence goes on from CM071567.1 coordinate 284,681,524, forward strand.
GATCATCTTTTGGACAAATTCAATCCTTCCCAAAAGAAGGGAGCAGCATCGACCAAGGAATTGAGAACTTTATCAAAACCAGTGAAACTAAATTCTTTAATCGATTTATGGCATCTACTCAATCCTAGTACTTGGAGATACACCTTTTACTCAGCCCCACATGATAGCTACACTAGAATTGACTTCATTTTTATTAGCATAGACTTTGTTAGTTATATCTCAAAAGTTGAGATCAACGTGAGAACTTCTCTATGACCATGCCCATTCATTACACTACACAGTGGTGGATTAAAAAAATGGCGCCCTTAGTCACTTACCTGGTTCCACGTGTGACGTCACATTGTCGACCGCGCATGTGGGGTGCACATGCGTGATCGGCGCTTGTCAGACGCTTGTGCGCATGCGTGATTTGTGCTTCCCGGCCATGCATGTGAATGCGCAGCCGGCAAGCGCCAATCTCGCTTGTGCATGAGCAGCCGGCAAGCACCAATAGCGCATGCGCAGGCAGAAAGCACACTCATCAATGTATACCCTTGGGTAATAAGTATATAATTGTATAATAAGTATATAGAAAAGAAGAGGCAGGCGTTTAGATTCTTGAAGTCAGAAGGGACGGAAGCATCGTATCAGAATTATAAGGAATGTAACAAAAATTGCAAAAGGACAATCAAATTAGCAAAAATGGATCATGATAAAAGGATTGCAATAGAAAGTAAGATCAACTCTAAAAAGTTATTCAAGTACCTTAATAACAAAAAAATGAGAAAAGAAAATATAGGACCATTTCAGTGTGAAATGGGCAGGCAGATTATTGGAGATAAGGAAAAAGCAGAAAAACCATCTGCTGTCCCAGACCTCACACGATACAATAAAGCAGCAACACTGAGCCACCTTATTCACTGGTCCCTACTGAGAGGCCAAAAACTGTGAGAGGAGAGACATGCAGCAGAAAAAGATCATCCCAAGATCATCCTAAAAAAAGATAGGCTGCAAAGGGTCTTTTCACACCATGTTATTGCCCATTCCCTGGGGATTTTGGACTCCTCCTAGGCAATCAAGAACCTCTCATCTATTCCGTCACTGCTCACTCCTGTTTTAGATAACCCATAATTTCCAACAGGATTATGCAAGACTGCTTTTAAATTCTGGCAGTCGGAAGCAGTTACCACAAAGATTTACTTAATAATCACATAATTAAACCCTTTAGTTTCTTTCATGGCCAATTTAAATCTTCACATAGTCTTTTTTTTTAATACTTACAAATGAGACACCTCTTGTTTCCTCTCTGGGGTTTAGAGATAAGGCTACTAGACTGTTGACAACCTTCGAAGTCCTTTATTTCAATGCCCACTACATCTGATGTAGAAGGGACTGTATCCCTTCTATATCAGATTTCATCCACCGATAATTGGCAGACAAAACCAAATTTTATGAAGCAGTGGTATATAGGTTCTGAATTAGACTTAGATGATAGGGAAGATATTTTAGAAACCACGGCAAAATCTTGTATATGTTTGACAATCAATGAAACTAACATCAAAATCTTACATAGATGTTACCTGACTCCCTCAAAGCTCCATGGTATCTAAATTCACTCCCCTCATGATGTTTGAGGGAGTGTGGAGAGAGGGGGACCTTGCTACTCATTTTGTGGACATGGCCACAAATGAAGCCATACTATCTATGATTGCTGGGGTAGTGGGTTTAAATGTCCCATGGGATCCATGGACTTGCCTCTTGACATGACCCATTCCAGAGTTAGACAAATATAGTAGCAAACTGACCATACATTTGCTGTCAGCAGCTAGACGTGAGATAGCCACAGCATGGTGAAGTATCAATTATAATGAAAACGTTAAGCAGCCTCCTACATGACACGTGGGAACCATGGTTTAGGTATCGCCAAGGAGGTTGATACCATATTATATGGCTATATTGCATACTGGCAGGATACATTATCCTACTCCTTTTGCTTTCTTGCTTCTTTTTTCCCCAACTGTATATTTATTAAGGCAACTTGGGGGGTCCAAAAGGAGAGAGAGGGATGGTGAACAGCTATACATTACATAGTACAGCACATAGTCCAATACATTACGTATACATAATATACCATAAGCCATAAATCTAATCAAACACTCAAAGCGTGGGGGAATAGATGTAAAAAAATGGAGAATAGTAGGGAGGGGACATACGCAAGGAAGGGGTATTGCCTAATACTCAGCAAAGGTGGCAGAAACAACCACTACTCCCTCCATACCCTCGACCAAGAGTGATATCAGAACAAGGCTAGGCTGGTATCCAACCCCACACGACCCTCCTCTGCTAGCCAAGGCCCCCCATACTGTAGAAAATTTCCATCATAAGTACATACCACACTCTGCATTTGATGATCGATAGTTCAGGAATCAGCTTCTTGTTCCAACAAGCAGCTATGTAGTGTCTGGCGGCCAAGAGCACATGTAACATTAACATATCTAGAGTATCCAAAGAAGTTAAGAAGCTATTAAGTTCCTCAGAGTCCCCTTCCCATAAAAAGAACACATCATCGATGTATCTGCAGAGTAGCAAGGCATATTGGAATAATATCTAGTATGAAAAATAAAATGTTTTTCAGAATCTGCCATAAAGAGATTGGCATAGGAAGGTGCCCCATTACTACCCATCCCTGTGCAAGCGATGTGCAAATAATAAGAATCTTTGAAACTTAGGGGTCTATGCAGTAAGCAGCGAAAAAATGCATTAGCCAGGTTTTGAATTGAATGCGCCACCACCATTTGATATAATGGTGAGTAACCGGTGGCGAGACAGGCTGCCTGGCGAGAAGCTGCCGAGAAGCCGTCCCCTGCCGAGATGTGTCTGCAGCAGAGAGAGATCCGCCGCTCTCTCTGCGCAAACATCGGCACATTAAAAATTATTTTATAAACCATTTTTATTCATAGTGTACATGTGCAGGGGGTCACCGGAGCTGAACCGCATTGGTTTCATGTCCGGGGACCCCCTGCTTCCCGAGATACAGGCCCTGTTATGAGGTGCCAGTATCCCTCTGCATTTAAATGTCCCGATCACGTGACCGCGGAATGTAAACAAAGCAGAGGTATACCGGCACCCCCTAAAGGGGCCTGTACCCTCCCCCACTAACCCTCCACCCCGTGAGGCCTAACCACCCTCACCCACTACCCACAAGGGAGGCCTACCCACATACCCTTGGGGCCAATACCCTCTCCCCCCACCCCAATACATACAGTACAATAACTATTATCCAGATAGGGATAATAGATTATTTGGCCATTATTAAACACATTAAGTAGCATAGTAAAATAAAGAAACTTCTACTGACCTCATCAATAAGAAGGCCCCATCGCCAGCATAATCCTTGTCGTCCGTTGCCAAAATAATACATAGAGGAGGGTGGGGTAGAGATAGAACCCAAATACAGCACTCAGGTTCACGCTCTGTGTGATGAGTGAATGGTTTAAATAAAACATAACTTTATTAACTGTACCAAATAAATAAAATAATGAGTGTTAAAAACAGACGACCTGAAGGTATTCTGACCTTCAATACTAGAACCGTATAGGTTCTGGGTCTAGGATATCAGTGTGTTCTGTGGGATTCAGATAACACACTAAACAACAGTCCTTATAAGGATCTGAAGTAAGATACAAATCTTACAGGGTAGCTCTTGGGTAAGTACTACTACTGCTGCGACACACTTTATTCGAGCAAATACCCAGTATGTACCTGGCAGATACCTGGAATGCGCCGCTCCTCACCTCTGACAAGCCCCGTTGCGTTTGCCTTCCCAGCCATGGTTCATGCCTGGCTGACGGGCGGCTGATCTGTTAAATGATAATGATTAGGATTTAATAGGCTGCAATGCTTCGCGTGTCTACCAGATGGCATAAATTCATGAATTGTAATGCAGTATATATATATACTGTGCAGTATTGCAGCCAGTGGGAATAAAATGCTTCAATCCCTGCCTGGAAAATAACGCAATGCACTCGGGCAGAAAACAGTCACAAACCTCAATACACCCGAGTATACCCGAATTCGTGGGACTAGCCGAGCTCGAATAAAGTGTGTCGCCAGTGTAGCTGCAAATCACTAATGGCAAAACTAATTGAACCGAATAATAAATATATATGTACTCGTATTGGATCTTTATAATGGCTGGTATACTGTGGTTAAACGAACTGTGGTTAAACTTCAGATCCTTATAAGGACTGTTGTTTGTGTGTTATCTGAATCCCACAGAACACACTGATATCCTATACCCAGAACCTATACGGTTCTAGAATTGAAGGTCAGAATACCTTCAGGTCGTCTGTTTTTAACACCCATTATTTTATTTATTTGGTACAGTTAATAAAGTTATGTTTTAAACCATTCACTCATCACACAGAGCGTGAACCTGAGTGCTGTATTTGGGTTCTATCTCTACCCCACCCTCCTCTGTGCATATACCCAAAGCACTGTTCACTTATCACTTGTCTGAGGCAGCAGCAGGGGCTCCCATATTATTTTACAAAATAATACATAGCCAATACATTGCAATGACATTCAGATATCAATGAACCCCTTAATCACCTTATCGGATAATAACCGCAAAGGTAATTAAGGGGTTAAGCCATCCTGGCCCGATACCCACCCTTCAACCATTCCTTTGTACAGTGGCTTCATCATGCAAAAAAAATAGCGCGACCCGTTATAACGCGGTTTTCATGTGGCTCCCGTTTAAAAAAAAAAAACATTTTGAATTTTTTTTTTGAATTTTTTTTTTGAATTTTTTTTGTCCACTGCCCACTGCCCACTGCCCACTGCCCACTGCCCACTGCCACACTGCACACACTCACTGCACACTGCACACACTGCACACACTCTCACTGCACACACTCTACACTGCCCACACTCTACACTGCACACTGCACACACTCTCACTGCACACTGCACACACTCCCAACACTCCCAGCACTCACTGCTCACTGCACACTGCTCACTGCACACACATACACATGATGAACCAATATACAAATAAATATCTCAGGGTTAACAAAAACATGCTCAAATAAAAATACCACTTCTCCATAACATCAACATTGAAATACAATCCTATTTCCTAAACAAATCAAATGTAATCATCCAATCAAAAGCATAAAATGCCAATCAAAAGCCTCAAATGCCAATCAAAAGCCTCAAATGCCACTCAAAACATTGCATTTACATTGTATACATGATGCATACAATCTAAGCACCATGTAGACGCTGCAAATCAATGTTAACAATACAATATTCCAAAGAAAATACCATTACATCAAAAGAAGTATACTATGTAATCCAATAAACTCACCATAAATCAATTTGCATACATTAATTACATCCCAAAACAATTAAAATAGTATCCATACCAATTACACAATTAACTATAGCAACCGTTAAAGAGAACAAGTTACCATCATACAAAATAGGACACCAAAAAAAATATACAAAAGCAAGCCTCACCATGACCTAAAGTACAGCATACAAGGCCAAAAATTACATCATCTAATTCTAAATTACATTCCACACACATCTATGCATAGCAGCATAGGCAAAATCATTAAAAATACAGCAAAGCAAGCTTTTCAAAGACAATCATTTCTTACCCTGTATGTATATATCGATCTACACATATATACATACATACATACATACAGTGGCAAGAAATGATGTACAAAAAACAAGTTACATAAAATACATTTCTTTTGTTCACTTACCATTACTTGACCCACTCACCGACTCCTGTTGAACAGCTTACTCTCGAACCAATCCACGAACAGGAACCCATAAAATAATAAACCAGAATATAATAAACATTAAAATAATAAAACAAAACAATCCACGGGTCTTGTAGTTGTAATCCATCTTCATCTGTATTCTTCTTTCTTTCAGCTGTGGCTCTCTTCCGGGGTCTTCTTACAGTCTGCTGCCACGCCCTTGCCTTCTTCTTCTGTAGGAGGTCCTTCCTCCTCGGCGTCTGCCTTGCTTTTTACATGTGTTTGGGTTTTTTTTGTACATAATTTCTTGCCACTGTATGTATGTATGTATGTATGTATGTATGTATGTATGTGTAGATCGATATAAACATACAGGGTAAGAAATGATTGTGTTTGAAAAGCTTGCTTTGCTGTATTTTTAATGTTTTTGCCTATGCTGCTATGCATAGATGTGTGTGGAATGTAATTTAGAATTAGATAGATGTAATTTTTGGGCTTCTATGCTGTACTTTAGGTCATGGTGAGGCTTGCTTTTGTATATTATTTTTTTTGGTGTCCTATTTTGTATGATGGTAACTTGTTCTCTTTAACGGTTGCTATAGATAATTGTGTAATTGGTATGGATGCTATTTTAATTGTTTTGGGATGTAATTAATGTATGCAAATTGATTTATGGTGACTTTATTGGATTACATAGTATACTTCTTTTGATGTAATTGTAACGGGTTTTCCCCCCCCCAATCGCAGATTATACTGTGTGGGTGCAGGAACATATGGTGTTACTTGGTGTTGTGCTATACCTGTGGGCTCACAGGAGGGCTGAGCTTCCACCACGGGGAACCTGGGGCAGTATACTAGCATATACAATTACAATGATGCAGCGCCTCCACCTGCGATGGCTCCCACCAGAGGGGGAGTGGTTCCTCGCAGGACAATACCCAATAACCACATACAACTGATTGGATAAGAACGAATACCTTTTACTGCTGTGACTAGAAACATACAAAGTCAACAAGTAATACCAGGTGTCCCTTTCTAAAGGTAACCTGACTCAACGTCTCCCTGAGGTTAACGCTAACGGACACCACGGCGGGTGTCCACACTTTATGCGTCACTGCGGACGCTACGATCCCAACACAATGGTCCCACCCTCAAGTCCAGTGAGTTCCACCCTAAGTCTCGCACTCCCAATACATAGACCAGCATGTGTATACACGTGTGTGACTGCGCAGTCACTATGTCAGATGATAGGCCTTGTTGGTGCACGTGAGTTGGTGCGTTACCTGCCCGGGCTCCAGTCGCGGGTACTGCTATACCACGAGGGAATCGCTGGGGTATCCTCCAAAGTTGGGGTGAATTCCGGCGTGGATAATATCACCGCTTCTCCCCGCCGTCTGTACCTTGACGATAACCGGGCTGGCGTCCACAGGCCGCAGTCAATCCGTACTGGGCCTCCGCAATTATAGTCTAGCAGTCTCTTAGAGGCCAAGCTTAGGCCCAAGCTTCTCGGCGGAAAGCACAGCGTCCGCTGGATTCCTCACTAGCGTATAGGTAAAGGGGCAGGGTCCCTAACCTAGGGCCTGTCCTTATCACACTCCGCTAGGGTGACTCAGGGCTATCTGAGGCCTAGGGGAGTACTGGCCTAGTGCCAGGAGTCACAGACTCCAGCACCCTACCTCTTACCCCTAGCTGCTCCAGTCGCCAACTGCTGTCGTGGTTCCTGCGCGCGAAATGTATCTCTATGTTGCCAACAGAGCTCCTCCAGCCCTATTGGCTACCTGGCGTCACGGGGCCGTTCCAAAAGCTCATGGGACTTGAAGTCCTCTTACAGAGCCCTCCTCTATAGGCTAGTCCTTCGCGGGCTTTCTGGACCTTCACTGCGCAGGCGCGAGCTCCCTGTAGTCCTTGGGTGCTCCTAGCCCTCGCGCATGCGCAACGCCCCTAACAATGGTGGCGCCCTGCTCCGCGAACCGACGGAACCACAGCAACGCGATCGCGGCCTTAACGACGACCCCCTCGCGTCCCCGGCAACCGGCCGCAACCCTTAGTACTGCGCGGCTCGTGCACCAGCAGGAGAGAAGGTAATACAGCAAGGGGACCTGGCTATATCCTCCCCCCGGTAAAATCCCCAACGTCCTCGCTTGGGACACAAATCAACGTAACTATATACAGCAGTTATATAATGAAAAATGCATTTGAGACATAACTTAGCACATGCATGACTCTATACAATATTGCACAATTCCGTGAGCATCACAATCACAGATTGAATCTTGCTCCGAGAACACTGCTGAGTCTCATAATGGGGTGCCCCCATCTCATCATAGGCTACCCGAGTTGGAGGGTACCTGTTTCTTTGGCTCCGTCGGAGCTGTTCTTCGGCAACTCCCTCAGGGGAGTAATAAGCACAGTTCTGAGGCTCAGCCTCTTCCCTTGAGGGGAGAAATGTCTCTGAATAGTCTCTGTTAGGCACAAAGCTCGGGCTCTGTGGATCCAAAAACCGGCCTGTTGGTGCCACCTTAGTAGGCTTTGGCCTACAGGGCCCTTTACCCGTAGCTCCTCCGGGAGAAGCCCCTTCTGGGGAGTAGTCCCTTTGAGAGGGTCCCTCCATAGGATCTTCAGGAGTATCAGAGGGGGTCTCATTATGGACAGTCTCTTGACCCTGCTCTGATAAGTCGGGCTCACCGTTGAGCGGTGTGGCCAGTATCTCAGTCTCTTCATCTTCCACTTGTGGAATGGGAAGAAGATGATTGCGGTGCCATACCTTTACCCGGCCGTCAGTGTCTTTGATACGATAGACCAGGAGGCCAGGCATTTGAGATTCTATATCATACACTCCGTCTCTCCAACGGTCGGCCAGTTTGTGTTTTCCTGGGACGCCTAAGTTCCGAAGCAACACAGCGTCTCCTGGCCGAAGTTCCCGATATCTGACCTTATGGTCGTATCGCCTCTTATTTTCAGCATTTAGCTTAGCGGTGGATTTCTCTGCCTGCTGATACGCCTGCTGCAAGCTGTCTTTGAGTCGTTGTACATATTTAAAATGGGTAGCATTATGTATCCCATCCGTTGAGACTCTAAGACGCACATCCACTGGCAATCTAGCTTCTCTCCCAAACATCAGGAAGTATGGGGAGAATCCCGTTGACTCGAGTCTGGTGCAATTATACGCATGCACCAAGGTTTCTACATGTCGACTCCACTCCGATTTCTGAGCACTCTGTAGTGTTCCGAGCATGTCTAGCAATGTCCGATTAAAACGCTCGGGTAGAGCATCTCCTTCGGGGTGATATGGGGTCGTTCGGGATTTGGCAATGTTCAGCATTCGAAGCAGTTCCCTGATCAATGTACTCTCGAAATCCCGCCCCTGATCAGAGTGGAGGCGGTTGGGAAGGCCGTAATGTACAAAGTATTTTTCCCATAATATCTTCGCCACGGTGATGGCTTTCTGGTCTTTAGTAGGGAAAGCTTGAGCATACCGCGTGTAGTGGTCTGTGATAACCAGCACGTTGCATATTCCCCGGCTATCCGGCTCAATGCACAGAAAGTCCATACACACGAAGTCCATGGGACACGAACTCTGCAGATGACCAATGGGGGCCGCTCGGGTAGGCAGGGTTTTTCGCTGTATACACCTGGTACATCGGCGACAGTGACGCTCAACGGCCTCTCGCATCTTAGGCCAAAAAAAACGATCTCGGACTAGCCCAAAGGTTTTGTCTGTACCAAGGTGCCCATGATCATCATGTAGGGACTTCAGCACCAGATATTGTAGGTTCTTAGGGAGGACTAGTTGTCTCCTATCCGGGTGGTTGTGGTACTGTACCACCCGGTAGAGTAAGCAATTGTCTATTTCGAAATGGTCCCACTCCCGCATGAGTAAGGCCACCAAGTTTTTGGGTGCACACTTAAGAAGGGCAGGGTTCTCCTTTGTTACGGCTCTCCGGATGATACTAATAACAGGATCTCGCACTTGGTAATCTACTAGGTCCTTCCACCGTAATACCTTATCAGGCGTGATATTCATCCCTTTTGGATCGCAGTAAGCGGCTGGAACAGCCTGCGACCGGCATCCCAATGAGTCAGCTGCTCGTAATTCTGAGCACTTGGCCGTTGACGATAGCGGCCATGCTACACATAGCTCTTACGCCAGGTCCGGGGAGTTCCTCCCATTCCTCATCATCTGGAACAGCGCTTAACCCGGGTCATCGGGAGAGGGCGTCAGCCCCTATATTTAAGGGCCCCGGCTAATATTTCATGGAGAATCTGTAACTGTTCAGGGCGGCCAACCAGCGGTGTCCGGCGGCGTCCAATTTGGCCGAGGTATTGACATAGGTGAGGGGATTGTTATCTGTCCTTACTTCGAAGGCAACCCCGTACAGGTAATCGTGTAGTTTCTCGGTAATAGCCCACTTGAGAGCCAGGAACTCTAACTTGTGGACGGGGTATCTCTGCTCACTGGGTGTCAAGCTGCGGCTGATGTAAGCCACAGGCCGCAGGCCCTCCGGGTGCTTCTGGTGCAGGACGGCACCTAGTCCATTTAGGCTGGCATCCACATGCAGGACGTATGGCTGTTCGGGATCCGCATATGCAAGCACGGGTGCTTCGGTCAGGCACTTTTTCAGTTTCAGGAAGGCCTGCTCACACTCCGATGTCCATTTGTCACCGAATGGTTGGCGGGCCGATACAGCCTTCTTCCCGGTCTCTGAAGAGTATATTTTCAACAGATTGTTCAGGGGCTTAGCCTTGCTCGAGTACCCTTCCACGAAGCGGCGGTAATACCCACAAAATCCCAGGAAGGACCGCAACTCTGTGACGTTCTCGGGTCGAGGCCAGTTTACTACGGCCTCTACCTTGGCAGGGTCAGTGGCGATCCCTTTGGCGGACACTATGTGTCCCACGTAGGTCACCGATGTATGGCAAAACCGGCATTTGTCTAGGGATAATTTCAAACCTTCGTTCCCCAGATGGTCGATCACCTTAAACAATCGCTCTTCATGCTCTTCCAGAGTCCTTCCAAAGACGATGATGTCATCCAGGTATACCAGACACTCCCGTGGAATCATGTCCCCGATAGTCTTTTCCATCAACCTTTGGAATGTGGCAGGCGCCCCACATATACCTTGGGGCATACGGGTAAATTGATAGAATCCCAAGGGCAGACGAAAGCTGTTTTTTCTTGATCTTCCGCGCTCATAGGTACCTGATAGTACCCGGATCGGAGGTCAAGCACACTGAACCATTGACTTCCATTCAGCGCGTTCAGTATTTTTTCGATGCGCGGGAGGTTGTACTGGTCCGGTATCGTACGATTGTTCAATGTCCGATAATCGATGCACAGTCGTACGGATCCGTTCTTTTTACACACCACCACTATGGGGGACGCGTATGGGCCCCGAGACTCTATCAAAATCCCGGAATCCTTCATATCGTGAAGGACGTTCCTCACGTCGTCTATGTCTCGCGGGGCGAGGCGGCATGATCGTTCTCGGAACGGAGTGGTATCACTCAATCGGATGGTATGTTGGGCACTGCGACTACACCCCACATCCATCTCACTTGTGGAGAACACATGTCGTCGTTGAGTCAACTGCGTGGCCAGCCGCTCCTTCCACTGGGTGGACAGTGTCGAATCACCGAAGTTGAAATCCAGCTCAACAAACCGCCCATCCGCGGCCGCCGCCTTCACCTCAGGTGTGTCTACTACGGGACTGACCGGATATATGCCCCCCCAATTCTGGCCGGCATCCAACTCCATCGGAAAGGGAGAGATATTCTGCACATACACGTGGGTTCGGCGGGGAATCTTCGTTGTCCACTCCCTCACCTCCGGTAGTATCTTATATCCTCTCTGGACCTCTTCTTCCGGGGTACTATATCAGTGTTAGTGCCTATAATGATCGGGTACTTGCATTGTCCTTGGGGTTCCGGGCATACCAAGGCCGCTAATTGCATGGGGTGTCTGTTCCCGGTGTTCAGCTGGAGTATTTCCATCTGCACCTGTACAATTCCAGCGATAGGGTAGTCTTCATTGCTTAGCCCTCGTACTGTCACGTGCTCGGCCGTTCTCAGGGTACAGTGCCGGAGGTGCTGTTCATAGAACGGTAGGTATATGATGGTCACTTGCGACCCTGTATCCAGTAGGGCCGATGCGTAGATCCCTTCTACTAATACTGGCACAATGGCTGCAGGGCCTACTTGGCTGTAAGCCCCTCGGTTGGGGGTGTCCGTCCCGGCCTCAGTATCCGCCGGGGCAGTGGAGTTCCCTTGAGGGGTTTCCACGTCAGGTCCGGCGGCTTGCGCTCGGCATACCATCGTCCGGGCTGGGTTCCGTCGAGTGGAAGTTTTATCCTCAGGGGGTTCCTCCCTTTCTGGGCAGGCCCGAGTGAAATGGCCCTTCTTACCGCAGGTGTAGCAAAGGTGGTCCCTTAATTCAGAACGGCCATGGTACGGGGGAGGGGAGTTGCGATTGGGCCTAGCTTTGGGGCGACCTCCTCTTCTGGAGTCGTGGGATTCTTGGCCTTGGCCCCAGCGGCTTTAGTTGGGTCACTGGGGGCCGACTCCTTAACCTTGGCGGGAGTATGCAACCGGCCATATGCCTCCTGCTTGTTGATCTCATCCACTAGATCATCCCAGCAAGGGGGTTCGTTCCGCATCAGAGAGCATTTAACCAGGATGGCGACAGGGTTGTCGGGCAGTGCTCCTTTCTGGAATTGATTCCAGCAATACTCATCCACCTGAGTGGACTTGATCTGGTCTCGTTTCCGCATATCCCAGAGGACCTTCCTAATTCGGTGGAGATAGGCAGACAGCTCCTCCCCCAGCTTCTGGCGAAGGTTGAGGTACCTCAGCATCAGTTGGCCTTCATCTTCGGTTCGCCCGTAAGCACGCTCAAGCGTCTCTAACATTTTCTGAGCAGTGATATCTGCATGCTGATCCTTAGCCAGCCATAGCCAGCCATATAATGATGGAAGCGGGGGTCCGTAGACACTCCATTATGCGTTGTCGTTTTAGACTGGTTCAGGGCACGTCCATTCCTCTACAACCTGTGAAGTATACTCTATCCATGCGTCAAACGCTTCTTTGCCCGCCGGTGTCGGTTTAGTGCCTGAAAAGATTTTCAATTTACGATATTGCTGTTGCATCGATGCTTCAGCCCTGGCTCCTCCCAACTCGGCAAGACTTTGAACGAGCATTTGGATCTCATTTCTCCCGCTAGTCGGGGCCGGTGCAATACTGAGCGGCGGACTGTGGTCAGTGGTTGCACCTACAGTAGACTCACAGTAACTCTCAGGGGGCGAAGACGAGGCGCACATATCCACCTCCTCCAAGTTCGTGTGGGAGCTGTCAGGTTCGGACTTGATGGGCCGCGCGGGGTACACCACTGCACAACTCGACTCGGCTGGGCCGTCAAACCACACGCTGGACGGTCCCTGTTCTTCATTTACATCGTGCCCAATGTCCGCTAATACGGAATAATACCCCTTAGTCTCTGTACATTGATCTACCAAGGCTAGGGCGTTTGTACCCCTGAGATGAGCGTGTTGGCGCAAAGCTACTCGTATGGCCATAGACGGGATGTCTATAGGGATGCAGCACACCGCAAGCGTGTGGGCCGGTGGCACTTCCAGCCTCGTAGCCCACTCATATACTTCTGAGCGCGACAGGCACGGGAATATTGGTGACATTTTAGAACGTTTGTTGAGTAGGGCACCCCAGGTCTAAGAATCTCAGCAGCGCCTCCAAATGTAACGGGTTTTCCCCCCCCCCAATCGCAGATTATACTGTGTGGGTTCAGGAACATATGGTGTTACTTGGTGTTGTGCTATACCTGTGGGCTCACAGGAGGGCTGAGCTTCCGCCACGGGGAACCTGGGGCAGTATACTAGCATTTACAATTACAATGATGCAGCGCCTCCACCTGCGATGGCTCCCGCCAGAGGGGGAGTGGTTCCTCGCAGGACAATACCCAATAACCACATACAACTGATTGGATAAGAACGAATACCTTTTACTGCTGTGACTAGAAACATACGAGGTCAACAAGTAATACCAGGTGTCCCTTTCTAAAGGTAACCTGACTCAACGTCTCCCTGAGGTTAACGCTAACGGACACCACGGCGGGTGTCCACACTTTATGCGTCACTGCAGACGCTACGATCCCAACACAATGGTCCCACCCTCAAGTCCAGTGAGTCCCACCCTAAGTCTCGCACTCCCAATACATAGACCAGCATGTGTATACACGTGTGTGACTGCGCAGTCACTATGTCAGATGATAGGCCTTGTTGGTGCACGTGAGTTGGTGCGTTACCTGCCCGAGCTCCAGCCGCGGGTACTGCTATACCACGAGGGAATCGCTGGGGTATCCTCCAAAGTTGGGGTGAATTCCGGCGTCGTGGTTCCTGCACGCGAAATGTATCTCTATGTTGCCAACAGAGCTCCTCCAGCCCTATTGGCTACCTGGTGTCACGGGGCCGTTCCAAAAGCTCATGGGACTTGAAGTCCTCTTACAGAGCCCTCCTCTATAGGCTAGTCCTTCGCGGGCTTTCTGGACCTTCACTGCGCAGGCGCGAGCTCCCTGTAGTCCTTGGGTGCTCCTAGCCCTCGCGCATGCGCAACGCCCCTAACAATGGCGGCGCCCTGCTCCGCGAACCGACGGAACCACAACAACGCGATGGCGGCCTTAACGACGGCCCCCTCGCGTCCCCGGCAACCGGCCGCAACCCTTAGTACTGCGCGGCTCGTGCACCAGCAGGAGAGAAGGTAATACAGCAAGGGGACCTGGCTACATCATGGTATTTTCTTTGGAATATTGTATTGTTAACATTGATTTGCTGCGTCACATGTTGCTTACATTTTATGCATCATGTATACAATGTAAATGCAATGTTTTGAGTGGCATTTGAGGCTTTTGATTGGCATTTGATGCTTTTGATTGGATGATTACATTTGATTTGTTTATGAAATAGGATTGTATTTCAGTGTTGATAATGGAGAAGTGGTATTTTTATTTGAGCATGTTTTTGTTAACCCTGAGACATTTATTTGTATATTGGTTCATCATGTGTATATATATATATATATATATATATATATATATATACACAGCTAAACCCCGTTATAGCGCGGTCCTCGGGGGCCACCCGATCCAACCGCGCTAGAACCGGGGTCGCGCTAATTTTTTTTTAAAAATGGCCACCGCGCGCCTGATCGGGAGGGAGTGAGGAGGGAAGGAACAGCGAGTCCAGCCGCAACCTGCTCCTTACCTCCCACCACCGGCATCCATTTCCTCCCCCCCAGGCCCCCACACCTACCGGCCCTCCGCGGCATAGCCCACGCAGCCCTCCGAGTCCCAGCTTGCTCCTCACTCACCCCCCCTCCTCCCGACACCCCCCTCCTCCCGACACCCCCCCTCCTCCTGATGCCAGCTCCGCTCCGATCTCAGCAGCCGACACCAAAGGTAGGGAGGGGGAGTGGGAGGTGTGGTGTAGTGTGCTGTGAGTGCTGTGAGAGTGTGCTGTGAGTGCTGTGAGAGTGTGCTGTGAGAGCTGTGTGCTGTGAGAGCTGAGTGCTGTGTGCTATGAGAGCTGTGTGCTATGAGAGCTGTGTGCTGTGAGTGCTGTGTGCTGTGAGAGCTGTGTGCTGTGAGTGCTGTGTGCTGTGATTATCTCTTGCAGTCTTCCTTTTGTCTCCCTCCATTTGTACTGGACACACACACACCTTTCTATCCTGATCATCCTCTTTCTGGGTTCTCTCTGCCTTGCAAAACTAGGATAATTCAGGTACAACCCCACCCCCCCAGATTTATCTAATAAAAAAGGTGTTTTCTACTAGAATTTTATATTTTCTATAATAAATGTGGTGATATTTTTAGCATCATTTTCGTTGAGACACTAATAAATAAATACTGCTATCTCACATACTGCCATGCTATCCCCCTCCATGCTATCCCCCTATTTTTTCGCCAACACCAACCTCACAGCAAGTCTACTTCCATATAATTTGCTCTACTGAGCTACTCCGTGTGCCTCAGATGCCAGCAGCACTCTCATTGGTTAGATAAGGACCTTGTTCATGAAAGTTATATAACCCTGTGCTGTACACGGGCTTACTGAATATGATTGAGCTTTGTGCATCCTAACTTAACCCTGTGGGTGCCCCAAGAAGTACTCACTACGTCATGGGGTGTTGTGGCATTCATGGGGTGCCATTATGTAGTGGCCAAGTTATGCCCACAGAGGGTTTGTTTTCTAGAGGAGATTGCTCCATGGGAATGCAGAACACCTTCTGCACCCGTTTCTGGGTTATGCAGTCGTGTGACCACGCTTTGCTGGAGGCGGCATCCACGCTGGTGCTGTGGCCCCTCCAGCACCCAAAGTGTTAATACTTTGCTAATTTGTTCAGCAGAATTATCCTCTCTTTAAATCAGGAACAGAATCACCCCTTTTAAATAGCACTTGAGCATTCTCTGACAATAGAATACCTCACCTTATATAAGGAATGTTCTGGACTCTGGAGGATCAGGACATTTTCTAGGAGTAATAACGATAAAAATCTAATACTACTGCTATTTCTCCCGACACCCACCCCCCTCCTCCTGATTCCAGCTCCACTCCGATCTCAGCAGCCGACACCAAAGGTAGGGAGGGGGAGGGGGAGGGGGAGTGGGAGGTGTGGTGTAGTGTGCTGTGAGTGATATGAGAGTGTGCTGTGAGTGCTGTGAGAGTGTGCTGTGTGTGCTGTGAGAGTGTGCTGTGAGAGCTGTGTGCTGTGAGAGTGTGCTGTGAGTGCTGTGTGCTGTGAGAGTGTGATGTGAGTGCTGTGTGCTGTGACAGTGTGCTGTGAGTGCTGTGTGCTGTGAGAGTGTGCTGTGAGTGCTGTGTGCTGTGAGAGTGTGCTGTGAGAGTGTGCTGTGAGTGCTGTGTGCTGTGAGAGTGTGCTGTGAGAGTGTGCTGTGTGTGCTGTGAGCAGTGTGCAGTGAGAGTGTGTGCAGTGAGAGTGTGTGCAGTGAGAGTGTGTGCAGTGAGAGTGTGTGCAGTGCGAGTGTGTGCAGTGCGAGTGTGTGCAGTGAGAGTGTGTGCAGTGTGCAGTGTGCAGTGAGAGTGTGTGCAGTGTGCAGTGTAGAGTGTGTGCAGTGTGCAGTGTAGAGTGTGTGCAGTGTACAGTGTGAAGTGAGAGTGTGTGCAGTGTGCGCTGGGAGTGTGGGCAGTGTGCAGTGAGAGTGTGTGCAGTGAGAGTGTGTGCAGTGAGAGTGTGTGCAGTGTGCAGTGTGCAGTGAGTGCTGGGAGTGTGTGCTGTGTGCTGTGTGCAGTGTGCTGTGTGCAGTGAGCAGTGAGTGCTGGGAGTGTGTGCAGTGTGCGCTGGGAGTGTGTGCAGTGTGCAGTGAGAGTGTGTGCAGTGTGGCAGTGGGTCGTGGGCAGTGGGCAGTGGGCAGTGGGCAGTGGGCAGTGGGCAAAAAAAAAATTAAAAATGTTTTTGTTTTTTTTAAAACGGGAGCCACGTGAAAACCGCGTTATAACGGGTCGCGCTATAACGGGGTTCAGCTGTGTATATATATATATATATATATATATATATATATATATTAAAAAAAAATTTGCATGATAAAGCCACTGTACAAAGGAATGTGTGAAGGGTGGGTATCGGGCCAGGATGGCTTAACCCCTTAATTACCTTTGCGGTTTTTATCTGATAAGGTGATTAAGGGGTTCATTGATATCTGAATGTCATTGCAATGTATTGGCTATGTATTATTTTGGCAACGGATGACAAGGATTATGCTGGCGACGGGGCCTTCTTATTGATGAGGTCAGTAGAAGTTTCTTTATTTTACTATGCTACTTAATGTGTTTAATAATGGCCAAATAATCTATTATCCCTATCTGGATAATAGTTATTTGGCACATTATTGTACTGTATGTATTGGGGTGGGGGGAGGGGGTATTGGCCCCAAGGGTATGTGGGTAGGCCTCCCTTGTGGGTAGTGGGTGAGGGTGGTTAGGCCTCACGGGGTGGGGGGTTAGTGGGGGAGGGTATGTAGGCCTCCCGAGTGGTGAGTGAGGGTGGGTTAACCCCTTAATGACTGTAGCGGTTAATAACCGCTATGGTGATTAAGGGATTAGGGGACATTACATTGGATGTTTTTATTCTTGTTTCTGTTTAGCAGAAGCAGATGGGGCATTAGCAGGATGAAGATGAGGATGGCCTTCATCGTGGCAGACGGACAAGGGTGAGTGCTATATGTATTTAATGTATTTATTGTTCTTTATGTATTTTAAATGGGCATATTCACTATTATCCATTTGTGGATAATATTAATTGTGCCCATTACTATACTGTATGTGTATGTTAGGGGGGTATAGGTGTTTTTGGGGTAATATATATATATATATATATATATATATATATAAAATTATATTTATTTATATTTATTTATTTAGTGTGGGGCTGTTGTGTGGTGTTTTTCTTTCATTCTTATTGTGGGTCGCGGGGGTGGGTGAAGGGGTATTTGGCCCCAACGGTGTTTGTTGAGGGCTTGCGGGTGGGTAGCGGGTGTCTAACCCCTTCATGACCGTAGCGGTATTAACCGCTAAGGTCGTGAAGGGGTTAAGTGCACCCGCAACCCCCCCCCCCGCAAGCCATAAACAAACAACAAGGCCAATACCCCTTTCACCCACCCCCGCTACCCACAATAAACCTGGCACGGCGGCTTAACCCCTTCATTGCCTTAGCGGTTAGCCGCTAAGGTTATGAAGTGGCCTTTAAATGCATGTTTCCTGCCTCGGATGCATGCCGGGGGGCTCCGGTGCTGGTATTAATGGTATCAGCTCAGGAGACCCCCGGCATCAATCCCAGCCAGGAAAAAGGCCTGATTTTTTTCTAAGTGCCGATCCGCCGCTCATCAGCAGCCTCTCACAATCAACTTGCCAACTTTTTGTGGCGTGCCGGATTCGGCATAAAAACGCCATTCTAGAGTGGCAAATTGCGGTGCAAAGCTACTCGCCACTACTAGAATTGAGCGTGGCGGAAAAAGTGCCTTTTCGCCTCGCCGATGGCGGGGAAAAAAAACCGCCAAACACATTGGCGTTTTTTTTGCTTCTCGCCACGTTTTCGCCCCTTACTGAATAGGGGTAGGCATTTTTGGCTTGAAACGGGCGAGAAGTGCCTTTCCGCCGCTTACTGCATGACCCCCTTAGTTTTTATGTCAAATGAAATGTAATAATAATAGAATATAATCCACAGGAGAATGTGAATCCGTGAGAAATTTCCGAATTACAGCTAACCCAAAATAGACGTACAAACACAAAGATACATATTTGTTGATATACACTCAGAGTATCAGTAAACTGAAATATGCACAGATTGTGTCAGAGATACTGAGTATATGAATGAATCTAAAAAAAATACTTTTAATGAAGCATTAAGAAATGGTAAACCAAGGCATGAAATCGAAAACCAATAAAATGATGCTTTTAACTAGTATGAGGACTAAAGTGCTACAGGTAGGGAAATGAGGACTAGCACCTCAAAACTCAGCACTGCGTAGGGCTAGCTATTGCTAAGTTGAAGTGACTACTAATGACCAAGGGTTAATAGTAAAATGGTATTGTGAGCATTTCCCACAGGACAAAAGCACCCTACTCATAAAACATAATGCCTTTCTACTTGAGCTTCTGGATTTTGTACTTAAACATAACTTTTTTCTTTTTTTTATCAGAAAGACTATCTCCAGACTCAACTCACGGCAATGGGCACGGCATGTGCCCCTATGTATGTGTAGCCCCTGTAAGTAAGAGCGGACTACTTATCCTTCTCCTACGGGAGTAAGCCCTGGTAAGGGCAGGCGCCAGTAGTAACCATGGGTTTTCCCCCCTCACCAAGCCCTGCCTGGAGTGATAGAGGTAGGCCCCTGACTCTGTAGCAGGCCTGAGACAGAGGGGAGGGTCTGATGACATCACAAGGGGCAGGGCTGGACCTATTTAGTGGGCTGTCCTGTGTGTGTCTGTGTCAGTTGGTGGATGTCAGTCTGTGGATGTTGGTGTTGGAGTTGGAGTGTCTGGCTGGTGTGTCAGAATCTGGAGGGGAGACAGTGACAGTCCTGTATGGTGGCAGGAGAAGCCATGCTGAGAGTGCTTGGAAGAGATACTCAGAGCCCCTTTTAGTAGAGCGGACAGAACTATAGAGGTGGACCAATGACCCTCACCCTGTTCAGGGGGTGAGGGGAAATACATCTAGCCTCACCCATAGGGCCTACCCTGGGGGGGGGGGAGGCAGGGGTATTGCAGCCCCAACCAGGCCATCCGGCAGGGTACATTCCTGGAGGCTAAGGAGTGGAGGAAGAGACCCTGTCGTGTTCATACATTTGGAGTTACTGCTGCCAATGAACTGCTACTGTGTGTTTTCTAAGAGACAATAAAGACACAGCTGTTTTACATAAAGAGACTGTGTGAGAGCTGGATCATTCGCCATGGGACCAGGGTTTTCTCTATAAGGGTCCTATCCCACATCCCTTGGACTTATGGAGATAGAGGCGCTGCACCACCACTAAAGATGAAGGCCATTACCCCAGAAGCCTGGCCCTGTTATCCCCCATACCACCGCGGGAGACTCAGGCCCTCCTGTTCCAAGCAGGTATGCACCATCCAATTACATGTAGCCAG
This sequence comes from Ascaphus truei, assembly GCA_036426205.1. NCBI lineage: Eukaryota > Metazoa > Chordata > Amphibia > Anura > Ascaphidae > Ascaphus > Ascaphus truei. The sequence continues at coordinate 284,701,940 of CM071567.1, forward strand.
CCCTCAATACACCTTAGAGGCACGATCTGTGTCTGGGGGGGGATAGGTGGGGAACATGGGCTACATATGCAAACTTGTTTTTGGGGCTGGTGGGAAGATGTGATCGTTTTCAACAGCAGCAATTTAGCAGAATACACTAGTTCGATAGATCTATGGATGAGGTACATTGACGATGTGCTGCTGATTTGGAGCAGTGATCAGGAAACACTGATGCAGTTTATCAACATTCTAAACCACAACAATCTTAATTTTAAAATAACATGGGATGGCAGTACTGAATCAATTACTTTTCTGGATTTATTAATCACCAAGGACATAGAAAGAAACATGCAGATATCAGGCAATAGTCAACATCCGAAGTCTTTAATATCAGGTATTCCCACAGGCCAGGGGAGCGCAAACTTTCCCCGCTGCGCACCCCTGCCTGCTCTCCCCCCATGCTTGCGTACCCCCCTCCTTACCTTGTCTTCGGCATCAAATTAACTTAAATGCCTTAGGGAAGAGTGCGGGGCTTCAGCAATCGCCGTGCCCTCCCTGAAAAATCATGTGCCCCCCCCCCATTTGCGCACCCCTGCCTTGTGTCACGTCAAATTTGCTCCACTAAAGAGGAGTTTATCAAACAAGCTGAAGACTGGAAATTAAGATTCTTGAGGATAAGTCATAGCCTCAGAAATCTTAAGAAAGCATATACAAGGGCAATCAACACACATTATGAGACCTTATTGACCACCCAATCTAGAGCACAACAGCAGAACACCATAAGATACATAGGGACGTACAGCAAAAGATGGCGTGAAATAAGGAACATCTTCCAAAAGTAATAGTATATTTTACAATCAAACCAAGATCTCAAAGCGGTATTAGGGCATCAGCCTATGGGCACAAATAGGAGATCAAAAAACATCAAAGACACCCTTGTCCATAGCCATTTTAAAGATATGACACCCAAGCTTTGGTTACAAAATAGAACGATGGGGCCCTACTGTTGCAATTGTTGCGAGGCCTGTCCGTTTAAAACCTTTTGGAATTCCAATCATGATCGCGAATATAGCAGCAGAATTTATTAACTGCAAGACAGCAGGAGTTGTATACCTCAGCACCTGTCAGCGTTGTCAAGGTTCCAAACTGACTAACGGGGTGCATTTGATAATAAGTAGTTTATTGCAAAGTATGATCATACTCATTCAAAAGTCTATAAGACTCTCTGCCAGGGAGTGCCCAAGCAGACTCTTTTATACTTTTCTGGTTCCCTTGTTCAAAATGTGTTACTAGGCAGATTATACTAACCACTCCTTAATTCTTAAACCAATCATCTTACAGCTCATTAAACCGGTTTAGGACTTGCTTAAAGCAGCTATGAATAGGTACCTGGTACAATCTCTCACTAGGAATGTGGGCGTTACTTTAGTCACAGTCGTAAATCTACTTAGAAGCGAAACCACACCACACACACATCTTACACACAAAATGGATACTAATGACATAACTGACTTTACAAAATGAAAACTGAACATTACTTTCAATCCTTCTCCAGAGACCCCCCCCCCCCCCCAGTCCATTTCAGTAATATATCAACAGTATGTTCATTTCAGCAATATTATTTCATCAACGTGGTGTGCAATACGTAGGTAAAACCTACAGACAAATGCGAAGACGTGTGAGGGGACATTAATTTGGTGTCTATGGAACTTGAGACACCAATAGCAAGGCACGTTAACAACTACTGTACCATAATGGAGACAGTAACTGTCTTAGATTTTGTCGTAGAAAACATGTTCAGTGCTCCGTCAGAAAAGGCGATTACAATGGGAAATTGAAGACATTAATCCCTTTTGGGCTTAACGAAAGAATCACCTTCAGCCCTTTCATCTAAACATGTTTGAATTATTTATGCATATGAAAATCTGACATAAATAAAGACTCTGAAAATGTTTTCTTAAAATAATCACCTTTATTTTTCTGTAATGATCCAAACAATTCATATAAGCTGCCTTTAGGTCCTAACAAACACAAAATAACTTTTAGTGATATTAAATATGACACTATCATAGACAAAATAGAGTTTTACCCCCATTCATGACAAACATATATCTACATCTTAACCTATTACAATAACAATGATGAAACAAATATTTGTGTTAATAGTTCATTGATAAACGTACATAAATACTTTTAGAAGTATTCTTTTAAAACAGTCTACACTAGTTTTTATTTTCTGTGTCCCTGCTCAGTGTCCAGTTACTAAAGAACCTTTGCCATTGAGGACCAATGTGGGCCAATAGAGGCTTGGCTGCCTGCTAGGGAAGGGGAGGACTTGGTGACACGGTAATCAGCTGAAGCTGCGTCACTGTGAGCGGACAGCATGCTTACTACTGCTGACTCAGCGCCAGCTCCCCAGCTGTGTGTAGAGTGTAATCGGAGGTGAAGGGGACAGACATAGGAGACTCTGCTTCTCCAACAAGAGGGTCAGTCTACTGACACCATCAGATACACTTACAGCAGCCTGATGTCCTTAGGCAGCGGCCAGGCAGGGAGCGAGCACGCTAGCGCTCGTGCGCGGTGACATCACGCGCTCTGCTCGGCCGGGAGATTTGTTGACAGCTAGGTACGTGTGCGGGGGGCGAGTCGGGGGGCACGGCCATGACGTCACGGAGCTGGTTCGCCCTCAGTGGGCGAACTGCTCATGTGACGCGCCAGCGAGCGGCAAATTCAAATTTGCTCGCTTCGGCAAGCAGCTAAGCGCCGGGCATGCGCAGGCGCTCGCTCACGCTGGCCACACACATTGCAGCAATGTGTTTCATCGCGGCCAGCGTGAGCATGACTACGCCTGCTCAGCGGGCACCCTGGACAAGGCTTTACACTGCTAGGCAAAGGGATTATTCCTATTATTGACAGCCTTCAGTTAGTTAATCAACACTACAGTTTGACTATTAACCCTTGGTTAGTGGGAGTCACTTCAACTTAGCAATAGCTAGCCCTACGCAGTACTACTGAGTTTTGAGGTGATTTTCCTCATTCCCTACCCGTAGCACCTTAGTCCTCATACTGTTTATAGGTATAATTTTGTTGGTTTTAGATTTCATGCCTTGGTGTACAATTTCTTACTGATTCATTAAAAGTTAATTTTTAGATGAATTCATATACCTAGTATCTCTGAAACAATCTGTACATATTTCAGCTTACTGATACTCTGAGTGTATATCAACAAATATCTATCTTTGTGTTTGTGCGTCTATGTAGTATTATCTCTCTACCTATCATTATGCACCTCCCCCTCTGGGGATTTGAGTTAACTCATCCCCTACCCATTACTTACAAGTTGAGTCCTGAGCAGACTTTCCTCTGTTTTGTTGTTCTTACAGCTAAGCTAACCCATCATCATGCGGGATGATTGTACAGAGGTTTGTCACATCCATAGTTACAAGGAGTATCTCTTTTCCTCGTTATGGGACAGATCTTATTTTAGTTAGAAACTCAAGTCTTTTTGATATAAGAGCGAGCAATGGAAATTAGCGGCTGCAGAAAGGTTAATTTGTAACTATGGATTTGCCTAGGTTTTACAGCCTGCCAACAGACCCGAATACACAGCCCTCCAGCACAGCCATCTTGTTATTCCTATGGTGCTTTTCATGTATGTTTCGAGCTATGAAATGATATCTTAGTTATGTCATGCACCACCCCAGCTGGGGCACTGCTCGTCTCCTGCACTTGTCCTGTGAACACTTGGGATTCCTATATTGATCCCACCGTTAGCATTAACCTAGGGCACTACTGATAGTATTGATCGTGGCCTCATCTCTAGTTGAGTTACAACGGGTTGAATATTATTGGCTATTGTTAGCAGTGGGGATTTAATAGGTCTCTGTACCCTCTGTTGTTTGCATTCTGTTGGTCCAATTCTCTCACCTTACCTTTCAATCAGGCGGATTCTGCCCCAGTGTACTGTAAAAACCCAGTGCCCAAAACGTCAGTGGGAGCAAAGCCAACATGCATGATCTGACGTGGTGACAGCTGGAAGGGCGTTGACCCTCACGGTGACAAACCTCAAAAATGGTAATAGTGCAGCGAGTGGTGTATTGACAACATTGTTAACATTCTTGACACTCAGATTGATCATTAACAGTATTAACATAAACTTCGCTCATAAGCGTAATCTCTTTTCCCATAAAAAACTTTAGCGTTGTGTTCGGTTGCTGTAGCGGCTTTTATCTCTATCTCGCTTCTGTTAATGTTACCAACAGAGCTATCAACAGTGACAGCAGCTACAGTAATAACAATTATAATATTAATAACAATGGCTGTGGGATTTCTTTCATCGCTGCCCTGTTACCAATACTGGCGGTGATGCTGCTCATAAGCGGGCTTTATTCACCTGCCAACAACGCTACTACATTAACTGTAACTTTTACTGGCTGGGGTAGTGACCAGTCGTTAGCACGTAGTGGCGCTAAAGAGGGCCTGCCCACGGAGCTGGTAGGGTTGGTGGCAAGCATATTTTGGTAGAGTATGTACTCGAGGCTGCCATACAGATACTCGGCACTGATACAAATATCTTGAACATTTCTCTACTCAAAAATTAACTACAGGGCAAGTATATATATTTTTTGTGTTTCTGCTGCTGTTAAATCCTGTTAGTTGGGTCTCTGTTTCCTAGATAGACAGAGCTTCAGTAAGTTGGAAGTGAGTAGTTATACTCATTACCACTCTGCGTGGAAGCATGTTTATTTTTCTGTCATGAAATCCTGCCATAAACACCCTCTTTGGAAAGTGCAGTCCCATGTAGCAGGTAAATGATAGTTATTGAACAATGTATCAATGAGATTGCCTTCCTCTGAAAGTTTAAGTGAAAATAGATTTTATTTTCAAGGAGTCCTGTAAAATGTATTATCGATCAGATACTTGTTATCCTCAATATAAAAGGTGTTTGGCTAATGACGGCATCATAGTGACTCTCTATAAAGAACAAACGAAAAAGTGTGGATTCATACTTTACCTGTAGATACAGATATCTCACAAAAGAAATGAGATAATTATTTTAAAAACCCACCAGAGCATTTGGCTACTGTGGGCAGGGCCGCCGACTGGGGGGATATACGAGACAACTGTCCCGGGACCGGTGGCTGTGGGGGGCCCAGCAAGGCGGGGCTGGAAGTGCTGGAAGTTGGGCCTGGCCAGAGGTCAGCCCCAACATCCGTGCCTGACAGCCAGGCCCCAGCTGCTGACAGCCTCTCTCCCTCACTGGGCCTCTAGTTGCTGCCTCTCCCTCCTCTCCGCGCGGGAGGTTGAGCCCACCTGAAAGTTGGGCCCAACTTCCGTATCCACGCGGGACAGTCATGGCATCGGAGGTCTCCCCCCTACGGTAAAAGGTGTGTTTCTCAGGGCGTGGGAGCTTAGAAAAGCGACCATTATGTGATCCCTGCTAGCGACACGGAGTGGCTACCGGCACCCCCTATGGCGGTAAGTATCTCCGGAACCAGGTGGTTCCCAGAGCTGAAATGAATATGGGTTAGCTCCGGGGACCCCTTGCTTCAATCCTATGTTAAAAGAAGACAAAAAAAATTCTAACAAAAATCGCCAGCTTGGATTGCTTCTTTAAATCATTGTAGCAACGAAGAAAAAAAAACATTTCAGAAGATAATGTGATCAGTGAAAGAAAACATCCAGTGTATACTGGCCAACGTGAGACAACTCGTCAGGGAGATCTTGGCAATGTGCAGATCTCCTCATCTTCTACTGACAAGTGAACAAGGGAACTTTTATAAGTGAAAAACATATAAACCAATATTGAAAAATGTCACTAATAAATAGGTATATTTGGATGGGATTGACAACAGACAAAGGTTCTACCCCTGCAGAGATCTGATGGTTTCACTGATGCGGTAAAAAGTGGAGAACAGTTATGGCGAGACATTCAGAAATGGATTTGCACCATAATACAATGCATGCTGGGTAACTTCTCTCTTAACGTCTCATTTTGCTACACGTAAGTGATCCCCAAATGAAAATCTACAATAAGCATCATAATAGACTGACACAGAACCCATTTGTTTGTCAGATTAATGCCAAAATGACCACTGTAGGAGTCACTAATGAGGCGATATTTACTAAACAGTGCTATCTCATAAGACACACGTCAGCTGATTAAAGTAAGGCTGTAAGGTGTCTTCCAGCGCTAGAAGCTGTCTTATGGAAGAGTACCATATGGTAAACTCTGGCCATAAACCGGGATTCATCAAGCGCCGATGTGGGGTATTGTATTGAACATGGTCCAGCATTAACTGTCACTAGTTTATTTGTCAGTTAAGATGGATTGGGTGCAATACCCCTCATCGGAGCTTGATTAAACTGCTTCGTGCACCCCTACAAATCTGTCCTGTTGCTGTACAGTTGTAAGCAGACACACATGAATTTAGCATATACTAACACGTCATATCATAAATAGAATATCCCTCTGAAGTAATTGCCAGTCAGCAAAAATAAACAAGAACACAACGAATAACTTTTTACAAATTGGGACATTTTCACGATTGCCAGTGTCCCCAATAGGTAGATTTTTTTTCTCGTTGTTGGTTTTTTTAAATAATGATATAATATTAAAGTAATATTTTCTTTAGTGCATAAATTAAATTATATGCAAGCTTTGCTTATGAGGACATCAGTTTCAACATGCGTCAGCCACATCTGGTATTGAATGAGATGTTTCCCAGTGCGCTCGTTCACAAGTATTGCACTGGTCAACCTGTACAGAAGTCTGCGTGCGTAAAAGGAGGAGATGTTCATCAGTCCGTAATGTTCCGAGAACGAATGGAGTGAATTCACAGGAAATAATGTCATAGTCACTGGTTGTCAGGACATTGCATGTGAGGAGACTCTAGTAGAGGCTGAAACTGCCATTCTTTTTAAACAGAAAACAGACAGTGTGCTCGTGTTTCTTTGTGCAAAGTTTTCTCCGCTTCTTTTTGTATTTACGAATGATGGTGACTGTTAGTAGAAGGACCGAGGTGGAGAAAAGGCAGAAGCAGAAGAATACCAGTGGTTTCTTCTGTTCTAGGAACACGCATAAAGGGCACTGGTTTTCATCACTTGCCACTCTGCATATGTTATCTGATGGATCCAATGGGAAGCCATTCAAACTGATTAAGGCGCTGTACACATCCACTGAGTATTTTGCTTTCAAGTTGTAGAATGGAGAGTTGAAGAATCCATACTGTGGTTTTGTTTTATCAGTCAGCTTAAATGCATAGTATCCTTTAACGTTGATTTTATCCTCTTGGTATGCTAAAAAGAGAAAAATACAAATAATCAGTTAGACAGAACGGCATAGCACGGCTGATCAGTTCATGCAAATGAATATTAACAAAACTACGTAAGTACCAGCACTCACTGTCTAATAGCTAAATGATGAAAACAGTTGTAATGCAGAATAAACATTTAATAATAAAATGAACCAGAAATAAATCAGATGTGTTTGCAGAAACCAGTATCAGAAATGGGCATGTCACAAAGTGAGGGGTGGGGGGGGGGGGGGGGCTTGAATTCTGTACCACAATAATACAATTGTTGAGGTTAAAATAAATAAATGTATATGCTTCAAACCTTTTGTCTAATTCTATACTGGTTTGGGTACTTTTGTATTCATATAGATCAACAATGATCCAAAGATGACAGAAGAAACTCAATCCCAACTCTGTTACACAAGAGGACAAAACAAACCCCTTTACTCCAGTGCCTGGTAGATTTCTCCCATGATCAGTAATCTGCTTTATGTCTTGCTTTTTTATGCATACTCATTGATGCCTTTGTTTTCTAAGGCTGCGCCCACGCTGCTGCTGACCGTGCTTGGTGCTTGGCGTGGTCAGCCCAATCATTTATAATTTGACCGGCCATGCTCACGCGGCGCGCGCTCATTAATGTGCATGTATGCTCACGGGTGCTGGGCGCTTGCCGAGACAAATTAAATTGACTTTCAGGCACGCTGAGGGGTCACATGACCTCCTCAGCGAGTTGGTGACGTCACCACTCTCAAGCATGAGCGCGATCCGCGGCACGGGGGACGCAGCCTAATGTGCCATCTACATCTGACATCACTGTCTCCATATCAGTGAATTCCCCATGTTGTGCCTATACTGTAGTTTTTCTTTAGTCCGTTACATTTTCATCACGCTAATCACAAATCGTGAAACTCTCTAGGTTTTACTGCACTAAACGTGAGAGACTCTGAAACTGGGGAGGAAATTCATATTTCTGCAGGACAATGAGCCGAAGCAGAAAGCCAAAGTCACACTGGAGTGGTTGAACAAGAAGAGAATTCATGTTCTGAGAGGCCCAGTCAAAGTCCTAACCCAATCGAACATTTATGGCGAGACTTGAAGATTACAGTCCATTGATGATCTCCAACAAACTTATCAGAACTGGATCAATTTTCCCGGGAAAAATGGACAAAAATGTCACCATCCTACCTGTGCAAAGCTAGTAATGACCGATCCAAAAAGACTCAGTCGTAATTGTGGCAAAAAGGGCTTCTACCAAGTACTGACTTAAGGGGCTGAATACTTATGTGTAAGGAATCTGGTGTCTCAGCGTGACCATTACTCACCTCCCGTCGGTACTCAGGCGTCCAAGCGTCTGCAGCGCAATTCCCACATACCTCCGTTGTCTGCCACTGGCACTCTGGCTCCTCGCCATCACAGGATTGCACCAACCGAAGAGGTGCCTGTTGAACCGCAGCCTCTGCGTGTCTCCGGCTCCGCGCTCTATGCGCACACGTGCATCTGTCTCTGTCCCCATGCGCATACGCGCGTCAGTCACTGATTCCACGCACACACGCACGCCAGCCCCAGACGTTATGTGCATGCATTCCCAGCTTATAGAGCACACGCCTAACAGAGCACTTTTAACCACTGCTCCTGCAGTGAGGCGTCGCCCCCAAGCATCACACAGTACCATGCAAATCAATTGATTACAACTTCAGCGGGATGTCCACACCTCCGTTCTATTCAGGGAGGACCTTGCAGCCTCCAGGCTGCCCCCTTTTCCCATTGGCCTGCCCAGATTTATTATGCCTTGTGCTTCCCATCACTCGTCGCTCGCACATATTCTGTATGGAAGCATTTGACTACTTCTCAGTGACTCCTCAGGTATTGACGCGGATTGGACGACTACCCCCTCAGGCTCTCGAAGCTCGGCTCTACTTGGACTTCGTGACTTCTGGCATCCCTGTAACACGGCTGTATACCTCCACCATCCGCAACTCTCCAATCCCTGATCTTGGCAACGGCAATAAACTACTCCTCTCTACTACCGGTACCGGCAAGTATGTCTTCCTTACTAACCTGGCCTGGCAACACTAACACCACACTCCGGCACCGCGCCCTTTGCTGCGTGTGCGTGTATCCTACGTCCCACCTCAGCACAGGGGCAGGGTCTGGTCTGCGGCGAGCACCCGGCGCGTAACATTAGTCGAGCCACCAAGACGCAGACCAACTGAATTAGATATGGGATTCCTCAACCCCAAACCTTACGCAGGTGAATCTCAAGATTTTCGGGGCTTCATTAATCAAGTGAGGTACAATTTGAAATGGCCCCCCCATCATGGCCGAAAGAAGGTGGCCAAGTTATATCTGTTGACGGGTTGGTAGCGCACTGGCTTAGGCCTCCCCATCTGGGAGGGAGCGGAGATGGAAAGAATACCAGATCAAGACGGAATCAGGCAAGTGTTGAAGCCTCCCCTCGCACGGGGTGGCGCTCTCTTCTCTTTTACAGATTACTCAAGGGCGAAGAATGGTGACTGAATATGCCATAGAGTTCGGACCTTGCAGCAGAGACCAACTGGGAACAGGAAGCCCACGTCGCGTATTTGGCAAAAGACTGTCAGACAGCATCAAGGATGTACTTGCTGTCCAACCAGGCCAGGTCTTTGGAGGATCTCATCACTCTGGCGATTAGAGTGGACCAACGTTTCAGGTACGCGCACGGAGCGCCAGCGCACCGCTCAACCCCGGTAACCTTCTTCTCTCCTTCAGACTACTACAGTCCCCAGGTCACTTCACCACTCCTACCTTCCTGGACTCATCCGACACCGATGCAGTTGGGGGTTCACACGGGTTCGCCCCCCAATACGGAAATCCGCCGCACGGGGAATTGTGCTATTATTGCGGACCTGAATAAACATTGACCCAAGAATGTCCTCCACTCTGGAAAACGGGAACACCATGAGATATAAGGGCTCTTGGGGTGTTATGTCCTCCTCGTCCCCTTCCCCAAAAAGGATTCCCTAAAAAAACTCACTATAACCCATGTGCTCTAGGCCGTAAGTTCCGCGTCTCCACAGTAGCCTTCATAGACTCCGGAGCCCGAGGCAATTTCGTGGATCAGAGTTCGCCAAACACTACAGATACCGCTCGTGGAGAAAAAAGATCCCCATCGCCTTGGTCGGAATTGGATGGGCATCCACTCACGCGGATATTTATCTCATTAGAGACGGTTCGGTTGTACTTTCCTCTGATAATCACAAGGAAACCCTGACCCTCGACGTAATTCAGCGCTCCGGGAACACCCATAACCCTAGGTTTGCCATGGTTACAACTACACAACCACACGGATCAATTGGCACAACCAAAACCCCATCATTGGGAACCAAGGTCAGGCGAACACACAGCGACTCCTAGCGAATACCACCGTTCCTGAGACGAAACCTCCCTACGTTTACCAGCGTTTCTGGATGTATTAATAAGGTACAATCTGACCTTCTACCCCACACAGGTCATATGACTGTCCTATTGACCGATTCCTGGTTAACAATTACCTAAGTCCAAGACTTATCCTCTTCTCTCCCCGAACAAGGCTATGGACGAGTACATCCAGGAGAACCTGAGAAAGGTTTTATTGTCCATCTACTTCACCAGCTGGAGCAGGGGTTCTTCTTGTAAAGAAAGAAGGATGGAACCTTAAGACCTTGTAGTGATTATAGAGGGCTTAACCGCATCACCGTAAGAATCGCTACCCCACTCCCCTTATCACTGAACTTTTGTAGGTTGCAAGGTGCCAAAGTCTTCCAAGCTGGACCTCAGGGAAGCTTATAATTTGTACGCATACGTCAAGGAGACGAATGGAAAACGGCCTTCAACACGCATAGTGGCCCCATACGAATACCTTGTGAGCCTTTCGGACGTGTGAATGCTCCGGCCCGTTTTTCAAATTTCATTAACGGTCTTTCCGTAAAGTACTCAACGACTTTGTCATAGTCTATGGATGTATCCTGATTTTTCAAAGGATTTACAGGACCAATCTTTCATTACATCTTACGTACTCTCTCGCCCTTCGGAACATGCTTATATGCCAAGATGGAGAAATGTACCTTCCATCAGACTTCGACCCAGTTTCTAGGCTACATTATTTCCAGCGATGGTTTCATGATGGATCCGGACAAATTAAAAGCCAATTTAACTGGCCTAGACCCGACTCTCTTAAATCCGTCCAGCGCTTCTGGGATTTGCGAACTACTACCGCAAGTTTATCCGTGATTTCTCCAGAATTGTTGCACCTATCATTCACGAAGAAGGGGGCCGATCCGTCGGTTGGTCACCAGAGGCCACTACCGCCCTTCAACCACGTAATGGAGGCTTTGTGTCCGCACCGGTTTCCATCCCCAACCAAGATCTCCCTTTCGTGTTGGAGGTGGACGCCTCTGATTCTGGTGCCGGTGCCATTCTATCCCAGAGACCTTCACCCCAAGAAAAATTGCATCCCGCACATTCTTTCAAAGAGATTTACCCAGCGGAGAGGGAACTACGACGTGGGGAACAGAGAGTTACTGGCCGTATTAAAATGGCACTTTCAAGAATGGAGGCATCTTCTGAAGGGTCGAGGGAACCGTTCACCATCCTCACAGACATAAGAATAGTTATTATATATAGAGACGCTCACGTCTGGGTCCCACGGCAAGCCCGCTGGTCTTGTTCTTTTCCAGATTTAATTTCCAACTGTTCATATATTCCTGGGACTAAAAATGTCAAAGCCGATGCACCTCTCAAGAAAACATTCTTCGAAGAGAGACCAGAAGATTCCATGGAGACCATTTTAACTCACGATAAGATTTTCGTGCATATTCCTTCAAAAGCTTTGAAGATCGTCAAGTCACAAAAGGTCCTTCCAAAGAAAACCTGAAGGTCCCCAGGGGCAAGCTCTTCGTGAGACCTAATTTCATACCCGAGGTTCTGGATTGGGGACATGCCCTCGAGAGCAGCTGGTCATCATGGCTACAAAAGAACTTTGGACCTTATACGTCGCAACTTTTGGTGGCCAAGATGGTCCAAAGACATTTTCGAATATACGCACGCTTGTCGGTCTGTGCGCAAAACAAGACAATTCATCAAAGGCCTCACGGTCTTCTCCTTCCTCTGCCCATCCCAGAACGTCCATGGTCACACATATCAATGGATTTATTGTGGAGTTGCCAAGGTCCAAAGGGATGAATACGATTTAGTAGTGGTGGATCGTTTTTCTAAGATGGCTCACTTTATCCCGCTCAAAGGACTTCCCACCTCACCCGCCCTTGCTGATATTCACTGATCACATCTTTCGCATTCATGGTATTCCTAGTCCATCGTGTCTGACAGAGGGTCACAGTTCGTATCCAGATTTTGGAGAACTTTACCAAAAGACTAGGGATCTCTTCTTCTTTTTTCCTCAGCTTACCATCCTCAGTCCAATGTCAACAGAAAGGGTCATCAGTCCCTGGAAAATACCTGAGGTGTTCATTTCCAATTCTCAGAGATTGGGCACAATTTTGCCATGGGCCGAATATGCTTTTTAACTCCGCTACCCACGAGTCCACCGAGAGTGCCATTTTTCATCAATTACGGTTTTTCATCCCCCATGTCTTCCGTCTCCAACATTCCTTGGAGTCCCGGCTGTGACGAGTGTCACATCTCTGCAATCAGCATGGTCCAAGATTCAGTCTGCTCTTCTTACCGCCTCTCAACGGGCCAAACATCAGGCAGATCGCCACCGCCGTCCAGCACCCAGATACACCAGGGGATATGGTATGGCTGTCTCAGAAACATTTATTTGAAGGTTACCTTCCCCAAATTGGCGCCGAGGTTTCCTGGGCCCTTTTCCGATAACTGAACAGATTAATCCGGTAGCAGTCCGGCTTCAACTTCCCGACAGCAATGAAGATACCAAACGTGTTTCAACACATCTCTACTCAACCATTCGTATCCAGTATTTCTTCCCCAACCATACCGTAGGGCCTGATCCGGTTATTACCCAGAATAGGAAGAATATGAGGTCCAGTCCCTGCTCGATTCTCACATATCAGGGTCAACAGCAGTTTCTCGTTGCACTGGGGGTTTTCGACCCAGACGTGAAGGCTAGGTTACTTCTGAATTATCTCCTACGCTCAATACTCATCCCACATGCAATCATTTGACGATTGGGAAGAGGATGTTTGTGACAGGGCCCAGCTTTATTTTAAGTGATGTCATCCTGTCTATTTTCCAGCCCTGCCACCGCCCGGTCCCCGCCCAGATCCCCCCTATCGACTCGGCAACCTTGGGTTTCGCCTCGCTCCACCGAGAAGACGGGAAAGTTGTTCGTGAGTCCTAGCCCTGCCTTCCTCCTTCGGTCCGGATACTTTTTAGCTGCGCCTCTAGTCCCCCGTGAGATGTACGGTCGCGCACACCACCTATCTTCCCTAACTTGGATGACCCTACATAATCCTCCCTACCGCCCCCCCTTCCGCGACTTCCCCCAATGTCGGGCGCCCCACGCCCCAGCCCCCCCCCTATGACCTGCTTCCTACTTCTGAGTCCCTTCCCGCACCCCCCCTGGACCTCACGGCCACGATTACCTTCACCCACCTACCCTACCCCCTCTTCCGACCGCCCTCTAGTCTTCCCCGTATAAGGACCCATACCATACGTTCGCCCCCCAGTGTCTAGCCGTGATTCACCCCTAGCGGCCCACCACAACAAGTACTTGCTCCTGCCCGGGCCTCCGCCAATCCCCATCCTTCGCTGCCGCGTGCCTACTCTCCCCCTCTGCTTCTTGTATCCGGGCCGCTTCCCCTGTGCCCGCATCCCCCCCACCTCTCTAGGTGAGTGGTGCTGGTTTTCACTCCCCCCATCTACTCGGTTCCACTGCTCACTGTCTGGTCTCAGGAACCCTGCAACCCCACCTTGTCAACGGCTCACCCACGCTTCCTCGGAAAGTCGTACACTTCGTCTCCTTGCCACCAACTCACTTAGGTCTGCAACTCGGGTAGCGCCATGCTCTCCACACCCCATGTTTGCCTTTCTTCTCCCTGACCACCTCATCGCTCATACGGAACATCTGCCCACGTTCGCGGGTAGCTCACTGTATCCTGGTTTGGCAACCTCGCCCCGCTCCGAGCCATGTCAGCTTCCAGTCCGACTGTTCGCCAGACGCCCCGGTACTACTAATCCCTACAGGGACCAATCACCTCCCTCTGGCACCCCCCTTTCCCCTCCCCCCCCTCTCTTTAACTCACCGCGCCTATTTCATCCTCCACGGGTCTACCCTACAACCCTACCTTTCACTTCCCCATCGTATCGCCTACCCTCCCGCACCTCCCGCCCCCGTACTGATTCACCCCCAGTCCCTTACTTCATCTTGCCCTAACCCGCCACGCGTCCGCCTCCCCCTCAGCCCGTTGCCCGTTATCCCCGTCGCTCTTTAACCGTCCGCAGCAGCCCCGCAACCCTCGACACTTATGCGTCCCACCCCCTCCCCAACACACACACTCAGCACCTCAGCACATCGACCTCACCTTATCCTTCTCTTAAAAGCCCCCCTCTCTAGCGGGAACCCCAGCGCCCCTGGCTCCACCTTTAGTCATCCGCTTGCTATCCCGCGCATCTCTTTCCCTCACGCCAGAGCCCACACCCCGCCTCATTCTGGCCTGCTTAAACAGAAATCTTTTACTATTCAGAAGCCCGGACCCCGACTTCTGCCATCAACGGAAATTCCCCTTGAACCCAGCGGCCCCCCAAGTGCGCCCTCCCACTAGCCCTTAGCCTCTTGCCTCTCTTCCTATCTCCCCCGAATCCCCAAAACCCCCCTGCAGTGCAGCACCTCTGTACCTCCTTCCGGCACGCGGGCAGAGGCATCCCCTACCCAGCCACTCCCTCTCCGCGCGCCTGCACTTTCGGACAGCGCACCGTCACTTCTCCCTCTACCCCTCTCCACGCTACAACCCATGCCACGTGCCGACCCCCCTTTCCACTATCCTCCTGAGCCCCTAACCGTATCACTCCCCTCATGTAGACCCAGGCCGTCACAATCTGTCCCTCCATTTGCTCTACAATCCCGGATCTAGCGACCCCACTAATCCCCCCTGGCTCAGTGACCCGATCCACTCCCCCTGGAGACGCCGCCTCTTTAATATCGACTACCTTGCATAAAAACCTCCCCTCGCCCTGCTCTTCTTCTCCCGCCCACCGCCGGAGCGCTCAGGTTGGGCCTGTCCTTCCCCGTATGGGACACACCTTCCGCCTATAGGACACCCTGACCGGATCTTCCCCCCGTCCTAGCCTCTTCCCTCCCTCGTACATCACCGCTTATCCTCGCGGACCTGTTCCAGGGTCCTCCGACTAATCCTCCTCATTTTTTCCGCTCCACCGGCCGGTATGCCTAACCTGGTAGGCCTAGTCCTTGCGCCCCCATTTAATTGCGCTCAACCTTCTACTCTCCTCAAGGGACCAAGGGGTCCGTTTTTCGGTCCGGTTGGCGGCGAGCGTCGTCCAGGGTTTTGGCCTCGTTGGACCCACACGCCCCGGCCGGCAAAGTACTTCCTCATGATACCCTTTAGTTTTCACCCCCCGACCCTCCCTTCTTCACCACACCCTCCTTCGTCCCTCTCCCACTTCACCACCCTCCAGTATAAACTCCAACTCCAAACCACCATCTCCCTTCCACCCCTTCCCTCGCTCTAATTTGGCCCCTCCAGCGCCTATCTCACCCGGCCCTCTCCCTGTGGCACCTATCCTCCCCGTCGTCGAAAGGAGTTAGCCTATCTGACGACCCTCCTGTGCTAACTGTATTGGCTCCCCGGCACGCCATTGTCACCCTGCTACCCAAGACCGACAAAATTCATTTCTTATCAGATTCAGGCATCTCTCGATGGTGACTATCCTGCCCCGTCGACCCTCCGGCGACATTGTATCCCGAATACGTAACCGCTCCAACCCCATCCCCGGCCTCGCCACCCCGCCCCCGTCACATGCCCGATTACCTCTGTACCCCCTCCTGTCTCAAGCGATCTCCTATGCTTTCCCCGGATGCTCCCGTTTTCCTCGGCGTTACCGGTATCTCCCACCTCCCCTTTTTTTTTTTTTTTCGCCCCCCCGCCCCCGCCCCAACTCCCCCATTCGCCCGCCCCCAGACCCTCCTCATGCCCCGCATCAGTGACGTCGATGAACCAGTCACCGCCCGGCCCGTGACTGAGTCACAAGTGCCCTCTCACCTCCCTCCCTAGCTTTGTCGGCCTCCTTGGCACCAACGCTCTACTAGCCCCATCCCGGCCCCCCGATGACTTGACATAATCTCTCCTAATCCCGAGCTGGGGGGGCATTAGAACCGCACCCCGCTACAAGTGGGAATTTTCTATACTCGTCGACCCTTCTTACTCTCTGCGCCTCCGCCCGACTCTGTTTGTGTTTCTAACAAATTTTTTTGCACTGGAGGGTTTCGACCCCAGGGAAGAGGAAGGTCTTGGGTTCCACTTCGTGATAGTCCACGCATCACGCGTTCTTCTGAAAGAATTTCAGGAAGAAGTGCCAAAACAACCATTAAGGGACGTCCTGAGGCCGTTCATGAAGGGGGGGGGGGACTGTAAGGAATCTGGTATGTTAAGCGCGCCGTTCCAGCGCGACCATTACTCACAGCTCCCGTCGGTACTCAAGGTCGGCCAGAGCAATTCCCACATACACCGTGTCGCCATGGCCACTTCTGACTCATGCCTCATAGTAGGGATTGCACAGGGAACGAAGAGGGCGGTGTGAACCGCAGCCTACCTGCGTGTGTCCCCAGCTTGCGCGCTCTCTGCGCACACGTGAATCTGTCTCTGTCCCATGCGTCAACGGCGTCAGTCACCGAACCACGCATCACCGCCAGCCAGCCCCAGACATGATGTGCATGCATTCCTAGCTTAAAAGAGCACACGCTACAGAGGCACTTTTGAACCACTGATCCTTGCAGTGAGCTGTCGCCCAAAGCAATCCACACGAGTACCTTTGCAAAATCAATGATCTACACTCAGCTGGCTGTAACACCTCCCTCCTATTAAGGAGGACTCCTTGCGTCCGCCAGGCCGGCCCCCTTTTTCCCATTGGCACCTGCCCCAGATTATTAGTGCCTGTGCTTCCCATCATCGTCCGCTCAACATAGTTCTGTATGGAAGCATTGATACTCTATCAGTGACTCCTCAGGTATTGACGCGGATTGGACGCACTACCCCTTGGCTCTCGACTTGGTGGCTCTACTGGGACTTAGTGACTTTGCATCCTGTAACACGGCTTATACCTTCCACCATCCGCAACTCTCCAATCCCTGATTGTTGAGCAAAGGCCAATAAACAAGGAATACTCTCCTCTTACTTACCGGTACCGGCAGTAGTGTTCTTCCGACTCTACCTGGCCCCCTGGCAACTTAACACCACACTCCGGACGTGCTCGCCTTGCTGCGGGTGCGTGTATCCCTACGTCCCACCTCAGCACAGGGGACGGCTCTGGTCTGCGGGCAGCACCGGCGTAACATTATGCAACCAGTATTTTTCACCTTTGCGGGCATTTAACCTCCTCCTCATATAACAGTGAGGAGTATAACCACTAGAGCTCGGTAGCTTTGAATAAAAATAGTTTGTTTGAAAAAAAAATGCGCATACATTCTTTGTAATTCAACAACTTGTGACACTATTGGTAAGGGGTGATTACTTCCGTACGCCACTGTATTCCACGTATAGGATGGAACCATGATGGAGTTTGGACCGAGTTGAGACTAAAAACTAAAAGTAAATATTTTTCTTTACACATTTTTCACAGTAGTGTATCCTGACATCACAAATCGGCAGTCTTTAACTTTCATAGTTTACTTAACAAATTAAGTTGTAATTTTTGGAATAGTGGGAAATACCTGAGTCGTAATGCATTCAATACGGGGATAAAATGTAAAACCAGACGTCCAACCAGTGGCCTCCATTCTCTTTCTCACTTCATATTTTAAAATGATTAACACAGACACAACTCTGGATTGGTAAATCATTCAGTCCTGGTGTGGGGAAAACCTCCTCCCAAGAGAATACATACATTATATTTAGTGAAAGTAAACTTGTTTGCAGTTATGCTGACACATTCACTTACCTTGTAATACCTGACGGTTGTATTGTTGCAAGTAATAAATTCTGAGATCGTCGTAGCTTGAAGATTTGTCATCAATACCATTTGCTGTAATATAAATAGGGATATCTCCATAGTTCCTTTTGATCCATTGGAGGACTTTTCGTATGCCGGACGGTACCACTGCCACCCCGCCTGCTGAGCTCAGACACGTCGCATCAGAGAGAGTATGAATGTCCCGGTCAGAATCGTATCTGCTCCCGTTCTTGGGCTCATGAATCACAAGCCTGGTCGTGAAATGATTCAGGGCAAAGAAATCAGCTGCCCCTCTTACCAGGCTCCTTTCTTCTTGTGTGAAATTGGGAAAGAAAGAACTGGACAGTCCTCTTTGGTTCTTGGCGAGAATGTATTCCCTCATGTGGACTGGATAGTCACCGGAACCAAAAAGTGGTTCTGCTAACCATGCAATGTCAAACTGTAGTAATCTGTCTGCAGCTTCGGCGTGGGATTTGAGAAAGATGTTGGCAGGCTCAGCCCAATCTGTACGTAGAGCTAAAGACACATAGCCGTGCTGGACAGATCTGTATTTCTTGTCATAAGTCTGCCAGGCCATAGCATGAGCTATAAGCACATTGTGCACCGCCTGATATGTATTATTACTGCTACTATCATAGTAGTGATTAAGTCTGTTTGGCTCATTTATGGTGATCCACTGCTTCACCAACTCACCCAATTCCTGAAAGCACAATGTTGCATAGTCATGGAAAGCCTGAGTGATAGTCCGGTTTAACCACCCTCCATTTTCTACCAAAGGTCCTGGAAGGCTTAAAGAAGTGTGTGTTGGATAGTAAAGTGTTACCATGGTTTTGATGTTAAGATTAGATGCCTCATCTACCATGCACCGGTAATACCTGAGGACTTCCCTGTTAATTGTAGACAAATCTCCTTTTGGGAGAATCAAGGACCAGTTGAGGGCAAATCTGTAATGTGTGACTTTCATTCTTGTCAACAGGGCCAGTTGTTTCTTGATGCTGATGAAATCGGTGCATTGGGCTGGTCGGGTCTTCAACTTCACACCTTTAACTGCGTGTAGATCCCCATTTCCAGTGCTATTCCACACATACAATCGGCGGTCAGTAAACTGGGGAGATGAAGGCATGAGCTCTGCCTGTGAAAACAAAGAAAATAACTCAACAAATGTTACCCTTCATAACAGTCGCCCAAAAGGCGTATGCCTTTGGTGTCGGCCAAAGTGCAGCCAAAGGGCAGCCAAAGGATGTCACTGTTTGCTGCCGTTTGCTTTTGTTTGGTAATATTACAGCTGTTCTATTGTATTCTGAAACTCTCGAGCCTTCTCATCCCCTGTACCCAATGTTTCAACCTACCCTATAGATTGTAACTGTCCTCAAAGCAGGGCATCTTCTAACAATAAATTGCAGGTCTATCCTAACTCTTCTAGCACAATTTTAATCTTGTCTGTAATTGCTATTTATGCTCATAATCATGTCTCTAACTGTCCATAAAATGTCTGCAAACTGAATGTATAACCTTTGTTCATTTAATGCAACCATTTATTATTATAACTATGGCTTTTCCCATCTGTCTCATGTGTAACAGAATAATTGTATTTAATTGTAGTTGTTCTCAAACTGACTGTAAAGTATTGCGATGTCCCCTTAAGTGGAGGGCTGTATGTACTGTACTTAAAAAATAAACGATGATGATTGTTCCGTAAAGAATGTGGCTCAGAGAGGCAACTGCTCCTAGGACCAAAGTAATTTATGCCTTTTTTTTTTTTACCAAATGTGTATTTTTAAATATGTGTTTAAATTAGTCTGTACACATGGACTTGGGAGAGGTTTGGTTTCCTCTAGATGCTACCGTTTGTGTAATGTCTCCGTGTGCTCCACAAGGGTCTGCACATGAAAAACCCATTATCCTTATTGGCTTTCTGATAAAGGCAAAGTGGGGTAGACAACCCTTGATCGACCAACAATCTCCCATTCAAAAGCACCTAACCAGTGCCTCCAATTTAAGTATGGGTAGATTTGTTTAAGGAAGTCAATCAGGCCGGCTACATAGAATTGCACCTTTAAGAAGGATTATTGAAGAGCTGAAGGAGTCGCTCAGTGGTAGGAACACTGTCTGTGACGCAGGTGAACACAGTTCACAGTTCGCAATCCCAATGCCAGCTCTCCTTGTGACCTTGGACAAGTTCCGGTTCCTCAGACACCGACATAAAAATGTAAGCTTTCTGAGGCAGGGACTTATTTTTCCTCTATCGTTATTTGTACAGAGCTGCAAAGATTATCAGCACTAAATAAAATTACGTTATTAATCCTGGAAATTATTTGCTATTCCTGCACAATTCTCTTACATCAAGGGAAAAAAATTTAAACACTTTAAGCAACAACCCTTTTTTTTTTTTTTTTTACAGGATTGCCACTGGAGGGCCACAGGAGACGAGCTGCTATTTTTAACACCAGAAACTCTCCGGTTTCCAGGATACTTAGCGGTCAAGTTTCTCTTAGGCAGGGCTGGCCACCACTTGTCCTCAAGAGCCACCAACTGGTCAGTTTTTATGGATATCCGTACTTCAGCATATGTGGCTCAATCAACGACTGAGGGATATCCTTAAAACCTGAACTATTGTTGGCCCTTAAGAACTAGAATTGGCCAATCCTGGTCAAGGGGATTTAAATGGTCATAGAATATTGGCTTGCTTGACCCGCGAGTTTTGAACTGCCATTTTGTTTCCCATTGAGGAGGAGAGACACCTGTAACTTCACCATAAAGTGTGAGGTCCCCGGAGCTGAAAATAACGCGGTTCAGCTCCGCAGGACTCTCTAATCCAGGCCTGTTAAAATAATAATCACTTTCTTAAATAAAGGAGTTTGAGGAGTTTCACGTTCTTAAAGTTTTTTTTTTGTTCATTTATTGTTGAAACTAACCTGTGGATCAGCTTGACATATTTTATTGCAGACTATGAAGCAGCAACAAAGTCCACAATTACATCAAATGATAGGCACACTGCAAGAATCTTATATGTACATGAATGAACTCATTAGGCTCTTGGGCTGGGACTGATCAAGATACAATGCTGGGTATCGGACCCCCATCCATCAGTTACTGCCATTGACTTGAATGGCAATTGCTGCCGGAATGGATGCAATACCCTGCGTCACGGCTTGATGAATCGCGGCCATGGTTCCAATAGTATTATCCATCATAGGGCCATGTTATGCAACGCGTTATAGTTTTCTCTGTGGCACGTCGCCCTGGCAGTGAAAGGGTCAAATATATATATTATCAGCTGATGAACACGACAAGACGCCTTAATGTTACCTTTAGAATAGAATCTGTTACACCCCAGTTGAAGTCACATGGGAACTGTCCATGGGTTGAGGAGGCGGACTCCTTCACAGGGAAGCCATTGTGCTGTATGACTTGCTTGTAATAAAACGCCGAGGACTTGGGGATCAATTCTTTCTCGGTGCTGTTGAAATCGACATAAAACAGCCCGCGTCGTATCTTGTAGCCTTCTTGCCATTCAAAGCCGTCCGCCAGAGACCACGCAGTGTAACCAAACACGTTAATGTCATCATGTTTAATAGCTGAACACAGAGGGGGGAGAAAGAAAATGATTTAAAGTGACATCTTTAATTGGCAGAGACTGGATACATAACATAGTTACACAGTAGATGGGGTTGAAAAAAGACTTCCGTCCATCAAGTTCAACCTATTTGGAATGTGCCCCGTGTGAGGAACGAACTCACAACCTTCAGATTATGAGACTGAGAACATGCACTGGGGAGAGGTTTGTACACTGTATGGTATGTCGGAAATGAGTTGCCCTTGCAGTGGATCCCAACTCCAGTCCTCGTGGACTGCTAACAGTGCAGGTTTTAATGATATCCTCGCAGTAGCACTGGTGGTCCAATCATTTTGGAATGATCAGCTAGTCCGGTGGCCAACTCCAGTCCTCAAGGGTCACGTTTTAAGGATATCCCTGCTTCAGTCAATGACTGAGCCACCTGAGCTGAAACAGGGAAATCCCTTAAGCCTGACCTGTTGGTGGCCCTTGAGGGTTGGAGTTGGTCATTCCTGAGCTACATCCATCCAGTGCTGGGGCAGCTAGTATTGATGAGTCTGTACAATGTATGTCATGGCAGTTCCAGTAGTGCATGGACTTCAGGATTATAGATAGGTGGCAGTGTCTGACAGTGTCAGAGTATGTTCATAACTCTTATATTTATGCTATATTTATAAAGACATACAAGTACAAAACATTTTGCCCGCTTTGAATGTTATCAGGTCACTACTCTCGGGGGGAGTTATTCAAGTATCAAGGATAGCCCTAACCGCGCAGTGACAGGTAATAGCGTTCAGGAGCCTATGCAGCTAGTAGGGGAATAGAATGCCAACTCCCATTCCCCAGAAGCAGAGAAATAAAAGAATTGCTTGGGATAAGAACCTTACTGATTTAGATATTATGTGATTCAATCTGATGGTCACGTATGATGCAGGAGTAAGAATTACCAACGAGCACAGTAGTAAGTGGTTCTCTGTATGTGATGGTGAATTTCCACTCAATATACCCTCGGTAATATGGAGAGTGAAAATCCTGTCTTTTGTTAATGGCTTCAAACCAGTATTAAAACCCGATAGACGGACTCATTGTTTGTAAACATTTCTTTATTTCCTTTGCATCCTGATCACGTTTTGAAGCATTTATCCCTAACTAACCTCAATAGTGGTCCATATAAGCAGTGGTGCTCAAATTCAGTCCCCAAGGGCCACCAACAGATCAGGTTTTAAGGATATCCCAGCTTCAGCACAGAGGCTGGCTCAGTCAGTGGCTCAGTAACTTTTATTGAGCCACCTGTGTTGAAGCTGGGATATCCTTAAAACCTGACCTGTCGGTGGCCCTTGGGGACTGAGTTTGAGCACCCCTGTAAAGAAAATATGCCCATATTTACTAAGCAGTGCTATACTTTAAGACACCTCCTGGCCCAGACAACACATCAGAGCCCATCCACTTGGGACATAATGCATATATTTGAAAAATATATAATTTTTGTGGATACGTTTCTTAATGTCATACATAGTTAATATTGACCTATTATACATCAGGGCTTGCACCCAGCACACTGGTATTTTGGAGGTAACTTATCACTAATAGGTTTCCCAAAAGAAACATAAAAAGAAGCAATAGCTTTGCAATAGCAGCATTGGTTACCTATAAAGCCCCATTCCCTGCGCTCTCTGTATTTCTCTCTATTCATCTCACTCTTTTGAAATTTTCTCTAAGAACTATTTTGTACAGTATCTGGAACATGGATGTGATGGTGCCATGTTTCCAGCATATTATTTAGCTTTGCGTACTATAAATATCTTGAAAAACCTTCTTCAACAATAAAAGAATTGACATGAACAAAAAAAATAATAATGTACAAACCTTGCAGGACCTCGTTGATAAATTTCTTCATGATATATATTGCTGTGGTGTCTTCGGTTTTGACGTGACTGTTGGAATACCAGCCATTCTCCATGATCATGATTCTCGGGCTGTCATATTCCAGTTTAATCCAATTCAATAGCCCTCTCAGGTGAATTGAAACTCGGCCCAGCATGGTGGCGTTGTATGGGCTTTTGAAATTATTGGGGCCGAAAGAAAATGCAAAGAAGTCTGCCGTCCCCTTGATATAAGTCTTCTCGGTTTCAGTGAAGTTGGGTAAAACGGAGCTGTGTTTTCCCTTAAGGATTTCAGGGTAATCTCCGTCGCCGTGAATGGGTTTAGCAAAGCGGCCAAGCACTGTGTCCAAAGACATCTGGCACATTTCGATGGTTATAGGGTTGATGTTTCCTTTCTCTGGTTCTATCCAGTGGGATCCCAATGTTACAGACAGGTATCCCTTCTGAGACTGCCGGAAGTGTGTGTTATAGGTGTGCCAAACCATAGCATGAGCCTGCAAGAAGAAGCAGATATTATGTCATTCCTATGTAACACTACATCTGTGTTTTTCAACAGGGGTCCTACGAGCATCTCTAAAGGATTCCCTGCAATTTTAAGGTCATATGAGAATTGCACCAAATACAGAAGAATTTACAATGCATCTGATCTCAGACGCACTATTAGAGAGGGTTGGGGCTCCTTACAATGTATCTGATCTCATATGCACTATTAGAGAGGGTTGGGGTTTCTTACAATGCATCTGATCTCAGACGCGCTATTAGAGAGGGTTGGGGTTTCTTACAATGCATCTGATCTCAGATGCACTATTAGAGAGGGTTGGGGTTGCTTACAATGTATCTGATCTCAGATGCGCTATTAGAGAGGGTTGGGGTTCCTTACAATGCATCTGATGTCAGACGCACTATTAGAGAGGGTTGGGGCTCCTTACAATGTATCTGATCTCAGACGCGCTATTAGAGAGGGTTGGGGCTCCTTACAATGTATCTGATGTCAGACGCACTATTAGAGAGGGTTGGGGTTCTGCAGAATTATATAATTATAGGGTTCTATACCCAAGAAAAGGTTGAAAACCACTGCACTATCGTGCAAACCGTGCACTGTAATGCACTCATTTACATAAAACATTCCAAGTATACTTCATTCATACATCTACCATTAAATAAAAAAAATGTTTTTGAAATATCTGTAATTCCATAGAAACATTACATTAAAAAAAACACTTGTGGTATTTGTATTTGCTGTACACTGTATGGTGGAGGGTTTTCATCAGTGTTTTACCAACCATAACTTATTTTTTTCCTAATAGAATCATTGTAGCGAAACAATCTAATTGGCTTCCTCAAACAAAACGTACCAAGCTAAATGCAAATATTTGGCTGATTGTGTTTCTTTGATAGTAAATAATCAATTACATTTCTGAGGGGCCTCTGGTTGAGGCAGTGTTTGTTAATCATGTTTTGTTTACCCTTATGTCACCATGTCCTTATCAGAGAACCAATAAAGATAAGGGGAGAAGAAGAGGCAAACTGTTATTGAAACACAGTGATGAGACATGCAGGAGTGGAGCCAGAGTAGGAATCAAACCCCTCCCAGGTCTTAGGCACGTTATATAGCGCGGATTTTTAGTTGGCTGACATTAGTCAGCCTTTCTATAGAAGGGCCGCGCGCGCGCACGGCAGGGAGAGGGGAGCCGACAGACAGCGGCGAAGATGAAGAAATTCATTTTTTTGCGCCGCTGCCTGCGCTCAAATATATGTATATGTGTGTATTTGTGTATGTATGTATGCATGTATGCATGGATGTGTGTTTATATGGATGTGTGTGTGTGTGTGTGTGTGTGTGTGTGTGTGTGTGTGTGTGTGTGTGTGTGTGTGTGTGTGAGGGATTGCAGAAGTTAAAAAAAAAATATTTATTAAAGTTTTTTTTTTACTTTAAAAAAATCTATCTAGGACTTACATTCACTCACACAACCCATGCAAACACATATCCTCACACATACACACACATATACACAGATATACCTTACCTGCAGCTCCCGGCACTATATACAGGAAAGGCATGTGGCACGTGCACGCGCGTTCGCATAGGAACGCACGGCCGCATCCTGTATATAACAGCCCTTAGGCCTGTAATATAGTCGGCGTGCTTGCTGCACCGTGCGCGTGGCTGTGGCTGTGGTTAGCCAGCCAGTGTATGCTAGGTAGTGAGCGTGGAGCCGGCCGACAGGGGGGTATGATTAAGCAATCTACAAAGAAATGGTAAAGGATATCCAAGTACTAATTGAACACTTCCGATCTCTAATTGACAACATCACAGACAAAATTAAAACAAAGCCAAATGAAAATTAACACACATCTCATAAGAGAATACAGCAAGCACCTATCCAAACCAGTAAATTGCAATACAACATACAATTGAACAATGTGTACATGATGCAAATAATATTTCCATCATGTACAAAATAGCAATCAATTGTCCAAAACAAATACACCATTTAAAGTAAACATGCAATATAAACAAAGCAAGTAGATAATAATAAATTTCCAACACACAAATAATGCCATCCGAAAAACATTACAAGCAAATCTATACCAAAAACCCTATTCAAGATTGTTATGTAAACACAAAACCATTGCAAAAACAAATATATTTCTAACTAACACGATCATACACAATCTAAATTCACCAAATAAGCCACAATAAACAATTAAGGCAGGGTCCAAACATGAACCCATGCAATCATCATCATCTGAAATGACATAACTAATTCTACATTACATTTCACACACACAATAGTAACCAAACAGGGAAAAGACTTGTAGAAGACATGAAAAAATGCAATAAACATTTGCAAAACAACCCTTTAATAAACATGTATGTATATAGCTCCATAGGGATATATATACATACATGGGCATGAAATGGACATTAATATAATAAATCTGACTTGTGAGAAAAAAACAAAAAAACAGTTACAACTTTAATCAAAAACATTTCTTTAGTTTATTTACCATTAGATGACCAATGACCGACCTCCGGGGGAACCGCTATGTCTGGAACAAATCCAAAGACACGAACCAGGAACCCATAAAATAAAAAACCTTTCTAATGGTGTCTTCTTCTTGTCTTTATAATCCATACCGTCTGTGGTCTTCTTTTCTGTGTCTTCTTCACCGTCTGCGGGGTCTTCAGGGTCTTCTGGCTTCTTCTTCTGCTGCTTCTTCTTCTGCGACGCACCGTCCATCTTCTTCAGAGGGGAGGTCCCTCTCCCACGGCGTCTAGCTGGAAAATGAGACGACATAGGCTTTATAGGCCTATGACGTCACATTTTGCATCAAATGGTTCTCACGGTCCTGATTGGTCCGTGAGAAGCATGTTATTTTGGATACGGCTAAAAAAAATAATGACGTCATTTAAAGGAAATGAAGCCAGCCAATCAGAATGGCTGTGCTTCATTTCCCTTTAACATGACGTCAACAAAACCAACATGGCGCCGTCACATGGGACTAGAGCCAATGAGATCGTTGATTTAGTTTCCACGATCTCATTGGCTCTAGTCAGCACACTGTAATGAAGCAAAAAAGCAGATGCTAGTCCCATAGAAAAACACACAGCATACGAACCAATCCAAGGACCAGTAAAGAGACAGCAAACTGCACGGGGTTAATCCAAAAAAACCTGTATTCAAAACATAGACACACATAAGCCAACATTTCGGTCCCACATGGAGACCTTCCTCAGGGCCGTGCAACCAACAAGTGATAGTGACCATACATATATACCCCCAACCATGATGCACCACAACAAAAAGAACCAATCACCAACATGTAATCAAGAACGGCATTCAACATAGCTGTGCTCTGAGCCAAATCCCCCAATACCTGTAAGGCGATTGGTCATCTGCAGCCACAAACAGGGAGCAGGCAATACTGTAATCAAAATTAGCCCACAATGATACTCATGCCCCACACACCAGTGTCAGTCTGACAGCACGTCGCATGTCAGGCATGCGCAGTAGAACTGGAGGCCTGAGCGCCAATCAGGATCAGGCTCCGCGCACCACATTAGCACACAGAGGCCACGCTTAGTGTCCCTGGCAACGTAGGACACCGGCAAGCAGCCTGCGCTTGCGCAGTGTTAAACTCTGCAACTAACAGCAACACCCATCATCCAAACACTGACTCAGGGCAAAGAGAAGGCAGACAGCAATTGGCTCATCATATACTAAAAACAGAGCCCTTAAAGGAGATAACACAGGTATCAGAGCACAGTCTATAGAAGAAACCAAACCTGCAAAAAAACAAACAAGGGAAGTGTGGGTGTGCAGAGGATGTGAATCAAGGGAGAGCTAGTGACATACTGTATAAACATAAAGCATAATACATTGCTTGGTCATTGTATAACATAAACAAAAAAGCATTTATAGAAAACAGACTAATTGAAGCTCCTCATTGAGGCCTCCAGGAGTCATAGTCCGAAGCTCGTAAATTAGCCTGGCCTCATGTTGTAACAGAGTCTTGCCCCTATCACCCCCACGCAAGGGGACCGGAACCTGAAAAATGGGCATGCATCTAAGTGTAGCCAACATGTGTCTCTTATCTTTAAAATGTCTAGCCACAGGAAGACATTTCAGATCCATGTTAGTGACATCACTCAAAAGGGCTTTTCTAATAGTTGAGCGGTGCATAGCCATGCGTTCCTTAAGCATCCTAACAGTTTTTCCAATGTACAGCAATCCACAAGGACACCTAATAAAGTACACCACAAATTTTGATTCACAATTGAGTATGTGTTTGATTTTGATCAGTGTCCCACTATGAAGGTGATTATAACTCGGGCCAAGTTGCATATATTGGCAATTTGTACAGCCATGGAATCGATAAGAGCCAGGTTTTTTGGCTAACCAGGAAGTCGGAGTGGCATATTTCTCTGTTGGATCAGACCCAGTAACCAAATCACCAATACTGGGTCCAAGGCGAAAACAGAATAAAGGTGGTTCCTTAGCACATGCACCAATCCTATCATCATTCTCCAAAATGCGCCAATTATCTCGAATACAGCGCTTGATGTTATTTGTAACCATACTGAATGTACTAACTATATTGAGCCTATTGGTAACTGGTCTTATGGGTGACGGTATCAGTAACTCACTCCTATCGATCTGTCCAACCTTCTGTAGGGCAAAATTAATATATTTGGCAGACTAGCCCCTCTCCCGAAAGCATATGGCCATCTGAGTTAGGGCCCTATCTGTCTCCTCCGGATCTGTGGTTATTCTCTTAACTCTTAAAAGTTGGGAATAAGGGAGACCCCTCTTCAGCGATACGGGATGGTGACTAGCTGCACACAAGAGAGAGTTCTTATCGGTACTCTTCCGGTATAGTCTGGTGGCCAGCGTACCACCAGTTTTAAACACTATAGTGTCCAGAAAAGCAATTTCCTTGTTGTTATAATTGAGAGAAAGCGAATAGTGGAGGGGATGCTGTTCAAAACAGCAAAAAACGCCAACATATCCTCTTCACTCCCAGTCCACAAGATAAAGACATCATCGATGTAGCGGAGGTATTTGGCAATATACTGTCCATAGGTTATGTCATGTACTATGTTCATCCGCTCATTCAAATCCATAAAAAGATTTGCATAACACGGTGCCATATTAGAGCCCATGGCCGTACCAGTAAGCTGTAAATAGTGATGTTTTTCAAATGTAAAAAGTTTTATGGAGAATGACTTTGATAAGTAACATGAGGAACTCCACTGGAGGGCCTTGCTCCACACCAAGTTCTTCTAATTTAGTACGGACTGCTTCCAAGCCCTCTTCATGGGGGATATTAGTGTACAGACTGGACACATCTAACGTGGCAAAGATACAATCCGACGTGTCAACGGATAGATGACTAAGCTGCTTGATGAAATCCGTGGTATTCTTGATGTAGGAACCCATTTTGGCTACCAATGGCTGTAGGTAAAAGTCCACAAATTGGGAGAGAGGGTCGCATAACGACACCCGGGCCGAGATGATAGGTCTGCTCGGCGGTGCAACAGTAGACTTATGCACTTTGGGGAGAGTGTATAACACTGGCATCACTGGATAATCCTGAGTCAGGAATTGGCTAGTTTCTTCTGTAATCCAGGCGTTGTTAAGCCCAAATCGAATGATGCCATCGATTTCCTTCTTATAGGTCATTGTAGGTGTCATGGGAGAGGGGGTTTGGCCCGGGATTAAAGGGGTTACAGCCATCTGGCCTCCCCCTACTCGCACCTGGGAAGCAAGGGGTTAACTGGACTGTGGTCCATGTGTTTTTACCTTGCTTCAGCAACCCAATGTATATTCCCCTGTAAAAAGGTATTGTTTCTGTTCCAACACATACACTGGGATTGATGCGGGAGGGAAAGGGTTAAGGTTAACTTAGTGTTTATAGCTCTTTGTTACATGTTCCCTCCTTTTCAGGCACCATTTTGCAGAGTCCCATAGGTCGCCATTGGATCTCCATGCAATCCAATGGCAGAAGTAGCAGTTTTGGACCTGGTTCCAGCGACGACCAGCAGGTGGCGTCCGACAGGAGGAGCGGCAGTTTCCCATTGTAAGTCAATGGGGCCATTGACTTCAATTGGGATTCCTCGACGTCGACCTCCAGGAACAGGTTGGCAGCCATCCAAACCGCAAAACCGCAGAAGCGGATACAATGTCTTTGAAAAGAGCTTTATCACTTGGTTCAAGTTCAATGACAATTGGCGTGGGAATCTTAGGTTCTAGGGCACCTGGGAATAAAATTATTTTTGCCCTTAGGAACCCCCACACACGACCCCCATCGGGTTCGGGAATGAGGGACCCCTGTAAAGGGTCGCACTCATGAACCAGGGTCCCGACATTGACTTTAATGGCGGAGCAGAGGTCCCATTGAATCTAATGGCGGCGCGCGCCCATGCATTGTCTTTGGCGGCGCCGGCCATTGATTCCAATGGGGAAAAGCCGCGTGGTGTGAAAACGGCTAAGTCCGAAATGGTGAAAAGTGTAAGTCCATATCTCCGGTTCTGGAAGGACCAGAGGGCTGGGATTTGGGTGGCATGTAGCTAAGGTTCCGGCATGAATGCATGGCCATTCCCAGCCCTCTCCGAACAACCAAATGGAGTGTGGGCAAATGTAAAGATTTTTTTTTCCATAGACTTCAATGGCGGCGTCTCCCCATTGAAAGTCTATGGCGGGGAACCCCATTGACTTCAATGGCGGAGCCGCGCCATTAAAAGCCTATGGCGGCGGAACCCGTTGATTTCAATGGGGAAAGAGTGAAAGGCAGAGATTCATTTTTAAAGGGAAGAATCCTGTATTTTAAAAGTGTTTTAACCTGCATTTGTGTATCGCCGGTTCTGGGGGTCGCAGTGGGCTGAGACTTGGCCACAATGACGATACAGTTCCGGCAAGAAAAGCTGGCAAGTATCAGCCCACTGGGCCAAACGGAACCGATTATATTAATATGTGAAGATATTAAACTGTGAATGGTATTTTGGGTCTGGTATGAGAAAGCAGAGCCCATCTGCTATGTGAATAGGCCAGGAGGGCAGACAAATGGTTTAGCATAAGCCCTCTGATCAAAGGTTGACCACTCTGATTGTATATACTAGGGCGAAGAACAAAGGGCCTGAGTGGTCTGTAAGTGTCATAGTTCACACTTGCAGGGAAGGGAGATTCTACTTCAAAGGACTCCACTTGCCAGCTAGGCGCCCCAGGGTTAAGAGATAGGCCTGAGATGGTATATAAATGAGGCTCAGCCTATACTCATTGTCTTTGTGTCATTCTGAGATTGCTGCATGAACTGCTAATCAAGATTTCTGATTATTTCATCATTTCAATTCTAAGTAAGTGCATATTTTGTCTGTTATTTGTATATCTCGCGTGTTCACCTTTTTCAAGGAATAAATTATATTTAATCATATCTAGTCGTGTTCAGTTCAACCCAGCTATTTTGGTGTATGTTACAGCTTGTAATAAAGTTACTGTGACAGTACGATCCCCAGAGAGGCGGTTATAATTATGCACAACCGTGAGCTGCTGCTCAATCTTCTGTTTGTAGTATTGGTAGTTTAGTACAACAATCCCACCACCCTTGTCCGCAGCTCTCACCATGATCATTTTGTTATCCCGTAGTGTCTTGAGGGCTGATCGCTCGTCTCTAGACAAATTGAAGAAACTGGTCTTCTGGTTCTTCAAGATTCTATGTGTATCCTTGGTTACCAGGTTTATGAACGCAGCGATGTTCGGATTCACCGAGTGGGGGTCAAAGGTGCTCTTGGTTTTAAATGGGTTAAGAGTGACACCACCGGATGGGTTAGTATGGTCATTCTTTGAAAATAAGCCTTTCAACTTCAATTGTCTATGCAGTCTGTACATGTCCACCTGAAGAAGAAGCCTGAAGTCCCTGAGTATATATATATATATATATAGGCTTACGTGTGTCTATGTTTTGAATACAGGTTTTTTTTGGATTAACCCCGTGCAGTTTGCTGTCTCTTTACTGGTCCTTGGATTGGTTCGTATGCTATATATATATATATATCTCAACGTTGCACAATAAAAAAAATTTCATTCATACTGTACGTCTTTTAAAAAAAAATATTATTTAATTATTAACTCACACAATCTATACACAAACATATACACACACACACACATACACACATATATACACACAGTTACCCAGTGACACACACACACACAAACACACAGTACCTTCCAAGACTGTCGCTCACAGCAGCACGGACCCGTACACACAAAAAGTGTGTGGCACGTGCACGCGCATTCACACCCACTATATTACGGGCCTTAGCTGACCAACTAACTTTACAAAAAAATATTTAATTGCCATTAGCACACTTTGGTCCTAGGAGTCACAGCCCCTTTAAGATGCCAAAAAAATACAATTACATCCTGTGACTAATCAACCAGATTACCTTCTCTCCTGATAATTAGAAAAGGCTTAACGGAGTACTGCTGTGCAGCTTTAACAGGCAGAAAGAGCTTAATTAAATGATACCTTTTTTTTTTGGTATGGTGTTTTTCAAGCATTCCTGCATTAATATTACAATTACTTTTAATCATCTTAATGATAAATGGCTGCCAAGAAATAAAATGTTAAAATAATAGTATATGGTTTTGTTTTTTTGGCAGATTGACAATGCAGTTTCTCCCCAAAGTGACTGCGCAGAACATATCTCTGTGCATTATCTTCCATTCTCTCTGTGCATTATCTTCCATTCTCTCTGTGCATTATCTTCCATTCTCTCTGTGCATTATCTTCCATTCTCTCTGTGCATTATCTTCCATTCTCTCAGTGCATTATCTTCCATTCTCTCTGCTCAATCAAAATGGTAACAATGGAAAGAGGTTGTTTAGAAAACGAAATATAAAAGTAGCAATCCCCATCCACGATAGAAAAAAAGATACTGTTAGTGAATTAACAGTTATACAAAATATGCGAAAAGGTAGCTATATGATTGTCTCAAAATAGCCTGGTCAACAAGACGGTAAAAGTGCCACTTCGTCAGATAGCTGTAGCCATGTTGGCCTGAAATGTCGACGCTGTTGCTGCTCTATCTAAATAAGTGAAGAATTTATGTTGCAGTTGAAGCTTTCGTGTTCCTTGTAAGACTACGGCCCCAGTGTCAGCTCCTGCACGCGCGTCTGGCGGCCTGGCGGCGCGTGCAGGGGTACAAGCCTCGATCTGCAGCCTGTGCTTGAGCTGCAGGGGGGAAGACAAGATCGCGACTGGGGGTGGGGGGGGTCATGGCGGGGGCGCGACCATGAAGTCACGCGGCTGGTTCGCCCTCATTGGCTGAACCGTTGCCGTGACGAGGCCAATGCTCAGCAGCCGCACCAAAAGACAAAAATCTTGTCTTGTTTTGGCCAAGGCGGTCACGCATCGTGGCTTGTGCACACACGTAAACACGCCGACTGAGGCCTGCCCCATATAGGGCTGTGCCTTGTGTGTGGCGCTCACCGCAGCGGTCACTGGGGACCTGGCCTAAGGAGTAGACCGTGAGTATGTGGAGTGCTTTCTCTTATCTTGTTTTTTTATATATTGTGGTGGGTGTGAACCATGGTGTCTCCTAATGTAGGACTCTGGTGCAGTAGAAACGGGAGCCCTTCTTGTTCTAGCTATTTTATTATGTAACGGTGTAATATGTATGTATCTCTTTATATAGAGCCCACAATGTACTCTGTGCTTTACAAAAAAGACAATACAGTACAGGGATTTGGAATACATTAAGTGCAATAAATAAAATCAGACAATAGGAAATGAAATCCCTGCCCCGGAGAGCTTACAATCTAAGTGCTATGTTGGGAGACTAGCAGAGACAGCAGGTGAGGGAATAAGTGCAGTATATGGCAGTGCTTGGCCACAATGGTTGATAGGAGTGACTGTGGGTGTGGGACAGTAGCCATTAGTCTGGGCTATTGAAATGTTTCATTTGAGTTGAGTTTTAAGGTGAGATTTAAGGTTTGACTTAAAGGTCGGGAAACAGGGTGGCATCTGAGCAGAATGAAATAGTTTTGTAAAGAATTGACCAATTGGTTTCAAATTGCTTTCCTTAAACAAACATAATTTTTCTTAAAGCAAAGTTTTGGATGATTGTGTTTCTTTGGAAAGTCAGACCCAAAACCCTTTTCCTTTTTTGGGAAGTTTTGCCAAATGTGTGCTTCTTCTACCCTGATCCCATCCTGCCCTTACCAAAGAGCCAATAAAAATAAGGTAAAGGAGTGGAGGAGCTCTACTTCCGTTCCGACCAGGCTGACCTCTTCGTCAGAGCAGTCAGCCCGACCGGCCCCATGAAAAGTGACCATGTACGTATGACAGCCAGTATGTCACAAGGGCCCTGTATGGGTGAGGGAAGCCAGCAGCTTCATTACAAAAGGGAATCTCCTCTCTAATGTCTGCCTCCTCCCAAGTCTCTTCCACATTACTTTCTTTCTTTACTCAACACTATTGAAACTGAAACCTATTCCAGCTTCACACTGTAAAGCCAGTGTAACCAGCTCACACTGAAGAGACCCAAAATGTCGAAACAGCCCCTCTGTGAGTAGCTGTTACTGGCTATGCACTTCTTTAACCCAGGCTGTGCTGGAAAGCTGTGTAATACGGCAGGGATACACTTATAGGGGTCCATGTTAAAATGGACATGAAGCAAAAGGTGACACTGAGTGCTCATTTACTTGTAATTTTCCAGAATCCCTGGCTGCAGTGGTAGCACTGTATGCTAGGAGATAATGGTGAGAAGCGGGGCTGCAGACCTGTCTGAGACGTGCGAATGTGCTCACAAGTGGTATTTTTATTCGCTGTTTCTTTGCTCACTAACAGAACCAACAGAGCAATGCGTATAATTAACTGTAGATGACTTAAGGGGCGTGGCAGCTCTAAAACACCAGTATCGCAGGTTGTGATTGGACCAATTTCTACGCTATGTAACACCCCTTAACACGCCCACCCTCAAACCTTACTGGGATCACCTGTCGGGCTGGACCAGACTCCACCCTGAGCTATACGCCACCCCACAATGAGCAGCCACTTTAACTGTTTGTTTCACCGTTTTCCCTCATTCCCTCTATAGTTTAAGCTCTCACGAGCAGGGCCCTTATTACCTCTCTGTATGTAACTCTGTCATTGTCCATATTTGTAAGAAACTCTGCTTATCTCATTATAAAAATCTCTGCACCCCCATTGTACCGCGCTGCGGAATATGTTGCCGCTTTCCAAATAATGATAATAATAATATAATAATATATAATAATAATAGTAGACAAGAGTTTTCAATTTTCTTTTCAAGGCGCATTTCCACCGAAAAGGTCCTGAAAAAAAAATCACACAGTAACATTTGTATAAACATCTCTGTGCAGGGATTTTCTATCAAAAATATATATTTTTTAAATCTGTTCAAATGCTTTATAACTCGTATACGATCCCAGCATGTTCTTTTATTACATGCTCTTTGGGTTTCACTTTTGGGCTATCAGGGAATGTAGTAAATGTTATGTAATATATTGAAACATACAGTATATGAATAATGCTTGCAAGATGTAAGTACAATATTTTCAAGTCTTTTAGAATACATCTTAAATGACATTACATTACAACACTCCTGCGCCCTGCCCTCCTAATTAGGGTTGCCAGTTGACTTCTCCAAAAATACTGGACGCAATGGTGAAAGGTGCGACGCACTCGAGACACACACTCCTCTCACCTCTCTCTGCCCTCCATGCAGTTACCTCCTCTCCTTGGCCCCACCCCCAGGCTCCTGACACCTTCTCCTATTTGGCTGCATTACCCAGCAGCAGCTAATAAGGATGGAGGAAGCTGCCCAGCCCCCTAGCAATAGCCGTGCCCTCTCCCTGCTCGGGGAAATCCTGCGGCCCCCCAAACCGGTCAGGTCACTATGTCCAGAGAGGTAATACCAGACACATACATGTCTAGAGAGGTGATACCAGACACATACATGTCTAGAGAGGTGATACCAGACACATACATGTCTAGAGAGGTGAGACCAGACACATACATGTCCAGAGAGGTAATACCGGATACATACATGTCTAGTATTACCTCTAATGTTTTGCTGGAGTGTCCAAATACAGGACAGTCCAGTTCAATGCTGGACACCTGGCAGCCCTATTCCTAATTGTCAGTGGTTTCCGATGCGGCCCCTTGGAAGAGCAGTTGAAGAGCCCTGCAGTATACGTTATTAAACGGGATGCACATTCATCGGGTTTTCTATATTATTTTGTGTGTGTGAAGAAGTACATCGGCAACAACATACAGGAAGTGCGATGGATCAGCACTCAAAAAACTAAAGCCCTGGGACGCCAACGTCGCTATGCCGTTTTGCTGTAGGAATTTTGTGCCAATTCCCTTTTTTCTGATGATGCCTTTTTTTGTATTATTATTGGATTTAGGTTCAATTAAATAATTTTTGCATAAATGTACTTGTTGATTTAACTTTTTTGAGTGCCGGGCCAACACATGTAGATTTGTTTTCTGTGCCCAACGGTGGGACCTGAGCAGACCACTAAGTCTTGTACAACAGGTGAGTGCATGTTCCAGATAGACATTCATTTGCAACCACACGACAGATGGAAGGTAATAAAGGATTTCATCATAAAAATTGCCTGTGAGTGAATGCACCTTTAATAAATTTAAGTAAACACGGCCTTGTTTCCGTTCATTTACACTGCCTTGTGTTTAATGATTATTCTGTATAAAGTGTTTACTTTATGTACTGAAGACAGTCAGGATCAATAAAGTGCATTGTGATCCCCACACGTGTGACATTGTCAATACAGCTGACATGTCCCTTCATACACGCATTAGATACAATACGTTTGGTGGGAACATTAACCTAGTTAATCTCAAACCACAAATGCACATAGGGACTATATCCTATGTTGATCATGCCGGTCCAAAATAATCTTAACCAAACAACAGTCATTTTTATAACCCAGAAAAAAATATTTTTAATTAATAATTAAAGCTGTGAAGACATATGTGATATTCCACCCCTGTCTCTGCCCTGTCACACGTGACATATCTCTCCTGCACCTCGTCCCCAATTTCATTTAATTCCCTTTCCCACCTGCATCCCTTTCCTTTTTTTAATTGTAACCATCGCCTTTCTCCCTTGCTCCCATTTCTCTCTCCTTCCTCTTCACCCTTTTCTCTCAACCTCCTCTTCATCCCTCTCTCTCTCCCTCTGCTTCACCCCTTTCTCCTTCCTCTTTACGATGCAGGAGGTCGTGGATGGCGGTGCAACTGCCTTGGAAAAAACGTTGGGCCGGAGATTGCAGGGTACTGGGTACAAAAGTTTATTGGCACATAGAAAACAGCACAGCAAGCACTCTGACGCGTTTCAGCCGCACGGGCCTTTGCCTTTGTTGCACCACCATCTACGACCTCCTGCATCTTGAATTCCTTCGGTAGGAGCACACCAAACAGCATCTGGACCTCCAGCAAATCATTTATGTGAGTCAATTCCATTTCTTTGCCATACAGTTCATCAAGTTTCACTATATTCATTGTATCTAAAGCCTGTGACACCCACATAAGATATACCTAATTAAGGTTATTGGGAGTCCACACAGAGGGGCTATTAAGGGTCTGATAGTGACATTACTGATTGCGGATATTGTGGAGTTTGGAGGTCTGAATTTAAGTATGCTGTTTTTTTCTGGAAAGACAATTATGATATAAGGACATTTATGCATGGACTTTCCTTGTGAGCATTGCATAGGGGATACTCCTCTATTTCTATTACTCCTTCCTCTTTACCACTTTCTCTCTCTCCCTCCTCTTCATCCCTTTCTCTCTCCCCCTCCCTCCTCTTCACCCCTTTCTCTCTCCTCTTTATCCCTTTCTGTCTCTCCCTCCTCTTCATCCCTCTATCTCTTTCTCCTCTTCACCCCTTGCTCTCCCTCCTCTTCACCCCTTTCCATCTCCCTCCTCTTCACCCCTTTCTATTTCCCTCCTTTTCATCACTTTATCCCATATCCTTTCTTCTTCCTTTTTAAAAACATTTTTTTATACCATCCTATCTTTCTGCCTCTTTTTCACAAATTCCCTGAGTATCATCCAACTGTTTCCTACAAACCCCTTGGGCATGTTCCCTATCCCCTCTTTTGTTCCTGAGTGGAGATGCCTATGAGCGAGCCTCAAAGGACTTTCTTTTGCCTCTCTGCCTTCCAGCAAAGCTTCTGTCTCCAGCCTCCGCATAGCTGGAAGGGAGGAGGAAGGCCTGCTGCTCACTGACAGCTAACAAAGGACGCAAAGGGTTTTTGTAGCAAACACGGAGGCCCTTATTTTGTAATAATTCACCTTATTCTGTAAGGTGTGATAGCGTGGATGACGTGCTATTTCCTGAAAAGTCCCTTTGACATTATTAGGGCTTTCATGCGATAGCACGTCACCTGTGCTTTCACACCTTACAGAATAAGGTCCTGTGAGTCTGCCAGGAATGGGGAAAAATACATTTGGCCTATGAAGTGGGTAAGTGTATTTTTCAACCCTACAAATGCCTATAATCCCTTTAACAGGGCAAAAATATTTACTGTTTAAGTGGTATATCTTCTCTCCCAATCCCTAGTCCTGCTTAAATGGGCAAACAAGATGTTGCTGTTTGAATTGACCTTTCCACTTACATTTTCATAGCATTATTTACTTTCCAGAACCTCCATCAGTGCCTTCAATCACAGAGAAATGTGGATGTAAAGTCACTTTTGCTGAGTATCTTTCAAAATGGTTGTCATTGTGGTTTAAAAATAAAATAACAACCCAAATTACTGCAGCATGCTTATGTTAGTTTGCTGCTAAAGAAGGCAGCAATATTGTATAGTCCATGAGTGCTCAACTCCAGTCCTCAAGCCCCCCAACAGGTCAGGTTTTCGGGGGGGGGGATGTTTGAGGACTGGTGTTGAACACCTCTGGTATAGTCCATGGAATTGTACATTGAAAGCAAGTTTTGGGGATCTAAATATACGTATGTATGTTTCAATGTAAAATGTTATTACAATACTTTTAAATGTAACTGTTACTAAACATCTCAAACTATGAAACAGACATTAATAATGTTAGATGAGGTATTACACGTTGTAACAGAGAAAGATCCCAAGGCCATTAATTCATTTCACATCACCATTGTGAAATGATTGTTCCTTTGTAACAATTAGAAATGAATTCAAGAGCGGCGACCATTCTGCGTGTGTCCCCAATGCTTCCCATAACTATTAAAATGACAGTCCTGTAGCTGCAGTATTGGATGGTCGCTATCTGTGGTAACGTTGACACCGTAATATTGCTAAGCTGAATCTGTCTCTTCCTAGACTTGTTTGTATGCCGATGATATAAAGCAACAGCCCACACTGATCCGCATTTTGTGTAACTTTCTTCAGGTCCATATCCTTTTGCTCTCTCCAACGCTGACTTTATGTCGATGCTCCGTTCAGGAGATTTAAATGTTTGCAATATTAAGCTCTCTCCAGAACCCAGCGCAGTCTAAAGGTTACCATGGTAACCTCAGAAGCGAAAGATGAAGAAAAACATGATTTCGTGACACTACAAAATTGATTAATTTTTTTAAAGCGCAGGACATGCTCGGAGGACAAAATACTAACATTAGATGAGCTACACTCATATAGGCTTCTGGCGTCCGTTGCTGTATTAAATTTAATTGTGTGCCTGAGTACTGATCAGTATATTGGAAATTAAATATATTTTCCATAGTGGGACTGGGGCTATTAAAAAATGAATGGTATTTAGACAGCGTGTGGCTAGTAAAAACAATATATTGTTTTGCTGGAGGAAAGCTGCAGTGAGATTAAACACAGCAGTGAACCAGTCAGCAATGTATGTCACCTGTCAGCTGCCCTTCTGAAGGTGTCTTAATACAGGGATTAATCCTACTTTTATAAAACCGATTTGGCCTGATTAAATCCACACTGCCACAAGGCGAAAAATAAATTAAATTCCTGGTATTATTTTTAGGCAACAGAGAGGTCATTTGATGGAAATTATAGCAGTAAAGATTACTAAAATGTGCAGTCACAAAACAAAACACTTATGTGAGCAGTATTTGTCTTCCTTAACCTCTCGCGTGCCAGGGCTGCCGGGAATGGTAGCCTTACTATGCGTTTCAGCCCTTTCTGGCATTGAAGAGGTAAAACAAATGTAATCAATCTCAGGCCCAGATACACTGAGGCTAGTGAGTTAACCTAACGCTAACCTAAACTAACATAACGTTTATCCACACAAAAGAATAACATCATGTTAACTCAGATTTACTCATTTAAATAGCGGGGATTTCATTTTTTACTTGCGTTAGTGATATTGATTTGCAAAAGAGGAGTAAGTCACTATGGTCCGTTAAGATTAAAGCAGAGATGTGGTGATAGTTACGTCCGGGGTGATGAACTCCAGTCCGCAAGCCCCCTCAACAGGTCAGGTTTTCAGGATATCCCAGCTACAGCACAGGTGGCTCAATCAGTCCCGACTTCAGAAAATATGGCACAATTAGTCCCTGCTTCAGCACAGGTGGCACAATTAAACCCTGCTTCAGCACAGGTGGCTCAATCAGAAATTCAGTCTTTGACTGAGCCACCTGTACTAAAGTTGGTATATCCTTAAAACCTGACCTGTTGGGGGTGGTGGAGGTTTGAGGACTGGAGTTGAGCACACCTGATTTAATTCATACCTAAACTTTGTGTTACGTTCCCACCCTGAAATAGGGTTTTTACACTTTCTGGATGGGTGTAATGCCACAGTTAAGCATACGTTAGCTAACGTAGCAGGAATTTCCCGCTGTCTTAACTTAAGTTAAAGACCTTTTTCAGGGTCTGGCTCGGGGGAATGCCAAGACAAGCACAATGTCACGTGATTGGTAGATAACGCAAATCTATTCTTTAATTAGGGGGGACAGTCTGCTAATTCGGTTGTTAGAATGCTTACCAGTTCGGGGACCTGGAGCGGTGCTGACGCATGATGCGCAGCAGACTGAACTGAGCCGGAGCGCTCTCCTCTACCGCAACCTCAACTCCCTCCTATCGGGAGCGCCGCACTATGAATTGTGGGGAGCAACTAATCAGTGCTCGGCGGTGATTGACAGCCATGGCTACCAACAGAAATCATGGGGCCCAGGACAACTGAAAGGAACAGCTCGCCAACCCCGAAAAAAATATTTTTTAGCGCGCATCTTTTACTTAACTGTTTTCTTCTTGTTGTAATACGGAAAAAAACATTACAATGCAATCTGTATATATTTATATTTTCAACAAAAGACAGGTGCCTGCCTGCCTGACTTGACTGACTGTCTGGGTGGGTGACTGACTGCCTGTGGTGGGTGACTGCCTTGGGTGACTGCCTGGGTGGGTGGGTGACTGAGTGACTGCCTTGGTGGGTGAGTGAGTGACTGCCTGGGTGGGTGAGTGACTGCCTGGGTGGGTGAGTTGGGTGGGTGAGTGACTGCCTGGGTGGGGAGTGAGTGACTGACTGGGTGGGTGAGTGACTGGGTGGGTGAGTGACTGGGTGAGTGAGTGGGTGAGTGACTGGATGAGTGACTGCTTGGGTGGGTGACTGACCTTGACAGGGTGGGTAAAGCTTCCTTGCCTGCCAGACGCTTCCCCCCCTGCCCCCGATATCCCCGTGGCTGCTGCCCGGGGCGGGAGGTGCGATCGGGGGGTGCGGGCAGGGCGCGTGAGGTAGGCGGCTGGGAGGGGCCAGCCTGGCGGGCTAATTCCGTGGCTGGAGGCGGGCGCGCGGGGGAAGCTGGGTTAGTGGGGAAAGCTGGGTTAGTGGGGGAAGCTGGGTTAGTGGGGGAAGCTGGGTTAGTGGGGGAAGATGGGTTGGCGGGCACGCGGGGGAAGCTGGGTTGGCGGGCGCAGGCTCACCACGGGGCTTCCCCTCCGTCCCACGTTGGGAGCAGGGTGGGGGAGCGGGCCCACAGGCAGCAGGCCGGACACCCTGATTTCCCTGCACAAGCGCCGGGACCTTGGCTCTGCGCATGCGCACGGGAATCTGTGACATTTTTTTCCCTAATAAAACAGGCATGGACGCGCAGGGGGCCCGAGACGCCAACCCCGGCAGACCCCCCCTGTTGGCGGGCCTGTTGACAGCCGCTAAGCATTCAAAAATTACGCCCCATAATTCCTAGCGCAGTGCACCACATGGAAGTGGCTGGGGAAGTCCACGGGGCACAAGCAGAAGGTAAGGGAGGTGTAAGGGCCGCTAGCTGATGTGTGAGGGGAGAGTGACAGGTGTCTGTGTGAGGGGAGAGAGTGTGATGTGTCTGTGTGCGGGGAGGGAGTGAGAGGTGTCTGTTTGAGGGGAGAGATTGTGATGTGTCTGTGTGCGGGGAGGGAGTGAGAGGTGTCTGTGTGAGGGGAGAGATTGTGATGTGTCTGTGTGCGGGGAGGGAGTGAGAGGTGTCTGTGTGAGGGGAGAGATTGTGATGTGTCTGTGTGCGGGGAGGGAGTGAGAGGTGTCTGTGTGAGGGGAGAGATTGTGATGTGTCTGTGTGAGGGAAGAGAGTGTAAGTTGTCTGTATGAGGGGTAGTGAGAGGTGTATGAATGAGGGGGGGGGAGGTGTCTGTGTCCGTGCACCTCATTCTGGGGGAACAAATGGGGCTCACGGCGTCATGAGGAACGTACACACTGGGAGACAAACAGAAACTGTCAAGAAAGAGGAGAGTAAAGTCCTTTGGAGGCTGTCTAGGACATGTGGTTGCAGCCGTTTCGCTGCGACTAAATGACCGCCGGCATTTACCCGCTACTCACCTCACTGCAGGGACACTCAGCTGCCGACCGCTTCTCCACCAAGTTGCTAACCTTACCCTAAATCCCCTAATCTTACCCTAAATCCCCTAATTTTACCCTAAATCCCCTAACTTTACCCTAAATCCCCTAATTTTACCCTAAATCCCCTAACCTTACTCTAAATCCACTAATTTTACCCTAAATCCCCTAACCTTACCCTAAATCCCCAAATTTTACCCTAAATCCCCTAACCTTACCCTAAATCCCCTAATTTTACCCTAAATCCCCTAATTTTACCTTAAATCCCCTAACCTTACCCTAAATCCTCTAATTTTACCCTAAATCCCCTAACCTTACCCCAAATCCCCTAATTTTACCCTAAATCCCCTAACCTTACCCTAAATCCCCTAATTTTAACCTCTAATACTAATGAAACCCTCTACCCTAAAGACCTTAACCCCACACTCTAAACGCCTTACCCTAAGCCCTTAGCCTACCAGCTAAAACCCCTTAAGTTAACCCACTACTCTAACCACTAAAACCCCTAAAATTAGCCCCCTACCCTAACAGCTAATAGCCCTAAAGCTAACCCCCTATGCTAATTGCTAAAACCCCTGAAGTTAAACCCCCTACCGCCTACCCCAATACTTACCTTATCGTAGATGCGGCCAGCGGTGGAAGGTCCCTCTGTGGCCAAACATCGGCGGGGACTTGGTCATGGCGAGATGGCCACGGCCAAATGTCCCAATCCATTTGGTAGGAGGAGCACTCACGGTACCGCAGTATACATTGCCACAGGTGCACAACCAACAAAATCCAGGCGGGATCCGTATCTAACAGGAATCACAGAGTGTAGGCTCTCACGGGGTCTTGTCACCACGTAACAAAGGTCCTAGAGTGGACCGAAACATTGATCCTTTTATGTAATAAATTAATATTTTCCTACATTACAAGACCCCGTGAGTGCCTACACTTTGGGATTCAAGAAAGAGGAGGGCACAGAAAGACAAAAAGACCGAAGGAATGGATCAGTGAGAGCGTTTCTAGGAGAAAGATGCCACG
Organism: Ascaphus truei; assembly: GCA_036426205.1. Classification (NCBI taxonomy): domain Eukaryota; kingdom Metazoa; phylum Chordata; class Amphibia; order Anura; family Ascaphidae; genus Ascaphus; species Ascaphus truei. The sequence continues at coordinate 284,746,114 of CM071567.1, forward strand.
TCCACTACATCTCGAATTGGGGATTCCCGTTTTCAGTGTTTCTTTTTTGGAGATAAAAACTCAAAACAACTGGATAACACTAGGTCCAGATGGGCCAGCGATCCAGAGGAACAACCCCTAATTTAAAGCACTCAATACCACTCAATGGGAAGATGTGTAGTAATAATGCTTTAGGTCAATATAGCAATGGACCCTAAGAAATCCACTAGGAAAATTACTAGTAATAAGTAATAATAAATGATTAAAAAGCTTTATAGGAACAATATATATAAAATAATGGGGTTTACAATGTGTCCCAGGTGCAATAAAAATGCTGCTCACCATATGGCAATGTAGGTATAGGTACCTAAATAATACCCACCATAGAAAGACTACAGGTGAGCACAATAATAACTCTACAAGGTATACAGTGGCTAGAATAAGCCAATCGAAATGAGCTTACTAGGAGGCAGGAGGTTTCTAAACCAGCTCCCCCCTCCCACATATATATCTGTGAGCCTGGAGTATGAAGTCTCCCTGGTGGTAGTTACCATGGTATGAACGGTTAACATATACCGTGGTAGTAACGGTTGCTGTATGTATATGCCGTGGTATTTAACAGCTACAAAATACATTAGTGACTCTGATACATGTGTCTGGAGTCTGGAGTAGAGGAACCCACTAGTTTATATTACCGTGGTATGAACGGTTCCGAAAATCCGAATCAACACAACCATAGTGATAACGGTTGCAGGGACCAGAGCAGATAGGTAGTGGTGTATGCAGAATTTTTAATATGAGACAACAATAGTCATAATACTTTGATCCTGTGTAATACAGAAACAGAGATTGGAGCAATAATGCCTAACTATATGTAAATATATGGCACTGTCCCTGCTTATGTCACAGAAAATGCTGATAGTAGTGAATACTCCTAGTGCACAGCGCACATTTAAGGCAGTAGTGTAGTAATTAACCCCTGTTCGCAGGGGAATAATTACACAATATCAGCTGCCAGGAGCATAGGTCCCCCACTACTGGTATTAATCAGTCTGTGCCCGAGTGGTGTTGACTGCTCAATAACCTGGTATGTGCTGTGAGAGAAAAATCTATCTATCTATGTGGTAAAAAAGCGGGTCCCTGGCCAAAGCAGCAACAATGTGCCCATAGGAACAAGCCGCTATCCACTGGTAAGAGCATTTCTATGAGAAAGATACCACTTCGACTACAGTACATACAGTGCATTACATACAGTACATTACATACAGTACATACAGTACATTACATACAGTACATTACATACAGTACATTACATACAGTACATACAGTGCATTACATACAGTACATTACATACAGTACCCGTTTGCAGAGTTTATTTTTTGGTGAAATCAATGTAGTTTTTCTGGGGTTTTCATGTTATGTAAAACAATCTGTGTTTTACCAGTGTTAACAACAGAAAAAGAGTTGACATGCATTTGAATTTGGTGGTTTTCTGGGCACTTTTCTTTGTTTCCATACTTCCATTGGGTATACCGTATACTATCTGGGTTGCTGGGTTGCAAGAGGTCTTATTGAATAATAAATCATGCTTTATTTCCGTTTTTTTAATTGGTTTTAACTGGAAGTGCAAAATGATCAGTCAGTGCTGTTTTTCGCTTTGTTTTTCGGTTAAAACCTAAAACCGGAATTTCTAACTATAATCCAATTGACATTCCATGAAGAAAAACACTTATTGGACCCAAAAACCCAGCGGTTGAAATGTGATGGACCAGCGGATGGGGAGTACCATTACATTGTAATTTAGAACCTCGGAGAACCAATACTTTCTTTTTTCTATTGGCAGACCCAAATTGTTCCACTTTCTATTTAAAGGAAAATGTATTCATTTTAGGAAACCTTTCTCCTTCTCTGCTTTCTCAGCATAAAAATAAATATTTTCAAAATTGCATTTTCCAAATATTAAATAAATGTATTTTTTTTTTTTTTTAGAAGTCAGGCACATTTCCATAACTTTCTTAGGTCACTTTGACCAGTGCACCCAAAACCTTGCTAATCTTTCTTTAGGCCCCCGAATACAGAAAAAGTATTCCACGGACAAAACAATTGCTTTTTTGGGGGGCTCAATGCAAAATGTTTGGTTGCCACTGATCTATACCAATGATATAGGTTAAGTGCTGCAGGGACATAACCTGCATATGCCTGCTTGCTTGTGGGTACAAATGCAGTGGGAGAATGTTTTTGGTGCAGCAGCTGCGAACTCAAGGTGAATAAAGGTGTTAACCTATTGGCTGCCTCCCAGGTGGGCATATCTGGAATATGGAAGGTGGTCTGTTTACATGGCTGTTCTGAGTATCTGTCTGCTGCCTGGTAAACAAGGAGGACAAACACTCAGTGTCTGAGAATCATGTAAACAAACCTTTCACTATTGTCTTATATCTAGCTCTTGATAAATGGACGGGCTTCTCTGTTATCAGACGACATGCAGGGTCAGATAAAAATCCTGATGAAAGAAGGTGATGCTTAGAACCAAATAAATACAATTACAAAGGAAACTCAGTCACGCTCTTCTCTGCGTGCTTATTTCTCTATTTGTAGCCTCTTCTTCACACACATACATATACCCAGCTATGTATCTCTCTTTCTACGTAATAAATATATAAATAGTAGTACACAAAATGGCCGCACTCACTGGGTAAATTGCCTAAACAGGCCGAGGTGCTGCTCGGTAGAAACATGGCTTCTCCATTTTGGCTTTATTTTTGTTAAATAAATCATGACACGGTGTAATATGTCATGTGTTGTTGTTCATCTGAGGTTGTATTTACCTAATTTTTAGACCTGCTAAGGAACAGATGATTGTTATTATGTCCTGGTATGTAAAACTATAGAATTCAAAGAGGGTGTACTTTCTTTTTCACACCACTGTATATGATGGCTGCATTCTCTGTACTGAGGTTGTCCGTGCTAGATAAAAAAAAAAGGGGGTATCTAACAGGGAAAATAAAAAGACAACAAAAGTATTCAAAATATCAGCACCGGACAGAGTATAAGCAAAAAAAGTGGTGTTTATTAACACATAACACACAGCTACCCAACATTTCGGTCCGCGAAGGGACCTTCGTCTGAAGAAGGTCCCTTTGTTCACCTACATTTAACTAATTATAATTAAGCCTATCATGTACATATACTAATTTAACTAATCATAATTAAGCCTATTATGTACATATACTTCTTGCTTATCAGCCTTATCAAACATAATATATTTAGAGATGATAAATGACTGTAAATAAGTAACACTAGAATTAGCATAGAATATAGGAGATGAAAACAGCGTACCTAAGAAAGAACATTGAAGGTAATGACTAATGAGAAAATACATTTCTGGTTCATTTTAAAAAGATAGAGCAGCATTTTGTCAGTTATTATTGGGTTATCATTTTAGTGCTATACAGGAATAAAAAAAAAGTAATAATAAAATGAGGGATATGAAACGATGCTACAGATTACTTCACTAGTATGTAAGAAAATGCACAGAAAGAGCAAACCTTGATTAACTCCGTGCCAGCCAGAGCTGCAAGACATTTCATTTTTAACTCCTCCCTCTACTCTGGTACCTTTCCCTCTTCCTTCAAACATGCAACAGTTATACCATTACTCAAAAACAGCAGGCTTGACCCTACCTGTCTTTCTAACTATCGACCTGTCTCCCTCCTGCCTTTTGCCTCTAAACTCCTTGAACGTCTTGTATTTTCTCGCTTGCTCCATTTTCTCAACACCTATTCTCTCCTAGACCCTCTACAATCTGGCTTCCACACTGCTCACTCCACTGAAACAGCCTCACTAAAATAACTAATGAGCTCCATGCTGCCAAAGACAGAGGTCATTACACTCTGCTCATATTACTCGACCTCTCTGCAGCATTTGATACTGTGAACCACCCTCTTCTCCTTCACATTCTCCATACTCTTGGCATTCATAACAAAGCTCTATCCTGGATCTCCTCTTACCTTTTCCACCGTACTGTTAGTGTCTCTTTTGCTAATACCTCCTCCTCTATCAATCTCTCTGTGGGTGTGCCCCAGGGCTCTGTCCTGGGACTCCTTCTCTTTTCTCTTTACACATCTCTTGGGTTCAAATATCACCTCTATGCTGATAACACACAAATGTATTTTTCTACCCCTGACCTTACACCTGCTGTACAGACTAAAGTTTCTGAATGTCTCTCAGCTATATCATCCTATATCATCCCTATATCATCCAACTTAAACTTAAAATGGCAAAAACAGAGCTCCTCATATTTCCTCCCAAACCTGGCCCTACTACCTCCTTCCACATTACTGTTGGAAGCACTATCATTCACCCAGTAGCCCAAGCACGCTGCCTAGGGGTCACACTCGACTCCTCTCTCACATTCTCTTCTCACATCAAAAGGTAGCAAAAAAATGTAATTTTTCCCCAGCAATATTACCAAGATACGCCCTTTCCTTTGTTGCTCGACTGCAAAAATTCTCACAGACCCTCATTCTCTCCCGTCTCAACTACTGTAATCTCCTGCTGTCCGGCCTTCCTGCCTCTCACCTGTGTCCCCTACAATCTATCCTAAATAATGCTGCCAGTATCACTCTACTATTTTCGAAATCTGTCTCCGCGTCTCCCCTGCTGAAATCCCTCTCCTGGCTTCCTATCAAATCTCGTATCACACACTCAATTCTCCTCCTCACTTTTAAAGCTTTACACTCTTCTGCTCCTCCTTACATCTCAGCCCTAATTTCTCGCTATGCACCATCCCGACTCTTGCGTTCTGCTCAAGGATGTGTTCTCTCTACCCCTTTTGTATCTAAAGCCCTCTCCCGCCTTAAACCCTTCTCACTTACTGCCCCACACCCCTGGAATGCCCTTCCCCTCAATATCTGACTAGAACCCTCTCTATCCACATTTAAGACCCACCTCAAAACACACCTGCTTAAGGAAGCATATGAGTAGCTCCATGGTTGATAATTAACACCTCATACATAAACCTTGGCCCGCTGCAGACGCACTTACCAGAACGCCCTCCTACTGTCTCTGTACGTTCTTCCTAACAACCAATTAGATTGTAAGCTCTTCGGAGCAGGAACTCCTTTTCCTAAATGTTACATTTATGTCTGAAGCACTTCTCCCCTTTATGTGTTATTTATATTATTTGTTATTTATATGATTGTCACGTATATTACTGCTGTGAAGCGCTAATTAAGGGCACTATATAAATAAAGACATACATACATACAAACATTACCTCTCCAGCTTTAGCAAGAGGATTGGCTAATAAAGTGCTTCTTGTGCACAACCTGAATCCTTTTGAATTTGTATATGGCCTTGAATGAGTTAATCATAGCTCATGTTTTGTTCTATTCCTGTGACATGACTATTACAGCCTTGCAAATAAGTTATCAATGCTTAGGAGCCCATTGGAAAACTAGTATCCCCCGCCTAGTATTTCAAGGGTTATAGAATTACATAGGGATTGTGTGCACATTTCCAGGTGCCCGGTAAAATAACTTAGGCACCAAGGGCGTCTGACTTTTTGCAAGGCGAGGCTGTTACACTTATATTGTTACTATTTTATCATACACACAGATAAGTACTGATGTAGTATTTTTACGAACAACCCTTTACTGTACATACATGGAATGTAGATTACTGGTGAGTACTGATATCATATGCCCACTAACACAAGGTTTCTATTAACCCTCAGTGTAGAATACAGGAGAGTGCTAGTATACTGGAGGTATGAGTTTCCCATGCAACCATGTATAATTGGAGGAGTTTGGTATAGGATTGACACAAACACATTATATTATATACATTCAATGCCGAATACAGAAGAAAACGAACACAGTATTGTAACACAGCCTAACAATATTTAACCCTACCAAATGTCCTGGTTTACCAAGGACAGATCTGATTTGCACAAGTCTGTAGAAAGGCACAAATAGGGCAGGAATAACGATTGGCAGCATAAAATAGTTCACTAAATTATGGGAGTTGTGTGTCAAAAAGCATTAACCCCCCCCCCCCCCCTGCCCCCTCCCAGTTGGGGAATTGATATGCTCCAGACCAGTTGTGAGACTTTGATATATATGCCCTATGTTCTATTATATATAAAGTACCGCACTTTAGATCACCTTTCCACCCCTTCTCTCATACACCGTGTACTATATAATTGTTGGCTCAAGTACACATGCTCCATTTAAGCCTTCCAGAAATGTGGTAGCTTTAGCTATATCGAGAATGCAATGTGCAATACAAAGGGGTCTGGATGTGGTATTAGCGTTAACACAACTTTACTAAAATAGCATAGAATGTAGAATACAGGTGAGTATGGAGCTAATGGAAACTGCTATTACAGTCAAAGATGTAACATGTACAATGCTTCTGTCAAATAACAGTTCCTCAGGTGACATAAAGGTAAGGTGAGAAACCTGCCATATAGATGGGTCAGTCTGTGGCCCTTTCAGCTCACGTGGAAGCCTGTTTTATGACTTGTTCTACTTCTGTTACATTGAAGTATTCAGGCTGTTGTGCCCTGACAGACAGGTTAGCTAATCCACGCAGTTTTGCCCATTAATTGCAAACGTTCAAGTGCACAAACGTACTTGCGTGGCTTAATAAACGTGACCTTTATTGGTTTATAGCTCATATCACTCAAACCTACAGGATTTTTCAGTGGGTTAAATCTGGTGGCTGCAGTTTTCTAGGACCGGCACTGCCCCAGGAGTCTGATAGATGTCTCCTGGCAATACCTTGGGTTGAGAATGAGCAGGTTGTGATACCTTTTAGCGGACCACCATAAGAGTTCTTCACACATTAAATTATCGTGTGCAGAGCTTTCAAAACCTCATAGGTTCCTTCTTCATGTGTACTTTACATGTTTGAGATTGATAAATGTTTTTTTTGCGGGAGTTTGTGAAGGTCCCAGGTTCACACCTTGCCCCTCATGCTCTCAGGTTGCCCACCTTGCCCCTCATGCTCTCAGGTTGCCCACCTCTGCCCAGTGACAGAAACAGCGGTAAACATTGGAAGGGGGAGTGCCTGTGTTAATAAAGAGTCAGGGACACAAGGCAAAAGTCAAGGCTAAACCTTTACATAACAGCCTAAAGGATAATGTCGTTATTAATTAATTAACAAGTACCCAGGAAATGCAGGAAGAGCAAAAATATTGGCGCAATGAATCTGTTTTCCACATATTAGTATCTGAGGGAGGGGGGAGAAAAATGACTCGCAAACACACAGAGAGGGAACTGGATTCTGATCCTGACTCCCACTTCAGAGGCCAACGTTTTAAAGAGAAGAATACAATAACACAACCACAGCTTGTAAAATAAGCAAGTTAATTGAACACCATTAACATAACCATATCAGTTTTTTTCTGTTAGCGTATATAGCTATATATATATATTGTATATATGTATGTGTATATATATATATATATATTAACCCTGTGGGTGGCAGAAGGGTCCGGAACACATTGCATAGCCCCTCTTGAACTCAAGAGGTTAAACAAAGAGAAAACATTAACTTATTTAAAAAAAAATCATATCAAGTATCTTCAAGTAATTTAATAGACCAGAATAATGCAAAATATATAAATAAATAAATGCGCAAGTATTGATAAATACATATCAACTTAACCAATGCAGTTAATGTCCACCCTTTCCATATTTATAAAGTGCTTATTTGAATATGTATTTAATACTGTATATGTATACATATATATGTATAGTGTATCCATGCGTGTGTGCATACAGTGTGCAGATTTGGGCTATGCAATAGCATAAAGAAAAATAATGGGATATATCAAATAGTGTATCAACTCAACATCACAAATAACATTTGTGCACTTTAGTGGTATTCATGTTTTGCGTTTATTACACTGTATTTGCTGCAGCGTAAACCTGTGGTTTTCTCTATGCAATAAGTCCATACTGTACCTACCTATGTGTAGCACTGAAGGCTTTACCCTAATGTGGGATGTCTTGTATGCTGTGTGGTGGAGGCTGTGCACTGTGCTCTGCAGGTGAAGGCTCTCCTGTGCATATACCTTGATAAGGTTGTGTGCCACCGCAGAGACTTGTGCCTCGTCCCCTGTCTGCCACGGTGCATGCACCCCTGTGCCATAACCATGCCAGGCTATCAGGTAAGGGTTGTGCATGGTGATCCAGTACTTCACCCGGTCCCCAAACTCCTGGAAGCAGAACCTGGCGTAGTCATTGAAGAGATGGGTGACACTCTCGTTTGCCCAGCCCCCGTACTTCTCCTGGATAGACACAGGCAAGTCCCAGTGGTACAGGGTGATGACAGGCTGCAGGTGTCTGCTGATCAGCAGGTCTATCAGACTGTTGTAATACTTCACTCCATTCTCGCTGGGGATCTGTGATACTCCACCTGGAAATAGCCTCGGCCAGGATATGGAGAAATAGTAAAAATGCACCCCAAGAAACTCCAGGGCAGGCAGAAGAAGCTTGTGCGGGGAACTGCTGGGGGTGTCTCTGGGCTGCTGATGATGACTGCTGTTTGCCACCCAGGTCTGATGGGATCTCATAAACTGGTCCCATGTAGAAGGTCCCCTGGTAGAGTTGTCCTCTTCTTCCACCTGCAGAGATGAGCTCCCCACACCCCATAAGAAGCCCTGGGGGAAGGTGCCATAGGTAAAAAGCTGGCTCTCATTCAGAGGGTTCAGCAGATGGTTTCTTTCCCACACTCTTCTGCCTTCTCCAGGGCTACCAGTGACTTCTCTTATGAAACCTAATGCCACAAAGAGCCAGGATCCTTTCAGCCACAACTCACTCATTGTATCCTCCTCTGGTCTCCTGCCTATGGGGCTCCTTTCATGTATGTGGCTGGAGAAAGTCCCATTCAGTGGCCAGAGGCTGTGCAGAGAATAGGGATCTCCACTGACCCTGTCAGCTGTCTTCTGCTCTGAGTGCTGGACTGACTTATCTCAGCTCCTCTATAGAGCTGGATTGTAAAAGTCCTGTCAATGATTAGCTTGAACTGTGAGCCCAGGAGGGGTCGCAGAAAGGAGGGGGTGGTGATGTCCTCCTTGCTGCAGCTATTGGGAGGCAGATCTGCGTTCATATTCCTGGACAATATGTTACCTATCATAACCCTTAGCAGTGCTTGGAAATCACTGTTTAATGTTGTTATTGCAATCATGTTATAGTAAAATGACGCTATAACCCTTCAAGTGTCTGAAGTTCCCGCAACGCATTGCAGTGCAGAGCAATATATTGCAAACTCCTCAGGCATTGCAGGGCTAAGGCTAGGACTGACATAGAAAGGAAAACATGGTGTTTATGGTTATTAATATAAAGTAATATGCAGGTGAAATATAGAGTTGTTGGCACACTGAAATGGGATGGCAACATCTATCATTCGTTACTTTATTTATTAAGTATATGTACATTTGAGAGACTTATTTTGAAAACTATTGTGTCTACAAAACTACAAGATCTTCATAAAAGATGCAACATAAAAGGCCTTCTTTATCTACACTTTGGGGGCTATTTAAGAAAGTGAAAATCGGGCAAAATCCTTGCAAAGCTGGTCACTTTCCCAGGTAGGTGTCCCTGTGTTTCTGTGGATCAGCATTTATAGATATAGATATTTATAAAGCCTGTTCTGGGAGTTTTTCCTCCCTGTATGCCTGTGTTGCCCGAGCTAAGTCAAGTTGAACCATTGGGTGGTTCCCTAAAGGAAACACAGTGTGTTTATGGCATATTCCCTATTTTACTGTGCCGCAGCAATTACAAATGCTAAAATCCTTAGGTACTTTATACAATTTTACACCTTTTATTTTGCCCTTTTTTTGTCCATCAGCACTGAGATAGTCTTAGGCTGGGGCCATAGAGGGGGGTGCCGCGCTCCTCCGCGCTGACGCTAAGGCTTGTCTGCGCAATCAGGAGCGCTTGCATGAACTAGCAGACGAGGCGGGGGGATGCAGGGGGAGGCGGGGCACTGACGTCACTGGGCCAATAGCCCGCGAAGCGCCGATGTCAACGTCACGGCACCGTGATGTTGACGCTGCTTCGCTCTGATTGGAGGTTTTCAGCTGACAGCGCGCTCAGAAACTGATTCTGCTGTAGGTTGAAAATCCCTGCGCCTCAGCACGCCTGCGGACGCTTGCGGGAGCCCCCTCTCAGGGCATCCTCATTGAGGATGACGGGGCTCATCGCGGAGCGTCGGCACAGCTCAGCGCTGACTGTCCTTCTATGGACTCAGCCTTAGGGTTTCATTTTTCTAATAGTCAAACCATAAGTGTGTCTGCATTATATGTAACTGAGTCATATCATAAGTGTATCTGCATTATATGTAACTGACAGTCATATCATAAGTATATCTGCATTATATGTAACTGATAGTCATATGATAGTGTATCTGCTTTATGTAAAAATGATATTCATATCAAAGTGGTCTGCATTATATGGTAACTGATAGTCCTATCATAAGGTATCTGCATATATGTAACTGAGTCATATCATAAGTGTATCTGCATTATATGTAACTGAGTCATATCATAAGTGTGTCTGCTGTAACTGATAGTCATACACATAAGTGTATCTGTATTATGTATCTGCATTATATGTAACTGATAGTCAATCAAGTGTATCTGCATTATATGTACTGATAGTCATATCATTACGTGTATCTGCATTATATGTAACTGATAGTTCAATGATAAGTGTATCTGCATTTATGGAAACTGATAGTCATATCATAAGTGTATCTGCATATAGTAACTGATAGTAATATCATTAAGTGTATCCTGTATTATATGTATCTGCCATATATGTAACTGATAGATTCATATCATGTGTATCTGCATTATATGTAACTGATAGTATCCATAAGGGTATCTGCATTATATGTAACTGATAGTCATACCATAAGTGTATCTGGATTATTGTACTGCATTATATGTAACTGATAGTCATATCATAAGGGAATCTATTGATGATTACCATATGTAATGTAATATGTCATATCATAAGTGTATCTGCATTATATGTAATGTAGTAATACAGAAGTGTATCTGCATTATATGTAACTGATAGTCATATCATAAGTGTATCTGCATTATATGTAACTGAGTCATACCATAAGTGTGTCTGTATTATATGTAACTGATAGTCATATCATAAGTGTATCTGCATTATATGTAACTGAGTCATATCATAAGTGTGTATGCATTATATGTAACTGATAGTCATATCATAAGTGTATCTGCATTATATGTAACTGAGTCATATCATAAGTGTATCTGCATTATAAGTAACTGATAGTCATATCATAAGTGTATCTGCATTATATGTAACTGATAGTCATATCATAGGTGTGTCTGCATTATATGTAACTGATAGTCATACCATAAGTGTATCTGTATTATATGTAACTGCATTATATGTAACTGATAGTCATATCATAAGTGTATCTGCATTATATGTAACTGAGTCATATCATAAGTGTATCTGCATTATATGTAACTGATAGTCATACCATAAGTGTATCTGTATTATATGTAACTGATAGTCATACCATAAGTGTATCTGCATTATATGTAACTGATAGTCATACCATAAGTGTATCTGCATTATACAGTATGTGAAAAGCTTCCTTTTTTGAGCGCATTACTAAATATTTTAATAGTATTAGGTCAGATTAAATGATGGAAGATAAATGAATATAGATATTATATTTAATATAGTATACTCTCCGTAATATTGCTATCACTTTTGTGGCATTAATACTAAATGAGAAAGTTTTATACAAATGTTCGCATACTGTTTATATAATATATACAATGCTCACGATGGTAACATTGTTTAAAGAAAAGAACACACAAACACATACATTACTGTGAAAAAAAAAAAAAAATATATATATATATATATATATATATATTCTGTTTGATTTACCAACACTGACAACACAGCCTATTTATTAATAAGCCTTGTGAGCTCTCACCACATTCATTGTCACAAAATACAATGAATATTACATTTACTTGTCTATTTGTAAATTTGATACAAGCACAGTGCATTTTCCTATTTACTACTAATCATACCTTGGCTAAATGTGCGGACGCTTTAAAACACCCTGTAACGAAATAGTCCCCAATATATTTTTATACTAAAATCAAGCCTCTTACTGGCAACTGCATTAAAAAAGCACAGAATGTGTATTGAACATTGATGCAAACGGATTACAAAAATATTGCTACATGAATAGCTGCTAAACAAATATTGTTTCAGTTCTGCATTCAATCCCTGACATATGAATTCTTATAAGTTGTTGATTAAATTGTGTCATAAATGTAGGGATAGGCACTGATATGAAATTTCACCACGTTGGCACATAGGATACAGTACATTTTACAGTCATGCTTGTCAAAGGAAGTTCACAATGAACTTCCGCAGATCTTATCGCAGATACAAATATGAGGTTTACCATGAAGTGCTAACCTCAGCTGATAGACTATACAGCAAGATGCTGCAATTATCTCCATAGTGCATAGAGCAGTCCTCAAGGGCCACCAACCAACAGGTCAGGTTTTAAGGATATCCCTGCTTCAGCACAGGTGGTTCAATCAGTGGACCTTGAGGACTGGAGTTGGCCGCCCCTGGCATTGAGCAAACGTTCCATCTGTGCCAATCAGTATACAATTTGTTATGAATTTCTTACACATGACGCATTGATCCATCGAGCAAAGATTTTTTATGACACTGAGACAAGAAACCTGCATTATTTACAGATGCGAACGTTGGCAGATTCGTCATATTACTGCGCTGAGCAACTCCGCCACTCACAGCTAAAAAACATTTCCCAAGTCTCCTACTGATGCAAGTCAAAGCAGGTTGGGGGCAAACATCCTGGCACACTGATGCAAATAGATGGAACATAAACTGATGCTAAGAGCGTCGGTTCTGACGCTTGGATACATATTCTTGTGATGTCATCAGAGGGGGGAGCCACACAGGCCCAGGGTGGAGGTGACCGTCATCTGACAATTTTAAAGTCCCCACTGAAATGAAAAAGTAAACTTTCATAGAAACCAGTGAAATACTTGCTTCTAAGATGTAATACCTCCTAGCACCAAAGTGAAAAATTAGCAACAGCAGTTAAAATATAAGGACTTCCCTTTTAGTGACAGATACCATTTTTTTTAAAATTATATATAAAAATTCAAATGACGATTAGGCAATTACATTATAATTTTTTTTTTTTACTTTATTTTTATTACATTTTCAAATCTAGATGAATGTGGGTATGCAGAAAAGAAAGGAAATGGTACAATTATCATTGCCAGTAGTATTAAGCTGATATTTAACAGTAAATAGTTGACACTCATTTGGCGCTGCGTTGCCATGGCGACGCGTCACCGAAGACAAGGTAAGAAGTTGCAGAGGCTTCACACGTTCCCCGGTCATTAATTTAAATGCCTTGGGGGAAGAGCGCGGGGCCGCTGCAACCGTTGCGCCCCCCCCCTTAAAAATGTTTCACCCCCCCACCCCCAGTTTGTATCTGTGAGTGTGTGTCTTACCTTTTCCGTAGCAGGTCCTCTCCTGTAGCGTTGCGTCGTCATGACAATGCGGCGCCACATGCCACGTGACGTCCGTTGCCATGACAACATGGTGTCCGGCGACATCGCGTGATCATGACAACAATGCGTTGTGATGCCCCCCAGCCTACAGGACCTAAGTGAAATAATGCCAGTGACATCAATTTGAGTGATTGGTGCCTTTTTTATACCACAATCTGAAACATATACTGTAAGTATTTGTAAATCATTACATAGAGTTAGTTGTAAACATGGCACGCTGAGATTTGGGAGGAGTTTCATTTCCCCCTGGCTGCTCCCTTTGGTCTGATGTCACTGTGTGCTCAACAAAAATTGCACATCAAGCCCACTTTCTTCACCTCCCTTTATCTTGATTGCTTCTATGATAAGGACAGGGTGGGTGGGATACGGGTGGAAAGAACCCTTCATTGACAAACACTCCCCCATTAAGAGGTCCCTAAAAATGTAATTTGTAATACAGTTCAACAAAAAGGGAAGCAGACAAAGCTTAGCTATTCGGACGGTTAGAGTTGTTCGGGGAAGCCAATTAGACTGTTACATTTCTTTATAAAAGATTTCTTTTCTGGACGGCTATTTCCACAATACGGCAAACTTTAAAAAAAACAACTAAAAAACAGGGCTGAAAAAAAAATATTCTTAATATTCCAAATATATAATAGAGATAAAAGTTTTATGCATTTAGGTCAAATGCATATAACTAAAAGCTCACACTTTGATCTGAAAGATCAATACTATTAGTGAATAGCGTTGAGTATATAGCAGCAACATTACAAGAAATGCGTATGATACTTGCCATTTTTCTAAGTATATCTTTAGGAACACATTTTCTGAGGGTTAGGTATGAGTAAACCTACCAAATTAATGCAAGTATAGTCTTAGTGATTTTAACAAGCTATTTACACCGTCTACAGGTATAGCCGTAATCTCCTACAGGTCTGTGCAAACCAGGACTTTATCCCGGGTAAAGCAGGATGCTTCATGGCGTTAGGTATACAGGATACAAAAATGGGTAGAGGGAGAGAAAATAAAATGAATAAGCTATTTTATTTATATAAAAAAAATTACCAGGAAGTAATACATTGAGAGTTACCTCGTTTTCAAGTATGTCCTGGGCACAGTTAATGACAGATACGTTAAATGAACAGAGGTTATACATTATGTTTAGAGACATTTCATGTACAGTTGGAGATCATATATGTATGTTATAGGCGCATGTAACAGTTACTTACAGACCAGATTAAAATGTGAGGCAGCTGATGTCTTGGAAGAACTTAGACTGGTGGCAGCTTTGAGGGTATTGGATTGCGTTTTCTGGTACAGATGTAGCAGACGTTATTGATCCTGTTAGCGCGACGCATTGCGTTTAAAAAAAAAGTTACATATAATATGCGTTAAGAAAATGTCACGCACGTTGTTACTATATGTTCCAATAAAGCTGTGTTAAATCCCATGTCACATATAGAGCCAGCGTCAGCGCAATGCGTCGTGTTACCGGCAGCTATAATGTCTGCTGCATGTGTAAGGCTTCTGCTGCTTATAGTCCCAGTTTAGAAGCTCAGAGACGCTGCCCATTAGGTTAGTATGTAGGATTGCCTCTTTCAGTGAGAAATGAAGTGCTATGAACCTCATCAATGGATGAAGGCTGCAATCATCTCTCTTACCCAGGGAAATCAGATAGGAATACAGAGACTGAGCCTTTCCCCGCCTCCCGCAAACCCTTCTGATAATGAAATGTAAGTGTACTTGAGATTTTCATGCTACTCAAATCATTGCTCTGGTGTCTGGTCGTATATTTTAGGAATACTCGTTTCTTACAATCACTTGAACTTTCAAGATAATTAAATGAGAATCTCTATAGGCAATGGGCAACAAAATCACACATTTGTTTCTCAAGTGTGTCGGGGACGATTTACAGATGATATTCACGCTATTTTCATATGCTGCTCGCACTGTGCAGAAGGAATCAGAAGGGAGATTTTCCGTAGGATGCAGAGAGGTCGTTTCTTTCCTACACACAAAGCTGTGACCCGGAATCTAGCTGAGTTATTTATCAAAGTCTTCTGGCTGCAAAACTACTGCACCAGATTTATTCCAGATAAACAAAACCAATGAGATTTTCCTGGTTGATGAATCTGGGGACTTAAATAAATGAGCCCCAGGTTGTCCGTGTATGACAGGATTCTTCAGCCAGCTTTCCAAAGGGGCCAGATAAAAAAACAAAAAAAACAAAACACACATTGGGGGCTATGTACAAAAGTAAAAAAAAAGGGGCAAATCCTAGAAATTGGTCTGAAAAGCCTCGATTACCTTCTGCTTGCGTCGATTGACATTTGTGAGGGTGCTCGTCATGCAGTAACTTCAGCGTAAGAGCCTGTGGTAGCTAAGGCTGCGGCTAGGGTGATGCTGAGCGGGCGCGTGCGCTCGCCGTGATAAAACACATTGCAATGTGGCCAGTGTGAGCGCGCGCCTGCGCATACCCGTGAGCGCACAGCGCTCAGCTGCTTGCAGAGACAAGTAAATTTGTTTCTGCCGCGTCATGTGAGCGGTTCGCCCAATGATGTTATGGCCGCGCCCCCCGACATGCCCCCACACGTGCGCAACTAGCTGGCCAGGAATCGCATGGCCAAGCAGAGTGCATGACGTCACAGCAGCAGAAACCTATTTACTTCACAGAAAAGGGGCGTGTCTCTGGGGGGGTGTCTACTTTTGCCCTGACGCAAAGCGAATACTTAATATGACACTTTTGTTTTGCCCGTTTGTTTACTGCCACGTCCGAGGTGATGGTAGTGTGTAATATTCCTTGAAACATTAGCTTGGCATCAATTTGGTAAGTACGTTAATTATCAAGCATTTGTTTGGATAACATTTTCAGAGAAACTGTTTGATTAAAGTATAAAATACATATTTAACATAATGTTTTTTGTTAGGAACTTAAATAAGTCTATGTATAAATGATGATATATTTATATATAAGATATACATCTCTATCAGGCATGTAATATAGTTATAGATTTATTTATATATGTAACGGGTATTCCTTATCTGATCGACCCACCCAATCTCATATTGGCCCCTGTGGTCTATCCAGCCCCCATTACATGGTCATGTCTGGTGTTGCACCTGTTGTAAACAGGACTCCTGAGTCTCCCGCATGATGGTGTTCGGGGATTGTCAACCCAGACAGGCAGCTGAGGTAGTGTGTATGAGTCCTACCTATATCACGTGCAGCGCCTCCACCTCATCAGGATCTCTGCGGGGCAGGGAGATGGTTCTGATGAGGAACTTCTCTGTGGTGCCATCCTCTGTAGAGTAACTCCAGACTCACACATGAGGGTATCTTTTATCAAGAGCATATTTATTGTTCGTATATGGGCCAGCTGCCCCTCACAGCCAGCTTCTTAGCCGCACGTCGATCTGCTGTCCCTTTGAAAGGTACGCCCTCCCAATGGAGTGGGATCCCCTCTCCCCGTAGGGAGATCACCCCTGTGCCAGGTCCCTGGACACAGTGTAGGCCTTGTTGCTTGTTAACCTTGAACTGGGCCACTAGTTACTGCACTAGTGGGCCCCGCACTCTCAAGTCTCAACCCAGACTTGTTCCTTTGTCCAACCAACTAACTTTGGGCAGTGCAGTGCCTTATATACCTCAGGAAAACAGGCACATCTCTGATGTCACTAACTGTGGACTCAGAGTATGTAGCCACTCCCTTCCATACATATGACACCTCACCAGGGTGTGAGGGCAAACCTCCATGATTACATCTGGCAACCCTGTAACTTACCAGGTTTACTGCCAGCATGAGAGAAATGCAGACCTTTTACAGCATGGCACATATATTATATATATAATATATATATTATAATATATATATATAGATAAATATATATATATATATATATATAATATATATATATATATATATATATATATATATATATATATTATATATCTATGAGAGAAAAAGAGAAAAAAACAGGCGCACACCTAGTGCATTAAGTAAAACAAACATTTTATGGAACATTAAAAGACAAATGCCCACTCACAAATCAGAAGATTAAGAGCATTATGAGATTGGCCCTCATAAGCCACTGGCAGCGTCTCAATCAGCAATGGAGTCTTCTCCTACACACGTTTGTGCGCATCGCTTCGACGAAATGACGTCCTCCCGGCGTGTGTCCCGCAACAGGAAATCCCTCCAGGAAACAAGGACTGTGTCTGCTTCGTTCTTGCTGTTGTACCACCAGAGATAGTGGAAATCTGCCAGCTCCTTCTTGTATGGCTTGCCGCTCTCAATGTTGCATCCACAATATACTGTGTTCAGTGGGAAAGTGCCTCCTCCGTCTCAGCCACGCCCTACGCGTTTCGTCATCAAGGATGACTTCATCAGGGGATATATATATACAGGTCTCTTCTGTTTCATTTCAACTGATTCACTACTGTGGCTAATAATTAGGATTGCTTGAGGTCACACTGCGTTCCTGCAATCAATTAAAGGTAATATTGCATTTAGAAAGTGCAATATAAATTAGGGACAAGCGCAGTGACTAGTCTATTTACGTAAAAAGCATGGGTTAGCATGTAGGTGTGAACGCTAAAAAGTACTTTAAGTAAATAGCCCCCCCCCCCCAGGAGTAGAAGCGCACAAGTGTATTACACTGTAATTATTTGATCCTTTTTGATATTTAAATACTTAAAAAATGACTATTTTGACATTTTGCACATTTTTACACTACTTTAAATAGCATGTGAGTTTTGGTGTGAAAGACTGCACTTAGCTGCCTAAGCAACTATCGAACAGGCAGAGGCCCTCAGCATGGGGCTGCTATCTGCATACAGGCTGGGGGCTGGCCACAGCTTGGTCCTGGGTCGGACGGAGCCCGGGGAGGGTTCAAAGGAGGTTGGCACCCCGGGGGTCCATCCGGCAGTTTAATGTAGTTTTTGTGCCCATATTTTGCAGTTGGGAGACTATGATACACGACACCCCAGGTTCCTCTGGAAAGTGTCGTGCTCTATGGGAGAGAAGTGCCCCTCTTCTGTCCACGCTTTGGTTTTGAGGCGAGTGGCTCTGAACTTGGGGGGGAGACAATACGCTATTCTGTACCTGCTCAAACCGGGTTACTCAGCAGAAATGTCATATGCAGGGGGATTCTGAGTAACAGATGGTAGCTTTGCCCCGTCCTCAGTCACACACATACCCCGAAGCATTATGGCCCAGATTTAGAAAACGATGCCATGCCGTAAGTAAGGGCATTTTATTTAAATGGGCCGTAAAGGTTCCTTACAGTTTAGCACCGCTTTGTAAATATGGCCCTAAGCCTCAAAGAGAGAGTTATGTACCACAGCCCAGTTGCAAAGCGGGGGCAAAAATACAGCAACAACCTTACACCAGATGTATCAAGGAAAAAGGTCCCACAGAATACAATGGCATGTTTGGCTTTGATAAATATGGTGCACTTTGTTGCTCTCGTTTTGCAGACGGAAAACTTTTCTAACAAGTCTCCTGACAGCAAAACCAGGTTGAAAAAAAATGGCATTAAAGTAATCAAGAAAGAACGTTCCTATTAAAATCAATGGTAATTTCGACTCTGATTAATAATAAGTGTTTTTGTCCCAATTTTTGCAGGCAAGAGACTTTGATAACTTTGCTTGAACTTTTTTTTAAAATTAATTTCCTAATACTATTTTTGATACTACTTTGTGCCCCAGTTTTCCAGCCAGGAGACCTTGATACATACTCCCAGCCCCAAATGACTTCCTTATTGTGTGAAAATGTCACACAATAATTGTGGTTTATGCACATATTAAAATACTCCTCTGGTAATTAAAAGAAAGGTATCGACGTTAAAAGGTAAGATGATGAGCTTGTTAAGATATATACGTTTGCTTTGGCTGTTACTATCAGGGAGGAGCTGGCAATAAAAGCTAAACAAATGATTCATTCTGCTTTAATTCCCCCTTCACATGGTAAATGAGGCGTGTACAATACAAGGTCGGCAGTAATACAGAGCAACACAATAGGGTCTATTAATCAAAGTCTCCAGGCTGCAAAAACGGGTGAAAAAACAGCCTCCAATGTAGCAAAGAAAATAATGCCATTGAACGCGGTTGTGTGAGAGAGCATTTATTTAAACGTCTGATCAATACATTTGCACTTGGATTGCCCCAGATTTGAAGCTGGGATACTTAGGTAAGAAGCCGCCAAACTCGGCAGTTCTTTGCATAAGGATTGAGAATAAATAAAGATGAGACCAGGACGGTTATTCATTAGACTGCGATAGTGCCAATCAGGACGCTATTGCATTGAAGCTGCCATTGAGGTCAATGGGAGTCTCCTTGCGACAGTGCCCTGATCGTCACTATCGCAGTTTAATGAATGACCCCCTGGTCCCCTCAGGACTCGCAGAGCTGATGCAAGGAACACCACAAAGGAAGTTATATACAGATATAGCAACACTGACTCCTCGCTGCCGCGACCACAGTGGTCGTGTTACCGGACGATTAAGGCTGAGGGAGGTCCCATTCAGGAGCATGGAGCCCCGCAGTGCGATCGCGGCAAACATTATCCTCTGCGCCGCTGACTTTTGTTTCCTTGTCCGTGGCACAGAGGACAATAAGGCTCCGGCCCCAGTCCTCCCGGCTGCACGCGCGCCTGGCGGCGCGTGCAGAGACTACAGCCGAGATCGGCGGTCTGTAGGGGAGCTCTAGGGGAGCACGGGGGGCGGGGCCATGATGGGGCATATCTGCCCCGCCATTGGCTGCGCGCCGACCACATGACCGCATCGCTGCACAAGAAGATAAAATTGACTTCCCGTACGCGTCACAGCGCTTTGCGCGCCCACACACAGCCACTGGGGCCTGCCCAATAGAGGGTTGTGCTGTGCTGTGTGGCTCGCACGCCGTAGTGTGCGCCGCCGTGACCACTGGGGACTCAGCCTAAGTCTTGTTACAGCTGTATCAAACCTGTAACACAACAAATAATAAACTTAAAATTGAATACATCCTTTGATAGTGCTGTCTGTGAAAGTTCTCCGCATTGCCAGGAGGCAGACGCGGGTTAAAAGAATAGCAAAATAACAGTGTCGCTGACACACACCAGTTCACAATGCTTCTCAGCGTTCATTATCGGGGTAACATCGGACTTCATACATTAAACTTCAATGTGAGTTTCCATGCACCAATCAGCATTATTGCAGCTCTATGAATAATCCTCACAGTCTCCAAGGCGAATCAATGAAAAAAATCCCATCTAAAGTTCCCTGAGGTGTGGTTAGTTTGAAGGGGCTACTGTATGTTTCAAAGGGATATTAAAACAAATAAGAGGGTGTAACAGGGGACTTATCCCTGTTCAGTAATGTGCCTTTAATCTAGCAGTGTGGTAGTTAATTACTAAACACCACCTGCCTGATTAGATTGCTTACAAAAGCCTGCCTTTGAGATAGGAAGTGACTCCTTAGCTCTGACTGAGAGCTGACCTTTGGAGACAGCACATGTCTTGAGCTCTGCCCAGCATAGCTGATTGCAAGACACCAAACAAGACTTCTAAACCTGGATGCTGATATTTTCTGTGCACGCACAGGTGCGGTTCCAGGAGAGCAGAGAAGCTTACTCTACAGCAGCTAACAGATAAGACTTTCATTATTAAGAGACTGCTTATATCTGCTTATTTTCATGCTATATGTTTGGGGCTGGGAGAAATGCTTGACTAAGGGAGATGTGAATAAATTGCATAGTGTTTCACTAGAAATACTCCCAAGTGAATAGAAGCTTTGTCGTCCCCCCCCCCCCCTGTGTTTGGATAATTTCCTGATGAAAAGGAACAGGCACAATAAAGCCTATTATAATTTCACATTATAAAGAGTCCTAATTGTGTACCTCTGTGAACGTCCGTCTACAGAGGGTTTAATATCCGTATTTCATATATGTGATATTACTAACCTGGAAGAATCAGATATCAAGTGCGTACCGATATAGCCAACTTTATTCCAAGTCACTGCTGATTCACAACAATGGCCACTTCTCCCGTTGCCATGGGCAGCCAAAACGTTGGCTACATCTGTATTTTACATAAAGTTGATATCTCCAATGTTGATTCAGAGGGGCAATTCCACATAGGACCTTAATACGTGATTTGTTTAATGGTTTAACTCTAAGTGCCCTTAAATGACATCAAACAAACCAAATTATTTTTACATTTATTTTTCAATGACTCCCTCTGTTTTATTTACTATGTGGAAGGGGCGGTGGTCTATCTTGTTTTTTAACCCCATTAAAAAGGTAATTTGATTCATGCGCACTCCGTAGCTGTTATATGACCAAACAGAAATGGGATAAAGAGAGATAAGGGCAGTAACACCCACCCTAAACTTTGTATTACGATGTTGACGGACTGCTGTTTCTTGCATTGGCTCTGCCCCAGTTTTGCAGCCGGGGAATTTTAGTAAATAGAACCCAAAGTATTTTTGTTGATTTAGCACCAGCAATAAAGATTATTGGTAACAACAGGATTTAAGTCTGCCAACTGCAAAACTGGGGCAAAAGCAGAGCCAAAAGCAGCACTATATAAAAAGAAAAAAAGGAGTCCTATTGAAACCAATGGGACATTATCCTCTCATAATTCCGCTGTTATGCTTTTGCCCCAGGATTGCAGCCGGATTATTCTCCCATGTGCTTTGGAAGGGGCTTTGGAAGGGGAATGTTTTGGGGGCCTATTTACTAAAGTCTCCTAGCTGCACATTTGGGGCAAAACTATTGCAAAGATGTGCACCCGATGTAGCAAAGAAAAAACTGCAATTTCTTCTAATAGAATTACTTTGCTTTGATAAATAGGGTGCTTTTTTTTGCACTTGTGTTTGACCCAAATGTTGAAGTCGGGACACTTTTGTAAAGGACACCTTAATGTGTGACCTTATGAGGTTACTCATCCAGTTCTGTTACAGGGTAACACAACCATACGGGCGTTAACATCCATTCAAGTCAATCGGAGTTAAAGCAGCAATCCTTCCCAGACTCCTGTGTGAGTTTAACTCATCTGTTTGTATCTTGCCCCCTGAACATGTCCTGATTTTTTGATTTTCTTAATAACTAGCTTCTGATGTTACCACAGTAATCATTAGACCACAGTGGGCTCTGGGGAGAGCTCCATTTTGACCTGCTGGACATTTCACACGCTTATATCTCCTGAAAGAAGCATCAGATGTAAAAAACAAAAGACAGCCATGGAAGGGAAGAATAATATCACTCAATAAGGCATGTGCTTTTTGCTCATTTTCGAGAGATCGAGTTTTGCACTCTTATAGATCTGTCCAGATGAGGAGACTCCTCTTCCGTTAGTGTCATCAGTGGTGTGGTCATGTGATTACTCCTGACCCTTTTTTCTTTTACATGGATGGGAAACAGAGTTCACAGAGCTAAATAGCTTTAATTTCAGCCTAGGTGACCCCCTGGTTCCAGACATACATACCTGTAAAGATAGCGCACAGTACCTCCAAAACTACAGAACAAGTTTGCCTTACGTGACCAAAACGCTGAGACAGTGGTCATGTACAAATGCGGAGTTCAGTATTGGATTCGGGTCCACTAGGACTTGAATATGGACTGAAGGTGTCATGCAGGGAGATGCTGCAGGTGTCACGCAGGGAGATGCTGCAGTTGTCAAGCGGGAGGGAGATTGATGTGTGAAAGCTGAGTGGGTGTCACGCCGGGGAGGCGGGAGATGTGTGGGTGTCACCCCGGAGATGATGTGGGGGTCGGTCGGGAGAGCTTTGAGATGCTGGGGTGTGTCACGCGGGAGATGCTGTGTGGTATGGCTGGGGTCGTCCACTCCGGGAGTATCTGTGCGAACAGATGTCGCGGGTGTATCACGGAAGATGCCTGTGTAAGCTGCTGGGTGTCCCTTGCCGGGATATGTGTGGGAGAGCCTGCGGGTCTAACGTCCGCGGGATCTGTGGGAGATTTGGGGGGTCAACCGAGAGGGGGTGCTCGGAGATGCTGCGGGTGTCCATTCCCAGGAGATGCTCGTCAGGGAGATCGTTGCGGGGATGCTGCGTCCTCCGGGAGATGAGCTGTGGGAGATGCTGCGGGGTTCCAGTCATTCTTCCGGGAGATGCTGTCGGGGTGTCACGCCGGGAGAGGATGCTTGGGAGATGCGGTAGATGATGCGGGAGGATGTTGTGGGAGAAATGGAGCGGTGCAACGGGTCCGGCCGTGAGCAGTTGGGGAGATGGCTCGGGGTTTGTATCGAGGAGATGCGAGGGTTTTGTCAAGCCGGGAGTATGCTGTGGTTATGCTGCGGGTTGTCACGCCGGGAGTATGTGTGGTTGCTGGCGGGTGTCATCTCAGGAGATCGTGGAAGATGCTGCAGGTGTCACTCCGGGAGAGCTGTGGAGATAGATGCTGGGGGTGTCACTCATGGGAAGATGCTGTGGGAGATGCTGCGGTCTACTACCGAAGATGCTGTGTAAGAGACTCCGGTGTCACTCCGTCCGGGAGATGCTGGGGAGTGATCTGGCGGGTCTCACTCCGGGAGATGCGGTGTGGAGAGGATTTGCGGGTGTCACGCCTGGCGGAGATGCTGCGGTGGTCACGCAGCAGGGAATGCGTGTGAAGATGACCCGGGTTGTAACCTCCGGGAGATGCTGTGGGACGATGGCGGCGGGTGTCACTCTGGGGAATATGCTGTGGGAGATGTGTCGGTTTGTACGGAAGAATTGGGAAGATGTGCGTGGTGGGAGAGCTTGGGATGCTGACGGGTGTAAACGCTCGGGAAGATCTCTGGTGGGAGAGATGCTGCGGGTGTCACGGTTCCATTGGGAGATCTGCGTGTGTGTCTAAGGAGATGTGAGGCTGCGGGTCTCACTCCGGAAGATGCTGTGTAAGATGTCCGGGCTTCCGGTAAGATCTTGAGCGCGTCGGCTCGGAGATGCTGTGGGGAGATGCTGCGGGTCGTCACCCGGGAGATCTTGGGATAGCGGAGATTGTGTAGAGTGGGTGTACAGCTCCGGGAGTATGCTGTGAGTAGTGCGTCGGTGTCAAGTCTGAGATGAGGATGGGATATGCTAGCGGGTGGGCTAGGCGGGAGGTGGCTGTGGGAGATGCTGGGGGTGTTGTCATCTGATGTGGGAGATGTGGGGAAGTGTGGGAGATGCTGCGCGGTGCACGCAGGGAGTGCTTGTGGAGACTCTGCGGGTGTAACTCGGGGAGATGCGTGGAAGAAAGGCTGCGGGTCTCCTACCGGAAGATGCTGTTAAGATGCTAGGGTGTCACTCCGGGGAGTGCTGGGGAGATTGCTTTGGGGATGCGGGTCTCACTCGGGAGTGCGTGGGAAGATGTTTGAGGTGTCACGACGGGACCTTATGCTGGGGTGTAACGCCAGGAGATGCGTGTGTTGTAAGATGCTCCGGGTGTAAATAAGGGAGATTGATTGGGGAGCTGAAGCGAGGGGTTTGCGTGCAATCATGGGAGATGATGTGGGAGAGGACTGCGGGTCGTAAGCCGGGACGATGATGTGGGAAGAGCTGCGGGGTTGTCTCTGGGAGATGTGGGGAGATGCTGCGGGTTGTCACGCCGGGAGGATGCGGTGGGAGATGCCTTCTTTGTATGTTTTTTGGTTTTTTTTTTTTTTTTTTGTCACTCCGGGAAGATGCTGTGGGGATGCTGGGGTGTTGTTGTTACTACGGGAGAGGATGTGGAGGAGATGGAAGATGCTGCGGGTGTTGTAGCTCGGGAGTGCTGGGGATGCTTGGGTTTGTCACGACAGAATGATGCTGTGTAAGATGCTCCGGGTGTCACTCCGGGAGATGCTGTGGGAGATGTGAGGGTGTCACTCCGGGAGATGCTGTGGGAGATGCTGCGGGTTGGTCCATACCCGGCGAGATGCTCGGGTTGTCACGCCGGGAGCAAGATGATTGAGGGTGGGTGTCACGGGGAGAGGAGATGCTTTGGGAGATGCTTGCGCGTGTTGTCACTCCAGGAGATGGCTGGGTTGTCACGCAGGCGTGAGATGTATGTGGTGAATGTGCAGGGTGTCACTCCGGGAGATTCTGTGGAAGAAGATGCTGCGGTGTCAATCCGGAAGCATGCTGTGGAGGATGCCTGGGTGTATGGCTCGGGAGATGTGTGGGGTGCG
The DNA here is from genome assembly GCA_036426205.1 of Ascaphus truei. Classification (NCBI taxonomy): domain Eukaryota; kingdom Metazoa; phylum Chordata; class Amphibia; order Anura; family Ascaphidae; genus Ascaphus; species Ascaphus truei. Next base: position 284,771,833 of record CM071567.1, read on the forward strand.
GTTCTTCACTCCGGGAGATGCTGTGGAGATGCTGCGGGTTCCAACTCGGGAGTGCTGTTTGTAAGTGCTCTGGGTGTCACTCCGGAGATGCTGTGGGAGATGCTCGGGGTCCACACGGGAGATGGTGGGGAGGATTGATGAGGGGTGTTAATAAGGGAGAGGCGGTGGGAGATGAGAAGGGTTCAATCGGGATGATGCTGGTGGAGATGATGGAGGGTATACATAAGGGAGATGATGTGAGTGTGGGAGATGTGGAGGGTGTAAAGCCGGAGATTGCTGCGGGTGTTCGCTCACGGGAGATGCTGTGGGTGCACGCCAGGAGATGATGTTTGTAAAGATGATACGGGTTGCTAACTCGGGAATGCTGTGGGAGATGTGAGGGGTTGTGTCACTCCAGGAGATGCTGTGGGAGATGCTGCAGGTGTCACTCCGGGAGATGCTGTGGAAGATGCTGCGGGTGTCATCAGGAGATGGCGAGTGTCACGCCGGGAGATTAGTGCTGTGGAAACACGCTCGGGTGTCACGCCGGGAAAGGAAATGGCCTGTGGGAGATGCTGAGGTGTCATCCGGGAGATGCTGGGGAGAGGCTGCTGGGTTTTTGTCACGCCGGGAGAGGCGGAGGGGGAGATGCTGCAGTGTTCAAGCACGGGAGAAGATGGGAGAGGCGGGAGATGATGGAGCCCCGTACGATGATGGCGAGTGTACCCGGGGATGCTGTGGAACACGCTGCGTTTGTGTGGTATACGCGGGAAATGTCTGCTTTCTTTTTTTTTGTGGGAGAAAGATGTGCGGGTCACGCCGGGAGAAGGAGAGCTGTGTGATTGATGATTTTTTTTTCGTCGTTTTTTTTTGGTTTTTGTCTTGTCACGCGGGAGATGCTGTGCTGTGGGAGGATGCTGCAGGCGTCAGCCGGGAGTGTGTGTGAGGATGTTGGGGTTGTACGCCGGGAGATGCTGTGGGAGATGCTGCGGGTGTCACTCCGGGAGAGATAGAAGATGCGGTGGGTTTTATGGGGTAACTGTCTTTGTTTTTTGGTATTTTGTTATGATGTGAAGAGGCTGTGGGAGAGATGATGCGGGTTGTGTCTATTTTTTTTTTTTGTCACTCTTGTGGAGATTGTTTTTTTTTTGGTTTTTGGTGTTTACAGCCGTGTTTATTTTTTTTTATTTGTATTTGCGGTTTTCTGTTGGAGATGCTTTTGCGTGAGTCACTCGTTAGAGCTTTTTTTGTGTGGGATGTGATTATTTTTGTATGCGGCGGGTGTGGTTTGTATATTATTTGTTTGGGAGATGTTTTTTTTTTGGTTTTTTTTGTGAATTTATTGCTGCGGGTTGTACTCCGGGAGAGCGGGAGTGTGTGGGAGATGTGGTGTTTTTTTCTGTGGTACGCGGATGAGCGTGGGAAGCTGGGGAATGCTGGGGAAGAGTGGGAGATGCTGCGGGTGTCACGCTGGGAGATGTTGTGGAAGATGCAGCGGGTGTCACGCGGGCGATGTTGATGTGGGAGATGCGCGGTGTAAAGTAATCCTCTCTAATTTTTCAATTAACCTCTTTTTTTGATGTTCACCTCTTTTTGTATTTTTTTTTTTTTTTTTTTTCCCCCCCCCTTCCTGAGAGATGAGTGGGGAGATGCTTGAAGGTGTCACTCGGGAGAGCTGCAGGTGTAAGCAGGGAGATGCTTGGGGCAGATGATTGCGGGTTGTCACTCCGGGAGATTAGATGCTGTGGGAGAAGATGCTGGGGATTTGTAACGGAGGGAGATGATGTGGGACATGATGCGGTTTGTAAATCGGGGGAGATGCTTGTGGAGATGTGAGGGTTGTCACGAAGGGAGAGGAGTGTGGGAGATGAGGAGGGTTATGGTGTACTCGGGGAGATGAGGGGGAGCTATCGCATGCAGGGTGTAAATAAGGGAGATGCTGAGAGCGTGTAAAGAAGGTTGAGATGAGGGAAACAAAGATCAGGCGTTGTGTACGGCGAAATGACTGTGGGAGAGATGCGGGTTTTTAAGCAGGGTAGATGATCCGGTGGGGCATGATGCGGGTGTAATAGGGAGATGTGTGGGAGATCGATGAGGGTGTTGTATGAAGGGAGTGACCTGTGGGACGATTGCTGAGCCGCGCCCTCGCCCTCAATCAGGGAGATGCTTGTGGGATTGGATGATGCGGGTTGTCCGCGGGGGAGGGATGTTGTGGGAAGATGCTGCGTGGTTCTCTCGCTCACGCGCCCCCGGGGAGATGATTGAGGTTGTCACGAAGGGAGATGATGTGAAGATTTGCACGGGTTTTTTGTCACACATGGAAATGCGGCAGGGTCACACCGGGGAAAGCTGAGGGTGTCCGCAGGCGAGATGCTGGCCCGGGTGTCACGCCGGAAGATGCAGGGGTGTTCTGCAGAGATGCGCGGGGGGGTTGTCACGCCCGGTTCCCCGAAGACACGACAGCCCGGGGTCACACCAGGGAGATGCGGACTCCAAGTTGTCACACCGGGGAAGATGCTGAGGGTGTCACGCAGGGAGACAGAAGGTGTAGGAGGGGATTGCAGGGGGATCCGGCAGGAGATGCTGTGTTGAACACGGGAGTGCTGCTGGTCACGCCGAATATGCAGCGGTGTGTCACGACGGGAGGATGCCTGTGGGGATGCTGCGGGTTTTTGTCACCGGGAGAGCTTGGGGCGTCACTCAGGAATGATGTGGGAGTATGAGGGTTGTTAACTCAGGGAGATGCTGTGTGTGAGCCATGCGGCGGGTGTCACGCTGGGAGATTCGGGACAGGGATGGTGATGGAAGAGACTGGGGTGTCACGAGATCGTGGAGAGATGATTGGTGGGTATTGTCATCTTCGGGCTGTTAGGCTCAACAGCGGAGATGAGTGGGAACTGCTGGGGCTTACTCAGGGAGAGATGCTGTGGGAGATGCTGCGGGGGTGCTGTCTCAGCAGATGCGGGGGGAGATGCGCTGTACAGGGATGCTGGGTCACTCCGGGAGATGCTGTGGGAGAGCTGCGGGGTTGTGTTACTCGGGAATGGCTGTGTGTAAGATGCTCCTACGCGGTTCACTCCGGGAGATGACTGTGGCGAGATGTGCGGGGGGTCACGCTGGGAGGATTGCGTGGGCAGATGATTGGCGGGGTCACTCGGGAGATGCGTGGGAGTTGACGCGGGTTGTAACGCGGGGAGATGCTGTGGAAGATGCTGGGGTGGGGTCAAGCGCGGAGAAGGGGGAGAGAGATGCTGTGGAAGATGCATGGGGTGTACACCGGGAGATATTCTGCAGTTGTCACACCGAGAGTACTGGCGGGGTCACGCGGGGAGTATGCTGGAACCGGGTTTGGCATGACATGGAGATGCCCTCGGGGGAGAGATGATTGAGCGGTGTCACGCGGGACCGAGGCTGTGCGGAGTATGATGGGGTGTCACGCCGGGAGATGCGTTGGAAGATGAACGAGGGTGTTTATGCGGGTTTCTTCATGACGTATACACGGGAGATAGCGGGTGTCCACACAGGGAGAGGCTGCAGTTGTCACACGGGAGGGATATGGGGTGTTACGCAGGGGATGTGGGGGTCACACCGGGGAGATACTGAGGGTGTCACACCGGGAGTTATGCAGGTGTCACGCAGGGAGATGTGAGGAGGCGTGCACGCAGGGAGAGTGCGGTTGTTACGCCGGGAAATTCTGGGGTTGTAACGCGCCGGAAGATTGCAGAGGGGGTCAACGCCGGAAGTGCTGCGGGCTGTCACGACGGAAGATTGCCCGCGGGTTTGTCAAGCAGGGAAGATTGCAGCGGGTGTCAGCAGGGGACGGGCTGCGGGTTGTCAAGCAGGGAGATGCTTGCGGGTTGTCAAGACCGGAAATGCAGCGGGTGTCACGGAAGGAGATGACTGCGGGTGGCAACCGGAACGATAGTGCAGGTGGTTGTGGTGTCACGCACGGGAGATGCAGCGTGTTGTTGTAACGAAGGGAGATGCTGAGGGCTGTAACGCCGGAAGATTGCAGCGGGGCAACGCAGGGAGATGCAGCGGGTGTCCGCAGGGGAGAGGAGAGATGCTGTTGTCACAACGGGAGAGCTGTCTTTTGTCAGGACGGGAGATGCTGCTTGTTTGTAATGCGGGAGATGCGCGGGGTGTGGGCGGTGTAAAGCGGGAGGGGGAGTGATTTTGGTGGGGACGACCAGAGTGAGGTGGGTAACGATAGGGAGATGCAGCGGGTCTGTAAACGCAGGGAGATGAAGCGGGTGTCACGCAGGGAGGAGGCTGCTGTGGACAAAGGGAGATGGCTGAATTTTGTTCATGCCGGGAGACGGGAGGGCCTGAGGTTGTCATGGCAGGGGGGAAATGACTGGGGTGTAGTAGGGAGGTGATGAGGTTGTCACGCAGGGAGATGGGCCAGAGGGTGTCCAGCAGGGAGAGCTGCTGTCGCTTTAAACAGGGAGATGGATGCTTTGTCAGCGGGAGATGCAAAGCGGTGCACAGATGGAGATGATGCGGGAACGATGAACGCGCGGGTGTCAAGCAGGGAGTTCTCGCGGTTGTCACGAGGAAGACCCCTGTTGCACAGAGGGTGGTCCGCGAGAGTGATGAGGGTTTTTTGTCAATCCGCGGCCATGATCTGCGTGTGTGGCAACGCAGGGAGAGGGATGATGAAGAGGAACGATGCTGAGGGTTGTAAAGCCGGGGCAGATGAAGAGGCTGTCTGTTAAGCAGGAGATGCAGCGGTGTCTTGGGCGTGTATGCAGGGAGATGCAGCGGGTGTCACGCAGGGAGATGCTGCAGTTGTCACGCCGGGAGATGCTGCGGGTGTCACGCAGGGAGATGCAGCGGGTGTCATGCAGGGAGATGCAGCGGGTGTCACGCAGGGAGATGCTGCTGTTGTCACGCCGGGAGATGCAGCGGGTGTCATGCAGGGAGATGCAGCGGGTGTCATGCAGGGAGATGCTGCGGGTGTCACGCCGGGAGATGCTGCAGTTGTCACACCGGGAGATGCTGCGGGTGTCACGCAGGGAGATGCTGCGGGTGTCACACCGGGAGATGCTGCGGGTGTCACACCGGGAGATGCTGCGGGTGTCACGCCGGGAGATGCTGCGGGTGTCACGCCGGAAGATGCTGCGGTTGTTACGCTGGGAGTTTCTGCGGTTGTCACGCCGGAAGATGCAGCGGGTGTCACGCAGGGAGATGCTGCGGGTGTCACGCCGGGAGATGCAGCGGGTGTCATGCCGGGAGATGCAGCGGGTGTCACGCAGGGAGATGCTGCGGGTGTCATGCAGGGAGATGCTGCGGTTGTCGAGCGCGAGGATTTGTGGGGCGTTTGTAAAGTCCTTTTTATACCACAGCTTACATTTTTTTCTCCAATTTCTTTTTTTTAAACTTAATTTGCAATGATTTTTTGGGCAAGTATAGTTAGGGTACAGAAATAAGAGAGAGAATAAATAATAACAACAATATAAAAATACATTCTTACATAATCATTGTGACGATATGGACAATGAGACTATTATAAAAAAGGTGAAGCGCAGCCCTTGTCCTATCGTCTGGATTAATATACAGGGTTGCCCTGTATATGCATCTTATTGTGGCTCCTCTGGCCAAACTAAGTTTTGTGAAAATGTATATGTGAACCTGCATTACATGTGTAACCCTGGGTAGTTTTGGGGCTATAGTTCTGTCTTCCTCCTACGCAGTAATACTTAGTAAGGGCAGGTTTGCCAGGAGCAATCATGGGTTTTCCCCACACATGCTGTGCAGTGAGTCAGTGAAGGTAGTGTCATCAGGGTCTGTGTCCAATTAGAGACACAGGGTTGGTGCTTACTGAAGCTACTTACTGCATAGCACTTCCTGATTTAGTCAGTCTGTCCCTACCGTGAGAGGGGCAAGGTTACCCATATCAAGCAGTCAGGGCTCTGGCAGGCTTGAGGCCTCCCTCCGGGGAACGAGGGGTTAACCAATACCTCCTACCCTAAAAGGGGGTAGGGGAAGAGCAAGAACCAGTCGTGGTGCCCTTGGCTGGGAGTGAGTTCAGGGACACCCTAAGGGTGGGCACGCTAAGAAGAACTGCTGTGATTGTGACTGCTGAATCCAGGAACCAAATAAAGCATCCTGACCTTTTATAAAAGATCTCCTGCCTGAGACTGAAGTATATTGGGAGGAGGGGGACGTGTTCTTTTGCAGATACTTCACCCCATACAGCTGGGGGCTGCACAAGATGGAGGTGCTGCACCTGTGAGTAGAATTCGGGCACAGCCCCCAGAAGCCTGTCCTGTCATCCCCCATGCCATCACGGGAGCCTCAGAGCCCCCTGTTACCAGCAGGAATGCACCACTCACACTGATGTAGCCAGAGCAGTATTTCCCTTAGGAGACCCTATGTGAGATTGGGGGGGGGGGGGAGAATGAGGGTTACACATGTAAAGTGTATTTGTGCTTGTGAAACTGTATTTCTTTGTTCGCTGGGCTTGCTAGGCTGGTAATTGTAACGCTGCTGACTGCAGGACAGGATACGGACCCACAGGGCAGAGGTACGGAGTAGGTACACCGCGACCTTGGCCTGGGATCTGGGGCCTGGGATGCTGGGGAAGGTCCGGTTCCAGGGAAGGGCAAGCACAGGCAAGGGGAAGACTCAGGAACGGACTAAGGAACGAACAAGGATGAAGGAACCAGACTGGAACAACAGGAACAACGCAGGAGGAAATCCGGTCCAGGCAGGGGTCAAGACAAACAGGGTCAAAGAGTACTGGACTACTTTGCACGAGAAAAGAAAAGTTGCAACTGCCTTCTATTTAAAGGCCAGAGAGAGGCTTACTACCTGTCAGGGGGTAAGGGCAGGATTTGCCAGGAAGTAAGATGGCCCTGCTTGCTTTAGTGGTTATTGAAGTCACTTCCTGTCAGGAACTGAGGACAGTATTTGCCAGGAAGTGAGATGATCCCGATTGCTTCAGTGAGGATGATGTCACTTCATGGCGGTGGCCATCTTAGGTATCAAACAGATCCCTTATAATAATACACTCACCCAGTCTACACGCCCATAGATCCCGGTTTAACTGGTTTAATGAGGTAGTAGTTACATAGTTACATAGTAGATGAGGTTGAAAAAAGACATGCGTCCATCAAGTTCAATCTATGCTAAATTTAGACAACAGATACTTTATCCTATACCTATACTTACAGTCATATTGATCCAGAGAAAGGCAAACAAAAAAAGACAAAGGAGAGGGTTGAAGACAAAGGAGAGTGGGGATGGTCCGGCCTGCTATCTGGGAGCCATTGTCTGCCCCAGACAGAGAGGCGGCCATCTCATCAGGAGATAGCAAGTCAGAATTGAGAATATGGGCAGGTAAGCGCTGTTCTCATTTGCTGGTTTGTAATGCCCGTCCTCCTTATCTCGGCCTCCCCGTCACACTTCCAGCCTGGATTGGCCAACACAGACGAGCCCTCGTGCTGTGATTGGTCCCACATGCAACATCCATGCTGTGATTGGTCGCTACCCATTCTCCATGCTTTCCTATGGAGACAGGAACCTAGAAATGGGGCAGATCTCCATTCCACAGACCTTGCTGAGGCTATTGTGGAGATGGACTAAGCAGTGTACTCTGAGGTTGGGCCAGAGACAGCCAGTGCTGCCTGGAGTTCCCAATCGCCCACAGTAGTGGAAGCTGCGCCGGATAAGCCATATTGGTGGCGCCGGGCACCTAGGACTTCTAGGGTTCCCCCTGTATTCCATGTTTGGAGTGAGTATAGCTCTGTTGGTGATATTGTGTTGATTCTCTTGGCAGTTCCTCATAGATTTCAGCGAAACACTAGGGTGGAACACAAAGGAGATGACAGGGGAAAGGACAAACAGAATTTTTTTTTCAATCAGAACCTAAAAGAGCCTGGGTTGCATGGGGGACCCAGGACTAAACATGTCGTGTTGTTACACCTCATTAACAATGACCACAAAAATGGGTAGCAAGGCCGTGGGGTAGCAGTGAGAGGCAAATCACCAAACCAGGCGAGCCTACACCTGGGAGGCCTAGCTATCGCACCTAGCCCTCGACTGGAGTAGCGCCTACTTAAGCGACCCTTAAAGGTCATCTAAGGGTCTGTATTGGAGCCTGCGAGCTGAGGATTAATTAGTTTGCCAACATGGCTATATCAACAGGCTAAATAAATAACCCCGCGCTGGGCGTCATCGGGCGAGACCATGGTCCAATTCTCACAATTCGCTGTCCTCCCGCTGTGTCTGAATGGGCTGTCCGGATCTCAGATTTTGGAGCATGCCAGGTGCACCACAGGAGTCACATGGGCCTCCATCTCCAGTGTCAAAGTTCCGTAAAAGCGGGGCATCATCTATTTCCTGTATCCGGTCCCCTTACGTCTCCCACATCAATTAATGATACCAGGGCCTCGGCTGAGTCACCTCTACACTTCTGTTCTTGGTGCCTGGTCAGGATTTGGGCCCACTCTCGACCAGGTCACCCACAGCAGTTGTTTGGACCTCATCGCTCCATGAAGCACAGGGCATCTTTCGAATCTCTGATGGAGATGTTGGATCCTTCTTTATGAACAATAAAAAAGAAGAAAAACATACAGTACACATATAGTGCAAAAAGGTTTTCATAGTTGTGATTCTAATAAATGATATGTAATTCGCTCACATTCTCCGTGAGCGATAGGGGCTTTATGGTTATCAAGAGTGACCACCTCATATGTTGATTCAATAGTGATGTCCTTCAGGATACAGCTGTGTAGAGAAACATGGGAAGGAGGATCCCATATACATGAAAAATAGAGGACACAAAAAAATAGTGCAGATAGCTTTAAACAGGAATAGTTATAATAGTGAGTACTAAACTCACAAACATAAGTTGGAGTCAAGCAGTGGAACCGCCCTGGGTCAAGTAATGGTGAGAATTCAGCACTCCCTCCTTTTCTGGGGATCCACCCGCTGTGGCCGTCTACAGTGGAATTTCAGGAAAGGAAGAACTCAATCTTTTGCAGAGTATTCACCAGAGTTCACCAAAGCTTGGCAGTCCTTCAGCAGTTCGTGATGTCCACACTATGCATTTCGCTCTAATCAGAGCTTCCTCAGGGCTTAGGTTATGTGCCCTCCATCTTCTCTTCTTTTCATTTCAAATTTCCTGCCAACGCTGGGCACAGACGGGCCATCATCGTGTTTGCCGACGTACGAGCTGTCATTGCTGTAAGGATCCGTGATCGACGGCGTGCTCAGCGCGGTGTCCACCTACCCCAACCCTGGATCCCTGCTTCCTCCTCCTCCCGTGACTCGCCCCGCACTGCCGCTGGTACCAGCTGTCAGCCTCTGGTTGCACACGGACCCTGTGCCGGATGAAATACTGTCCCCGCCTCCAGGTTACGCCCACACGGTGACATCACCGGTGCGCAGCGTGCACACGCTAAGCGCGGTCAACGCGTGCACGCGCCTAATCAACTCCTAGCTTTGGGCCAATACGCCACAGCTGCTGCTAACGTCCACCCAGCCTATCACAGTGAGGGATACTGGTGTCCTACCTGCCTGCAGCTCATTAGACTAATGTTCCTTTATATGCTCAGCCCTCTGGCAAATCAGCTGAGCATAACCCTTCATTCAGTGCAAAGTGCTTACTGCAATTCCTGCCTCTGTGTCTTGTACCAGTGTCTACTGTTCCTAGCTCTGTCTTGTCTGACATTGGCTTTTTCTGGACTCCTTACTTCTCTACTCCTGACCCCGGATACCAACGACGATCCGCACCTCTCCAATCCCGACAAGTACCTTCGACGATCCGCAACTCTCCAACCCCGACCTCGGCAAGTATCTTCTACCACTCTGACCTCTATAACCCCGACCCGGCTACCACTACCAATCTACACTCTGGACGTGCCCTCGCGGCTGGAGGTTTGTGTTTTGTCCATCCCCACCTCGGCCCCGCGGTCATGTCCTGTTTGTGGTGAGCACTCCGTTACAATGGCGCATGAAGCGTTTCAGCGACGTCATGAAGAACAGTGCACGGGGACATCATAATGCACCGCACTGCATACACAGAAACTGCATATCATCCATACAGCCGGGGATTGTCAATTTATAGGTATATTTACACATTAAAGACTGAATGAGTACATTGGTAACAGAAAATATATATACACAATTAAGTATTATGCATTTTAATAGTGTTTCTATCCATATAGATTAACAATGCTATCTACCAACAATCACTTGATTTTCAAAGCTTCCATTTGTGTATATATTGTGCTGACCAGCTGTACCACGTATCCTTTCGACTCAGCGTCATAACTCTCCCCTTATCTCTAATTTTTAACAAAAATGATTATACTATATTTTTTTCATCTTTCATTTCATAAGTGCTTTGGGAAGTGCTTTCTACTATACTGGGGACTTTTCTGATTTAATTTAAACCCAGTTGATTGTGTTGATTACAGAAAGCTGCACCAAGAACTGATTAATAATTCTTGTTTTAGATACCTTTATTTTTAAGGTATACTTTTAGTATATACAGTATAGATTTTTTCAAGTGTTTAAAAAACATTATGGATTTATCACACTAATAGATATTTATGCTTACATAAATAATTTTTATAGGATGTATCATAAATAGTATTAGATAAGTTATATTTTAGAGGAGCACGTGCCCCTGTGCCAATGAAGAAGTTCGATTGTAAGCTTTTCAGGGCAGTGATTTAGTTTATGTAACCAGCGCTTATTTGTAGTACTCCTCCCTGTATTAAGTCCTGTATATTATCTCTGTAAAGCACTGCATAGCCCACTGGCTGGAGCTATATAAATAAAAACATATTACTGCTGCATAGGGACAGAAAGCAAAACAATTGGGAAACTTTTAATAAACTGCATGAGGCAAAATGTTAAGTATCTTGGGTTCTTTTTAGCATCTGCACTTTAACATTTGTTCTTGATTCTTTCAGACTTTAATTGCTATTAACCGATGTCCCTCTACATAAAGGTACAGGATAAAGGAAAAATCACCTAGTTTTAAATGGATCAATTAGTTCAATGTGGTCCTATGTGGGGCTGTATCTAAGACAGATTCAAAGTATATGAATGGTGTCTTTAAAAAAATCAGATAGGTACTGTATACACACTTTAAATAATGATTGAAAGACTGAAGATTTCATTTCTTTTTACTTTTTCATCCGAGACACTGTGGGTGGGAAGGGATTGTTACTCCACAACAGTAAGCACAGAAGGGTGGGTAGCCGTTTTGGTCCTTTCTTCCGTGTAGTAACAAAGGAGAGAGAGGGAGTAGGTGCTATGACACCTTTTATTGGATCAACAAGTAGTTGAAATGTTACAAGCTTTCAAACCTCTCAGGGTCCTTCATCGGGTATGACATACGATGAAGGACCGTGAGAGATTCGAAAGCTTGTAACATATCAACAACTTGTTGGTCCAATAAAAGGTATCATAGCACCTACTCCCTCTCCCTCCTTTTCTCTCCCCCTCCGTCTCTCCCCCTCCGTCTCTCCCTCTCCGTCTCTCCCTCTCCGTCTCTCCCTCTCCGTCTCTGTCTCATCTTAACTGCCGTATACCTACACCGAAGTAACCTACCCTGCTTTCTTCCAGATCTGACTCAAGTTTCACGCGGGAGACATCGGAAGACAGGTAGGGAACACCTCCCCTCCAGTATAGTACCTTGAGGGACTGAGGATCAGGTAAGATCCCAGGCGGGATTGCTGCTTTAGAAATTGTGAAGAGGGGGCGTCCTGACAATGGTTAAGGGGTACAGAAGTCATTCACATCTGGCTTTTTTTGTTGTTCGATTAGTGAGGCCATCCGAGACACACACACACACACACCACACCCACACCACACACACGTAACTAGGACTAATGGTAGTAAAGTATAAGTGTAATACAATATATAAACTGTTAATGTAAAAAAAAAAATTGTGTCCCGGTTTTTCATTTTCTATATATATGTATATATATATATGTATATATATATATGTATGTATATGTATATATATGTATATGTATATATATGTATATGTATATATATGTATATATATATGTATATATATATGCAGTGTTCGACAAACCTATACATTTACTCGCCCCGGGCGAGTGGATTTAACCCCCGGGCGAGTAAATATTGGCCCAAGCAGCACACGTTTGGTACTAGGTGGCGAGTAGATTTTTTTTGTGTGGCGAGTAGATTTTTTGGTGATTTGTCAACCACTGTATATATGTATATGTATATATATGTATATATATGTATATATATATATATATAGTTGCATGATGAAGCCACTGTACAAATGAATGGGTGAAGGGTGGGTTAACCCCTTAATTACCTTTGCAGTTATTATCCGATAAGGTGATTAAGGGGTTAATTGATATCAGAATGTAATAGCAATGTATTGGCTATGTATTTTGTTGGCAACGGAGAACAAGGATTTTGCTGTCGAAGGGGCTTCATATTGATCAGGTCAGTAGAACTTGATTTCTTTTATGATGCTACTTAATGTGTTTAATAATAATGGGGGGGGGGGATTGATGTATTTAATGTATAGGACATGTTTATTTTTTTTACATACAGGATTGTTTCCTCAGGTCTGCGGGAGACCTATGGAGGCCACCTGACTTCTCACGGGTAAACGGCTGCCGGGTCCACGGGGGACACCTGCGGGGAAGAACCGGTGGACCCCCATCGGTGGGGGCACGGCGGACCCGTAGGGACCACCCGAGGGCCGCCAGACCCCCGTGTGAAGCACCCAAGGCCCCTCAGACACCTGTGGGTCTAACCCGGGGCCCACAAGACAGCCGCGGGTCTACCCGTGGGGACCCCATTGTGGCCCACGGTGACCCGCGGAGACCACCTGGTGGACCATGGCGCCTGGCGGGGACCACCCGCAGCCCTCCAGACCCTGTTTGAAACCAGGTGCTGGGCTACTGTAGGTCTGTGAGGTGACCCGTCACTCCAATCGGGGACTCCCGTGGGCCTGGGGTATTATTCCTGTATGTAAAATAATAAATCATGTATTTATGGGGGGGCACAGGGGGTGGGTTATGTATTTAATAAATATAATGATGTTTATTGTGGGGCTGTGTATTGTTTTAATTGTGGGTACTAGGGGTGGGGAAAGGGGTATTGGCCCCAAGGGTATGTGGGTAGGCCTCCCGGCTGGGTATTGGGTGAGTGAGGGTGGTTAGGCCTCACGGGGTGGGGAGGTAGTGTGGGAGGGTATGTAGGCCTCCCGAGTGGTGGGTGAGGGTGGGTTAACCCCTTAATGACTGTAGCGGTTAATAACCGCTATGGTGATTAAGGGGTTAGGGGACATTACATTGGCTGTTTTTATTCTTGTTTATGTTTTGCAGCATCGGAGGGGGCATGGACGGTTATGAAGATGAGGATGGCCTTCATCGTGGCAGCCGGACAAGGGTGAGTGCAATATGTATTTAATGTTTTTATTGTTCTTTATGTATTTTAAATGGACAAATGCACTATTATCCATTTGTGGATAATAGTAATTGTGCCCATTAATATACTGTATGTGTTGGGGGGGGGGGGGGGGCTTTTTTTTTTTTAAGTATAAATGTGTTTTAACATTAATTTGGGGGGGACACAGAATTGGTACTGCAGGCCGCGGGTAACACTCGAGGGCTTCCGCCGGCCTATAGTATCATTGCTGTGCATATATGTACTGTATGTTAAGGGGGTATAGGGGTTGTTGGTGATATATATATATTTATATATTTATTTAGTGTGGGGCTGTTGTGTGTGTATTTTTTTTATTGTGGGTAGCATGGGGTGGCCGAAGTGGGTATTAGCCCCAATGGTGGTTGTTTAGGGCTTGCGGGAGGGCTTAACCCCTTCATGACCGTAGCGGTATGAACCGCTAAGGTCATGAAGGGGTTAAGTCCACCCGAAACCCCCCCGCAAGCCCTAAACACCCACCGTTGGGGCTAATACCCACTTCACCCACCCCCGCTACCCACAATAAACCTGGCACGGCTGGTTAACCCCTTCATTGCCTTAGCGGTTAGTGGGCTTTAAATGCATTTTTCCTGCCTCGGATGCATGCCGGGGGGCTCCGGTGCTGGTATTAATGGGTATCAGCTCCGGAGACCCCCGGCATCAATTCAAGGCAGGAAAAAGGCATGATTTTTTCTAAGTGTCGACCTTGCCGATGCTTCTCCACCACCAACTTGCCAACTTTAGTTGGCGGGCTGGATTGGCGTAAAAATCTCAATTCTAGAGTGCCAATCAGTAGCGAAAAGCTGATCGGGGCTACTAGAATTCACCCGCTTTCAAAAAGTGCAGAAAAGTGGCTTATCGGCACCCACATGCTGAAAAGATTTTCCGGGGAAAAAAACTGCCGATTTTGGACACACTTCGGCGCTTACTGAATCGGAAAGGCTATTTTGGTGAGAAAATGGCGAAAAAGCCTTTTCGGCGCTTACTGCATAAAGCCCTAAGTTCTTGATAACAAAGCACACACTGAAGAGGTGTGCTTAAAGGCCCATGCTAAAGGCAATGCTAAAATCTGCACAATTCAGACATGCTCAACTAATGAGCCTTTATATAAACTTGCTAGAGAGTAGGGGACATATGCTAAAGCTCATACAAGCAAACTAGCTCAAAATGTAACTATTTTAGAAAATAAATAGTTAATGCACTAGGGTCACCCAATAGAGCAGGGAAGCTTTCTAAGGCCTAGGACATAGTGCAATCAGCGTCGCTGAGGCGGGCTGAGCCGCGCTGAACAGATGCACAAAGCCCCTGCATCTGTAATCAGCGCGGCTATAGTTTCTCCCTCCGCATGCTTGCTGATGCGTGCGGAGGCTGAGAAAATCAGAAAAGACAGGCAGGTTTGAAATTTTGCCGCTTGGGGGAGCGGAGGAGCGGTCACGTGACCGCTCCCATCCAATGGGGCTGCAGCTGGCATTTTAACTACTGTGTCGGTGTTCTGAGATAGCAGAGCCACCAGACCAGACAGAGTAGAGGCAACACAGAGGTGTGTGTGTATGTGTATGTGTGTGTATGTGTGTGTATGTATGTGTATATATATGTGTGTGTGTGTGGTGTGTGGGTTGTGTGTGTGTGTGTATGTGTGTGGTGTGTGTGTGTGTGGTGTGTGCTGTGTGTGTGTGTGTGTGTGTGTGTGTGTGTGTGTGACTATATATATATATTGTGTATGTTCATAATGTGTGTGTATCTATATATATATATATATGTGTGTATATATATATATCTATATTGGTTGTGTGTGTTTATATTGGGTGTGTGATGTGTGTGTATAGGTGATCTTTTATAGTGTGATTGTGTGATGTATGTTATGTGTAGTGTGGAATAATATTATCAAAGTTGCACAATGTATAAATAATTTATTCTCCCATGTCTTTTTTTTTTTAATTTAAAATATATACAATGACACACCACACACACCACACACCACACACACACACCACACACACACACACACACATCACACACACACACACACACACACACACACACACACACACACACACACACACAGGTTCCCCAGTGACACACCACCAAACACACTGACAGAGGTGTGTGTGTGTATGTAGTGTATGTGTGTATATATGTGTGTGTGTGTGTGTGTGTTTGTGTGTATATATGTGTGTGTGTATATACTGTGATATGTTGTGTGTGTGGTTTGCATTTGGAATATCTGTGTGTTGTAGTATATGTTGTGTGTGTGTGTGTGTGTATATGTATATAGATGTGTGATGTGTGTGATGTATGTGTATGTGTGTGAATATATTTATCAAAGTTGCACAATGTTAATAAATAATTTATTCTCACAACATGTCTTTTTTTTTAATTTTTAAAATATTATATAATATACACACACACACACACACGCACTGACACACACACACACATACAGGTTCCCCAGTGACACACAAACACAGAGTTCAAAGTGACACACACAGTTACCCAATGACACACACACACACACTGACAGCTACCAAGTGACACACACACACAGTGATACCCGCCTCCCAAGTGCGCTTGCTGTCTCCTCTGCCAGGACAGCAAAAAGCTCCTGGTAGAGCGAGCGGCAGCAAGCAAGAGCGAGCAGCAGCACCAAATTCTTTACTATGTCCCAGGCCTTAGGCACTTGTGAGACATTTATGCAAGAAATCTTACCAATACGGAAAATGGCCGATACTATTCCACTCAAAAGAGCAATTCATGAATTTTTTTTTTTTTTTAAATGTATACAATAGGTTTGAAGCAGAGGGTTTTCGGCGCTGAACCCCATTAATTTCAGTTACAGGGACACCCTGCTTTCCGAGATACTTACCTGCAAAGTGGGTGTCGGCATCTCTGCAAAGTTTAAAGCTCCTGCGTTACACGGGCCAATAGGAAGCTGAACCTGATGACGTCACGGCTTCCTATTGGCCCACAGGGTGCAGGAGCTTTGAAATGCTGCAATTACGTGAAACTTGCTAGCGGATTGACTACCGGCACCCCCTACGGAGGTAAGTATCTCTGGAAGCAATGGGTGCCTGGAGCTTAAATGAATTGGGTTCGGCTCCGGAGACCCCTGCTTGAATCCTATGTTAAAAAAAAAATAATTCTCAAAAAAATTAATTGCCAGCTTGAATTGAGCTTTAAGATTAACAGACTTTCTTTCTACAGCAGAAGTAGAAAAATTTACTCACAGTTGCAATGCAATATGGAAGGTTATTCTTACAGCCGGGACAGAGCAGCTCGCAGTCTGCGAGCTGGAATGCACAGTATGGGCAAAGAGTGCTGTCCTCCTCTATTTCTGAGGTGTCCGGTCGCCTGCCAGCACAAGAGAGAGAAATATTTGTCATATAATACATGTAGAACGACGTATACACCAAAAACAAATTAGATACCAGCCTTCCTGAGGGAGGTGTGGTCGGTGCATTAGGGGAAGAGGTATATATGAACAAACAGGTATCTCATACATTCAGGTTGAGGCAGAGAGCCAGACAGTCCCAAAATGACATGCACTCAAAGCTCCCACACCAAAGTAATACAATGTATGCACAGATTGCAGGAGGTCTAATGGGTGAGCGCTAATGGTGTAAATACTCTTATAACAAGAGATACCCCAGACAAACACAATAAAAAAAATGGTGTCAGGGAGACCCGGCACGCGCCGGTGTCAGAGGCTCAGCGTGGGACAGTGTTAGTGAGGGAGGCCCGCAGCTGTGAAGAGCCGGGCCCGGCGGAAACGAGGACCAGTAGCCAGGAAAAAAAGTTGGGCCCAACCTCTGCTTTGTCCGACCACCGAAACCCCCCCTCCCCCGCCCGCAGCCACCGGGCTCGGGACATTGTCATATCTCTCCCCCCTGTTTGCGGCCCTGTATCCATCTACACTCACGTTAGAGCAATGCATATTTAATTGTTTTCATTATGTAAACATAGAAATTGCTGGATTTGTGCCTCAAGATTTTACTCACCTTACCATGGCTTCAATCTTTTTCTTGTATTTGATGTCAATTTTATTGCGGTACTCTGGTCTCATGAGCATGGCTGCAAAACTGAATGCAGAGTTTTTCAAACCAGCTCTATGACACTCAATCACAGTGGATGTCAGGATTGGGACAATGTCTACAACAGTGATGACAAGGGAAGAGAAATATTAGCGCTTCGCTTTTTAATCCTTATCTGCCTATCTTCAGCAATTTAATGAGTTGATCCACCCATATTGACTGGAAAAAAAGGAAATCCAAAAGAAATGGTCAGAATGGCTTTCAATGCATTGGTAAATGGCAAACATACCTCTCCAACAAACACTATGGGGCCAATTCTAGTAGCTTCGATAAGTGACTCATCGAGTATTTTTAGCACTTCTCGAACAAGTTTGGAAGCTTCAATAACATGCCAAACTCGCTCGGGAACTGCTTCTTCCTGATCAGTCTCCCGCACACACCGTGCGGGAGCTCAAATAATGCTTAGACTCACATTTTTGGAAATATCGAGCAATTCTAGTAGCTCTGAGATTCACATCTTGGCTGCAACTCGCAAACAACTCGCAGGTTCTCATCTCGCCAAAATATTTTTACTGCATTGGATTGAAGCCGGGACTTTCCGGAGCTGACCCGCATTAATATTAGCTCCGGAGACCCCTGCTTCCATCCTATGTAATCAAAATACATTTACACACAGCTTCATTACCCAAGCGGCTAACCGCTAAGGTAATGAAGGGGTCAAATACCAGTGTCCGGTTTATTGGGAGTAGAGGGGGTGGGTGAAGGTGGTATTTGGCCGTGGTGTGTATTTATGCCTAACGAGAGGGTTGTGGAACAAAGTAATAGATTGCAATTCGATCCAGCGAGTAAAGGTACTGCGCAAGTTCGCTCAACTAACTGCTAACTAGGTTAAAACTAGTGTGTGCGTATGTATGTATGTATGTATATATATATATATATATATCTGCAGCACTCGCCTGATGAAATTCAATATGGAATTTATTCATACCATCTAGTCAAACATATAGAAAAATGGGCGACGTTTTGGACCACAGTGGTCCTTAGTCAAGCTCTCAACTGTGTACACAGTGCGGTACATAACATTTTGCAGGCACAATGAGTCCCTTCCCTGCAGAGCTTACCATCTAATTCTGGTACCTGAGGCACAGGGAGATAAAGTGACTTGCCCAAGGTCACAAGGAGAACTGATACTGGGATTCAAACTGGGTTCACCCAGTGACATTGCCACCGAGTTACTTTTGATCTGAGATCTGCGGGAAGAGGGAGAAATTGCGACGGGGGGCGTGGTGGGGTTTTTGTGGGGGCGTAGCCATGACCTCACACAGCTGGTTCACCCTCATTGGCTGAACTGCCGGTGAGGGCGTGGCCACGCCTCCGTCACAAGTTGTAAGCTCAATTTGCATGTCTTTTTTTTTTTTTAAATATTTTTTTCCTTTATTGGTGTCTTTTAAAGCACTTACATGTAGATATTGATATAACATTCACAGCATAGCATGACAAATCGTTGTAAAATACAGGCACATGGCAGTGAGGTATTCTGCGACACACAATAAACTTTTTTTTCTATTTTCAGTAGTGAAAAGAGAGGGGATGACGAGGGACGGGTGGATAGTTGGGAACGACATGGGGAAAAAGAGGGGGAGAGAGGGGGGAAGGGATTGTGGGGGAATGGATTGTGGCGGGAAGGGCGCATCGGCCCTCGTCCCTGAGGGTATCAGTGTTGGACCAGGGCTTGCATCAGTGTCGGGGCCCCCGAACCTGGCCAAGGCTCCCAGGTTCTATAGAATTGAGGCATTCTTTGCTTCAACATGGCTGTCAGTCTCTCCATATTCATGACCCCGTCTATTCTTTTAATTACTGTTCTCCTGGAAGGGGCCTTGACTTGTTTCCAGGCCGCCGCGATGCAGCATCTGGCGACCGTAAGGATCGCCGAGGAAAGTCTGGCTATAGGGGCGGGAAGGTCTTCAAATGGTTTCCCCAACACGTACGTCAGGGGGTCCAGGGGGACCTCCAAATCCAAAATTTCAATCAGGAGACTCTGGATCCTGATCCAGAACCTCTGGATCTCCGGGCATGCCCACCAAATATGGGGCATGTCCCCCACATCATCTCCAGCACACGTCCGAGGTGCCCTGGGTAGATCTGGCTCAGTCTATCGGTGGTCCAAGGTACCATTGGAATAACATTTTATAATATTTTCCTTCGTGATTGAGCAAATGATGTTTTGGTAAGCAGGCTTCCCAGTATCCTCCAGTCTTCAGGTCGATTGGGGTATTTAGATCAGCGCTCCATTTTGGGGGGGGGGGATTGAGATGCCTCTAATGTTCTATACACTTCGGAAATTAAGCCTCTCTGATATTCCCCTTTGAGACAGAGGGTCTCGAATCTAGTGCACACTGGGAATTTTAGGCTAGGGGATTGGGCTCTCAGGAAGTGCCTAATCTGAAGGTATTTGAAGATGCGGAGGTCTGGGGAAGAGAACTTATTTTTAAGTTCTTGGAAGGGCAGGACCTCATCACTTTCCAGCAGATCCGCAATCACTCTGATATTTAGGCCCTGGAATTGGCCAAATTGGGTATGGGAGCACCCGGGAGGGAAGTCCGGGTTCCCGAAAATGGGGGTGAGTTGTGAGGGGGATGAAGCTAGGCCATGCTTCCCTTTAGCTTTAGTCCAAGTAGACCACGTGCACCTCATTGCCCCGAGCTCAAATCTCAGGGGCCTTCTGCCTTTGTGAGCCTGAGACCATAGTAGGGCCGAGAGGGGGGTGGGGGCCGCGTGGTGTGTTTCTATCTCTAACCAGCAATTGGAGGTCGGGGGGTTATTCCAAACCACCGCCTCCCTCAGCTGGGCCGCCTGGTAGTATCTGACTACATCCGGGGCCCCCAGATCCCCTCTCGTCCTTGAAGCCAACAGCACCGATCTCGGCACCCTTGGTCTATGCTGCTTCCATATAAAGCGGAGAATATGGGCCTGCATGTTTCGCAGTTCTACTAGCAGGACAGGGACTGGGAGGGTTTGAAAATAGTAAAGTAATCGGGGGAGGACATTCATTTTGGTGGACACAATTCTTCCAAACCAAGAGATCTGATGGGCATGCCAGGTCTCCAAGTCTCCCTTGATCTGGCGGAAAAGGGGGGGGTAGTTGGCTTGATATAGCGAGCTGTACGAGCTTGCTATTTTTATCCCTAGATATTTAATGTGGGAGTTATTCCACTTATATTTGAAATTAGTTTGTAGGAGTTTCCATGTAGGGTCTGGGAGAGAAATATTGAGCGCCTCGGACTTGTCCGTATTTATTTTGTAGTCGGACACTCGGCTAAATTGGTCCAACAGTTTCTCGAGGTTGGGGAGGGAGGTGTGCGGTTCGGCCAAGGTCAGAATGACGTCATCCGCAAAGAGGGATATTTTGTATTCCCTGTCTGCGATTGGAATGCCCTTTATGCTGGGTTCAGCTCTAATCCTTGCAGCTAGTGGCTCTATTGATAGGGCAAATAGTAGGGGGGATAGGGGGCAACCTTGCCTGGTACCATTTTTAATCGTTATTGGGTTGGAGTGCCCTCCCGGGAGTTTTAGGGAGCGGTAAGGTTGGTATAGAGGGCTCGTACCCCTTCGAGGAACAGACCCGAGAAGCCAAACCGGAGCATAGTTTGGTCGAGAAAGGACCATTTGATTCGATCGAAAGCCTTTTCGGCATCGAGGCTTAGAATCATGGCCTGAGACTTATTGAGGAACACCTCGGGATACACCAGGGTCACAAACTTATACAGTGCCTAAACAGTGCTCCTAGCTACTGGGGGAAAAGGGGGGGGGGTGGGGCACCTTATTAGACATCGGAATCGCAGACCTATAAAGTGCTCATACAGTGTTCCTAAATCCTGCTTCAGCTAGTCAGCTGTGGAAGGGCCACATAAACCATTTGGGAGCTCTTGGTCCTGCATAGACAGTATTACGTATGTAGGGGGAGGGGGGAAGGGGAGGGGGGAAGCCGTGACCTAGGACAGGGCCACTTGCATGTGCAATGTTTACACCGTGCTCCTACAGCCTAGATCAGCTGATTCGCTGGTCTGGGAACACAACCACAATCTGGGCTCTCTTGGATATACATGGAAATACATAGAGCTAGCAGCATTTGTCCATGAGGTGTAGGTGGTAGGGGGGGGGGGGAGGGAGGGGTGTGCTATGGCAGCGGGCAAAATCAAAGTCAGGGGCCTATGCATTGTCCAGGCAGCACTCGTATATCGTTATAGTATGGGGGGGGGGGGAGTATACGGGGGGGAAGGGTAGGGGGGCGCAGGGGGGGATCCAGAAGCAATCATACGACCTGTTCTCCTCGAGGCAGGAACGGGGGGGGGAGGGGGAGGGTCCGAATAGATGTCTTTGGCTGGTGAGACGTTTCGGGACCAGATCGGTGTTCGAGCAGGGTGGCAGCAGACTCGGGTTGGGCTCCAGGGAAACCGGCTGTGTGCGGGATCCCATCCGGGGAGTGGGGTAAAGGCAAACGAATGGAGGCGACGATCCGGGAACGTGAAGGGCTCGATCCGGGTACATGTCAGCGGGGAACGGAGGGGTCCTCATCCTGTTGTCGGATCCCTGCAGGTGAGTGGCGAGGGTTCTTGGCGGGGGGAGGATGGGAGGAGAGGGTGGGGGGGGGAGGTGAGGGTAGGGGTGAAGGGGACAGGACGAGGGGGGGGGGGGAGAGATAGCAGGAGTTCGTTCGCTGGGGTGCTGCTGGGCATTCTTGGGGAGCCTGGGGATGCAGAGCTTCCATGGCGGCCATCTTTGGTGTTCCTCAGGGCTCAGCTGGAGCGTTCGCTTCTGGCGGTGATGCGGGAAGCTGGGTGGGTGTAAGCCGTCGCGGCTGATAAGGAGTCGATTCTTCAGGTGGAGGGAGAGGGAGCGGCAAAGGATCGTACAGACCTGGTGCCTTGGGATGCGAGATCAGTCTTCTTCCAGCCGGAGGGGGCCTGGTTCTCATGGGAGGTGGACTGCACAGTCACCGAGATTTTTGGCTGGCCAGCCTCTCGGATGCTCGGGGGGTGTCCGGGGGATCCAACCCTGCCACCGGACGGGAGGAGCGGTTGTCGCTGTGTGGTGGGGGGATCCCTAGGGCTTTGAGGAAGTCCCTTGCGTCCTCTGGGGCTGTGATTGTGAAGTGGCGCCCATTGCGGAGCACCACTAGCTTGAAAGGGAACCCCCAGCGATATTGGACTCCCTGGTCGCGGAGGTAGTTGGTGAGGGGCTTCAACTCCCGTCTCTTCATCATTGTAGGTTACTGGACAGTCATGAACAGCTGTATATCTGTGTCGCCACTTGATGTTGCGTTGTCCTCTGCGGCATTCATTACTCGCTCCTTGGTGTTATAAGCGTGTAGCCGTACTATTATGTCTCTGTGACGGTTGGGTCTGTTGGCTTCGGGCCCAGGGCACGGTGGGCCCGATCCATAAGGAGCTCATGCTCAGAGAGGCCCGGCACCAGCTGGAGAAAAACTCTGCGGAGGTAGGGCTGCAAGTCCTTGTGGGAGATTGCTTCAGGTACATTTCTGAGGCGTATGTTCTGCCTCCTTTCCGGTTTTCAAGGTCCTCTAGGGTGTTCTGGAGGTCCTGAGTTCGGGCCCGCATCTCGCGACTTCTTCTTGGGCCTCAGACTGGAAGCTGATGGCTCCCTCGATTTTGGCCTCCAGCTCGTCTGTTCTCCCAGACAGGGCTCCCAGGTCTGCCCTGATGCTTCGGAGAGCCTTTTCTGTATCTTTGTAACCCTCTCCTCATTTGAGGATCAGGGCATTAAAAAATTCTTATTTAAGCGGGGGGGGGGGGGGTTCCGAGTCCAGATGATTTTGGAGTTCGTCGGGCGCCGCGTGCTCCGGCTCCTCGGCGCCATCTTGGGAGTCTGGATTCAGCTACAGCTCAGCCCGGCGCGGGTGGGGAAAAGAAACTTCGCGACTGGTGTTCTGGGTTTCCTAGACTTGTCCGCCATCACGGCTGTGTCAGGGAGTTGTGGGACTGAAATCGGGCGATTGGTTGGGGGGGGGGGGGGCGTAGCTTTTTCTGTCTTTTCTTGCGAGGGTGTTGGGAGCTCCTCAGCTAATCATCCATCCGTGGTGACGTCACCGGAAGTCCAATTTGCATGTCTTTTAAAAAAAATTGTAGTACAGTGTGGCTGCCAAATGCGCGCGAATGTGCGTACTGGGACCAGCCCCATTGACGGGCGGTACTTGTACGCACAGCGCAAGGCGAGACGTGTGCTGTAGAACACATTGGGGCAGCCCCGCTGCCGCTGAGCTCGCTCATGCTTAAGAGCGGTGACGTCACCAACTCTCCAAGCATGAGCGATCGGCTGCCCTGCAATAATTTTAGAGAAGGAGTGGGGGGCGTAGCTACTAAGGGAAGGGGCGTGTCCTTGGCTGGATCAGTGCTGTGTGTGTGTCCTTCCATTCCCTCGACCCATCCCCTCCATTCTCTGCTTTCCCCCCTCCCCTCTATTCTCGCTTTCCCCCTTCCCACCCCTCTCCCCCTGCTCCCCTCTCGCTGTCCCTCCCTTCCATCTCTTCCACTCAGCCCCCCCACACCTCAGCCTTCCTCCCCACACCTCTCCCGCTCGAGCCCCCTTCCACCTCTCTCCGCTATAACCCCCATTCCACCTCTCTCAGCTCAGCACCTCCCTCCACACCTATCTCCGCTCCCCCCCCCCCCTTCCACCTCTGTCCGCTCAGTCTATACTGCCTCTCTTTCCCCATTGGTCAGAGCAGGATCATCTGACCCTGCTCTGTGCTCGAAAATCAAATTGAAGTGTCTCCCCAAGCACGAGCGGGGTCGTGAGGATTACTATTGCAATAAGTAAACTCGGCAAGCTCCGCGCTAGCGTGCATGCAGCCTTAGTAGCTACAGCATAATCTCACTACTCATTTTTGTGGGGGAGATGGCGTTGAATGTGATCTATCGGAAGAGGAAAGGAACTTTTTTTTTAACCTTATATAAACCAGGGGGTCAAATGGAGCTGAAATGCTGCACTTAAAGCACATAAAACCTCCTTATTGACGAGATATTACATTTTTTTAAAACTTTTGCCAGTACTTTCAATTCACGATAATGTCACAGTTACTGGTGACCGTCAGAGTGAGGCTGACCCCAGTGGCCATATTGTTTCTTCCAGATAAGTTTGGCTTTATAAACCGCTTATTACAGCAATCCATGCTGCGGAATAGCTGCACGTGTTTTAAAAAAAAAGGTCATAAATATATATTAAAAAACATGCATTATGGATTGCTTTTTTATGCGTTTCGCAAAGTCAAAGAGAATCTAATTTTTTCATTAGGTTTTCTATAAGTAAATGAAGCACATTATGTAAATGTAGGCAGTTCTGTGTTTTGCCTTAATTCACATTTCTTAGGCTGCATTTATAGAAAGGGCAACAGCAACGCGACTGCGTGACGTCAGCCTTCGCCGTCCCTATAGCATTTCCTGCACTCAGGTGCAGGAGACAGGAGAGGGCGACCGGGGAGCCTGGCAGTGAGCAGTTCGCCCTCATTGCCGCTGACGTCACGCGCCGATCTCTGAAGAAGTCAAAATCCTTTTGACTTCCAGCGATCGCGACCGCCTGACGTCAGCCGTCGTGCCCACTATGGGCACCCGCGGCAGACTGCATGTATTTGCTACGCTGCTGCGCAACGTCGCGGTCGCCAGTACTATAAACACAGCCTTAGTATGTCATATCATGTTTTGGTAGACCGTACAAATGTGTATAATTCTCCTAAGCCCTAACATTGCATTGTGCTTCATAATAACATGTCACGCAACTGGCTCTTTAACTTTCCGCCAATAGCTGCAAACACAAATCATTACAGGGTCTATAACATTTCTCTAGGTTCCTTTTGATACTCACGGGAAGGAAATTTACTGATATTGCTGGCAACGCGAATTAGCAAACGAGCTCCTTTCATATGATCTCCACGCTTAACATGGATCTAAAAAACAAATACACAGATTTAGAATATATATATATATTTTGTTCTCCACAAGCTACATGTAAACAAACACCTATAATGCACGTGCTATTTTCAGATAAAAATAACTCATGCACATTCCACTTAAATGACTTGAGTAAATGACATTGCATCTGACAGTAACCAGTTCTGTAAAAGTTGCTGAACTGCATACACCAAGGTGTGAGCTCTTCAGCAGGCCGGGATTTACAGTGCTCAAATCCAGTCCTCAACACTCCCCAACAGGTCAGGTTTTAGGGATATGGGTATATGGAGAAATGGGTGCTCCAGAGATGGTGGAACTTCAAGCACAAATGTCCATAATAATTAATCAGGACTAGAGTCACCAAAACACCCGTCTCCTGAAGGTAACAATCAAGGATGCCAATAAGCACCCTGGTGTAACCTCTTTGGAGACATGCCAGTGCTAATTAAGGTACTCCTCCATGAAAAATCACTGAATCAATAATTAAATAAATCTTACCCACTCCATCTGTCCTCAAATATCCAGCATGGTCCGTCCAAATGGCGTGCAATCTGTAGAGAATAGTCCACTAGAAGAAGAAGAGAGCAAAAACAGTGCACTGCCAGGGAGCCAAGGGGTAGGAAAAGTAAAATTCTATTTATTCAGCAATACTCAGTTACATAACCCCAGGGGGTGAGACAAAAACTCCTACGTGTTGCCCTTGATAAAGGACCCCTACGGTCCGCTACACGTACAGTAGGCGTTTTTGTCTCACCCCCTGGGGTTATGTAACCGAGTGTTGCTGAATAAATAGAATTTTATTTTTCCTACCACCTGGCTCCCTGGCAGTGCACTGTTTTTGCTCTCTTCTTCTTCTATAGGTTTTAGGGACATCCCTACTTCAGCATCAGTGGCTCAGTCGCTCACCTGTGCTGAAGCAGGGATATCCATAAATCTGACCTGTTGGGGGGGGGGGGGGGGGTGGAGAACTGGAGTTGAGCACCCCTGATCTACAGTACATGGAAACTTAAGCATTTTCCGGATTTCCAGACTATTAACCAGCAATGCATGTTTACACCAATCAAGAGGTCAATTACAAATATATTTTTTTAGAACAAAGTTTTATGCAGATGTAATTTGTTACCTTGACTAAAATATAGCTGTGTAGTATCATTAAGTTTGTGGCCATTTCTGATGGGATTTTAATTTTATTCGTTCTCAGCTCCGTATACATACTGAAAAGGACATCATGTGCATTTCGATAATTACCTTTTGAAAGAAAAACAAATTATTACCAGTGCTTATTTACAAAGACAGAAAATTATGAAGTGAAGTGTACAAGTTTAAATCAGGCCTGGTTTCTTTGGAGTTTTTTTGTATCATATTGCATGTTACAGTAAATTAGTCCTAGGAAGTTTTCTCTAGAATTCTTCCTACACGCTGTTTGGAATCAAGTATTAGGTCACTGGAATTTTCTAAATGTAAAAATGTAAAATACACCACATTTCCATATATATCTATCTATTTATAGGTAATGCGTGGACCTCTACCTATAACTCAATCAAATATTGTATGTCTTTATTTATATAGCGCCATTAATGTACATAGTGCTTCACAGTAGTAATACATGTGGTAATCAAATAAATAACAGATAATATAAATAACAGATCATGGGAATAAGTGCTTTAGACATTAAAGTAACATTAAGGAAGAGGAGTCCCTGCCCCGAGGAGCTTACAGTCTAATTGGTAGGTAGGGAGAACGTACAGAGACAGTAGGAGGGAGTTCTGGTAAGTGCGTCTGCAGAGGGCCAAGCTATATGTATCATGTGTTCAGAATATCTACAGTGCTATTCATATGCTTCTTTAAGCAAGTGTGTCTTAAGGTGGGTCTTAAAGGTGGATAGAGAGGGTGCTAGTCGGGTACTGAGGGAAAGGGCATTCCAGAGGTGTGGGGTAGTCAGTGAAAAAGGTTTAAGGCGGGAGAGGGCTTTAGATACAAAGGGGGTAGAAAGAAGACATCCTTGAGCAGAACGCAAGAGTCGGGATGGTGCATAGCGAGAAATTAGGGCTGAGATGTAGGGAGGGGCAGAAGAGTGTAAAGCTTTAAAAGTGAGGAGAAGAATGGAGTATGAGATGCGGGATTTGATCGGAAGCCAGGAGAGGGATTTCATGAGGGGAGATGCTGAGACAGATCTAGGAAAGAGTAGAGTGATTCTGGCAGCAGCATTTAGGATATATTGTAGGGGAGACAGATGAGAGGCAGGAAGGCCGGACAGCAGGAGGTTACAGTAATCAAGACAGGAGAGAATGAGGGCCTGAGTCAGAGTTTTAGCAGTCGAGCAACAGAGGAAAGGGCGTATCTTTGTTATATTGCGGAGGAAAAAGCGACAAGTTTTAGAAATGTTTTGGATGTGAGGGGTGAATGTGAGAGAGGAGTCGAGTGTGACCCCTAGGCAGCGTGCTTGGGCTACTGGGTGAATGATCGTAGTTCCAACAGTAATGTGGAAGGAGGTAGAAGGGCCAGGTTTGGGAGGAAGTATGAGGAGCTCTGTTTTAGCCATGTTGAGTTTAAGGCGACGGAGGGCCATCCAGGATGATATAGCAGAGAGACATTCAGAAACTTTGGTTTGTACAGCAGGTGTAAGGTCGGGTGTGAAAACTATATTTGTGTGTCATCAGCATAGAGGTGATATTTAAACCCAAAAGATGTTATTAGGTCACCTAGAGAGAGTGTGTACAGAGAAAAGAGAAGAGGTCACAGGACAGAGCCCTGGGGTACCCCCACAGAGAGATCAATAGAGGAGGAGGAGGTGTTAGCAGAAGAGAAACTGAAAGTACGATGGGAGAGGTAAGAGGAGATCCAGGATAGAGCTTTGTTCCGAATACCAAGAGTATGGAGAATGTGAAGGAGAAGAGGGTTGTCCACGGTGTCAAATGCTGCAGAGAGGTCGAGTAATATGAGCAGAGTGTAATGACCTCTGTCTTTGGCAGCATGGAGGTCGTCAGTTATTTTAGTGAGGGCTGTTTCCGTGGAGTGAGCAGTGCGGAAGCCAGATTGTAGAGGGTCTAGGAGAGAATAGGTGTTGAGAAAATGGAGCAAGCGAGAGAATACAAGACGTTCAAGGAGTTTAGAGGCAAAAGGCAGGAGGGAGACAGGTCGATAGTTAGAAAGACCGGTAGGGTCAAGCTTGCTGTTTTTGAGTAATGGTATGACTGTTGCATGTTTGAAGGAGGATGGAAAGGTTCCAGAGCAGAGGGAGGAGTTAAAAATGTGTGTGAGCGTAGGGATTATAGTAGGAGCAAGAGGTCGGCAGAGAGAAAGCGGGGCATGTAGATCAAGAGACGAGGACAAGACAGAGTTGTAGTTCCTGACCAGGTTGTCAGGGTCTGTAGCAGAGCTGAGAGAGGAGAGGGAGGAGCGTAAAGTGGACTCAAAGTCAGGTAAGTGAATAGAGCGCAGGTTTCTGCAGAACCGGGGGGTAGATGGAGGTGGAGAAGGGAAGAAGCGAGATAGAGAGAATGAGATGAGGTGATGGTCAGAGAGAGGAAAGGGGGAAATGGAGAAATCGGAGAGAGATAAGTTTTTAGTGAAAACCAAGTGTAAGTAGTGGCCATCCTTGTGGGTGCTGGCTGCAGTCCACTGTTGAAGGCCAAAAGAAGAGGTTAGAGAGAGAAAGCGGGAAGCCCAAGGGAGAGAGGGGTCATCAATGTGGCAGTTGAAGTCCCCAAGGAGAAGAACAGGGGAGTCTGAGGAGAGAAAGAAAGAGAGCCAGGATTCAAAGTGAGAGAGAAAGGCAGAAGGGGGATGAGTAGAGGTAGCTGGGCGATAGATGACTTGAAATATGGTTGAAATTGGTCCAGATGAAAAAATCGTAAAGGGGGTAACAAAAAACGCGTGTGCGCCGCACAAGAAGGAAGATCAAAGTTAAGATGTTTTCTAGAACTAAATGTCATGACCATAATTCACCCTCTAAACCAGGACTCAAGCTAGCCAACCGCGGGTACTTGATGTGGCCTCGGACTCTCAGCCGCCCAAACAACTAGTATGAAATTAGCGGGAGCAAAATGCATTTTTTCACAGTAAAATTCACTTGTAAGTTTGGGTAATGTAAATATATATGGTACAGATGTTATAAATGCTAGCAAAATATTATCATTTTCAGGTCTTTAAATGTAATCTAAAATTATATTACAATAAGCTTATGGCCCTCCTAAGTGTTTTCTGATCTGGCCCCTTTGGGGAACTGGTTAAATAGCTGCGCTCAAGACCCATTTTCAGTGAATGGTCCTGTATGGAAATGTAATAGTAACCCAATGTTATTTAAAATACATACCTTTTTATATTCATACATATGTTGTATATACATATAGTTCCAGGGACTGCTACATGAAACAGAACAGTTTGGGATCCTGAACCCAGGTATTACCGATATTGTTCAACAAGAATGGCAATTGTCCATTGTATCATACTGTACTGCACCAAATCATTGTAGACGTCATGTAGAGTTGAATAGCAATTAGTAAACCACAATGATTTGTCACCAACTATGTAACTGCAACACCAGTAGTCCTATATTGCAGATACCAACCAGTTGCAGAGCTGCAATTCTATGGTACATATTATGTTTTTATCTTAGCTACAATTTCTAATGAAACTGCATACACAAAATTGGTTGGAGAAATTAATTCTACAAACTAATTATAGCTGCTGTAAAACAGAAAACAAAATGACATTACCAACATGGTGATATAGATGACCTTTTTCCTAAGCAAAAAGAATATTACATTGTATGAGATGCATAAACACAACTAAAATATATCATTGGTAATCCTTGAATCCTGGATTCCATGTGTTTTACCCACAGAGATAACAATATCTAATGTGTTCACCTAATGAACACAGAAGACTTTCAACAATCTTTGATCATCATCTACTACATCCACTGTTGGATGGCCTACCTGCAGACTGTTCCTCTCTAGCAATGATGATTGCAGTCCTAGCCGCCTCTCTGTATTGCTTCAGTGCCATGTATAAACGGAAAAGGTATTTGGCATCCTAACAGAAATTGATAAATAATTATTTCAGTGCAGTAAACAATACAGTATAGCCATTTTCTAAAATCAAAGCAATAGTTTATTAATGCACACATTCTGTTCATTTATTCTCATCCAATGATCTCCTATTGTAATGTTAAACATGAGGGGGGGGGGGGTGAAAATCTGTGAAAATTAGGTGTTTTTATCTTATTATATATTTGTGAAAGCACTGTATGCCTGTCTGCATCTTCCTGTGTCCCTAGGGGAAATCTCATTGGTCCCTTGGGCCGCCCGCCCCCACACCTCTCATTGGCCTGAGGCGGAGTGACGACACACACACACACACACACACACACTCTGTTGCTTGGCCTCACTCTCCCCCGTCAGTTGGACCGCAGCTCACCTTCCACACCCCCCCCTCCTCTCCCGGTGCCCCTCCTCTCCTGGTGCCCCTCACTCTCTCCCCCCTCCCACCTCACCCAAATCCCCACGCTCCGCAACATCCCCAGCCGCACCATCACCCTCATCGTGCGCTGCTTCCGGAGAGGGGAAGCGCGGCCCTCCTGCTCAGCAGCAAACTCCAGGCTCCTCCCCCCTCGCTCACAACGAGGAAAAGCGCGGCGCGGCCCGGGCCTCCTGCACTCCCCCTCACGTGCGCCGGCTCCTGGACAGAGGGGAAGCGCGGCGCGGGCCTCCTCCTCACGTGCACCGGCTCCCAGACGGAGGGTGAGCGCGGCGCGGGCCTCCTGCCACTCTTGCCCCTCCCCCCCCGCCAGCTTCCCGAACTCACCTCCTGCCCCAGCCAGATGCCACGGGATCAAGGTAAGTCACCCACCTTCTCCCACCCACGCACTGTCACCCAGTCACAAACACACCCATCCAGTCACCCACACACCCACCCAGTCACTTTCACCCAGTCACCCACTTTCACCCACTCACCCACCCACTCAGTCACCCACCCAGTCACCCACCTACTCACTTAGTCACCCACCCACTCACTCAGTCACCCACACACCCAGTCACCCACACACCTACCCACACACCCAGTCACTTTCACCCAGTCACCCACTTTCACCCAGTCACCCACTCACTCGGTCACCCACCCACTCACTCAGTCACCCACCCACTCAGTCACCCACTCAGTCACCCACCCACTCACTCAGTCACCCACCCACTCAGTCACCCACCCACTCAGTCACCCACCCACTCACTCAGTCACCCAGTCACCCACCCATTCAGTCAGTCACCCACCCATTCAGTCAGTCACCCACCCATTCAGTCAGTCACCCAGTCACCCACCCATTCAGTCAGTCACCCAGTCACCCGGGGGAAGCCCAACCCTGTCGTCCGCCCCCCCAAAATTACATCCCGGGCAACGCCGGGTCTCTCAGCTAATCTGCTATAAAATATAGCAATGGGTAAAAATCCAGTGTAGATTGACCCAAACGAAGTAACTGAGAAGCTAGTGCTCTCATTGCAGTAGGTAGTACTATTCTCCACTGAAGAATCCCTTTAAAAAAATACCTCATTAAGGGGCAGATTGTTCAAGCGTTGTCATGAGTTTGTGCAACCAATCCGGCTTTCACTCCCAATGACTTGAATGGGAGTTAATGCTGGATCGGGTGCACTAATAACTATCCACATTTAAGACCCACCTCAAAACACAACTGCTTAAGGAAGCATATGAGTAGCTCCATGGTTGATAATTAACACCTCATACATAAACCTTGGCCCCCCGCAGACGCACTTACCAGAACGCCCTCCTGTCTCTGTACGTTCTTCCTACCAACCAATTAGATTGTAAGCTCTTCGGAGCAGGGACTCCTTTTCCTAAATGTTACTTTTATGTCTGAAGCACTTCTCCCCTTTATGTGTTATTTATATTATGTGTTATTTGTATTATGTGTTATTTGTATTATGTGTTATTTGTATTATTTGTTATTTATATTATTGTCACGTGTATTACTGCTGTGAAGCGCTATGTACATGAATGGCGCTATATAAATAAAGATATACATACATACGAAAATTAATTGAGGGCATATACTTTCATACACACATACTTTTATACATACAAAACACTTTTGTACGAATTTACTATAGTAAAAATTCTAATAAATTCATAGAGTATTTGTATTCAAATTTCCTAATGGAAAACTGCAGCTAACATTAGATGCAATAAACCCCAATAGTATTCATATCAGTTACACTGATTTATCTGGGTTGGAGGACACTGAATAACGTGCCCTAGCATGAGTGCAGATCCATTGACAGATGGATCAATGGAATTCACTGTAGCTGTTTCGTCTGTCTATCTATGTACCTAAAATTATAAAAAGGTTAATATACAACAGGATTTATTTCCACGTCTTAAAAACCTGCAAGCTACTCCTAGAAATGTCAACACAACGTAACCTCCAGTTCCAGAAGAGTACCTTAGGCATGCCGTCACTTTCACCCATCAGATAGTCTATGAGCTGATTGGTCAAGAGTTCATCTTTTGCCTGCCCAACCTATCCAGAAAGAAATATATGAAATGTAAATCATTTATACTGCAAATGCAGCCATGAGAAATACATGCATGATAATAACTGCAACCCTTTCACATTTTCTATAAGATTTGTGCTAGAGAGAACAGACATGCAAAATTTGGCCCCCCTAGTCTGTCAATTTTCATATTTGCTGCACCACTTGAGACCCTGTTGCTCCTCTTCTTTTCGTACTTAGAATATGTTTATCCCCAGCATTTCTGAATTCCTGAATTCCCGTACTAACCCCTGCCACCTCCAGTTGGGAGGCGATTCCAAGAATCCACCACGTTTACGGAAAGAACGTCTTCCTCACAATTCCCCTGAGCACTTCTCATTCTCTGTAGTATGCTTCCCTTGCTAAAAAGTTTTAACCATATCCTCCGCACCTCACTTCTCTGTTCTCTCCCGTCTATTAAGGTCCTTTAGTTTTTCCTGATAATTCCTATGCTGTAGACCAGGGGTGGCCAACTCCAGTCCTCAAAGGCGATCAACGGGTCAGATTTTAAGGATATCCCTGCTGCAGCACAGGACTGCGCAATCAACGACTGAGCCAATTGTGCTGAAGCAAGAATATCCTTAAAACCTGACCTGCTGGTGGCTCATGAGGACTGGAATTGGCCACCCCAACGTATTCTCACTGGTCTGAGGAAAAGATCTGCAAGCTTGCAGTGTTAAAAATCAGTTTGCGAGGTTGTAATTTCTGTGTGTTTTTGTGCCTTTTTTCTGCTGTCCTGCACTGCCTTTATGTGAAACTCACCTATACACTGCATTTTATTGTATCGTTGGAACTGGCAAAGCTATGCAGACAAACTCTGATCTTTACGTCACCAACAGAAACTTGAATTTCAGCTTTCTATACTGGCTGGTATACAACTTACAAATTTGCTGTTTCAATGGATAAAAACCACAAATTTGCAACTATTACTGGATCCAGCCTTATTACTTAAATAATGATTTTTAGTTGTTATTTATATTGTATGGTCCTTTGCTGTAGGTATATACTGCAAGCTACCTCTTGATTTCCCTATTTCTCTACTGGTTTCTTACCGTTTCAATCGCCATTTCTATTGCCTTATTGTCGTCTATGTTTGGGCATTGTAGGAAGTGTTTCAGTGCCTGAAACAAAATTATAAAGAAAGATAAAGAATGGTTAAAGAAGTATATTTGCATAAACTCTACTTGTCACTCAATAATGTTAGCTACCCATCAGTGTCTAGATGTACCTAGAGGTGCCTTTAAAGCTGTACTTTAAGTTTTGAGATCATTCTCTGAAATAGTCTTTTAAAAGGGTCATCACCTTCCGACAGATGTCTGATAAAATGACATACTGTAAGATAGTGGGTCTGTATGAATCAAAATAAAACATCTCAACAATACAGGTAGTACCGTAGTATTGGCTTTCTTCACAAGATATAGACATAACTTGCAAAAAGAATATGAGACAACATGAGATATATTAGAGAGGTGAAATATGTTTTTGTTTTTCTAAATGCTATCATCAAATGCACCAGACTATTTCTAATGAAGAAGTCAGTGTGGATGGGCTTAACATTATGAGGAAAGGAGAGAACCACAGAGCCCTGCATGTCTGCGTGAGGGTCTGTATGCTGTGCAGCTGAATTCTTTTTACCTCAGACTCTCTAGTACAGGGGTGCGCAAACTGCAGGGCACAAGATTTTCCAGGGGGGCGCTGCGGTTGCAGAGGCCCCACGCTCTTCCCCAAG
The DNA here is from genome assembly GCA_036426205.1 of Ascaphus truei. Taxonomy (NCBI): domain Eukaryota; kingdom Metazoa; phylum Chordata; class Amphibia; order Anura; family Ascaphidae; genus Ascaphus; species Ascaphus truei. The sequence continues at coordinate 284,806,517 of CM071567.1, forward strand.
GCATTTAAATTAAAAGCCGGGGATCGCGTGAGGCCCCTGCAACTTCCCTTACCTTGTCTTCGGTGACGCGTCGCCATGGCAACACGGCGTCAAATGACGTTGCGGGGTCACGTGATGTCATATTGCCATGGCAACGTGACATCACTTGACCCCGCAGCTTCATTTGACGCCAAAGGACGGGGTAAGGTAAGGAGGGGGACGCGAGCTGGGGGGTGGAGGGGAGAGCAGACAGGGGGGCGCAGACTGAAAAGTTTGCATACCCCTGCTCTAGGACATAATACCCGAGTCACGCAGCTCTGCTCCGTTATTGGTTTTGGGTAAAGAGTTTCCTATGTATATTGAAGCCTTTCCATCTTTACGCTGCTCTCACTGCTCTACCTCCGCACAGTCCCACCTCTTCCCCAACGCCAACTCCTTCAACCAACAAGCAGCTATCCGACACACACCAATTTTCTTACCCGCTGCACCTTATGTTACCACTTACTCCTCCTTATAGACTGTAAGCTCCTTGGGGCAGGAACCTCTTTACCTACTGTAACACTGTATCGTAATGCTTGTTATTTTATTGTGTTTGTCCTCCAGCCCTATTGTACTGCGCTACGGAATATGTTGGCGCGTTATAAATAATACAACTATTTTTTTTTCTTGGAAGTGATGTGAGATGTTGGGGTGTCACTCTCCTGAGTTTAAAAACTCTTATTTATGTTATATCACTACATTATTGTACATATTGAACACTATTCATTCCACAAAGGCCTGGAAAGCTGTACAAAGACTAATTCTAATTGCCAAGAAAATTGGTACTTGATGTCTGCACTGAATTACTTATGGCAGATTTGATCAAAGATAAAAAGGATGAAGGAAAGGATAAAACAATAAAACAATTTAAAAAAAAAATCACATTGTTCATATACAAATAAAGATGTAGATTTGGACCACACATACGGTACATCCAATATTTGTTCTTGTATTGTGTTAAAAAGCTTGCATCCCATTTATAGTTTGATGCCATAACTCACCCTCGCGTGTTGTCCACAAAGCAAGAAAAACTTGCCGGCCTGAAAATGTTTCTTTTCTCCTTCAAAATACAATGCGATACTTTGGTAATCTTCATTACTAGTATTCTCAGAGCCTGAAACAATACAGAATTAGAAATCCCAAGTTACGACATCCTCGTACTGTGAGATTTTATTAAAGATCATATTTTCCCTCACCTGCAAGGTCTCAAACCTCCTACACATAAATACTATATAATACAAATCAATGATATGATGAGGTTCCCTGTTTCCACAGCCCATTCGCCTCATTTTAATATTGTATGGGTCTCATTTCTTAAATGAGGAACATTCAAAAAAAACCTAGACAAGTAGTATATATTATTTTTAACTTTTAATGTTTCCTTGAAAGTTTTTTCCCAATCTTTATCTAATCTCTTACAGTGATAAGACTGCTGGTTGAGCTTTAAATTTACAGGTCTTTTTTAATTGTCTTTATTGTTGAATTATGAAGCCATTGTTAATCAAACAGAAATATTAGTAGCTGATAAGCAAGAACTGTACCCGAAACAAAAATGTATGTGCGTGTATATGCGTGTATATGCGTGTATATGTTGTGTAAGTAAGATTTTTTTAAATTAAAAAAGTTTAATAATTTTTTTTTTTGTGTGTTCATTTATTTACCCTTACCCCCGTCCACCCCCCCCCCCCCCACACACACACATCCATCCATCCATCCATACAAACACGCATACATGCATACACACATACATTTGAGCGCAGGCAGCGGCGCAAAGAGACGAATTTCTTCATCTTCGCCGCTGTCTGTCGGCTCCCATCTCCCTGCCGTGCGCGCGGCACATCTGTAGAAAGGCTGACTAACGTCAACCAACTAAAAATCCGCGCGCGTGCACGGCGTAGCACACGCCCGGCACTATAGAACGTGGCTTACTCTGACTCCTCAGCCTTCTGAGAAAACACAAATTTTTCTTCTGCTGCTGTAACCTGAAACACTAGATGAAGAAGTGTGATGTCCCAAAGAAGCAGAAGCTAAAGGGATGTATTTCAATTCACTTAAGCCTTCCAGCATCATAAATGACATCACCAATCCATAATGGCTGCCTCCTGTGAGGAAAATGTTATTTTAGATTTTATTTTGTCGTACGTTTTATCTAATATTTTTATCGTGCATATTTATATGAGTTCTGATATGAGTTTTAATGTAATGATTTTTTATACTGTTTTTTTATACTGTTTTTTATAATGTCTATTATGCATTGAATACTAAATACATGTTTAATTAATAAATTTAAGCTATATCCAATCGCCGCACTTTTTTGATCACAGTGATTATGTAACCTACTATGGGGAGAATCCTGTGTGTAATTAATGACGTCATGATTGATCTAATTGTTTTTAATCAACTCTAATTGAGAGCATTATATATTTGGGACCCACTGGGGATGTAATTATTGCTCCTGAGGAAGCTGTGGATACAGCGAAACGCGTTGAGCCTAGTAGCAGTGCAGCTGAACCACAGTCTGGCTAGCTGCTTCACCCTTGAGGACACCGTGCCGGCACTGCGATCCCAACACCCCGCTCTGTACCCGCCCCAACCGGAAGTCGTCACTCCGAGGCCCGGATGTGACGTCAGACGCCGTCCACCCACGACCGGACGAGGGGGCACCTTCGTGGAGCGCTACAGAAGGGATTGGAGCTAACATCTCCCGAGTACCGGCCAGCTGTCACAAGTAAAACCCTATGTGAATGCGATCATTTGTTATATTGTGAGTACCTGTCCTACGTCTTTTTTAATCATAAAGTTTGGTGTTTACTGGTCAACACTATGATCTCCTTTCATTCCTGTATGTATCCTGCTGTCTACACCTGATTGAGAGTTGAAAGTCTTATGGAACATCATTGATCCAGTTCCCTATCAATATCCCTATCAATATTTTGCAACTGCATTCATCTGACACCACGTTTTGGAGTCTCAGAGAAATATATGACCCTCGTTTAATATATCTTACGTGTTGTAAGAGGCAATCTATAAAGCCAAGTTTTGCAAGCAATTTTACCACAGGTTTTGTGAGGATACTGCACCATGATTGTGTATATGTTTTTTTCTTTTGGGTGTACCTGATGACATCGCTCCCTTCCTGCGGATACCTGACTACTTGTAAGGGATCAGTGCATATTCCCATGAAGGTTGAGAATATTTCAGTCACACCTTATATCTTAATATTATACATTGTGTTATAATCTCTATCATATTATACTGTTGTTCTAGCGCCGATCCAAGTCACTGGGTTTCACGTACGTGACTAGTTTGAAAAAATGCAGCCTGTCCTTAAAGTGGAATTCTAAAGCTAATGAGTGGTGCCAAAACCAAGCAAATGTGATGCCTGGTTCACGCATAGATGTCTTTCTAAACTAATTACGTTAACCATGTTCAATTAGTAGCTTTGGGTTGACAATTAAAATAATTAATTCCCCTGCTGCCGCATCCCTGACTAGGGGTGCGCAAACTGGGGGGGCATGAGATTTTTTTTTGGGGGTGGGGTGGAGCAGTAGGCGGACTGGCATTCACAGATGGGCCCCGTGTTCTTCCCACAAGTCATTTAAAGCTTGAAATGTGGGGGACCGCACAAGGTCCTCTCAGTTCTCTTACCTGTCTCCTGTAGGCCAGGCCCAGTCGTCAAGCGCGAGTCCGGTCGCCACTTTGGGCATGCGGAAATCAATTGTGCACCGCTCGCGGGGGAAGGGGGATCAGGGGAAAAATGCTAACCCGGCGGGCGTCTCTCTCGTGCCATTCTGGGTTACACCAGAAGAGGACGTAACGGGAACGGAGGGGGGGCGTGGGGCTTGCGCCCGTTTTGGAGAACAAAGTTTTTTTTTTTGCGCACCCCAGTGGGGCTAGGAGTGATGTGACTTCCTTCAAAGTTTGGACTAACGGCGAGCGTGGTTAAGCTGCATACATTAGTCTGGGAGAAAAGCTCGCGGTCAGGGAAAGCTGACGTGACGCGGGGCGCGGATCTAGATCGCCAGATCGTGTTGGTCACCACGATGTACATGGAACAAAGGACGGGGCGGATGAAAACACGAGGGGGCCTTTTTAGAAAAAAGGGCAGGGCAGGGGGGCTGGGGTACAGACGATTTAGGAATTAGAGCGAGAGCGGTAGGAGCGATGATTTCGATTGATAAGCAGTGTGGGTCCTGGAAAAAATGGTAAACGCTTTTTTTTGTTCCCGGGTACAGGGATTTGAGCTTTCGCCCCGAGGCGGATATGGTGCCGCCCAAGTCCCTACCGCGTTTGGCTACCGGCGGACTGTTGCTGGCGAAACGTTGATCGTCTTCACAAATGACGCTGGTGCGGGGTCACAGGGACGCCTGGTTGCCGATTGGCAACGTGTGCAGGCAATCAGAGACTCCTAGAGAACACCGGAGCAAAAAGGTAAGGCGGGGTGCGAGCGGGCAGGGGGGCGCAGAGAAAATAAGTTTGCGCACCCCTGATATAAAGGATAGGAGTCCTAAAATAGTTCATCCAACATAGTGTATATTTATTTGGTTAATAAAAACTACATATAAACTGTTACAGCATGTTCGTTATTTTCAAAAGGGGAAAATGCTCACCAATAATATCAGCATAAATCTCCATCTGATTGTGCTGCTGAGCCAGCTGGAAAGCCTCATCATTGCATTTGGACAAGACTAGAAATTGGATCGCTGATGCGTAGTCACTCAGGCGCAGGAAGAACCTACGTTGGAGACATACTGTAATTGAGTGCATTGTTGGCAGAAGAAAATAACAATTTTGCAGGATAAGTTAAGAAGCAGTGTGGCTGCTCCTACTGAATTATTTTAGCACTAAACATTGCCACTTTATTTCTGGGAGCGTATGCAATACAATGTGGCCCATGCTACTCTAGCTGTGCATTGGTTACTGAAGATTATCAAATGCAGAATAACAATTAAAAAAAAGAAGCATGTGGCATCTCACAACTAGATCTTCTATTCAGGTAGCAGTTGATATGGAAATATGATTATAAACATATATAACATAAAGTCTTATATATATATAATATTATGAGAGAATAATAAATATAATATAATATATATGAGAGAAAGAATAAAGTGTGTAATCGCCTCCGCTATGCCCATAGCGCGAAGACGACTCCATTGAGAAAGACGGGGAGTGGAAAAGCTATAAGGAGTGATCCTAGAAGGGAGAAACCCGACGGATAGAAGGAATGAAGTAGAAAGACAGTGGGGAGAGATAGAGAGCATAGTGACGGCACTACAGGGGACCCGCAGACGAGAAGAACAGAGTGGAACCTAAGAGAGAAGGGCTGAGGCACTATCAGTCCAGTTGATGTGTTCCTTTCGGGGAGGATTTCCATTGCGGGGATCGATGTTTGGCGGTGATATTGTTATTCACAATTCCCTTTATTTTACCTAACCTTGTGAGTGAGCCTTTCCCTCCTCACCTTTTTACCACTATTAATGTCATTTTTTAATGTCTGGGGTGCGTGTGTTCTCTTTCTTCCCTCTAGGTTTACCTCTGGATGTGGTTCATCCTTTTGAAAGCCGCCATTACTCCTCTACGTGAAGCATAACCTATTGGACTTTGAAAGGACTGGTTCTTCTGTGTTTCTTGTTGTTTGTAGTCTCTACGTTTATTTTTATATGTTTATTTATTAGAGTAGACCACCTAGTACTATTCACATTTAATATATATATAAATCTTTATATATATATTATATATATAATATATATAATATATATATAGTGGTTGAAAATCACCCACAAAATCTACTCGCCACCTAGTCCCGCCAGCGCTGTGGTGTCGGCCATGAGGAGGTCGCCACGGGGTCAAATACCATTACAACTGATATCAAAATGTGTTATATATAATACACAAATATAATAATAATTATATATATATATACCATAATACTGAGTTAAGTTAGGTGAGTAAAAAAAGTGACAAAACCTCCACAGGAAAGCAAATATGCAAATACAAACTGTATGCTCATCTGCATGTCTTAGGCAGGTCTGCAACCCCGAAAAGGCGGGGGTTGCAGACCTGCCTAGAACATCAGATGAGCATACAGTTGTATTTGCATATTTATATATATATATATATATATATATGTTGTAGGTATCAGGGTTTAATCTATGTTTTACCTTACTGTTGATTTATTTTTAAATATTTAAAGCTTCCTTTTCTGAAATCTAATGACAATGGGTAAAAAGTAGAATTTTGCCGAACAAATATCCCGTAGCCTTAATCTGTTGCCATTAAATATATCCTTTGAAATAAGGAAGATGAACCATATACACCTTTATTTTAATAAAGTAAATGGGAACTTGCACCTTTTGCCATAAGCCACCTTGCAGGGCTTTCATGTGACACACGCTTTAGTAATGCGTCTAGTGCTTCGCATTGGCCAGACTGGTTAATGAATTAACTACACTGGTAAATGCGTACAAAATGCCTAACTCTTTTCATCTAACAGATTCTGGTAACACCATGCACAGCAGATTCCTCAGCAAGGGGCAAGGGTTGAGCTCTTTAAATTCATTGATTACCTAGCTACCATCTTGGCTCCCTCAAGTGATTGTGTCTCTTTCACAATACCCACTGCCTTTTCAGGATTGTTCAAATGGTCCAAGTAGATACGGATTACATTATCCCAGTCTTTGGCATTTTCGTAGGCCAGGACAGCCTCTTTATACCTGAAACACAGCCATAAAATATCACAGCACATAGCTACTCTGAAATGCAATGTAGTCTCTTTAGAAACAGAGGTGCAATTGTCTGTTCTTTCTTGGTTATCAGCACATTTACTTCTCTTAAAATCGGTCATATCCAGACCCCAAAACGTGTTACATTTATAAGACAATACATAATTATATGGATAATAGGCTTATACTGGCATTTCATTTGTTAAAAACATTTGATGTCGTCACCTTTACATGTTATCTTTACTTTCTCTTTCTCAGTTGGGTCAGTTACTTAATTCTACACATTTTCTGATATGGAAAAATACTAAATGTAAAAAACATTTTGTGAGAGCTAATATTTAGATTTTCTAAAAACAGCTATACTGTATAACTTAACCTTGATGACTGTGATTGTGGAATTACTGCTGCAGTTACATTAGATTTATTAAACACTAAGAAAAGCAATATGTGTTGTAGATTATAAGATTTGTATTGTTGGGCTTTTTAATATTTAGGCCCATAGGTACCAAGTGGCGCTGAGCCACAAGGCATCTAAAAGCCTATTTAAAAAATGGCTGTAAGGTGTTTTATGTTTTTTGTCTCTGAGTAAATATGGCCCTAGGTGTTTTGGAACTAAATTTGCTTAACTATTAAAGCAGCAGAACATGCTTTTTTAATTATAGAATTGAAGCAGTGGACTCTGGAGCTGAACGGTGTTAATTTCAGCTCTGGGGGCACCCTGCTTCCAGAGGTACTTACCTCCATAGGGGGTGCTAGTATCTACAGCCTGGGAACTGTGTGTCTAAAATAATGGTGGTATTTAAATGTCCCGTGTCACGCTGGCCAATAGGAAGCCGTGACGTCATCCCTTGCGACTTCCTATCGGCCCGCGTGACCGGGACATTTAAACTCCACAGAGATACCGGCATCACCCACGGAGGTAAGTATCTCTGGAAGCACAGGGTCCCGGAGCTGAAAGTAACGCAGTTCAGATCCGGCGACCCCGTTTCAATTCTGTAATACATTTTTTTTTTAAACAACGTTTTGCTGCTTTAAGTTATAAAACAAATGTTACACAAAAAAGATCCAAATAACAAGCACTCCGGTGTGCCATAAAATATAAATACACTTATTAAATACCTATAAAAACATGTTACAAATGGTTGATAACATGTTAATATACTAATTATTATAGCACTTTAGGATACTAAGGAGCCTATTCTAGTAGCCTTCATATAAAAAAATAAAAACATTTCCCAAGATACCTGCACCCCATAACGGGGCCTGTATCTCCAATGCATTTAAATGACTCGCGTCAAAAGACCGGGGGATTTAAATGCATAGGAGATACTGGCACCCCATAACAGGGCCTGTATCTCGGGAAGCAGGAGGTCCCCGGACCTCAAATCAACGTGGCTCTGCTCTGGAGACCCCTTGCTCATGCACACTAGTATAATCTTTATTATTAAAACAGCTAACCGCTAAGGCAATGAAGGGGTTAAATACCAGTGCCCAGTTTATTGTGGGCTGCAGGTGTGGGTGAAGGTGGTATTTGGCCCTTGGTTGGTGTTTAGGCCTTGTGGGGGGGGTTGCGGGTGGAGGTAACCACTTCATTACCTTAAAGGTTAATACCGCTAAGATAATAAAGGGGTTAACCCCTCCAGCTACCACCCGTTAGGCCTAAACATCCATCCTTGGGGCTTCTACCCCCTTCACCCAATCCCTCTACCCACAATAAACAAAAATACACAAAACAACCCTACTACTCACCTCCCTCCCCCCCCAACACATACAGTACAGTAATGGGCAAAATAACTATTATCCAGATATGGATAATAGCTCATTTGTCCATTAAAAATCAAACATTAGCCAGCCAGCATAAATAAAGTAAATAAAACTTTCTACTTACCCCTGTCATCATGAAGGGCGTCCTCATCAGCATACAGCGTGTCCATAATCCATGTCCTCCTTGGGCAGCAAGAGTACATGAAAAAATACAATCTAATGGCCCCTAACGATTAATAACCGCTAAAGTAATTAAGGGGTTAACCCACCCGGGAGGCCTAACCATCCACCCAAGGGCCACTATACCCACCCTCTATACCCCGGAAGCTCTCGACCTACGACGTCATCACCCACAATCCGTCTCCATCAAGCTAAAAAAAAAAAATCTTCTTTCACCTTCTTCTATCTTAATCTGTCATTATTCTTCTTCTCTTTAATCTTCTTTCTTTCAATCCAAAGTACCCCATGTTAAATCCACGAGATGTTGTCTCGACGTCTTCTTGAGCTAAAATGAGACGTAACAGGCCTTATATAGGGCCTGTGACGTCACATTTTAAGGTCAGATGGTACAGCTTCAATCCGATTGGACGCTGTATCATGTGTCCGCCTCTTTTTTTTTTTTTTAAGGTTTTGTTGTCATCTCCAAGGGAAGTACGTCACATCCTTAAAACCAGATGTATCATATCACATGGTATTACAGCCAATGGGATTGAAGACAATCCCATTGGTTCCTGTACCACGTGATATGTTACATCAGTTTAACATATATAACATCATCCCTTAACGTGATGTCACCTCCTTTTGAACTAATGTGACATATCACATGGTACAGGAACCAATGGGATTGTCTTCAATCCCATTGGCTGTAATACCATGTGATATGAGCCATGTGGTTTTCAGGATGTGACGTACCTCCCTTAGAGATGTCACATCCTTAAAAAAAAATTAAAAAAGAAGAGGTGGGCACATGATACAGCATCCAATCGATTGGAGCTATATAAGGCCTGTTCCATCTCATTTTAACTCAAGGAGACGTCAAAATAACATCTGTTGTGGATTTAACATGGGGTACTTTGGATTGAAAGAAAGAAGATTAAAGAAAATAACAAAATAATGACAGATGAAGATAGAAGAAGGTGAAAGAAGATCAAAGAAAGAAGATTTTTTTTAGCTGATGCAGATCTTCAAGGAGGATAGAGACAGATTGCGGGTGATGAAGTCGCAGGTCGAGAGCTTCCTGATACGACGAAATTCGGAGGGTGAAGACTTCTAAAGGTAAGATAAATACTGAGTGTATGTAAATGTCTTTTTTCAGGTTTTTTATTGTATTTATTTATTTTAATGTTTCTCGTTGCCCATTGCCTGCCAATGTATTAATCATTAATGCATTTTTTGGCAAATGCTTCTTTTGTATTGATTGGTATTCTGTTTATTGTTTTAATAAATTTGTTTGGAATTTGGATGGCTTGTTTTTAGTACATTTGTGGATTGGCTAGCGGTTTTATTTCTTGACTTGTTTTGTTGGTTAGGTGTTTCTTTAATTTTCTTCTATTATTTTGGTATAATATCATTTTTATTCTTTAGCGGTTTTGGCGTTAGAATAATTTTATTGATGTGTAGTTGAGGCTTTTTAGTTCTATTACTGTTGTGGTGTTTAGGTGCTTGTTTATTTCTTTCATTGTTGTGTATTGTTGTGCTTGATTGTTTTAATAGGTTGGCCATTGACTGCTATAGTGGCTTATCATGCCCATATTATATGGGTATGATATACCACTGTGTCAATCAATGGGTAGAGGGTGGGTATAGTGGCCCTTGGGTGGGTGGTTAGGCCTCCCGGGTGGGTAGCGGGGAAGGGTGGGTAAACCCCTTAATTACTATAGCGGCTATTAATCGCCAAGGTGATTAAGGGGTTAGGGGCCATTAGATTGTATTTTTTCATTTACTCTTGCTGCCCACGGAGGACATGGACTTGCAGTATGCTGATGAGGACACCCTTCATGATGGCAGAGGTAAGTAGAAAGTTGTATTTACTTTATGTATGCTGGCTGGCTAATGTTTGATTTTGAATGGGCAAATTAGCTATTATCCATATCTGGATAATAGTTATTTTGCCCATTACTGTACTGTATGTGTTGGGGGGGGAGGGAGGTGGGTAGTAGGGTTGTTGTGTGTATTTTTGTTTATTGTGGGTAGAGGGATTGGGTGAAGGGGGTAGTAGCCCCAAGGATGGATGTTTTGGCCTACCGTTTGTAGCGGGAGGGGTTAACCCCTTCATTACCTTAGCGGTATTAACGGTTAAGGTAATGAAGGGATTAACTCAACCCGCCACCCCCCCTGCAAGGCCTAAACACCCACCAAGGGCATAATACCACCGTCACCCACCCCCGCTACCCACAATAAACATAGCACTGGTAGTTAACCCCTTTATTGCCTTAGCGGTTTGCCACTAAGGTAATTAAGTTGCCTGTAAATGCATTTTTATTGCATGGGATTCATGCTGGGGGCCTCCGGTGCTGATAGTAATGTGTATCAGCTCCGGAGGCCCCTCAGCAGCAATCCGATGCAGGAAAAAAGCATTTTTTTCCCCCTAAGTCCCTCTCTTGCTGCCTCTCAGCAACTTCTCCCCAGCCTCACGCCAACTTTTCCTGGTGTGAAGATTTGAAGAGAAAATTTCCATTCTAGAGCCACGATTACCCTCGATAAACTAAATCGAGGTACTAGAATTGAACGAGTTTCAAAACCTGCCAATAAGTGGCTTATCACCGCTCACCCGGCGATGTGTTTTGGACAGCAGCAAAAATTGGCGATTCATGCCTTTATTTCCCACTTTTCAAGCCTTTCTGAATAGAAGTAGGCATTTTGGCAGAAAAGGCCACGATAAGTGGGTTATCGAGGCTTATAGAATAAGCCCCTATGCTTTGATGGGTCAACTTACCTTCCATCTGCTTCCTTTGCCTTAGCATATTGCAAGTGGATCTTTGGAGAAGATACAGTGGGAAGCAGCTCACCTACTTTTGCCCTAAAAATCAAACAACATCACATACCGAATCATAGAAATGCAAGTGGGTTAAATGTATCTTTCACATATCCATGATCTGAGGTTATCACACACAAGCCAAGAAAGAAAAGTAATAACCACAACACTACCCCTTTCTACCATTCATCCCCACCCCTCGGAAGCAGCTACAAATATCTACTGTACAAAATGAAAATTATTAATTAAACCAAGGGCACATGGAAGTCAATGGGAGTTTACATTCAATGGTACCCCAATCGTCACTCTCACAGTTTAATGAAACCCCCTAATGTATTTGAAATATACAAAGTTACATATTATAAAGTGGTTTTATTCCCCCCCCCCCGCACCCTCCTTAATGCATTTTTCTAAAACCTTTTTTTTCACTGTGTTCGTTAAATGAACAGAAGTCTGATTCCATGTAGGTTTGTGCCCTGACTACAAACTCAAGAAGGTAATTAATTATAAAACGGCCAACTAATCTCTCCTAAGGATAACAAATTGAGGCCTGCTTACCAGTTCTTACAACGAATATACACAGATGCTGATTTGTCATAATATTGTCCCTTTTCATACAACTGGGCTGCTTCTGAAAATTGCTACAGATGAAAAGAGGGGAAAAAACAACATGTAACTGACTGGACATATTTAAACTATATATTTAAACTAGTAACCCATTTTTGTCTATTCCAGGTACCTTCATGCTCTCCAAAATGGCTCCACAGTCTTTCTTCAATAGCCTGCTTGGATGTTTGACAGCCTGGTTGACACCACGACGGATGTCCCCCATTCGAATTGACATGCGAGCTACTCCAGCTAGACAAGTTTCATCATGTTCCTGAAACCGTGTTTCAAAAACAGATCTATATTATTATTATTATGTCTATAGCACCAACATATTTCACAGCGCAGTACAATGTGGGAGGGAGGAAAATAACACCGTATGACAAAAGGAGTATATATACGTAAAGATAAAGTGAGCCAAAAAGGTCCCTGTCCCAATGAACTTACAATCTAAAAAGGAGGGAAGTGAAGACACAAGGAGTAGTGTGTGTGGAGGCAGTTTTTCTGTACAGTATTGCATTGGCTATCAACTAGACTTAAATATCACTTCTAGTATACAAAGCGATAGGCATTTCTCTACAGGTTGCCACTGACCTGCTACTTGCAATATCACTACCCCCGCTGCAACTAGAATCAGTCAGCTTGTAGCCTACATATAACAAAACTAAATAATTATAATGAGTACTGTATTTTAAATATCTTGGTATTTTTCACTGGAACTGCATGCTTACGCGCACACACACACACACACACACACACACACACACACACACACACACACACACACACACACACTACAATTGGAAAGTAATTAAACATATATTGCTATTTCTGGTGGTCCTGAATTTCTGCTGATTTTCTGACAAGGTTATTCACAGTTTTGATCAAGAAGAATTTGATCAGAAAGATTCCCCCTTTGTACAGCACTCAAAAACACTTAATAGTCAGTGACGTCACTTCGAGTGGCGACATCCTACATCTATGCAGGAGCAGGCTTGTATCGAGCAGAGTTTCCGTTTGTTTTTTGCTCCACTGCTATTTTGTATACCTATGCCTCTAACACTGTTGCTTTATTAGAGTAAAGAGGTCCCTTCTCTGGTAGCTATTAGATAGCCAACTACGGGATATTGATACATATCGCTACAACTCATTTAGCAACACACAGTGTTTAAGCAATAGAAGTACATATAGGTTCTATCACAGCCGCAATTTTGCGGGGACATACAAAGACAATTCCTACTGTGTATACCTAGTGATTCAGATATCTCTGTTATCCATTGATACTGCTAGCGTTACTTACCATATACAAGCTTGTCTCAGGGTAGACATCACTTTGGATGTAAGGATATGAATGGGTCAGAGTTACTAAGTATACTTACCTTATAACCTACCAATACCTATCGCATCCAGCCACCACTACATAGGGATTTTTAATACTGCATCTGTGTTTTTAATTGTCTATATAGACGTAATAAAATTTTATTATTTTTTGACTTCCACTGTGATTCTGGGATATCTCTCAGCGATTTTGCAGCATATCTGTAGGACCATTGGTTTTTGTCCACCTTTGAATATTAAGTGTTTTTGAGTGCTGTACAAAGGGGGAATCTTTCTGATCAAATTTTTCTTGATCAAAACTGTGAATAACTATTTCCTACCCTCTAAGCACCTAACATATCCACTATAAAAGAAATATATATTGGTGAATGCGGTCTCGTCTACATATATGCTGATTTTCTGGCAAGAAAAGGAGAAGTCATGCTGCAGGATTCTTCAAGGTAAAGCAGGCCTGGCCCAGCAGATACCATGTGCCTCTCACAGATAGGCAAGTGCAGATAAGTTTATGGTCCAGTGATTATGCAAGAGTAACCCCTGCTGATCTGAATTGGTCTATTAATGGAACAGATGAATAGTGGAAGTAAATGTCATGTTCAATAGCGACATCTATAGGAGTTTATTTGTCTGCTGACACTGCAAGAAATATTGCTGACGTCGCATAACAAACACTGGCCTGATTGGCTGGGACTGTTCTTGGGGTGTGGGGTGTTAGGGAAAATAGAAAATTGTTTCACAATCTTACCATAATTTTCATTTCCTGAGTAATGTTCCATGGCAGTGGGCACCAAAGGCTAAGTCCTATATTCCAGCTGGGCTAGGACAGATTAAAGACTTTCACCTGTAGGAGGCCCTATATATGGACACACCTCCTCCTCACAGGTAGTCTTGTAACTTTAGGGTCGGGCGATTGGTGCCCACTGCCATGGAACATTGCTCAGGAAATGAAAATTACGGTAAGATTGTGAAACAATTTTCGATTTTCCTGAGCATATCCATGACAGTGGGCACCAAGGGACATGCCCAAGCAGTACCAAATAGGGTGGGTGAACATACAAGTTATACAACACACTGATACTGCATAAATTCATTCATTTTGTATGGACAAGTCTGAAGTACTTTACTGCCAAAGCATGTGTCTGCTTAGGCCTGCACATCCAAATGATATAACTTAACCAAAGTATTTAAAGATGTCCATACTACCGCCCTGCATAGCTCCAGAGGAGATGCTTGAGCTTTTGCTATCCAGGATGTAGACATGGATCTGGTAGAATGAGCCCTTAAACCTTCCGGAAGCTGCCTGCCTTGCACAGCATATATTTTCTTAATACATGAAACAATCCAATGACCAATACTAGCTTTTGAGGAGGCTTGACCCTTTCTTTTCCCTGCTGGGAGAACGAAGAGACTTTCTGAACTAAATTGTTTCATTATGGCAAGGTATGCCTTGAGGAACCTTACGACATCCAAGGAATGCAGAAGTTGCTCTTTATGATTTTCTGGCTTTGGGCAGAATGAAGGTAATGTTATTTCTTGGTTTAAATAAAAAAACGACACAACTGTAGGCAAGAATTGGAGTACTAGTCATAGAACTACTTTGTCATGATGGACTACCAGGAAAGGTTCTTTAATTGACAGAGATTGTAGCTCACCAATTCTTCTAGCTGACGTGACCGCCACCAATAGTACCGTCTTCAAATTTAGGCTGTGCTTATAGTGCCGGCGACGGCAACGCAACATCACGGCAAAACAAATGTATTGCCGCCGTCGCATGTGCTTATAGTAAGCGCACCGCGACGGAAGTGACGCGAATTTTAGAAGCCGGTCAAATTTGATTTTTCAGAGGCTGTCGCCACATGTGACCGGAAAGCGAATTACAACTTTCGCTAGCGGCGATGTAGACGGGTGACGTCATCCGTCGCGCGCACTATAAGCGCGGCCTTATTTTCAACAGCGATGCTTGTTGAAGTGGCTCGAACGGAGACTAAGTGAGCACTTGTAAAAACAGGGGCAGATGCCATGGGGCAAGTGGTGCCTTGACCTGTGGCTTTATCCTATACATAGCCTGAAAAAAATGTGCTATCACATCTAGACGTAGTCAACGGTTTGCCCAGTAAGGTGAACAGTAGCCTAAGATGTGTGCCATCTTTTTGCGGATAGCGGCCGACTCATCTCCGAGACCTTGGTATAAGGTCACGTATCTATCATTTATGTGGCAAAGTTTTGTCACTTATTTGTTTTCTGCACTCTTCCCCTATATTGTATTATTTATATTTTACACGTGCACAACACTTTGTGCGCTGTTTATTTGTTTGTTTTTTCACTATGAACAGTGCAGAGACTTGAACTTTCAATGAGCTGCTACAGAGATACAATTCAAACACTTTACAAAAATTCCAAAATTGATACTATAGATAGATTCCAATAAATATATATTAAACAGTTTGCCCCAATGATGGAAACGCTGCCATAACCTATGATACACTTTGGATGTAGATGTCTTTCTTGTTTGCATAAAAGTTTTAATAACTTTCTTGGATAAACATTTTTTGCTTAGCTAAATCTCCAGGCCATCAAAGCCAAACTCTCTGGTTTGGGATGAAATATTGGGCCTTGTGACAGAAGATCTGTCGTCACTGGAAAACATCCATGGTTGATCCAGTAGCATATTGACAAGAAGAAGGGGAAACCATGTTCTGCGTGGTCAAAATGGAATGATAGCCACTACTTTTGCCTTGTCCTGTCTTATTCTTCTGTGTGCCATTGGTATTAAAGGTACTGGAGGAAAGATGTAGGCTAGGAGGAACTCCCATCTGAATGAGAGGGCATCTGTATAGGAGACTTCTGGATGATGCATTCTTGAACAAAATGCTGTCAACTTCCTGTTTTAGTCTGAAGCCATCAAGTTGACCTGAGGACTTCCCCATTTCCCCTGGGGCCACAGTTTGCCGATTTAGAAGTCTGCCTATGAATTTCGCTTTCGCAGAATATGCACCGCTATGGAGGTCTTGCAGATGTTTCTCTGCTCACTTGAATAAAGGGGAAATATCTTCTAATGAGAGGAGACTTCCTGTTCCCCCTTGATTTCTTAGATATGTTACTGTGTTGAGATTGTCCGATCTGACCTGATTTCACGAGGGAAAAAGATTATCGCTTGCATCACTGCTCTCATTTTAAAAATATTGGCGGGCATGTCTGGACTCATTTTTGGCCAATTTCTTTGGGCCGAAAGAGCCAAGTTGAGCTTCCAGTCTGTTCCACTTGCACCTGTTGTCCGCAAGAGCCATTCTGGGTCTCACAGTGTGCGACCGTGCTTCAAATTTTCCATTGGTTCCCACCAGGTCAGGAATTTTTTTTACCTGTTATGACAGGTAAATTTTTTGAAGCGATTCGTTTTCTTTTTGTCCCATTGACAAATTAAATTAATTTGGAAGAAATGCTTGTGGCATTGTGCCTCCAATGTGACTTGTATGGTCGAAGAAAGAGTGCTGATCAGCTTCATACAGTGCACCTTGATAAAGCGCGGTTAGTGCGAAACGCATAAGTGCGTTTTTTACCTCTACTCTGATCCTATGTGATCTAATAAATATATTACCTTTATTGGAGTGCTTTCTCGATCTCAAAAAAAAATTTGCGCAAGGGGTAGTGCTCCGCACCACAGTCTTTTCATACAGTGCAGAGCCTGCAGATAAACACTGTTTCTTTATTTTGACTATTAGGCTTTGTCTTTGGAAGACTGACTAATCCTTTTAACATCTGTAATTGAACCCCTAAGAACTTTAGGTCTTGGGAGGAAAGAAGACTTTTGCATCTGTGACTCTCAAAATTCCAGCACTTGTGAGATGACGAAGGAGATCTGTCTTGAGATTTTTATGAAGATATCGTTGAGATAATGGAATATCTGGATCGCCTCTTTCCTTAATTCTGCAATCAACGTCACTTAAAACCTTTTTGAAGGTTCCTAGAGAGGATGCAAGATAATGGGCTTGGCCTATTGCGCACCTTAGATACTTTGATGAGTAAAGGCTATTGGGACATGAAACATAGGCACCCTTGAGGTCTTCTGAGACCATCAAATCTTTGTAATCTACGGGTGCTTTGATGGAGATTAGCGAGACTCCATTTTGATTTATTTTTTTAAGTCCAAAAATGTGTTGATCCTTTTGAGATCTAAAACCTCTACGAATGATCCGTTCTTTTTTCACACCAGAAATAGCACTGAGTAGAATCCCTGGAATCTTTAATGCAAGGGAACTGGTTCTATTGCCTTGTCTGTTAACAGTCTGCTTATACAGCTTTGTTGTTCTTCGAAAATCTTGACGTTAGAAAATTGCTTTTCCTGTGTAACATCTTGAATTCCAAGAAATAACCTTTGTGTATCTTGACATCCGTTATTGATTGAGTCCACTCGTCTAGGAAATGATTAATTTTGCCTCCAACTGAAAGTGACTGGACTCCCCTCATCTTCGCAAACTTGCCTGAGCCTCTAAAACGAGGGACCGCATCGTCTTAGGCCTGTCTAAGACGTTGACCTGGTGTATCCTCTAACAGGTCTGCAGCCCTTCATATTTCTTATTGATGACCTCTCACTTTGAAGAGTGGGCCCGGTAAATGTTTTTGGTCTCTCTTGCAGTAAGAATATAGTCTTCCCCCCTGAAGCCTTTCCGGTTATAATATCTAATCTTTTACCGAACCACCGTTGACCCTCGCACAGAAGAATGCACAGGTTGCTCTTGGATACTGAATCCGCAACCCATAGACTAGGTCACAGAGCTTGTCTGGAGGCCAGCAATAAGGCTATGAACCTGGCGGATAATCTCACAGTCTAAGGATTCCTAAGAGATAAACTCAGTTGCCAGCTTAATTTCTGAAAGTGCACGGATTATGGAAGATCTCTTCTTTACCTTCTTGAGTGCCTCTTACAGCTTAGAAATGCATAATTTCATGTCTCTAGAGACGGACGTTATGGCTATGGCTAGTCTGCAGGATACTCCTGACGCCACAAACAATTTTCAAAAGGAACTATCTATCCGTCTACCCATGAGATCCTAACTTTCTGGCAAATCTGGAGATTGCTGTATCTACCTCGAGCGGACGCACATCCTTTTCTTCAAAGGGGTACATCTTGGAGAATGTTCTTGATGTTGTAACCTTCTTGTCTGGTTGAGACCAGTCTGATTAAATATTTTTTTTAATACGACATTGGGGACTAGATAGGTTCTAGGTTTCCTTGCGTTTCCTAAACCAGGGGTGCGCAAAGTTTTGAACCTGCGCCCCCCCTGCCTGCTTACCTCCCGACTCGCGCTTCCCCTCATACTCCGCTCCGGCGTCAAATGATGTTGCGGGATCACGTCAGACCAGGTAGGAGACCAGGCAGGAGACTCTGCAGAGGCCTTCGCGCAGTCCCCCAGCATTACATTTAAATGCTTTGGTGGAGAGCGCAGGACTTCAGTAGCCGCCGCACCACCCTTGGAAAATCACCTGCCCCCCCCCCTTTGCATACCCCTGCCCATAATATTCAATTTTTGATTCTGTGTGAAAATCTTTAATTTCCAAGATTTGCGGACTGCCTTAATGAGAGGATCTACCAAATATTCGGCTATTATTTCTTCCTCAGTTGATAGCAGACCTGCATGCATGGACCTAAACTACTCCTCAGAGTCCTCCGAGGATCAATCCATTGGACTGTCCAGTCTTGTGTAAGAGCACATCCTCCAATGTCCTTTTCCTCTGTTCTGATCAAGGTCATCTCTATTTTTCAGTGCGAGGCTGTCGCACACTGAACAGCGTTTTGACGATCTAGTGACGTTTTTCTTGATGACAGGCTCCGCGGTAGGTCTGGCAGGTTCTTCTTCAAGTTGAGGGCCTGGAACACAGAAACAGACATAGCCTGACGTTATGCCATATACAGTTGTGTGAAAAAGAAAGTACACCCTCTTTGAATTCTATGGTTTTACATATCAGGACATAATAACAATCATCTGTTCCTTAGCAGGTCTTAAAATTAGGTAAATACAACCTCAGATGAACAACAACACGACATATTACACCGTGTCATGATTTATTTAACAAAAATAAAGCCAAAATGGAGAAGCCATGTGTGAAAAACTAAGTACACCTTATGATTCAATAGCTTGTGGAACCACCATTAGCAGCAATAACTTGAAGTAATCGTTTTCTGTATGACTTTATCAGTCTCTCACATAATTGTGGAGGAATTTTGTCCCACTCTTCTTTACAACGTTGCTTCAGTTCATTGAGATTTGTGGGCATTTGTTTATGCACAGCTCTCTTAAGGTCCAGCCACAGCATTTCAAATCAGGTTGAGGTCTGGACTTTGACTGGGCCATTGCAACACCTTGATTCTTTTCTTTTTCAGCCATTCTGTTGTAGATTTGCTGGTGTGCTTGGGATCATTGTCCTGTTGCATGACCCAATTTCGGCCAAGCTTTAGCTGTCAGACAGATGGCCACACATTTGACTCTAGAATACTTTGGTATACAGAGGAGTTCATGGTTGACTCAATGACTGCAAGGTTCCCAGGTCCTGTGGCTGCAAAACAAGCCAAAATCATCACCCCTCCACCACCGTGCTTGATAGTTGGTATGAGGTGTTTGTGCTGATATGGTGTGTTTGGTTTTCGCCAAACGTGGCGCTGTGCATTATGGCCAAACATCTCCACTTTGGTCTCGTCTGTTCAAAAGACATTGTTCCAGAAGTCTTGTGGTTTGTTCAGATGCAACTTTGCAAACTTAAGCCGTGCTGCCATGTTCTTTTTCAGTCTTTTTCTAATTGTACTGTCATGAACTTTAACATTTAACATGCTAACTGAGGCCTGTAGAGTCTGAGATGTAACTCTTGGGTTTTTTTTTTTGCAATTTCTCTGAGCATTGCACGGTCTGACCTTGGGGTGAATTTGCTGGGACGTCCACTCCTGGGAAGATTGGCACCTGTCTTGAATGTTTTCCACTTTTGAATAATCTTTCTCACTGTAGAATGATGGATGCTGGAGGAAAGGAGATTTCACCAGCAACAAAGGAAAGGGTTATTTACAGTAAGGGCAGTTAAAATGTGGAATTAATTAACCATGGAGACTGTGATGGCAGATACAATAGATTTGTTCAAAGAAAAGTTGGACATCTTTTTAGATAGGAAAGGTATACAGGGATATACCAAATAAGTATACATGGGAAGGATGTTGATCCAGGGATTAATCCAATTGCCAATTCTTGGGAGTCAGGAAGGAATTTATTTTTCCCCTTATGAGATATAATTGGGTTATATGACTCTGGGGTTTTTTGTTTGCCTTCCTCTGGATTAATAAATAAGTATATATATATAGGATAAAGTATCTGTTGTCTAAATTTAGCATAGGTTGAATTTGATGGACGTACGTCTTTTTTCAACCTCATCTACTATGTAACTATGTAACTTTAAATTGTTTGGAAATGGCCTTATAACCCTTCCCAGATTGATGGGCAGCAACAATTGCTTCTCTAAGATCATAGTTGATGTCTTTCCTCCTTGGCACTGTGTTAACCCACACTTGTATGCTCCAGACCAGCAAACTGCTAAAACTTTGGCTTTTATAGAGATGGTCACACTTGCTGATGATCAATTAATCAAGGGCATTTGATTAGCAGAACCTGTCTGCTACTTAGCATCTTAATTCCTATGGAAGCAGTAAGGGTGTACTTAGTTTTTCACACATGGCTTCTCCATTTTGGCTTTATTTTTGTTAAATAAATCATGACACGGTGTAATATGTCATGTGTTGTTGTTCATCTGAGGTTGTATTTACCCAATTTTAAGACCTGCTAAGAAACAGATAATTGTTATGTCCTGATATGTAAACCATAGAATTCAAAGAGGGTGTACTTTCTTTTTCACACAACTGTATATATATTTCTGCACGAGTTCCCTGGGGCTCTGGATGAGGCAGTCTCCATTCCAATGCTTAGTGCAGGTCCTTTGCAGCAGGCACTTTAGTGCTATCTGAACTATCCTGCATGTCCTCTCTCAAGCAGGGCAGTGGGGAATTAAGCCGTGCTGAGCTCCCTTTAAAGTTTATTGGACATCTGTGACATCATCGTAAGGGTCCGCTGCCGAGAGGAATGAAATGCGCTATGCGCGTATTAGTAGGGCTGGATTGAGGGAAGGGGCGATGGGCGAAGGGACACGCTGCAGCGCGAGTTCCCACTGGGGCCGCATGGACAGATTAGCGGCAGTGGCGCTCCGTTTCAACTCCCCTGGGGTCCTTGCTTTAGCTGCAGTCGGTATGACCTGTGCAGCATAGCTCCCATTGGGAGCTCCCCTGTGAGGCAACCCTGTGGGGTGCGGAACGCAGGGACTTCCAAGGAAAGAGAGATGGCAAAGAACTTCCTTTGGTTGAACTGCACTGCAAGCACTCAGGTAAGCCCAAAAAACAACAAAACACCTAACATGAGCTTCATAGGACATAAAAAAAAAAAGAAGACTACCAGCGAGAGGGAGGTGTGTCCATATATAGGGCCTCCTACAGGTGCAAATCTTTAATGTGTCCTAGCCCAGCTGGAAGGTGGGACTTAACCTTTGGTTCCCACTGCTATGGATATGCCCAGGAAAGTATAATTACCATAGCTTTCAGTCTGTTGAGTACGTAGACATGCATGTAAGAGGGCTGGTGTGTGCGCACACTGCAGCATAGATTCTGTGAGGCCTTATTAGCTGAATAAATCATTGCTTATTAGACTATCTTATCAAGTATTTTGAATCCAGGTATTCCAACAGCATTTTTAATATCTTGGTCACATGAAATGAATAACAGCCTCTTCACTACTGGTGGGCCAGGAACTTTACTGCACTAATGGCAATACCAGCAAACAATCGGCATAGGCTGCTGTACATCTAATTAAGCATCAGCTCTTACCTTGTTATCACCGATGATTCCTTTCTCATAATGTGCAAGCGCATTCACATAATCACCCCTGCCGAAGAAACATATTTAATGATCAGCAATGTCTATTCTTTGTGGTGAATAACCATGAGGTAGCACATTGTGACAGTGTGTGTGGGTCTATGCATCAAGCATTGCAAATGGTGGTTTTGCCTTTAAATTGGCATCACATCTGTTGTCTCATGCATCTAACAGTGTATGAATGCTTAATAGGTAGAGGAACAGTAGCTGCCATTAATATAATAATAACTTGCATCAAAGTTGGTGCCGTTAATGTCATGCTATTTTTCTCTTTCATTTCATCTATACAATCCGCCAGGTGGAGTTAAATCGTTGTCAACTGTAATAAATATGATTAGCAACTTTCTCAAATTTGACACCAACGCAAAGGAAATTTCTGGCACCAAATCAAAAAGCAATAGTCACCAGCTTCATCCACAGCCCCGAAAAGTCAAACACACGCCTCTGTACAGATGACGTAATTACTTTAAACATGATTGACAATAAAATTGGTAGGCGTATGTGATATTTTATCAAAGCACCACAAGTGGTACATTGCAGAAGTGAAACACACGACAAAATAACAAAAATAAAACATTTTTTAAATAAAAATATATAAAATGCTCCTTTACTAAACCAGGCAATAAGCCAACTAGTTCAAACATAACGGACAACTAAAAAAAATGTGCATACAACAAAAGTAGCAGAGATTTCCAAAATCTTAAGTCTGACTTTGAAGGTCGTATTTAAAGCTGCCAATCAAGTACTTTATATATTATAATATAGTTATATATTATATTCTATCTATATATATATTATATCTTATATATATAACATATAATATATATATATATATATAATATAGATATATATTATACACACAATACAACTGTATGCTCATCTGCATGTTTAGGCAGGTCTGCAACCCCGCCTTTCCCCATTATCACCCAGCATACAGCCACTTCCACTGCAGCAAGGGATTCTGGAACAGCTGTCTGTGGGGGGTTTTCGGGTATGCCCACCTTAACCTGGTGTGCTCAAAGCTCTGGTGACATGCAGCAAGTTAAGCCTATAGGGACACCATGTTAAAAATGGTTTTTGAGGCAAAAAGTGACACTGTGTGCTTCATTTGCATGTATTCCCAGAATCCCGCTGCAGTGGAAGTGTGTATGCTGGTGTGATAATGGGGAAAGGCGGGTGTGCAGACCTGCCTAAGACATGCAGATGAGCATACAGTTGTATTGCATATTTGCTTTCCTGTGGAGGTTTTTGTCACTTTTTTTTTACTCACCATAACTTAACTAGTATTTTATATATATAAAGATATTATATAGATATATATATATACAGGCATACCCCGGGTTTAAGGACACTCACTTAAGTACACTCGCGAGTAAGTACATATCGCTCAATAGGAAAAAGGCAAGCTGACGCAGGCGCATGTCAGCATGTCCTGAAAAAGCAATACCGTCTCCACTACCTGTACCGAAGCTTGCGCGAGCGGGGAGACTATAGAGCCTGTTACAAAATGCGTGTATTTACATCAGTTATGCACGTATATGACCAATTGCAGTAAAGTACATGCATCGATTAAGGTGGGAAAAAAGGTAGTGCTTCACTTTAGTACATTTTGCTTTATACATGCTCCGGTCCCATTGCGTACGTTAATGCGGGGTATGCCTGTATATATAGATATATATATATATATATATATATATAGAGATATATATATATATATATAACAAAAAGCAGCAGCCAGCACTCCAAGCACAAATGTAAAGCAAGGTGCATGCTCAAGAAATCAATATAGAACCCTGTCTTCCCATAAGAGAAGGCACAAAAGCAGCAAACTCAGATAAAGCAAAAAGACATGTATTGGCAGTTACAAAACAGCACAATATAAACCCAACGTTTCGGTCCTAGGCACTCCCCTGAGGAAGGTCCTGCCTAGGACCGAAACGTTGGGTTTATAGTGTGCTGTTTTGTAACTGCCAATACATGTCTTTTTGCTTTATCTGAGTGTTGCTGCTTTTGTGCCTTCTCTTATGGGAAGACAGGGTTTCTATATATATATATTTTTACACAGCTCTAGGGACCCCTGTTTCCGGAGATACTTCTGCAGTAGGTGCCGGTAGCTGCTCTTTACCAGCAACAAACGAAAGGGTTCTTTACAGTAAGGGCAGTTTAAATGTGGAATTCATTACCCATGGAGACTGTGATGGCAGATACAATTGATACCTTCAAAAAAAAGGCTGGACTTCTTTTTAGAAAAGAAAGGTATACAGGGTTATACCAAATAAGTAAACATGGGAAAGATGTTGATCCAGGGAGTAATCTAATTGCCAATATTTGGAGTCAGGAAGGAATTTATTTTTCAACTTATGAGATATCAGATATTTCACTGGGGATTTTTGTTTGCTTTCCTCTGGATCAATATACTGTACTGTAAGTATAGATATAGGATAAAGTATCTGTCGTCTAAATTTAGCACAGGTTGAACTTGATGGACGTATGTCTTTTTTCTACCTCCTCTACTATGTAATCTACTTTGGAGGTAAGTATCTCCGGAAGCAGGGGGTACCATGCTTCAATTGTGTGTAAAAAAAGGAGCAAATGACAGTGTTTTGTTGTTGTTGTATTTAACATCTAGTGATCTAGTTTGTCCCTCACAGCTGAACCATTCTATTTTTAGCTACAGGCGCCAAAGATATTAATATTATTTGCCTACGAAATTGCAATATGTTTACGCAGGGGCCACCCTTGCTCTGGCAGCCAATACAATTCTGCAAGTTCCTGTAGGCAGGAGGTTGTGGATCTCTATTGGGTGATCTTGGCAGCCTTATTTTCACTTATTTTTTGCTACCAATTTAAAGGTGCAATCCCGGTAATTCGAACAAAGCCCCAGATATTTTGAAAAACAACTTAATAATGCATTGTATTCATTAAATGTAATTCGATGTAAAGAAAACATTTGGCCCCCTTTGGATATTAATAATAATAATAATCTTCTCCTCACAGGGGCCTGGGGATGGAGGAATGCTGGTCAATCAAGTGTCACTGCCATTGGCTCATTTTGGTCCTAGAATGGACTTAACTTTTAAAAGGTAAAAATATTAGGCACTTTGTGTTTCCTGGGGAAAGAAAGCGTGGTTAAGCTCCTTTTCATAAAAAGTAGATACGTGAATGAGAGCGAGAAAGCTAAAAAGGAAGAGAAGATGGCAGGGGACCCTTCCTCCCTGACCCAACTTATTTAATAAAACAGTATTAAACGTTTTGCAAAATAAAGGCATTTAGAATATCTTCATATTGTTAAGAACTACACAGCCAAGTCACTTAATAACGGTCCCTGAAGAGAACATCCCAGGATATCTCCAGCTCAGTACGTGATTAAGATACATTGTGGTAACATACGTGAACTCAAGTTGAATGGCATACTCCTTTGAAATGAAAGGGATCTGGGTAGGTGCCAGGCGTTTAGCCAGCTGCAGGGCACTATCCCAATGCTGCAGGTCCCGTCTCATCTGCAAAGACAAATGATAGGCGCATACATGCTCTGTTTGAAAGCTGCACAACTTCCGATTCTTTGCTTATCTACTGACAATTTACATTATCACCTTTAGCAAAAAGCTGATGCCTTTGAAAGTGAAAAATGGTCATAAAGTCTTCCGTTCCGCTTGGAAATATATGCATGGCGGATGGATTGTGTTCAAACACTTAACATATTTCCACTACAATTAGTTCGGTAAGTAGGAAGGTTTAAAATATTTAACAAATGAAGAAATATTAAATATAATCTTTAGAAACATATGGCTGCAAATCATATCTAAATGGGACTATATGAAAAATGAGTTGCATAAGACAATACACCCCAAAATGCGGATTATACATCAGCATCTATAATTACGTTGTATGTAGCTGCATACTCTGAACATAGTGCATGCTTAATTCAACAGAACAATTGATATTACTCAATTGTAGATATTTCTTCCCTTTATCTTGCTTGAGATGCCTGCTATGTATGAAATGTAACATTAAAAGTTCAAACTCAATAGGGATTGTTACCTCAAGTGCAGCAACAGGACAGCTAGATGCAAGATATAGATCCTGAGCAAGATTGAAGTCATTGGTAAACATGGCAAGATGTCCTGCAAGGAGGTTGTGATCTTCTATGCCCTAGCAATGAAAATACAGTTTTAAATACATGTTGTATGTTGCATTTGCTGCATCTCTAAAATGTTGGCTCCGTTCAGAAGAGCTTTGTCTCCTCTTGGACCAACCGCCATGCCTGAAATGCCCAATTGTTGGTACTTTAAAAGGTGATTTTTTTCCATCCCTATACTCTCTGACAGTTGCATACCAATTCGCAGTCATAGATTTTTAATGACAAACTATGCACTTATCTTGCATTGGCTGTTTCCACGACAGAAAACAAGACACATTCTGCTAACTGGAGTCAGCCAATATGTGTTGGCAGGTCTCAGACATTGGTGACAATAAAGAATAAGTTTCAAGCTCGTAGTCATTAATAAACTCCTTTCAGCAAGATTTGTCATAGCCCAGGTTTGTGAAAATACAGGTGTCCCTGGGACAGCATGCTCTAAGATGCACGAGAGGGAAGAGCCTTAGTAATAGACGATCTCCATCTTACTGAACAAGTTCATATCACATCATATTCTGTCCACCGGGAGCATGCTTGCGGTCTGTGTAGCACCGTTTCAGAATGAGGCCGACAATGAAGGTGCATAAACAAGTGCAACTTCAATACATTGCTCTGGTATAGCAACTTTAGGCAGAGGTTATGCAAAAAATAAAAAAAAATACACAGAACTTATGACAGACAGAAGCATTTGCAAAATGAATTAAAAAAAATAATACTATCCCATAGTATAATATAATACCATACAGGAATCTCTGCCCTGGTTTTGCTTGCCTGTATTCTCAGCAGTCTGGGCTTATAAAATATTGATATGTACTGTAAAATGGAAGGAGTTATAATATTTTATTGATGGATACAATAAACTTTATATGTATTAAAATAATATAAGCTGTTTTAATATGCAGTAATTATTTCTTCATGGTTAATGAGTTTTTCTGTGTGCATAGACAGTGAACATTTTTATTTTTAACAAGCAAGGTATTTTGTTATCTTCTGGATATACCAATTCATGTCTAAACTCATACTGTGTTAGAACATGTCATAGAAATTGATGGCAAATAAGGACCGAATGGCCTACCGAATATGTGGTTTCTGAATAAATTGGAAGAAAGACAGATCAGGTCATACCTCACTTGAGGGTTTTCTACTAACAGAACATTGTTCTGTTCATTCTTATTGTGAAATTACAATTTAGTAGAGATAAAATCCAAATTAACCAAGATAATGCTAATACTGTACCCACTTTTATTTGTTCAAGGGACATCACCATGCCCACATTTCCAATGGTACGATAAACACGCACTGCGAACTCCAAATCCATGTGATGCAGACAAGCCCTGGCCAGCTCATTCCAACTCGAAGGGTCACTTATAAGTTTGCACAGTTCCCAAGCATCCATAAATCTAAACAAATAACAGCCAGAAAAAAACCATTCACTTTAGTTTGTACTATATTTTTGATTGAAAGGCTATGAATTGGGATTACACAAACACACTCATCTTACAAGCCTGATAACCTCATGTAAAATGTTTTTAAAAGTGATCTGTATCCCAGTCAATTTACCCTTGTACGTGTCCCAGATTTCATGTGATGTATGATGAACTTTTGATGACCATAAAGCCCATTCTTTCTGAAAGGTGATTATATGACTGATAGAGACAGAGTTTCTACTCTGGTTTTGACAACACTCTCCAACCTTGTGAAATGTGAGTTACAGTAACTGTCGGGTAAACAAATGGTTTTTGAATCTCTAGGAGCCCACATGCAATACTATCATGGATTGCTTAGACACATATTTCCTCCCCCTCATTTGTCTCTTTTTTTGCATAACTATAGAAAAAGTGTTGAATACATCTTGAAGTTTCTGTTGAAAGAGACTGAATTTTCAGTTGAAAAAAAGAAACTTTAGAGCTGCAGACCAAGCAATATTCTAGTGTGTTTTTTTTTTAAAATAAATCGGTTCTGTACTATGAGAAAATACTTGTAGCATTTTTAGAAGTAAAACTTCTTTAGCGGCACCTTCCACACGAGCAAAATTCAGTGGCAGTTAATGGAGTTGATGGGAACGGAAGTCAGCGGTGATGGCAGTGACGTCACTGCTGGCAGAAGAGGCCATCAGGAACATTCACTGCCACTGAATTTTGCCAGCTCAGAGCAGGAGGAACACACACACACACACACCCATAAGCCGCCACACACACCCGTGAGCCGCCAAACACCCCCACCGAGTGAGCCGCCGTACACACCCTCTTTCCCCCTCCCAGTGAGCCGCCGAGCACGCGCAACAACCCACCCCCCAGCCCCATGAGCCGCCGAGCACACCCTCTTCCCCCCCTCCTCCCAGTGAGCCACGAGCACCCCCCCATAGCATCCAGGTACACCCCCTTCCCCCCCCCCATAGTGAGCCGCCGAGTACACCCTCTTCCCCCACCCCCCCCAGTGAGACACCGAGTACACCCTTTCCCCCCCACCCCCCCTTCGAGAGCCGCCTCCGTGTCCCCATACCTCCGCCGGAGGGCTGGCACCCGCAGCAGGACACAGCTCCGCCGGGGGAGACAGTAAGGGGGGAGTCAGGAGATAGGATGGCAGGACCCTGAGAATAACACACACACACCGACTGACACACAGACACATACTGACTGACACACACACACACAAGGAATTCAGTTACTACAAATATAGAAGTGCAAATAGCTAAAACACGCGTTCTAAGTCAAACTTCTTTGTGTTTTGGCACTGAAATTGTGTTTTGATTAATTAAAAACATCACCATTACAATTTCTGTGACAAAACAGTGACAAAAGACAAAGAAGTTTCACTTAAAATGCGCGTGATCAGCACACACACACCTTTTTTTTTTTTTTTTTTAACAACTCATGGCATTTTTAATGTATTATAATGTAACAAGCATTTTTTGTTTCTATTTCAACCATTTACAAAGTAACATCCCCTTCCTCTTCTGAATCAGGCTCTGGCACACCCTTTTTTCAGCCCTGCCCCCTCTCTGGCAGTGCACCAATTGTTTCTAGTAACTGTCTGGTCACATGATCTTCCCCACAGAACTTTGCTTCTTTGGTCCTCTTCTGCTGCACGGATAGCCATTTAGTGAACCCCTGATCCGAATCTTCGCCAAATCGATCACAGGAGAACGAATTGATTGGCAAATTAGCTAAGTACTTATCATTGTGTGGATTGTATTGATGCACATATTAAAGGGGGAAAAAAGAAATAAAAATGGCAACATGGACTACTGCTTTAAGAGTGTATTTAAAGCATTAGGAATCACAACATGTGGAAAGGAGTTTGAAAAATGTTAAAAATCGGTGTTCCAGTGAAACAATTAACAGTAGTATGGTGGATAAACGACTTTACTAAAAAAAGTACTTCAGTTACAGCTCATAGAAACAGCACTGTACTTCAGGTCATTTTAAAATTGCACCATATACAGAATAATGTAAAATGCATCTGATCTCAGACGCGCTATTAGAGAGAGTTGGGGTTCCTTACAATGCATCTGATCTTAGACGCGCTATTAGAGAGGGTTGGGGTTCCTTACAATGCATCTGATCTCAGACGCGCTATTAGAGAGGGTTGGGGTTGCTTACAATGCATCTGATCTCAGACGCGCTATTAGAGAGGGTTGGGGTTCCTTACAATGCATCTGATCTCTGACACGCTATTAGAGAGGGTTGGGGTTCCTTACAATGCATCTGATCTCTGACACGCTATTAGAGAGGGTTGGGGTTCTGCAGAATTTCACAATATAATTATAGGGTTCCTTAATAGAAAATAAGGTTGAAAACCAATGCCTTATTACATAAAACTTTTGTTGCCAACATCGCCAATCAGTCCAATTAAGAAACAATGTATAACACGCCTACCTCCTCAGCATTAATGTCTGTGTTAGCATTTTCTTCAATTCGTTGGGCCCTGCGTCCCCGACATTGCCGTGGAAGCTGTGAGTGCTTAAATATATGTTGCTTAATTTGCCACTCTGAGTCTGACAGGTCAAGTCTCCATTGTGTAACAGGATTGGTTTGTGAGAGAACGGAAGTTTGGTGCCTCCTGCTAAGATAACTTTGGAGCCTGTTAACAGCAAAAAGATGAGATTTTTGTATAGCTTTGTGCAGGAAAACAATGCACTGACAAGCTTCTGTGATGTTCTTAGGTTCACTCACACCCACTTGCAATACACATAAGTAAAAAGGATTTGCATTTAAATACTTCAATCAGACCAACCCTACACCTGGCTGCAATGTCACTCATGGGTGCCTCAGATTAACTTGGTGGATTCCGTATGGAAAAGCAAATTGTGATGTGATTTTCTTGCAATGCTGATGATTATTTATAAAAAAAATAAATCAAATTGTACAAAAACAGCAATTTACATTTCCAAAGACTGTCAGTCTGATAATTCTACATCGACAATTATGGTTTTAAGAATTAATGAGATATTTCCGTAACAAACCAATTTCATAGGATCTTGAATAGAGTTAACTATTCAGAAATGTACAAATTGCCTTTAAAATTAGATCCAACAAGTAAGGTCTCCTTGTGGAATAAAGGTTGTGAAACACTGAATTAGATAAATGTCTAAGTGTCATCTTTACCCAGCTTGCAGACAATTAAACACAGAATTTAGGCAATAGATGCATTTTCTAACTTGTGAAAAGTATGAGTAAGTTTACCTAATAATTTGAGTTTTAGACAATGACCACCTTGTTTTATTTAGAAACATATATAATTCTGTTTCATTCAACAACTGTTTTTACCTTGTATTGTGTCCTTATGAAAGACATATGTATATACTTTGTCATCATCATAGGCACAGAAGACACCTTTATCCATTGGCCAGTTATCCCATAAAATGCCTTTAATAGTTGGCGAGAAATTTGGTATTTCATATTCATTATCATTTAGCTGTAAAAAAAGAGACACATTTTAAAATAATTTAGAAAAATGGTACAGAATATGCAAGTATCACTGAAAAAAGTTTTGTTGTAAAATCAAGTGAGGATTATTGCTTTTCTGTCTTGTGTGCGTAACCAGCATATTAGTAAATACATATACTAACGAAGAGTTTATTTACTAATTTTGTCAACCAAATTCATTACATTACAATAAATTTAATTACATTTAAATAATTCATATTTTTCACCAATCTTAGACATTTAATAATCTTACTTAAAATTACTGTTGATGGGGGGGTATCTACTTTATTTTCATTCTGCGTGACATTCAATATGAACCCCTTCAGTCGACATCTGCGTCGCCCCAAAGGCCGACGCCCGAAAGGGTTCCCCAAGAGCTGCTCCCCTCTGCACAGAACAAGTGTGCCAACGGTTAACGTCTGCGTTTGCTTACTGCTATGTGTTTTGTCAACCCCGCCCACTGGAATGTTTATTACACAGAAGGACAAAGACTTTGAAACCGCAGCTGCATTCAATCTGAACCCCTTCAGTCTACATCTGCGTCGCCCCAAAGGCCGTTTCCTGATGTTTGGTAATGTTAAAGCTGCTCTACATCAATTTGAAACTCATCAGCTCTTTTTTTTTCAACCAAAATTTTTTTTATTGAGTGCATGGTACAATAATCACATTATCTCCCAACCCATTGTCTTATACAAAAGTACCCACAACAACTCATATTATAAGTAGACTCACATAAGACATACTGGGGTTACATACAGACCAACAAGACGTACAGACATACTACATTAGGGGGGAGGGTGGGGGGGGGGGTTGCCACAGAACGATTTCAACTCAGCTCGGCTCATCTTATAGGCTACGGTTCTCGCTAAATTCTGGTCTTCTTGGGTTTTTGAAGACTTCTGGTCCGGAAGATCTCCCGGTATCTGTGATCGTAGCGTTGACTTCTGATCTCTTCTGATGTATCTTGGCCCTTGCTTGTCCTTTTCTCTACCGGAATTAGTTCTCCCCTTACTTTGGTATGATTCTATGTCTCCCTGTCCTGTACACTTCATCCAAGGAGAACGCGCCTAGAGCTATTAGAGCAGTATGTTGGAGGCATTGACCCCTGGGATATTCGTTCAGGTCTAGCCATGGTGACCAGACTTTGAGAAAGTTTGTGCCGGTGTCGTTAACCAGACTCGTTAACTGTTCCATCCGGCAAACGTGCCAAATTCTATTTCTGATTTTTGGGATATTTGGTAGATCTGGTTGCTTCCACAATGCTGCGAGTTCGCACCTCAGGGCAGTTGCAAAATGTGCAATTAATTTGTGCTCCGACCTGTTTAACCCCGGGGTGTATCTGGCCAGCAGAAACAACCAGGGGTCTAAAGGGATCGTGCAGTCGAGAATTCTCTGAAGCCAATTTCTGATCTCCTCCCAGATTGGGAGTACCTTGGTGCAACCCCACAGCATGTGCAGCAAGTCTGCCTGCTCCCCACATTGTTTAGGGCACAATGGGGGGTAACCTCTGACAAACTTTGATAATCGTGTTGGAGTCAGATACCACCTCATCAGGACTTTATACGCGTTCTCCTTTAATGTCGTGCAAATCGAACTCTTAGCTGCCGCCAAGTTGATTTGATCCCAGTCTTTGTCCTCTAATGTGTCTTCTAGATCTCTTTCCCATCTGTTCCTATATTTTAATGTCACGTCAGCGTCAGGATTCGGACAGACCACCGCTTTATACATTGTAGAGATAAGTCCCTTGGTTCCTGTTCCAGTAGAACAGAGCTGTTCAAAATTAGTGCATTTAGCTCGAATGGGAAATTTATCATAGAAAGCTCTTAGCTGGAGGTATCTAAAGAATTCTGAATTTGGAATCGATTTTTCAGACTTAATTTGCTCAAACGGTTTGATAGATATTCTACCCTCCAGGTGTCGAAGGCGAGTATAGCCCTTCTGTGTCCATGTAATAAAATCTCTCTTCTGCAGGCCCGGAGCGAAATCAGGGTTTCCCAAAATTGGGGTCATCAAAGAGTGTTGTCTCATTAAGACGTGTTTATATTTGCTTTTGTCCCATACTGCCAAAGAGCTGACAACCGCGGGGAGCGGGTGTGTGAAGTCCTTGCGGACCTTATTTGGGAGCCAGATCAGATCCTGCAATGCCACTGGGGCACAGCAGGCCGATTCCAGAGCTACCCAGCGCCTCTGACTAGGGTGGGTATGCCACTGGATGATTTGAGTTAATTGGGCCGCTCTATAGTACGACAACAGGCAAGGTACCGCTAGTCCTCCTTTTGGAGTGGGTCGAATTAGTATGCTAGTTTTGACGCGGGGGGTTTTATTACCCCAGATAAATTTCACCATTGCGGACTGTAACCGAAGGATCTCTTCCCTGCTTATAGGGACCGGAAGAGTCTGAAATAGGTACAGAATTCTGGGCAGGAGATTCATTTTTAGTGATTGGATTCTCCCGATCCAGGATATGTTGTACCCTGCCCATTTCCGGAGATCTTCCTTCAGTGTCCGAATTAGTCTGGGGTAATTAGCTTTAAAGAGGGTGCCTGATTGTTTTGTGATATTTATTCCTAGATATTTTATGCAGGAGGTTTGCCATTTGAATTCAAAATTTACCGTGATCAATTTCTCAGTAACTTTAGGTAAATTGATATTTAGGGCTTCAGATTTTGCCTGGTTAATTTTAAACCCTGATATCGTATTAAATTCCCCTAATAATTGGAAGACGTTCGGTAGAAAGGTGAGGGGCTGTGATAGTGTGAGTATCACGTCATCAGCATACAGGGCCACCTTATGTGGGCCTAAACAGAGATCGAAATTTTATGAGTCATTACTGACACTAGTGAACTCTCGTCCCATGAGCGCTAAAGGCCATGTCTGTACATACTGTGCTATATGTATGCACACACAGCTGTCTCTCACACATACTAATACTCCTTGTTTTTCCATCCCTATACACCAATAGGGACCACTTAGTATCCACACACACTTTTAGTTGTGCTACAAACTCTCACATTTCCACACCCACCCACACCATTTATATCCACTCCCACTCCACACACACCTTGTGTAAAGCACTGTATATACTGTGGGCTCTCCATTCATTTTTATTCACACTGATACACATACACACTCTTTCATCACTTGCTTTCAGTAACCTTTTGACACCTCTAGCCATAAAACACATTCTCTCTCTCTCTCTCTCTCTCTCTCTCTCTCTCTCTCTCCCTGTCTGTCTCTCCCTCTCTCTCTCCCTGTCTGTCTCTCCCTCTCTCTCTCCCCCTGTCTCTCCCTCTCTCTCTCTCTCTCCCCCTGTCTCTCCCTCTCTCTCCCCTGTCTCTCCCTCCCCCTAATCTCTCCCCCTCTCTGTCTCTCCTCTCTCTCCCCCTGTCTCCCTCTCTCTCTCCCCGTCTCTCCCCGTCTCCCTCTCTCTCTCCCTGTCTCTCCCCCCGTCTCTCCCCCTGACTCTCCCCCTGACTCTCCCCCTGACTCTCTCCCCCTGTCTCTCCCCCTGTCTATCCCCCTGTCTATCCCTCTCTCCGTCTCTGTCTCATCTTAACTGCCGTATACCTACACCGAAGTAACCTACCCTGCTTTCTTCCAGATCTGACTCAAGTTTCACGCGGGAGACATCGGAAGACAGGTAGGGAACACCTCCCCTCCAGTATAGTACCTTGAGGGACTGCGGATCAGGTAAGAGCCCAGGCGGGATTGCTGCTTTAGAAATTGTGAAGAGGGGGCGTCCTGACAATGGTTAAGGGGTACAGAAGTCATTCACATCTGGCTTTTTTTTTGTTCGATTAGTGAGGCCATCCGAGACACACACACACACACACACACACACACACACACCACACACACCACACACACCACACACACCACACACACGTAACTAGGACTAATGGTAGTAAAGTATAAGTGTAATACAATATATAAACTGTTAATGTAAAAAAAAAATTGTGTCCCGGTTTTTCATTTTCAAAATCTGGTCACCCTAATCATAGCTCCATTTTCATTGGACAAAGTCTAGCTACCAACGCCAGTGCAAATGTCTCTGTGTAACACTCTGCACTGATGAAACAAGCTTCACAAACAGGTCTTGCATAAGGCGCAACAACAGCAAGGGGAAACATGGAGCAGTTGCACTAAAGACACAATTTTCTCTGGGTTGGTCTCCCTCACGTTGTGCTCCATTCTGCTTCTCATTTGATCGGAACGGCTGACTCACTCAATCACACATTCTCCCTCTGCTAGACATACACTCGCCCTACACATCTCAAAACAGCCCTTTAAAAAACGCACCTCTCAATTCGCAGGGGAAGAAACTGTGAATTTCAAAAACATTCCCAAATGGGGAATTGAATTTATAAATACTGAAAGGCGCAGCTCCCTTTGTTGGTTCAAAACTTTCCCCAGCTTTGGGAAATGGAAACTACAGTCCAACAGTATGTGGCTATATCCTCCAGTATTTTTTGTCTTGTGATGGAATAAAACCATGTTTTTGCAGGATTAGTCATTGTTTTACAAGCTGGGTTTTATCTCCTGCGGCTCTGAAATTGCTCATGCATTAATTCCTCTGCTAGGAATATATATATAATATATATAGTATATATATTACACACACACACATATATATTTATATATACACACACTGTTTTTTTCATAGACACCTATGGCTTATTTTGTAACAAACCTATCCCATGTTAGGAAACCACTGCCAAAGATCGTAATATTTGGTTTAATGTTATCACGTCATTGCAACTCCAATATGATTATGTTGGACTGCACCTTTTAGAGCACCGACCGACCTAAAATGATAAGCGGGTGACTCACACAGGAGATTACTGGAAGCTAGTATTGCTCTGTATCCCTCTCTTCTTCCAGGAATCCAAACAGTGAGTCACACTCCTCCAGCATATACACCGAGTGCCACTCAACTAACAAAACTAAATTAAAGACACTCTTCTCATGACTATTTCTTTTCACTCATATTTTTAACACACTGTGCTGTGAATATAGACTTTCAGCAATGATTAAGCCATCAGGACAATTTCAATGTAATATTACCCATTCTCCCAATGGAAGTGCAAAAATAGGACAAATTAAAGCTTATTTTTAATGTTCAGATGGTATGTATGATAGTATGAGAAAGAGCATAGAGCCCGAAATGCGTAGGTGGTTACTTGTTGGGGATATGAGGGGGAACTTTGTCCAATCTTTTTATGGCATACATAAATCTTTGCTTCTGCTGCCGTGAGCCTCCTCCTGGGTTTCTTGGCAGTGCACTGTCGTTTTTTCTCCTTATTTTTAATGTTCACATACCTGTAAAAAGTGAATTTGAATGTTATGTGTTTTTCTTTATATAAAAAAAAAAATTGTGTCCCGGTTTTTCATTTTCAAAATCTGGTCACCCTATCTACAACTATATGGAGATTGAACTGCACACCTTACCCAGTTTCTAATGATTTATGATCCATCTGCATATTACCTTTTACATCGTACATTCTATTATTGCTATTCAATGTTTTGAATTATGCAGTGTTTGCGTTTTCAAGAGCAATTGGGAGTTTTTTTTGTTCTTCACATCTAGCTCAATGTTGATTTTGTATGGAATCGCACCATTAAATTAGAAGGGAAGAAATCACTGATGACTTTGTCGCTCTTAGGAATATTTTTGTTTACATCATACCAATAATGTAGTTAACACTTGACAAAATAGATATTTGCATACAGGGAATGATAATACAAGAAGTGCATCAAGAATATGAAAGAAAAACAAATCTCTACCACATAGGTACAATCTAAGTGTGAAAGGGCAATGAGCAATCCCTCTGGGACCAAGGTGCACCCATGGCAGTGACATGTCCAAAGGCGACTGGTGTCCTTTTTATTTATTTTTTTATTTAGCAAAATCGGACACCTACAAAATATTTTGAAGTATATATTCTTAAAAGAAACACACTACACTAATACATCTCCACATAGCAAAAATAAGTGATAATCCCAGAGTTCAATTGTGCGTCACTGAGGTCAGAATTTCTGCACTCTCTCGCGACTGCCAGAGAAGCCAACTCATTACAGGCAGTCCTCGGTTATCCAACAAAATCTGTTCTGGAAGTAGCGTTGGATAGTGAAACCGTTGTAAAGTGAGTTCCATGTTAATCAGTGGCGGTGAGTGTTGGATAACGCATTCCGGCGTCGAAAAATGGCCCTTACAGTTGCATTGTAAAGCGTTGGATATGCCATTCATTGTAAAGTGAAACGTTGGATAACGAGCACTACCTGTACTTCGCAAAAGGGCCGCCGACGGGGGGACAGAAGGGACAAGTGTCTCGGGCCCAGTGACTGCGGGGGCCTCAACCGTTGACCAGGCCCAGCTGCTGATCGCGGCCGGGCCCCGGCTATCCATCAGATACAGGCCTCTTCCTTAGGCTTAGTCCACGCTGGCGCTGAGCGTGCTTACCTATTACATTTTTTATCCTCCCGTCCACGTTCACACGTACGCTCTCCAAAGCTTAGTGCTTGGGGAGACAAGGGAATTTGTCTTTGGGGAGAGAGAGGGTGTGTTTTAATATGTGTTGTCACTTTCAGCTCCATGGACTTGTCTGGGAGGAGCAAACAGAACATGGAACTCGGAATAAACACGGAGCGGATTACAGCGAGAGACACAATCACAGGGGCGCCCCCCAGATCGCCACCACATTTAGTGGAGAGGTGGAGGGGGAAAGAGCAGAGAGAGTTGAAGAGGGGGAGGGAGCAGAGAGAGGGGGAAGGAGAGAATGGAGGGACACAGAGACACACACACAGCCCCGATCCAGCCAATGACACGCCCCCTCCCTTAATAGCCACGCCCCCCACTCCTGCTCTAAAGTTGGTGACGTCACCGCTCTCAAGCATGAGCGAGCTCAGCGGCAGCCTCGGCCATGTTAACTGCTTGCTTGCTGAAGCGTGCTGACGCGCGCTCCCGCTCAGCACTGAGCCCCTACAGTCGTAATTAGAGCGGCTTTAGTAGGAGCTCGCCTACGCTTCCGCAAGCGCACGGAAGCATAGGTCTTAGCAGATTGTAAAATTCCCCCGCTTGCCGGAGCGACAGGCCGGTCACGTGAGCGGTTCGCCCAATGAGGGCGAACCAGCTCCGTGACGCCACTGGCCCGCCCCCTGACGGCGCGCAGGGCAAGCAACCGCAAGGCCAGGGAAAGCACCCGCTTTCCCTGCGCCTCAGCGCGCAAGCGAAGAGCCTGGACGAGGCCTAAGGCTGAGTCCATATAGACTTCAGCCGTGTGGAGGCTGAGGGAAAGCGGGGGTGGTTTCACGGGCATTAGGACTGCGACACCGTCCGGGGGGTTGTCGGGGGGGGGGCTGTGACTTCACGGAGCTGGTTCGCCACTCATTGGGCGAACCGCTCACGTGACCGGCCCTGCGAAGCTCAGAAAACTAAAGATGTTAAGACACACGCTTCCGCAAGCGTGCACGAGCCCCTGCTAAAGCCGCTCATTGCGGCTGCAGGGGCTCACTGCCGAGCATTAGCGCGCCTCAGCACGGGTCAGCGGCTAAGCGCTGACCTTGCCTGAGGCCTCGTCCAGGGTGGCGCTGAGCGGTGGGCTCACGATGGCCGCGATGAAACACATTGCGGCAATGTGTGTGGCCAGCGTGCGCAAGAGCCTGCTCGGCGCTCAGAGCAAGCAAATTTGAATTTGCCGCTCGCAAGTGTGTCACATGAGCAGTTCGTCCAATGAGGGCTAACCAGCTCCGAGATGTCATGGCCCCCAGGCGAGTGCGTGCCTAGCCGGCCACAAATCGCCCGGCCGAGCAGGGCGCAGCACACGAGCGCCAGCTCCCTGCCTGGCCGCAGCCTTACTGTGTGTTCCACGCCGAGCTTCCAACTTCTGGCAGCATGCGACGGGCCCCTCTGACATCAGCGCGCCGGAAGTAAGCCGAGTCTGAGCTTCCAGTGTGTGGACTTTGGCGTGGGACACAGAGTGAGGAGGCCTGCAGCTGATGGAGAGCTGGGGTCCGGCCGAGACCGACAGCCAGGCTGACCTGAGGTCGGCCCCAACTTGCAGCGCTGGCCGCCGGACCCATGCAGCCACCAGGCCCGGCCTGACCATCCACAAGGCAAGTCTTTTTTTTTTTTTATATATATATGTATTGGGGGAGGTTCCTTTTTTTTAATATGTTTCGGTGGGAGTGGGGGTCTTTTTAATATGGAATGGGGCGGTGGGAGTGGGGTTCTTTAATATGGATGGGGGAGTGGCGGTCTTTTAAATATGGAATGGGGGGGTTTAGTATGTATTTTATGGTGGGGATTGAGTGAGTGGGGTAATTGACAGAAGGTGGGGGGTGAGATGAGAGAGGGGATGAGGGTGTGAGTGAGTACAAGTGAGACACAGGGGAGATAAATACATGCGAGGTGGAGGGGGGGGGGGCAGAGGGAGGAGCGGACGTAAGGCCTCGTCCAGGGTGGTGCAGAACGGACGGGATCACGCTGGCTGTGATGAAACACATTGCGGCAATGTGTGTGGCCAGCGTGAGCAAGTGCCTGCGCCACACCCAGAGCAAGCAAATTTGATTTTGCTGCTCGCAAGCGTGTCACGTGTGCAGTTCACAATTCGCCAAATGAGGGCGAACAAGTTCTGTGACAGCGCCAGCACACCTGTTCCCTGCCTGGCCGCTGCCTTATTACTGTAGTCCTGGACGCCAGGAAATCTGTCAGCAGCCCTGCTTTGCAACACAATGCTTGCACCACTGAAAGTCAAGAGGTTAACATGTATACCACTATATATATACACACACACACACACACACACCAGTATATATATATATTTGGGGGGGCAGAACTCCTAATGATCACTGCTTCCGGACTGTGCGTTGACATATTAACACATGATGTGCATGGTCATGTTATTAGCATCATGCTGATTGCACTCGCCATGCTCACCCGGTTCTCAAATGACCCGCGAGCGCTGCAGGGGGAGGAGTGAGCGCGCGCTGCAGGGGGAGGAGTAAACGCGCCCGCCTCTTGCAGGCGCCCATGTCAGCCCGCCTGTGACGTAGCCCCGCCGCTATAGAGGAGTTGGCGCGAAACGTTAAGCGCTGGGGTCCAGTGGCGGGAGCGAGGACTAACCCCCCAGCCATGGTAAGTAGCAGAGGCTGCAGCAATCCGACGAGGGGCTCGGTTTGCGACAGGAGCGTGCCGGTCAGGGTTACTGGCTTTGAGCAGGATGCTTTAGCTCCTACGCACGCTGTAGTTTTGGTTCAGATCTGTGAGGGGCGCGAGGATGACTAGTCTCACTCATTGCAACGATTAATGCGACACAAAGCGCGGGAGGCTTCCACCCGCGCGGTCACGGAGCCCTGCCGGTGTTATTTGTGAGGAGCACACCCGGAGCGAGCTCTTATTGGACCCCTATTGGGCCAGCTATGAGATTGCGATAAGGCCTGGATCTGCGCCTCGCTTATTTCCGCACAGCTATGGTGTCCTGGACTTCAGTCCCTCTGCCTTTCACATCCCATGCACTTGTCATTGAGCAGTGAGCGCCACAGAGTGATCTCCCGTCACCGCAGCCTTTTACATTGCGATGATATGGCAGGAGACAGGCACTCCACAGATAGCCGGTGCGCTCCTCGGGGCGGTCTCACTTGGCAGTAAACTGAGTGTGACCGGTATTAACGTTCTTTTGAAATGTCCGTTAACGCGTTCAAATCATCACGTTCTGTCACGTGTCCGTCACTCGCGCTCCTGTGACGTAATAACTGCCCGGCTGACTTTGTGTCGGCGCTGGCGGGAGTAGTCGACAAGCTCTGCTCTAATTGGTCGCTGGGGAGTCTGTTATGTGACGTTACCAAGCGGAGTGCTGGATGTAAACAATGATTCGTGTCTGCGATTTTTTTTTTAACAGCTTTATTAGACGAACAAATCACAATAAGTAAATATGATGGGCAATTTCAGACAGCTGGTCATCAAACTTAAAAAGAAAGTGTAATGCACAGCGCTATAGTGTGGGTGTACAGGGATATGCCCAATAAATCACATTTTAAGGGTGTTGAACTGATTGACCCCATAGTTTTGTTTGCATTACTCTGGGCCTAATTTATTTATTTATAAAATGTTTTATCAGGAAGTAATACATTGAGAGTTACCTCTCGTTTTCAAGTATGTCCTGGGCACAGAGTAAGACAAATAATACATGGTTACAAATACAGTTACATAAATGAACAGGGTATACATTATATACAAGACATTGCATGCACAATTAAAAAATATATAATAGGCTTATGTAAGAGTTACAGACCAGATTAAAATGTGAGACAGCCTTAGTTTTGAA
The DNA here is from genome assembly GCA_036426205.1 of Ascaphus truei. Lineage (NCBI taxonomy): Eukaryota > Metazoa > Chordata > Amphibia > Anura > Ascaphidae > Ascaphus > Ascaphus truei. Next base: position 284,848,283 of record CM071567.1, read on the forward strand.
AGAACTTAGACTGGTGGTGGCTGTGAGAGTCTCTGGTAGGTTGTTCCAGTTTTGGGGTGCACGGTAAGAGAAGGAGGAACGGCCGGATACTTTGTTGAGCCTTGGGACCATGAACAGTCTTTTGGAGTCAGGTGATAAGTGCTGCATGTGGTAGGGGTGAGGAGCTTGTTCAGATAGGCAGGTAGCTTGCCCAGAAAGTATTTGAAGGCAAGACAGGAAAGATAAATCACTGTAAACATAGGATACATGTCTCACCCAATGGGGGTTTTAACAAAGGTTCAACTGTATGGACATGTATGCATGTCTTTATTTATACAGCGCCATGAATGTACATAGCGCTTCACAGCAGTAATACATGTGACAATCACATAAATAATCAATAATACATAAAGGGGAGAAGTGTTTCAGACATAAAAGTAACATTTAGGAAAAGGAGTGCCTGCTCCGAAGAGCTTACAATCTAATTTGTTGGTATGAAAAATGTACAGAGACAGTGATGGTGAAGGTACTAGACCTTCGCACCAGTTACACTTAACACCGGGTCAGTGCAAGTTTTTTTTATTTTTGTATATTACATTGATTTGAATGGAGTAACCCCATTGCAGGATATTTGACCCAGAATACGTAGCGTTTGTAGTGTAGGTGAGAAAAGGTGAGTGCAGACATGGAAAGGGTTTGTGTATCAAGGGCCCTTTGTTCTAGTAAATCTAATGAAAATGTATTTATTTTGAGAATGCATTTTATTTAGATTTACTAACATTTTCAGATGTAACAAATGTATCCAGAATAATGTCTGCACTCACATATATATATATATACAACATAAATATATATATATATATTTATGATAAATATATATATATATATATATTCACGATAAATATATTCACGATAAATGTCTTAATATCATTATCGTAGTGAGTATTTTGATATTAGCCCAGCTCAAATGGTTTCATCAGCATGTCTCATGCATTGAGTGGACAATGGAGTCTTTGGTTAATATGAAGAAGGAAAGCTGATCTAAATGGAAATTATTTACTGATTTTAAGTGGGACTAGCGCTCCCCCCACCAATGTCTCTTACCTTGACCTCAATCATTTTGAATTGCAATGAAACCTCACAAAAGTTATGATGGGTCAAAAAATATTGGTAAGATTTGAATTACTGGTCTGTGATCTTTTACTCTACTAAAAATACAAAGCCTATAGAGGGGAGACCAGCTCTGCCACATCGCGGTGCGTGTGTTTGTGTTTTTTTTTTTTTTTTTTAATATGCTCTAATCAGAAACTGCAGTGAACAAAATGTACTGCAGTTGCTGATTTGACCGTTTGCTCAAGGATGTCACTAATTTTATGTCTCAAATGTAGTCCTGTTTTTGTGGCCCAGAGCAAATTCTATTATCTCTCTGTGTCTTGTGTACCAAGACATTAGATTGTACGATCTTTTAAGATTGAATGCTTATGTACAATCTCTTTTGTATGTCTTCAACACATTTTCTACTTGGTCAGCAATATTCCTCCCAATTTAGATGTTGAGTTTAATGCTTGTGTGTACAGTTTTTGATGTTTTTTTTTGTCTTATTTATTTGTTTCTGAAAAATCAAAAAATATTAATATTTCATCCTGTGTTGCAGATGTATGAGAAAGTTACTACATTTGCTTTTTTTTCTTCCCACCTACCCCCCATATATTTAGTTTTCACAAGAAACCAATATATAAAACTGTTACATTAAGAGTGATTTTATATATTTTTAGGAACGCCACCTATACTAATGTACCCAGGACTGGTTTCTGGCTACCAGTTTGCCCTTCTCCTGCCAGTAAGCCCTGGTAAGAGCAGGCCTGCCAGGACTAATCCTGGGTTTTCCCCACCCCCAGCAGCTTCAGTGAGTCACCGGGGAGGCAGTGTGACTAGGCCTATGTGTCCAATCAGGGACTCCGACATGGTTCCTGTTTTTCCTGTACTTAAGGGGCTGCACAATCCAAAGTTACTCAGTTGTCTCTACCTTTTGAGAGAGACAGGTTCTCACACAGAAGTGCGGATAGGCTGTGCACTTACTGCCGTCTCCCCTTGGGGAGTAAGGAGTGAGAACATTCCTCTGGATCTAATAGGGAATCAAGGAAGAGCAAGGACTGCTGTGGGGGTCCTGTACCCGCACTGAAGGTCCAGGGTACATCCTGAGGGTGAAGCCCCAAAAATTGCTGTAACCACTGTGTGATCTATGTATGCTGAACATCTGCAGTGTGTTCCTGTTCATCTATACCTTCCTGCCTTAGGCCGCGCTTATAGCGACGACAATGCGACGTCGCCCGCAAACAAATGCATTGTCGCCGCCACGTGCGCTTATAGTAAGCGCGAAAGCGACGTGGCAACGCGATTTTCGGAAGCTGGGAATATTTGATTTTTCAGGGGCTGTCGCCTCATGCCAATCAATGCCCGTGACGCCGCTGCAAAGCGAAATACAACTTTCGCTGGCGGTGACGGGTGACGTCACGCGTCGCCGTCGTGGGCCCTATAGGCGCGGCCTGAGACTGCAATCTAACGGGGAAGGGCAAAGAAGTTCTCCTGCAGGAATTGTCTCCGCATCACTGGGGCCTGCAAGAGATGGAGGCGCTGTCACCGTGAGTACGAATCAGTTACTACCCCAGAAGCCTGTTCTGTTCTCCCCTACAACAACGCGGGAAGCTCAGATCTACTGTGAGCAGGAGGTATGCACCACACCACACCACACCACACCATGTAGCAGTAAAATCTCCCAGAGGCTGGGGGCGAACATGTGGCACTAATAAGTAGCTTACATTTAGTTTGACAAGCTGTGTTAGATGCTCCTTTTTAAAACCTATTCTATTTAATGTTTCCTAGCTGGTTGTTTATTTTGATTTGGAAGTAACAAACACTGGAGGGGTAGAGGGACTCACATTAAATAGCGTAATTGATCCGGTGCTGGCTGAAGTTGCTGTGATTAAACCCCACTGCTCACAGTACTGCTACTGTGTAGCGAAATACACTGAAGTCTTTGTCGCACTTAGGAACAGAAGTCTCACAGACGAACATCATTAATATTGTCCCACACCTGGAATGCCCCCCCCCCCCCTCAATACCGGACTTGCACCTTCTCTATCCACCTTTAAGACCCACCTTAAAACACACCTGTTTAACGAAGCGTATGAATAGCTCTGTTGCTAATACTATACACCTCATACATAAGGCCTCGGCCATGCTCCCTGCTGGCGTGCTGAGACGCGCTGAGGCGCAGGGAAAGCGGGTGCTTTCCCTGGCCTTGCGGTTGCTTACCGCACGCACTGTCAGCCGCCGGGGGCGGGCCAGTGACGTCACGGAGCTGGTTTGCCCTCATTGGGCGAACCGCTCACGTGACCGGCCTATCCCGCCGGCAAGCAGGGGAATTTAAAATTCCCCTAAGACCTGTAGGGGCTCAGTGCTGAGCGGGAGCGCGCGTCAGCACGCTTCCGCCAGCAAGCGCTAAACATGGCCAAGGCCTAAAGCTTGGTCCCTTGCAGATGCACTTACCAGTATGCCCTACTATATCTGTATGTTCCTCCTACCAATTAGATTGTAAGCTCTTCAGAGCAGGGACTCCTTTTTACAAATATTACTTTTATGTCTGAAGCACTTATTCCCATGATCTGTTATTTGTATTTTGTTATTTCTATGCTTGTCACATGTATTACTACTGTGAAGCGCTATGTACATAATGGCGCCATATAAATAAAGATACATACGTACTGTATTGCAGTGAAATAATGCACAATGTTTCAGGGGGAAAAAACCTTTAGTCAGGTAGAGTGAAGCATATACAGTACATCCAACTCTAAATAACCTTTGTGAGGTAAAGGTGAACACCCTCTTTTTTTTTGCCAACTGTGATGTCACAACTTGTACATATTCATATATGTTTACATAATTTTATGAATATGTAAATGTTATCTAACTGAAACAAACCAGCATAAGTAAAGTGTAATAAATCCTATATAAAATGGTGGTATACCAGTACATAGTTACATTTTACATTAGACTTGGTCAGCAGCGCACCACAGAGAAGAATACTATTAACTATTACTAGCCTTTATATTAAAGTGAATATTACCCTGCAGTATACAGTAATGGTGAAGGGTTACCGAGGCTAATAATAAAGGTATTATGCCCGGCTGGATGCCCCTGAGCCATATGGGGGAATTGTGATTGTCGGCTCTTCAACCCAATCACGGCATGTAACTGCATTGGTCATAAAGATTTATGTGTATTTTTACTGTTCCAGCAGTGCCAACCAAAGGAGATGTGCAGGGCGTGAGTTTCAGGGGTGATTTTACGGTAAAATTTTGTCAGGGTGTGTTTTGGTAGAAGGGGGCCAGTGTTGCAGGTTACCCCAAAACATGTACTCAGGAATATTCCCCAGATTCCTGAGGACATGAGGAACACAGACCACCGGATGAAATCCTTCCTAGAATGCAGTTTGCAGCTCATCACCAAATCTCCCTGCTTCAGCACAGACCAGAATAGTAAGACCGGGCTGGGGAATGAATCACATTCACGGTACACCGGTATATGCCCACAAACCGCAGGACCCAGGTTGGGTTCAGTGTATATCTCACCAGGTATAAGTTGGCAAGAGTTAAAAAATATATAAGTTACAGTAATGTTCAGTAGGGGTAAAAATCCATTTGCATGGGAGACAGAATGGCTACTTCGCTCTCTAAACTTCAAAGGCAATCCAGGATATGGAGGTTGTTGACCATTTGTTAGTTTGCTTGGTAGGGGGAAGAGAACTTCAATAAGCCATCCTGGCAAGATGTCACCCTGCCCAGACTGAGCAGCACCAGCTAAGAGGGGCAGGGTCTCATGCTAAGGGGGCAAAGTTCGCACTTGCCCAGAGCAGAATAAGAAGCCCCCTCTGCCAGGTTTGCAAAGTATTGGCAACTCCGTGATACGGGGACGGAAATATTCCCACGGAGAGAGAGGCTGCACTAGTTATCTATAGGAATGTTAACCCTATAAGAACCTGTGCAGCCCATCAGGAAGAGAGTCTTCATGCTGTAAGAGATTTGTAACATCGTAAGAAAGATTCAGCTAAGCTTCAAGAGTTCGTAAGAACTAAGGTTCCAAGATCCAGTACTACGGGAACAGAACGAAAGAAGCCACTCTGGCGGAGTAAACGGCAGTGGCAAGTTGCGCTGCTGACAAAGGACTGTTTCGGGCTCTTTTCGCGAGCAACTCCCGCTCCTGGGAAATTGCTCCTTGAGACTTTGTTTTGCAACCTTTCGTTTTGGGAACAAGATATTTAGTTTTACCCCATTCCAGTAAGTGTATTGTCGTTGTAATTGTAAACCAAGCTGTGTATGTTCATTCTGTAAATAAATCACAATTTATTTTATCTCTTGTTTTGCTCAATCAAAGGATCCGGGTATTTTGGTGTTAAAAGTTCTGGTCTACCGTGACACATACACACAAACATCTTATCGAAAATATCAATGTGCTTATTAGGTCTACTAGCGTATTATTTGTTTTACTCTGTGCCCAGGACATACTTGAAAACGAGAGGTAACTCTCAATGTATTACTTCCTGGTAAAATATTTTATAAATAATAAATAAATTAAAATCTCCATTTTCAACACGATAAACAATAGATAAATACACAAGAATGCCACTGAAGCAAATACTCCAGAATGTGTTGCCAAAAATAGGGATTCTATTTTATTTAATATTTCCACGCTGGTTATTTTATTTTGATTTCTATTTAGAAAGACTTGAGTTTTCTATTTAGAAGGGCCCAAAGCCTGCATGAAATCACATTGCCATTTCTGCTGTTTGTTCTGTTTTACTCAACCCCACCTGGCAGCATATTGTCGTTTTTTGAAATTTTTTTTTTTCTATATACAGACTTCAAAGCATCTTTTCAATCGATTCTTCTCTTTTTAAATTTTTATCTTGAGCTTTTTTGATGAGGTTCTTTTTATGTACAGTGATGTCGCTCACTAAGGAGGGGCTATCGGACATTTAATTTAAGTTTTGGCTAATGTATTGTATAAATAAAATGTAGGCTAAAAATCAATGTGGAAAGAACTAGAGCGCTTAAACTGAACCTTGTATGGTGAAGAAATCTTTAAAAGAGCACACACACTCTTCCCCCCCCCCCCCCCCACAGATTAAAAAGGACCACCTACACCTGTTACTTGTTATGATCAATGACTTGACAGAATGTAGCATTATACATGTTCATTTTGTGTGGAATGTTACCATTAATTGTATTACTAATTACAATTAGTGTAAAGTCCAGTGGTATGTAATTTGGAAAAGTACTACATACGGACAAGTCCCCACATCAACACTGCTAATTTCTTTTGTGTATGTCCAAGAGATGCCCAATGCTTTGGGTTCCATGTAGTCCCCACACACGGTAAATCCCACGTTAAAAAAATTGTTCTCGTACGCAGAAATGAGCTATTAATGTCTTTGCTTGAAGAGTTACCTGGGGCACTTTTGAGAACCGTGCATTTTTAGACCCTGTTTCCAGTGAACTTAAGGTACACTACAGACACACTTACACTGCAGCTTTTGTTTTAATAACCAACACAAAACAAGCTGCCATGATGTGGGCATTCATATTTCTTTGGTCCTACATTCTAGGGGGGATATATTTCACCCTCCTCAAAAGTATAGATACTTCTTATTGGAGCTACAGGCAAGTTACGTTCTCTGTACAATAAATGTTGAGGCCACACAATTCTCATTTCCATGATGGTCCAATAGAAGTTTATTTATTTATTTATTTTTATGCTTCTGTTTTAGTAATGACTGGGTAACGGCACGAACTCTGTCTTGTTAGTCCTGGTACTCAGATGAAACAATAATTGACTGATACTCAAAATGAATTCACACTAACGAACAACACTCCTTTATTCTATATTTAATGTTGGACTAGCAGCTTCATTATATTGTGGATTTTTTTTGTTTTGTTTATTTTCTAGGATATCCGAAAATTTTTCGGGGTTACCTCAGTTGGAAAGAAACCTGGAAGTGAAAAAGTTGATAAAGCGAAAACAAAGAAACCTGAAGAGATCTCAGGACGGAAGAAATCAAAGGACAAAGTGAGTCTCCCTCCTACCATCTGTGCAGAATATTTCTCGTCTTTCTCTATTACCTTTTGGTTGTCTGAGCTATTAGACTGGGTGCTATTGTCCAATTCTATGTTTAAACTTTCTTTTTAGTCTAAGTTTGGAACAAAAACTTAGCGGACCTGGGGGCCTATGCAGAGAGCAGCGAATTTTAAAAATGGCGAGTTTAATAAAAAGTAGCTTTTTTGGAGAGTTTTATTCTCCATATGCAGAAATGTGCGAATTCTGCTATGTTTAACATGAATGCGTGTGGCGAGTTTAAATTGGCGAGATGCGCGCTGCAGTAATGTGTTAAAAAAAATTCGCGCCTTTTTTTTTCCTTTGCTATGGCCGCGAGCGGCAGCTTCTTGCCAACTTTTCCTGGCGAGGCAAAAAGGAGACAATCGCGCCATTTTATTGGCGCGAACAGCCGCTAGATGCCGTTCGCGCCTCTCTGCATAAGGATATTTTTAAAAGTGGCGAGATGGAGGTTCTCGCCAGCCGCGAGGCGAGTTTTAGAAATAGAAAAAAAAATTGGCGCGTTTTTCGTAACTCGCCATTTTCTGCTGTTTTCTGCGCGATTTTCTCCAAAAAATGGCGAGTTTTGAAATAGCGCTGCTCTCTGCATAGGCCCCCTGGTCTCCTAAATACTTATGGATCTGACTTTGGTACTCTGAGGTTGAACATTAGGGCTGTGCCTTGATTAGGAGGCATCTATTCTGTTGATTATTACAGATTGGGTTGATATGTGATGAACTGTTCATAACAGAAAAAAATGGAGCATTGATGATTTTGAGACTACAAACTTTTCGTAGCGCATTTTCCAAGTGCTTTTCTCTTTTTTTAAAAACTATTTTGATGTGTATTTTTAGGGTATGATACATGGGAGGACTGGCATTATGACTTAATATAGTGCTAAATTATTATCCCAATATTAGACTTCACTTCAGAGAGCTGCCAGATCTTTCTGCTGATCTTGTGTCTTAATGCCTGTTGAAAGCTGACGTTTTCAAGTTTCATTCACTCATCTAATAAGATCCTTACAAACCCTTCATATTATTGTCATTTCTAGTGGACTCATTTATTTTAAAATAAAACTGACCGGCTAGTTTATAACCAGTTATGCCACCAATACATTGGAAGCTCTGCTAAACAGACCCCTTTTTGCAATAAAGGTGTGTTCAAATAAAAACTTATGATTAGGCAAATGTTTAAAAAGGCAAGGTTTAGCTATTGGTTAGTCAATTTTATCAGTCAAAGTAATCTTTCGTCGTGTCAGTTTTCATGTTAAAAGGAATAATCGTACATTCCCTAGATATACTGTATTTCCATGCCAGTTGGTTTGGGGAGGCGTATTAATTGGATATGACTACACTACCTTATGTTAAACGGAGATTATGTTTAAATGTACTGTTATGTTCTGTTTTAGAAACATAGGGTACAAAAAAAGCTGTCCCATTGCACACGCAAAGTAATACAATAAGATGTAAAACACATGGAGGTGCTTCAGCAAAGGTATCTCGCCACAGCAGAGCTGCATAATCTGGAGGTTTGCTCATTAAACTGTGATCATGCCAATGGGAGAACTATTGCACAGAAACTCCTGTTAGTTATTGATCTGGAAGTGTCACCTCCACTTCCACCTCTCTCCAATGTGCGCATGTTAAAAACGAATCACTGTCCTCACTACAGAGGAGACGCATCTGTCTAAAACTTATCATTTTTAACAAAGATGTGTTTTTTTTGTTTTTTTTTCTTCAGATAAAGAGTCCAGTTAGTGGTGGTGATTTGAAAGGGAGGCAAGGAAACAAGAAAAAGAGAGTTATTTATGACTCTGGTAAGATTCTTTTGAGGGGAGCGTAGAGATTTGTGACTTAATGCAACAGCTATGCATGGGCAATGTGCATTAAACATTTTGACTTTCCCTCCCATAAAAATATGGCATACAGAACAGAAATGTGAAGAATATTATTATGTTGGTTTTGTTGTAGCTTTACTTCAAAACTAAAATGAAGTTATTTCTCCCTCTACACTCCCTCCCCAGTTTAGATGGCATATGCAGCAGAAAGAGGAGACCCCGCTATAAGCCTATGCAAGCTGTACAATATACAGTGCAGAAACCTTTAGTTTAAAACTTTCGTAGGTTGGATCCTGCTACTATATATTATTTGTCACACTTTAGGCAAAACGTTTTGCCAGGAGCACTTTATTTGAGTTAAAAAACTAGAGCCTAAAATGTCCCTGATCCTTTTCGCAGGACTAAGTGACATTTTAGTTTTCTCCCGCATGTCAGTTTGCCTTCAGAACACATTGAAATGGTACTTTCTGGTACTTTAAGGCCAATCTCCCCTTAAAGCCACAACCCTCCCTCCTCAAAACAAAATGTTAAATTATTTTTTGTGTTTTTTTTATATATACAGTTGTGAAGTTAATCTGCAAAAATAAAACCATAAAAGGCACAAGTCAGACAGTGGTATTGCAAAAAATATATAGTTAGATATTTATTGTGGAGCATGGAAACTCTAGACTCCACGGTAAATATGTAACTATATTTAGCAATACTCCTGTCTGGGTTGTGTCTGTTTTATTTGTGCTATGGTTTACATGCGTGATTTGTTCCAGTTTACTTGTACTTGCATTCACAAGGGCGCACCCCTGTTATGATTTTTCTCTCCCCCCCCCCCCTGTACCCCCCATGGATTTGTTCCTCATAGGTTCGCTTTTTTTCACGCTACATCTGATACCATATTATCTTTAGTAATTTGATATATATATAGATATATTGTATGTTTCAAATTACTAAAGATAACATGGTATCGAATGTAGTATAAATGTATATCAATGAGAAAAAGAAATAGGGGGGGAAGCACACAACCACTCGTAGTAGATAATTAAATATATATTGGCTGTAAAAAAGGTGAGTATTACACGTACTTAAATAACAAAGTATAAAGTGGATGTGGAAAGTATATGTGGATTCAAGCGTCGCGGGCAGCAGGGGTAATATTTTCGTTCGTGCCTTTTTACTTTATTTCTGTAGATGCAAAACTCGTTTTTTAAATTTTTTTACTGCCTATGAATTTAATTATCTACTACAGCGGTGCACAAAGGCCCTGCGCTAAGAGCTCGAGGCCTCTAAAATTTACTTACCGGCATCTTGTCCACGCGTCTTCATGGCAACGCAGCGTCAAATGATGCCGGTTACCATGGTGATGTGACGTCAAATGACGCCGCGTGTCACTTGACGTCACATGACCCCGCAGCGTCATTTGACGCATCATTAGAGGCGAGGGGGGGACGTGACCGAGGAGGCAGCAGGTAAGGGGGCGCAGGGAGTTTGCACACTGCTGTTCTACTACACTGAGTGGGTGTGTGCTTTTTCCCCCCCCCCCTTTATAGATTAGCGATGTGGAGCCCACGCTGTTGAAGAGCAGCACACAAAAAGTGAACTTCGCTTTACCTGCACACATATGTGCACCCATAGTGATGTTTCACAATTTTATGTTCATTTGTTTCACTTGTATATTTGGTTCACTTACCTACAGCAATAGTTGATTTACTCACTGGTTTGGTTCATTGGCAACACATATTTTAGGTAGTTCACACAGCAATAGAGATTTTGTTTTAATTTTTTTTTGGTTTGGTACTTTTACACAACTTAACCATTTGAGTGCCACATTTCCTGTTTTTTATATCCTATATAATCTCCATTTATTGCTTGGTTTTCAATTGTTTATTATTTCACTGACACCTGTTACCATGGCAATGTATCTTGAGTGCGAATGGTAGTGGCCATTTTAACATCCCAGGAAGGCACATTTTCAGCAACTGATCTTTAGAGAATTGAAGTGAGCGTTCCTGGTTGTACCCTACTGCTGAGATAGGACAGAAACAGTTTCACCTGTCGGAGGCCCTATAAATAGCCATACCTTCCCTCCCCAGGTAGTCTTTTTCTGTTCTATGTTAGCTGATATAGTTGTTGGTGTTTTTGCAAGTTTAAAATTGAGCTTACCTGACTGTCTTAGGTAGTTGATCCAGGGGAGTCCTTGCCTCGCTGCCTCTGAAGCCCAGACGTCCCGCAGTCCAAGGAGTTGCCTGTCCATGGAGCCGCAGAGCTAAGCAGCTACAGCGAGTCTGAGACGCGCTGCAGAAACTGCACACATGGCTCTCCCGTCGGCTTGGGTGGGCGCCACCGCACGGGATGGACGGAGTTATGGAACGTGTCACGCGGAAGACATGCAGTCCTTTTAAAGACATGCTTGGCCAGTGAACACTTCTTCTCTGCTGCAATAAGCGCTGGCAGACACACAAAGGAACCTGCACAAGCGAGACAGAACTGCCCAGGCATAGGAGCGACTGCTCAGAAGCTTTAAAGCTTGCAGATGTTGGAAAGTCTGCCAAATAGACCGGCTAAATGTAACCAACTTCCTTAAAATGGATGCCGGTTCAGGAAAGGGTGTTACCGGTTATAGAGAACTTCAGCAGAGAAGAGTATTTACTACCACAAGAAAGACACAGGTTTGGAAATTCAGCTATGACGAGTGCCAACACCTGGAACATGAGGTCATGTAGACCTGGAAGAGGGTATTCAAGGACACCCACCTGGCTGAGTGGTCAAAAAAAAAAGTGTGGTCCAAGAAGAGGTGGCCCCTCATATAAAACGTTTGCATTAAATGAGATCGGCTCAGGCCACACATGTCGGAGCAAGGCTCAATCCGGAGGTCTGGGCCCGAACCAATGCAAATGCCTCGGTATAAATGATAGTTCTCAAAGGTTATTGTATCGAATTCAGAAAGCTCATGAATTGAAAGAGTGTCAAATAAAATAACTAGTGGACACCAAGGCAATTTGGCCATTACCAAGAAAAAGAATACTCTGATGTTCCTGTTTAAAAAATTTTTTAATCAGAATCATTTTGGATTTAAGAATCAACACCACTCAATATAATGAAATTCAGGATGGAGTTACTGAAAACTATCATCGCAGCAGTGGAACAAGGGGATTGGTGAGTATCGGTAGATTTTGAAGGACGCATAACTCCACATATCAATATGTGACCGTCCCAGAAGATTTCTGAGTTTCGCCATAGAACAGGCACATTATCAGTTCACAGGCCTTTCCACTTCTCAAGAATTTTCACAAAGTTGCTTGTAGCTCTCGTGGCCGAAAGGAGGTATCCAAATATATAATCTGTTTGACACTTTAATAAAGACACAGAACAAGTCCTGATTACAACATATGACGAGTGCTGGATTTCTTGACCATGCATGAATGGTTAATGTGAATTTAGAAAAAAATCACCTAATCCCAAAGCTAAACTTAACATATTTGTGAGTACAATTAGATACTCGAACAGGCATGGGTTTTCTTCCCCAAGAAAAGAGAACCCAAAAAAACATGATCAGGTCCAGCTGTCAGCCAGGCAATGCATGAGTATCATCGGCACAGACTTCGGCAACCATTCACATGGCAAGATGGCAAATTAAGATTTTCCAGAAAACTTTTCTAAAACAGTTGGGCGGTCAGACAAACGGCCCACTCTAGCCAATCTCGCTCCCCCAACGGTTGAAGCAATACCTAGTGTGGTAGAAACAGAATATAAACCTAGAAAAAAAGTTGTTCCCTCCAAGAACAATTCTGGCTTATGCACACTACCAATGCACGTGGCCCAAGGAAAGTGACCACCCAGGTATAATGTACCAACAAATATTCTGGAATTGAGAGCGATAATACTGGCAATAAATCATGTTGCATTACAAATAGAGAGAAGCAGCCTCAAATTTTGGTCAAACAACCGAACAGCAGTAACGTATATAAGAAGACAAGAAGTATTACCTGTAATGGAAGTGGCAGTGCGGCTCATATATTTAAAAGAGGTTAAACCCAGCCATTGTTCCTACCCTTCTGGATGTACAGGATCACCCTGTACACCCATCTGCCTGTGGCTCGTGGCCAGAATATTATATGTTAACCCTAGCAATGTATAGGGAAGCCTTTATTGTGTGTATACTGTGCTGGTTGTACACTGTAAAATGTATTCCTTTGTTCCCTGGGCATGCTTGGCTGGTAATACTTACCCAGCCTGTACACCCAGGAATCCTGGTTCAGCTGGTTCCATGAGGAGGTTGAGGACAAAGTGGGGATTGGCAGTTCTTATCTGGAAGGTGTTGGTCTGCCGAGCGGAGCCATTGTCTGCCCAGACATAGAGGCGGCCATCTCATAGAGATTGTGAGCCGGCACCGAGAACAAGGGGAGGTAGATGCTGTTCCCATTGGTCGGTTCGTAATTCCTGCCCTTGCTCCAGCCTCCCTGTCACACCCCCAGCTTGGATTAGTCAACACAGGTGAGCCCTTGTGCTGTGATCGGCCCAACACGCAACATCCATGCCGTAATTGGTTGATGTTCCATTTTCATGTTTCTCCATTGAGGGGAGAACTCTAGAAATGCAGCGGCTGATCCGAGTTCCACAGATTTTACCTAGTTTTTTACATTTATTTATAAAAATGTTTTACCAGGAAGTAATACATTGAGAGTTACCTCTCGTTTTCAAGTATGTCCTGGGCACAGAGTTATAAAAAATACATGGTTACATTAAAAACAGTTATATTGTCAATTCACAGGCATTTCATGGACAGTTGGAAATTGGGTACAGGGAATAAAGGGCTTGTGAGTTTCAGATTTGAAATAGTGCAGCTTTAACATAGAGGGTTGGCGCGCAGGTGGACAAAGTGGTGGGCTCTGAGGACGTGCCAGACACACCCAAAGTCGAGGCTGCCTTCTACGCCGAGTGGGAAATTCAAAGTTGCTCTACTGCAACTTGCATCCAGCGCTGCCTGGACTCTCTGGACCTCCTACAGAAGTGGTAGCTGCTCCGGGGAAGTCATGGCGGTGGTGCTGGGCGACTAGGAGTCCCTCTGTATTGCTGAGCGTATAGCTCTGTTAATTGACTTTGTGCTGTGTCTATTGGCTTCGACCGACCGACAGTTTGTAGAAAGATGGGGACTTCCCGAAATAGACCCGATGGCGGTAGCATCAAACGGAAGTTTAAACAAATTCTGTTTTAGTTTCACCTTCAAGCCGCCTGTGTGGAGGCCCTGTCCTTCTAATGGAACTTTCAACTGGTGTACATATTTCCTCCAATTCCTCTTATCTTCCCCAAGTACCTTTTGATATAAGACTGGAAGGGGCAAAGGTGGTGGCAACAGTTCCAAACTGGCTATGCAGAGCCTGGTTTCCACAATTAATCAACATGATGACAAACTATGGCAATCACCAGTGTTCCTAGGGCCCAGTTCAACATCCCAATCTGGAATCCTGGAATTTGACACCCTGGAGGTTGAGCAGAGCTTGCTCAAGACCACAGGTGTCAGTTTTATATACACCTTGATGGCAGCAAGGAAGATCCCAACAACTACACTGTTTTCACTGGTATGAATGCCAGAATGTAAAAAAAATTTGGATCCACCTGTTCCAGTAAGCCAAGAATTTCTGCAGAAGGGCTTGGCGGCAGGGCTCGGTGTTGGGTCAATGAAGGTACAAACTTCAGCATTGTCGACACTACTGGGAAAACAATTGGCCACGATGGATCACGCCTTAAAGAAAATGAAACCACAAATTAAGGATCCAAATCCTGCCTGGGATTTACCATTGGTCCTGCAATCATTGACAGGAGCTCCTTTTTGAACCACTTCAAAAGCGTTTGGAAATGGATTTGACACTTAAGATGGTACTTTTAATAGCGGTTACACCAGCATGCAGCATTAGCGAGTTGCAAGCACTGTCCATAAGAGCCATTCCTGATATTTCACATGGACAAGGTCGTCCTAAGACCAGTCCAGCAGTTCTTGCCAAAGTTGCTATCAACCTTCCTTCTTAATCAAGAATTGATTTTACCTTAATTTTGTCTGAAATCTTCGAACGATAAAGAACGGGTTTTGTATACCCTGGGTGTAGTCGGGTGTCCTAAACAATATCTTGACAACTAATTTCAGAAAATTGGATGGATTATTCGTGCTCCCAATGGGAAGAAGAAAGGTGCAAGCAGCCTCAAAGGTGACGATAAGCCATTGGATCGTAAAGGCTATCATAAAAAGCATACAACATCCAGAAGAAACCGGCACCAAAACTGGTCAAGGCACATTCTACAAGGGCAATGGGCACATCTTAGGCGGCAAATGAGAAGCTTCTCCTGCAGAGTTATGCATGGTAGCAGTTTGGACATCTATTGACACATTTATAAAGTACTATCGTGTAGATGTGCATTCTTTGGCTGGAAAGTCCTTCAGTCCATTGTTTCTGCTTCATAATGAAATTTTGATTCACACTCCCAGTTTTTTGTGGTAATTATTTGAAACCTTCTCCCTCTCGTTTACCGGTGCTACTTTTGCAAGTCCCATTGGTGACCACTACCATGGGGACTACTAGGAAAATAGACATGTTTGGAACTTGCCGTAATTTTTCTTTTTTTCCTGGAAAAAACTTCCATGTCAGTGCTCAACAATTCCCGCCCAATAACATTCGTTGTATATTAATGTGCAGGGCTTGGCAAATGCACTTTCCCCCTCACTGGGGTGAGTGCATTTTACCGCTGGCAAGACTTTTTTTGGTGGCGTGGTGCAGCGTCTCCTGGCATTTTCCTGCTTCTCCCCCTTTAAACTCCCGGCATTCTCCTGCAACTGCATTAAAAATGACTGCACAGCGTCAAGTGACAGTGTTGCCATGGCAATGGGATGCTTTGTGACGTCGAGACGCCTTGTCATGGCAACGCGACGTCCCTTTTCAATGCAGTTGCAGAGAATGCTGGGAGTTGAAGGGGGAGAAGCAGGAAAATGCTGGGAGGCACTGCACCACGCCGCCAGTAAGTCTTGCCAGTGGGTATAATGAGGGGGATTAGAGAGGGAGGGGGAGGGGCGCGAGTGGCTTTTTTTGTGGTGGAAAGGGGGGGAGCCCGAGTGGCGCTCTTTATAATTTGTCGAGCCCTGTTAATGTGGATATATATTATGTTTCTGCCTTTGTATCACAAGACTACCTGGGGAGGAAAGGTGTCGCTATGTATGGGGCCTCCAACAGGTGGAACTTTTTCTATCCTATCAGCAGTAGGGTGGAACTTAACCCAGTGGTGGCCACTTCCATGGAAGGACCTTCCAGGAAAAGAGCATTATATTAAGTTCTAAAACTATTTCCCCTCTTCTAAAAACAAGCAAAAATGGATTTGTAGTGATTTAAAGAAAGTTAGAGTTCCCCACTCCCTGATCAGAGAGGGGGAAGGTCAGCACCAACTCCACATGTATTCCCCCTTTCTCACACCTCACACTCTTTCTTAATCATAAACACCTCATTCATCCCCCACTTATCTTACACCACATACCTTCCGCCATGAAAAGCTCTAGCCTTTCTCTCCTTCCCCACACAATGCTGTCACTCCTCCCCACACAAAGCCCTCATTCCTTCCTTCTTTTCTTCCCACACACACCACACACATGTCAGCTGCTCAGCGGGCGCGTACATTCAAAGTAGATTTTAAACCGTTTCAGTCTTTAGAACTACGTTTTCTGAACCAATTAAATGTTCTACAGAATCTGAAGAGGAGACGCAGCCAGTGACAAAATCGAAAAAGCCCTGTGAAAAGTCACCATCTTCTTTAAGGCCGTTAAAAATCTCAAAGCCTGACCCAATAGTCATCCAGGCCTCAGAGACTGGTAAGTAGCCATCATTTATGTGGATTTTTGTCACCAGTTCTACAGACTTGTAACTTCCATCGAACACACATCGTTCCTGAGCCGTACTAGCAAATGTTTGGCTCCACTTAGTTTTTTTTTTTTTTTTTGCGAATTCGTTACAAGTTGATTTTCTTTGGGGCCTCAAAAAGGGAAAGTCTTTACCATTATCCTACCTTGTCCTTATCAAAGATCCAATAAAGTTAAGGGAAAGTGGGCAGGGGGAACACGTACTTGCTGAAACAGAGAGCAGCCTGAGGAAATCAAACCCTTCCCACGTCTAACTTAACCAAGTATTTTTCATTTGTTTTTTTTTTTTTATATCAGATTTGGGTAAAATAAGGTATCAATCATCCCGATGAGACCCCTCAAACATGCCACTTGTTCAGTGTACACTTTGGTCCTAGGAGGTATTGGCCCTTTAATTAGGGTGACCAGACGTCTTGGATTAGCCAGGATAGTCCTGGTTTTTAAGTGACTGCCCCGGCAGGTTTTTTTTCATACAAGCCCCGGTTTTGCAGAGATGAGCAGTTGCTGCAGCACGCAATAACTCCTCCCGCTGTTAGGGCTGGGACCCGCTGCGCCTGGCGGCGCGGGCGGCCGCGTGAGCGTTCCCCACCAGCAGGGGAATCCTCCCGAGCCGGTCCCAGTCCCCCCTCGCAGCTGGCTCACTACGCACTGTGCCGCGTCAGCCACCAGGAGACGCAAGAAAATTGTGACCCCGAGCGGTGACGCGTCAAGTGGTGCGCTGATGAGCCAATCAGCGGCGGGGGCGGGAGCTGTCATCAGGCAGCTTCCTACTCAAGGTTGTGTGTTGTGGCAGAAGGGGAGGGAGCTGCTTACCTTTACAGCAGCCCGCAGCAGCTCCCTCCTGCAGCCCAAGCCCGTGGAGGGAGGGGGGGAGTAGCGGGTCCCTCCGCTCAAGCCACGCCCCCCCCTCTCCGGCTCCCTACAGACCGCATATCGCGGTCTGTGTCTGTCAGCGCCCCGCCTGTCTGCAGTGCGGGCGCGCTGATTGAGGGAGCGGGGCCTTAGCCTTAGGGGTTGCAAAACAGCTCCTGCTCTCCCTGAGAAGGTGAGTGAGAGGTGTGTGTTTTACCAACAGAGGGGGAGAGAGACATTGGGGGGGCAGGGGTAGGGTAACATGGGAGGAGAGATACTGGGTGGGGAGGAGGGAAAGTGTGTTTCTATTTATCCAATGGGGTGGAGAGATGGGGGGACTGGGAGAGGGGGTGGAGAGTGTTACTATTTGTCCAGCTGGTGGGGAGGAGGGTGTGGGGGGTGGAAGACTGGGAGGGGAAGAGAGGAGAAACATGGTGGAGGGGAAGAGACATTAGAGAGACGCTGCGGGGAAGGAAGGCGAGACACTGGGCAGAAGGAGGGGGAGAGAAGGATGCTGGGGGAGGGGGAGAGCATTAATAATACAGCATAAATGGAGACACTATTAGACACCTTATAATATAATATATAATATAATATATATATATATTATATATTATATAGATATATATATAATATTATATATATATATATAAATATATAGATAATATTAATATATATATATATATATAGATATATATATTTTTTTTTTTTTAATGTAATTTGTTTTATACACTTTATTTTTAATTTTTTTTGTGGCCTGGTTTTTACTTTTCAAAATCTGGTCACTCTCTACCTTTTAAATTCCTCATTCTCTAGGGTTGCAAGACTGTCTGGCAATATACGGTTAATGCATTTTCGTTTAATGCTGAATTAAAATATCCATGTCTTCCCCATTTTTACTTGATTAAATTAGACCGTGTGTCTGTGGCTAACTAGAGAGTTGTTTTCCTTTGTGTAGTGAATACCTCCGTCACCATAATTCCTTTGATACCAAGCAACCAACAAATTTAGTGACTGCTGTGTGTAATTTTATTCTTGGTAAGTTCTGCCGCCAATAAACATGGATAAGACACATTCATTAATGCATATCTTTATTGTGCAGTCCTATTTATACGTGGGCAACTTAAAGCTTCAGTTCAAGCAATATCCTTCTTTTTTTTTTTTTCTCCAAACTTGTCTACTATCGTGTTTCTAACCTATGGCGCCTTTAGAAGACTGAGATATTTATCCTATATATGTATTTACAGTTTCCGTCTTTAGAACTACGTTTTCTGTGTGCCTTATGAACCGATTTTAAATGTTCTACAGAATCGGAAGAGGAGGCACAACCAGTGACAAAATCAAAAAAGTCCTGTGAAAAGTCACCATCTTCTTTAAGGCCGTTCAGAATTCCAAAGCCTGACCCAGTCATCTATGCTTCAGAGACTGGTAAGTATCAACAATTATGTGGACTATTGTCCTCGGTTCTATAGACTTGCACTGTCCTTGAACACGCATCGTTTCTGAGCCGTACCTATGATATTCGTACACTGCTGATCAGTGAACTTGCACACAAGGGAGGAGCCAGAGGAAATTACACCCCTCACCAGTGTAACTTTAAAAATAAATAAGTACTTCTAGGCAGGGCTCAACAAATAATAAAAATACAACTCACCCAAAACAATGCCACTCCCCCCCCCCCAAAAAAATTCTCCTCCTACCCCCCCCCCCACCCTCTCCCAAGTGTTACCTGCGACGGCGTATCCCGGTATTATCCTGCAACAACCATACTTCAATGACCTTTGAAATGATCAATGCTGTTACACTTCTTGATGCTTTAGATTTATAACACTACAGATTTCTCAAGCAGAGAAGCGTGCTCAATATGTTGGGAAGATTCTCAGTTTGCTTATCTTTTGGATGTCAGGGAGCAGATAACTGCATGGAGGGCATGACCTTTGTGATCACTGGAGTTTTGGAGTCTGTAGAACGGGATGAGGCCAAGTCATTGGTAGAGCGTTATGGCGGAAAAGTAACCGGAAACGTCAGCAAAAAGACGAACTACCTGGTCATGGGCCGTGATGCCGGGGAGTCTAAACGGGAGAAGGTACGGTATGTTATGCCGCCTCTGATCAGGCAACATCATGTCTGGCAACTTCAATTCATTTTGTTGTAGAACTGAACAGATTGTTTCAAACAATTGATTTCCCATAACCTAAAGCTTCTACCATACAAAGTACAATGAGAGAACCCTCAGACGTGCCATGCACCGGTCTCACCCAGGTTTCCTGGTCTGTGGCAATCTCCCAATGTGTTTGAATTGCAGATATCAAGATTCTGCGGATATCGATCTTGACGCTTGTAGTTTGTTCCACATGCAGCTTCCGATCCCACTAGTGTCATTACTGTATGTAGCTTCCAGCTAACCAGCTTGTAAACCTGGTTTAAAGATGTACAGAGCAAGACTCCAACTTGCGCACAACTGTATCTATTGGTGGGAGGGGGGCAAGCAGCAACGTGTTGTGATATATCCGCAAATCTAAGAGATCTAAACATCACAGACTCCATTTAAACAGGGAATTCTGTTTTTAAAACTTTAAAGGGAGCAGTTCACAGAGCTTCTTTTAGTTTTTTTTTGTGTCTGTTTTTAAGCAGGGAGTCTCCATCGTTAATTTCTACTCCAAGGCCCCCATAAGTTGCATACCACCTCAGAAGGTGCTCCCTGGTACTGTCCACTTCAGGGTGTGAACAATATGAAGGTTCAAAGCTCCCTCATGATGCGGGCCAATAGGAGGCCACAACGGCACCCATCACGGCTACCTATTGGCCTGCGTGACACGGGAGAATGAAACCTCCATGATATACTGGCAGCACTGCCTGGGGGATGCATCTCGGGGAGCACAGTATCCTCGAAGCTAAAATGAACGTGACTGCTCTGGAGACGCTCTGCTTCCCACTTAGGGTTTTGTTCTTACATGGGATGCTCCTTTAATTTGTGGGGACAATGGAAAAACGACTATTCTGCTCTTAAGACAGGACGTACGCAAATGTTTGATGAAAATTTAAATAACCAGTTATGGCCTCTTTCTTTTTGGGGAAAAAATGAGTATCAAACCAATCCTAAAAATATTAAACATTCACAATTTTTTCTATTGCATTTTCTTTACAAATTTGAACTCCCATACTGTTACTTTGAAAGGCAGTAAGAAACTGCTGTGATTTGTCCACCTAATTATACAAAGCTGGATTTAAAAATTTAAAAAGGTGCATAGGAATCACTAGGAAGCAAACTAGGGGTGTTCACTAAAATGTTTGATTCTTAATACATTGGATGTGAAGTTGATTCTTCAGTTGTTTTGAATGTGTTTTTCATCCTTCAGGCAGAGAGTTTTGGGACCAAGGTGATTGATGAGGATGGTCTCTTTCATTTAATTCGGACTTTACCTGGCAAGAGGTCGAAGTATGACATAGCTACAGAAGCCGAGGTTTGTGTGGGAGTCTGCCATGCTGGACTGAATTACTGTATTAATATTAAACATTAAGGGTATGTTATGTTTAAAGCCATAAAAAAAACATGCTGAGCTTAACTGTGTTTTTAGAGTAATTGAGTTAAAAGGCAGATAAGTAGCGTTAATTATAAAAGATCTTTTTATTATTTTTTTTTGCCTAATAGAGTTGCATATATGACTACCTTAGTGTGTATGTTGAATAGATCTTCAGCTCAGGCATTGCACTACACATTGGGATTAGAGCATTGTTGCTAGGGCTGAAGAGACTGGGACAGCAGTTTTGTCAGCCCCAGCACAACAGCCAACCCTATCCGCTCGCCTCAACAATTTCCCCTATTCCCTGTTGGAGTTCTGGGCTCTGACGTTCCTCTCGACTGCGCTGAGTGGAGCAAACTGTTGGGCCACCGCCGTAAAGCTCCATCCAGTCATTCAACATGACGTTCACCTAACTTAATGTTACGTTAAGACGAACGGCGTATCTTCAAAGGGCCATAACATAGTGTTAAGCAATGTTTTCGCCAGAAAAGAGCATCGTGTTAACTATGAATTGCCAATCCTGATGATGGCATGCAAATCGGGCGTTATAACGTTGCATATTCACTGTATTCCGTTAAGGTTAACGCTGGAGCTCAATGTTATGGTAGTTAAACTTGTTGTTACTCGCGTCCAGACGCCAAAATATGGCGTTTACCTGTAATTGGCTTTGAGGCTACAGATTAACCTCCGGGAACATATATCATCTGTTCTTGTTTTAGGTAACGTCAAGTTATGAGCCTTCATTCAACAGAGCTTTGTGGATCTATCAGGGGTACGCAAACGGGGGGGCGCGGGGTTTACAAAGGCCGGCGCGCTTCCCGAAGGCATTTAAATAAAATGCCGGGGAAGCGGTGAAGGCCTCTGTAAACTTTACTTACCTTGGTTCAGACGGCTTCCGGAGACACGTCGCCATGGCAACGCAGCGTCAAATGACGCTGCAGGGTCATGTGACGTCACATTGCCATGACATGATGCCCAGAACGTCTGAACCAAAGTAAATGGAGGGTGGGGGCGCAGAGAGGGGAACAGCCGGCAGGGGGGTGCAGGAAAGAGAGATTGCGCTCCCCTGCCTTAGACGGCAAAGTACAAGAAATAGACACTTGCTACTTCAAAATGGATGTTTGGATCTTGCCAATGTCCCAATGTTCTGTTCTAATTCAGGCAAGGAAAGCAAAAGCAAAAACCGAGAAGACTCCAGAAAGAAATGAACAAGGGAAGAAAAAGCCAAGTCCAGTGAAGGAGGTGGAAGTTCGGAAGAAATCGACTCCAGAAAAGAGGGGTTCTTTATTCAAGAAAGAAGCCAGTGAAGTCGTAAAATGTGCAAGCTTCAAAAAAGATCCAGAAGAAAAGCAAACCTCAGGGAAAGCTCCGGATTTGCAACCGAGCAGTAGCATGTGTGAGAGTTTGCTCTGGGTGGATAAATACAAACCCACTTCTACAAAGGGGATCATTGGACAGCAAGGAGAGCAGAGCTGTGCCAGCAAACTCCTGAGATGGCTAAAAAACTGGCATCGGAGCCATTCTTCTGCTGAAAAAAAACCTGCTGGTAACTATATTGTTTTGTGGTCTTATTTTTTTCTTTGTATAATCATTTGCTGTCCATGTTTTTAAGTTCAGCAGTAGAAGGGGTGTGGCCCTTTTGATTTGGAATAACACTGCATTCTTCCCTCTCAAGAAGAGATGTGCAAATTATTCCATTTTGATTTGCACCATTTTTTTCAAAAATTGGCTACGTCACGAAAATGTTGCTATTTGCTTTGCAAAAAGTTTACAATTGACTAAAATTCTTTTGGTTTGTTATGATATCTAATAGCTAGCTCCATGATCCTTTATCGAATGTAGAACACGTAATCCATAAAGTGCTATTATAATAAAGATTGGGTGTCCTGCTTCTAAACCTAGTCCTTTAAAATAAACCAAATAGCCGGGAAATTGCTATGCTTGGACAGCGCTCTGTGCGGATAAAGAGGGGAAGTCATTTTATCTACAATAAAGGTGCTCGGAGGGGCGGACTTTCCCAATATCCATAGAATATACAATATATGCAAATAAAAAATCCTCCGGCACCCACAATGTAGGTCAGTTATAGCTAGATCAACTGTGATATACTGTACAGTGTTCAAAAACGTGGGCGCAAAAAAATACAAATACAGATCTCAAAGACCTAGTCCTAATGATCAGGCAGTTCTATGCCAATGTACAGTGTATAACTGGGGGACATACCTGAGGCGTTAAATCAAGATAGGGAGATGTCTTAAAGCAAAGGAGACCAACTCTAGGGCCACCAACAGGTCAGTTTTTCCAGATATCCCTGTTTCAGCACAGGTGGCTCAATCAGAATGACTGAGCCACCTGTGCTGATGCAGGGATATCCTGAAAACCTGACCTGTTGGTGGTCCTTGAGGGCTGGAGTTGGCCACCCCTGGCCTACAGATTTGTATTTTTGTTTCTTGCTTTTTTGTTCATGAATTTTATTGCTTTACCTTTTTTTGTTTAACACCGCAAACCAATTTTGAAGCAGCTGCACTGACCAATGTTCTTGTGTGTAAAAAAAAAGTGTGTGTGTTAGGTAGCACTACACCACACAAGAAATACTAGCAAAATAATATATTAATATAGTGGTGCATGAGAACAGGGAGTAACCTCAAAACCCCCACAAAAGTCACAAATGTATACAGTGGTTCTCAGCACGCAAAAAAAAAAATCAGACAATAGTCAATATGGAATTTTAAAGAATATATTGAAAATTGATGCAATACAAAGCTGCCCCTAATAAAGGCATAAAGAGTACGTCTCACCAAAGAAAGCTATACACCATCAAAAACTGAGGGAACTACCATAGGCTCTAAAGGTCTGTGTGAACGGACATGAAGGGGCGATTTAGGCCCCGAAACATTGCCCCCATTGTTTATATAACCTTATCCGTTACGTTTGTTTTTGCAGTTTTTGGTTTCCCCTTTTTTCCTAGTGTTTTTTCCACCGCCTGTGTTTTTCCTCCAATCCACCTCTCCCTCCGTTTTTGATTGTGTATAGCTTTCTTTGGTGAGACGTACTCGTTATGCCTGTATTAGGGACAGCTTTGTATTGCATCAATTTAATATATTCTTTAAATTCCATATTGACTATTGTCTGATTTTATTTTTATTTTTTTGTGTTTGCTGAGAACCACTGTATGTAAATGTTCTTGTGTGTGTGCTGGAGAGGAGTCTTTCTTTTCATATTGATAAAAGGATTGGTTTTAAAACTGGTGTAGAGTTGAAATGTAAATATCTTATTGTGCAATTCACATGTTGAAATCCTGTCCTGCATGCGCTCGCTCTTTTCTGCTAATTTAACCTTCCATACCATTTCCTGGGTGGCACCTGCGCAGACGTTTCTGGCCTTAGCTGTAGTTTGTGGCGTATTCTTTGGTTGGTGTTAACTACAATATATTTAACATTTTTGCAGCAAAATCTAACAAATTTGAAGGCAAGTTTGATGGATCGTCTTTCAAAGCAGCCTTGCTGTCTGGTCCACCAGGTGTTGGCAAAACCACAACGGCCGTGCTAGTCTGCGAGGTAAATTGTTTTACTGACCTCTATAAACTGAACATTTTTGTGGAAAGACAGTTTTAATGGTCTCATTCGCAGCCTTTCTGATTAAAGGCACCAGCACTGCTAATTAATCCAGTTAGTCTTGAGAGAAAATTATATCAACATTAAAAAAAAAAAAAAGTGTGTGTTTTTACACATTCTGAACGGAAGTATCCCAGAGCAGAACTTTTTATTTATTTATTTGAATCTGTGATTCCTCTCACATTTCCCGAAATACTGAAGTATTCCATTCCTATAATATTCTCCCTCCCGTTGTTGCCAGATCAGCCACTTCACTGAGCCAAAACATTACTTTACATACACGTAGCCATCTTTAAGCTATTGTGATGTGTTCTTGTACTCTTGTGATCTTCTTATTCACGTGACTTGTTTAAAACACATTTATACATTCTAGCTCGGTAAATGGTTTGCTTACTAATCCTTTGTTAAATGTCACACTTGGATGTTAACCAGTTCACTGCCAGAGAGGCCTGTAATACCTGTAAACAGTTGGTGTCATCTCTGATTTCATTACTTTCTACATGCATGAAAAAGGTTATTAAGCTACAAGCAAATTTGTTGCAAATACATTTGACAAATGGGTATGTACTAAATTGCAACAAGGCACAAACCATTCTTCATGCGTTTATATATCTTTACACCCCGCCCTGTGAGTGCCTTTGCAAAGCTTTTCTTTACATAGATATACTGTACTGTATATTTTGAGTACTCACTGAATTCTCTCACTTTGACCTGATGAAGGGGGTATTGTTTTTGGCAGCAATCCCTTTATAGGTTGTAGTATGCCACATTAAACCCATTTAGTTGCTCAGGGTCACATTATCATGGCATCAAATGACCTAAAAGCCACCACCAGTCTTGAGTTCTTTCAAAACTAAAGCTGTCTCCCATTTTAATCTGGTCTGTAACTGGTACATACTGTACACCTATAATAGATTTTCTTTAATGGTGCATACAATGTCTTGTATATAATGTATACCCTGTTCACTTATGTAACTATTTGTAACCATGTATTATTTGTCATCATAACTCGGGACATACTTGAAAACGAGAGGTAACTTTCAATGTATTGCTTCCTAGTAAAATATCTTATAAATATGTAACGGTGTTTCCCCCGCCCGGTGGGAGATTTGTCCATTACTACGGTGTATGGTGCATATACCTGCTAGTAACAGGATGGCTGAGTCGTCTGCCGGTGGTAGTGGGGCATAGGACTAGGCTTCTGGGGTTCATACCCTACATATCTCTTTAGCAGTGCAGAGCCTCCATCTGCCGTTGGCTCCAGGAACTGAAGGGAATCTCGCACGGTTGAACAATTATTACCTCTCCCCCCAGTAAGGTCATGCACCAGGCAGGAGTTATATTCAACTGGAACGGTTTATTATATCTTGGTCTGTGCAGTACAGGAACAAGGCAGGGTTCTGCCCAATGCAGTCTCACTCGGCTACCACTGAAGGATGGTCCCTCGACCGTCACTACAGGCCAAGGGCACCTGCAGCCGTCCTAGCTCTTCCCCACCTCCCTAGCAGAGGTATGGTCCACACTGAATCTCCCCCGGGGGGAAAAGCACAAGGGAAGGCCCCAATCTCAGGCTCCCAGTTGTGTGACCTGCCTTCCTAAAGTGGGGAAAGGCACTACTAACTTTAGGGCAGTACTGCCAGGAGGCGGGCACCCAGTTGTCCCAGCTACAACAGGATGTACCACCCCCTACTGTCACTCAAGTGCAGTACCAAAGAGGTGGGGGGGAAAACCCCATAGCAACTACTGGCAACCTGATTTTCACTGCCAGCCCAAGGGAAGAATAGTAGCCATCAGGTCACCTGGCTACAAATAAATAAATATTGTTAAGGTTACATTGTACTTGGATGGCTGTACTTGTTACGATGTATTTGGTTTTAGAAATATTTCCTGGGTTGGGAAGAATATAAAGTGTGCACGCTGCTTCTGTGGTGGCTGGAAAAGTCTTGTCTGCGGGGATGCAGGGATGTGTATTTCTTCCTCAACCTGGCCTGTTAAACTTCTGTTTTTGGATGCCCCGCGCACAGGGTGGCTTGTAACACTGGCAGGTTTACTTCAGAAACCGGTGCCACTTACTCTGCAATTTGCTAGTTTGCCATTGCAGGAAAATGCAGGTCTTCCAATTGAAATGCAAGATGTGTCCGTTTTTTTTTTAAAGATGTGTTTTCTCATAATTAAAAATAAATGATTTATTTGTGAACTAGCTGATATACCCGGCATTTGGTGGCGCTCTAAAGCCTTTCTGTTGAATGAGCCCGTTTTGGAGTTGGAGAACAATTAGACGTAACCCTATTTGTAACATGATGGTGCATATTTATGGCTGCTATCCTTGAAGAGCAGACAACTGGATTATCTTGTGTTTGCATTAGGAGCTTGACTACAGCTATGTGGAGTTGAATGCCAGTGACAGTCGTAGTAAAAACAGCATGAAAGAGATGGTAGCGGAGTCATTGAACAATACCAGCATTAAAGGCTTTTATGCAGGTATGTTGTATGTATGAACTGTTGTGTTTTACTGACACCTTTTAGGATTGTATTAAATGTATTTTTTAAATCTGAAGTTATTGGGGAACCATTAACTTGTTTTATTTTTCTCGTTTACAGAATTGATGCAAAGTTTACATTAAATAAAGGCTGGCTGTTCCTTTCAGTAACTAATCATTGCAAATGGTTTATCTTGATTGGCAGCTACTTTTCATATGTATCTGGTGTTGCAGCCGGGTCTTGTGGGAAATTATTGTGGGGTGCAGGGCCCCTTACCTTCATCTCTTCCTGCAGGGGCCCTCATCATGGTGCCGCGATGTGAAATGGTGCCGCGTTGCCATGACAATGGAACATTACTATGGCAGCGCCACGTGGTATAACGTCATGGCAACGTGTCACCATTTGATGGTGCGATGAGGGACCCTGCAGGAAGAGATGGAGAAGGTAAGAGAGTTACAAAGGCCCCCCCCCGGCAAGGAGTTGAATTGTTGTGGGGAAGAGCGCAGGGCCCGGTGCAGTGGCACAGAGTGCCGGCCCTGTAATAAATGCCGCTTCCACTAAGTGCCATGGCCACATATTTCTGTGCAAAGGGATCATATGGCAGTGAACACCCTGTTTAATTCTCTGAACATAGGACAAAAGTAATTTATTTAAGTAAAATCATAAGAAAATGAGTTGGCAAACAGGAAAAAAAATGTTTTCGTTAAAAATAATAATAAATAACATAAAAATTATACAAATGGGTAAAATCCCAACCTCATTAGTTATTAGAACTGCTGCTTTAATTATTCCCCTTATGGTTCTTGGTAGGCACATCCAAATCAGTAAGTACCAAACATGCTCTAATTATGGATGAAGTGGATGGTATGGCAGGAAATGAAGACAGAGGAGGAGTGCAGGTAAGGAACCGTATACAGGTCTTTTTATGCCCTACTTTTAATGGCACTGCTGCGCATCCTGTATGTAGACTTGTCTTCCACCTTGTCAGTGCTAATTTACAATATATGCTGTCGTTATAATGAACAATCGTAGAATCATCTGAGATGATGCAACATTCAACATGAGAATACACGGTAAGTGGCAATGTAAGTTAACATATTTGTGCTTTTTTCCCCCCCAGGAATTAATTACCTTGATAAAAAACTCAAAGATCCCCATTATCTGCATGTGTAATGACCGTAATCATCAAAAAATTCGATCCTTGGCAAACTATTGCTTCGATCTTCGCTTCCCGAGGCCTAGGGTGGAACAGATTAAGGTAGGATACTTGTACCCCTCTATGCTTGCTATGCTATCGATCCATTTATGTTAACCCCTGTGGTGGCGGAGCGGCCTGAAATGCATTTCAAACAGGTTTTAAGCCTCTCAGGGTGGATTGTTTCTCACCTTGAGGTTAATCTTGAATTTCGGGCTTGTGTACTGCAGGGTGCAATGATGAGTGTTGCCTTTAAAGAAGGATTAAAGATTCCACCACCAGCTATGAATGAAATCATCCTAGGAGCAAACCACGACATCCGGCAGGTGAGATCCTGTGCCTGTAAACTATCGTGCCACCGGAAACCACTGCATGATGTGTTACATGAAGCACTGCATTCTTTTGTTTTCAGGTATTGCATAACCTCAGTATGTGGTGCACAAAAAGTAAAGTCTTATCGTATGATGAAGCAAAGGTCAATGCCAACAGTGCCAGAAAGGACACTAAAATGGTGAGTTCGTGCTAATGACTGCGTGCCAAAACGTGGAACATGTTTAAGGCTCAAGATGGATCCCTTCAATGCACAATGATACTATCTGATGCACAACTATATTCATATCGCTCATATATAGTTATGTACCCTCCCAAAATTGTGCAGATAACATATCTCAACCAGAAAGAATTTGCTGGGTTTAGTGACATAAATATTTTTGTTTATTAGACACGGGAGGGATTTAATTTTCTGTAGATACTCCTCTCTGTGCGATATATCTATTTGATTGGTAAGCACCCCCCCCCCCCCCCACTCACCATCCCCAATGAAAGACAAATCTTCATTTTCTACTCATCCAAATAGAGCTATATTACGGCTTTGATTTTTATTTTTACGCGTAACCCTTTCACTGCCAGAGCACCGGTTTCTGTTCTCTTGCAAAGAAAAAGTTAAACGGGTCACATGGCCACCATGTAAGTGCCCAGCACACACTGCTGTGGGATTGCGACACACCTAGTCTTGGTGATATGCAAGAAACACAGAGCAAAAGCAATGCTGTGATGTTTGTATTTGATTTTTCCCAGTTCTGCTTTTCTGCTCCGTTAAGACACCTTTACAATGGTAGTTACACATTGCTACATGATTTGTTGCCATGATTGGGAATGCACCACTAAATAATTTCTTAGAAATAATGGATCTTTGCTTATAGAAGCATCCATTAACAAGTCTTTGTTTCACAGTTGGGCACCGGTCTAACGTGTTTGTTTTCTGTCCCAGGGCCCTTTTGATGTGGCCAGAAAGGTATTTACAAGTGGGGAAGAAACCGCTCATATGTCCCTTATAGACAAGTCGGACCTTTTTTTCCATGACTATTCCCTGGCACCTCTCTTTGTGCAGGAAAACTACATCCACGTGAAGCCTGCTGCTGCTGGGTGAGTAGGAAGAGTTTAGTTTGAGTGCGATAACAGTTTCTGCACTGGCTGAGTCTTATAACCCATCTTCCTTTCTGTGTTTTCCTTGTGTGTTCAGCAAGGACATGAAGAAGCACTTATTGCTCTTAAGCAAAACAGCGGACAGTATATGTGATGGTGATCTGGTTGACAGGCAGATTCGCAGTAGGCAAACCTGGAGTCTTCTTCCTACACAGGTAGGTGTGTTTCTGTCTATGTATATATGTACATTATTTGTTTTCCTTCATGTGATAATAGGCATATTATAACTGTTCAGATCAGTGATTGAAGAGCTTGCTAATAATGTTTTGAAGCCCTGTTTGTGAGCCAGTATAATACAGAATGGTCTTTTTACTTTACACTTTGTTTTTTTTAGTGAATGTGTAGGGGTGGGTCATATATTTAAAATGTGAAAATGAAGAACTGTAATGTGGGAAAACTAAAACTTGTAGGTAGAAAGAAGCGTTACCGGTCTTTGTGTATTTATTGTTTTGATTCTATTTAGGCAATCTATTCCAGCGTCCTGCCTGGAGAACTGATGAGAGGTTACATGTCTCAGTTTCCCAATTTCCCAAGCTGGCTAGGGAAATATTCATCCACAGGCAAACACGACCGCATCACTCAGGAGCTAACCATGCACATGTGTCTCAGGTAAGAGTTCGGTGCACCACGCAGCGAACTTCTGAAGAGATTGGGGCCTGTGTAATTACTGGCTGCTCATTGTTCTGTTTTGCTGGGTCAGTTAAGATCCCTCTCACTCCCGTACAAATGCGGTGTAAACTTACCTGGCGTGCAGGCTTTGAATTCATTTTCAGTGAAGCAGAGTTTGTTTTGTTTTAGTGATCGGGCATGTGTAGCTTTTGGATAATTGTCAAACATTGGTATACATCATAATGAATGATGTGAAACCTAAACATACACACACTCGTTTCTTCCTCTGGTGGCATTATATTGGGCAACAAAAACAATTGTAATCATTATTCTGCCTTTTGTAAAGGTGGTTCGTCAGATGATATTTTATTCAGCCTTTTAAAGCAGACAAAGCAATATATTTAAAAAAAAAATTAAAAATCAGTTCTGATTATATACATACATACATACATACATACATACATTTTATATATATATATATATATATAGAAGCCGGTAGACCGCGTGAACAAGTATTTTCTTAAGCAACTCAGAATTACCTTTTTAATGTAGTCTAATGTAACCAGCATTTTTTGTTTGTATAGCAACCATTTACAAAGTCACATCCCCTTCCTCTTTTGAAACAGGCTCTGGCACACCCCTTTTTGAGCCCTGCCCTCTCACTAGCAGTGCACCAATTGTATCTAGTGACTGCCTGGACTGAACTTTGCATCTTTAGTCCACTTCTGCTGCACCGACAACCATTTAGTGAACCCACGAGCTGAATCTTCGCCGATCGGCAACCTAGCTAATTACTTGTCATTGTGTGAATTGTATTGATGCACATATTAAAGGGGGGGTGGGGGCGAAACCGGCAGCTTGGACTGTTGCTTTAAAGTGTTGTCTCTTGGTTAGAAGATTTACATGCTTTTGTCTATGAGATGCTTTTATTATTCGGTCATATTGCCTCCTCTGTTCTGAGTTCATCCTGGTTGACAGTAGTCTGGAAAAAATAATTTGACATGATTTGGATATATATTGGTAATATTAGTTCTCCAAATATACGTTGCATACACTTGCTTGGGGCTGCGGGTTCGGAACAGAATCATGCAGATCTTTGGATGTAGATTTCACTGCAAAAAAAAATATTTTGAAATCTGTGTCTATATAGAGAGACGTTAAGTAATTTTGCAATGTGTATTTTTATTCAAGAACACGCGCAAGCAAGAGGGCTCTGAACCTTGACTACCTGTCTTACTTGAGGGACACGCTAACTGGGCCCTTGCTTGCCCACGGAGCAGACGGCGTGCAGGATGTTGTGGCGTTTATGGACACTTACTACTTGATGAAAGAAGATTTTGATAACATTATGGACATTAGCAGCTGGGGTGGAAACCCCAGTCCATTTTCTAAACTTGATCCCAAGGTATAGTGTGGATAGTAGCAATGCAGCGTTTAGAATACTACTTGACTAATCATTAGAAATACGATGGCTTTGTAAATGAATGCATACAGGTTATGTGCATGTAATTGTAATTCCTTTTGTTTTAAAGTTATTGAGTATCTTGGGTTAATGACTTGTTTGCTTTGTACAATGGAAACGTCTGTAACATGCAACCTCTGCCCACAGGTTAAGGCAGCCTTCACCCGTGGTTATAACAAGGAGGTCCATCTGACGCCTTACTCGCTGCAGGTGATTAAGGCCTCCAAACGAGGGGCTACGCCATCACTGAATTCTGAATTTGCTGAAGACTTAAATAATGAATCACAGTCTGAAGAGAAATCCGATGATCTACAAACAGATGCAATGATCAAGGTAACTTCGGTTATGTTTTTTATTTATGATGTCGGCGGTTACATTTTCGCTGGGTTAAACCATGGTTATTGATTTTGTTTTGGTGCTCCACGTATGGAGGCGGCATTTTTATGTCTTGCTAATCATTTTCATAGCTGAATGTAGTAATTAATTAATTGACATTATCTGTATTCTTTGGATTCTTTTTCTCTATGCATAACAATTCATACTGCAACATTCAATGGGATTTTATAATTTGTTTGTCCATTCTCCTAGTTTAGAGACCTCCCTTTTCAATCGGCTATTTTTATAGCAATTTCTTTATATACTAACCTGGCCCTGATTTTGATGCGACTTTGGAATGATTACTTTCCAGCAGTGTTTCTTTTTGCAATATATGTTCGCGAGTGACACGACTACTTTAATTAGCTATGTTTATTGGCGAGCTTGTTCACTTGGGTCTCAAAGCAATAAATGTAATTTGCCTCCAGCAACGAATGGGTTATTTAATATTGCACGGGAAGGAACTCTTTGAGAGTAATGAAATTAAAACCCCATGGAAATAAAATCCTGTAATCCAGAAGTATGGTTACTTGATTTTCATCTTTGCAATCATTTAACCAGCAGTGTAAAGCAGACCTGTTAAGACGGACTTTGCCTAGCATTGCTCTGCATTAATAGTCTACGTGAATGGAGATTTTTGATCTTGATGTAAAACTTTCAGTCCAACAATTGTTCTAAACTCCTTTTTATTTCCTCATACGCAGGCAAAAAAGGCAAAGCCTTCCAAGTCAAAGCCAGAAAAAGGTGGGGTGAAAAAGGAAGGCAAAGCAAAAGGAAAAAAGGCCAAGTGATGATCACATTAATACCAAAGCAGCCTGAGAGGAGACTTCAGGCCCGGCCAGTGTTTCCTGGAGAAAGGATACACATTGGCTATGAAATCATGTGTTGTCTGTAACTAAATTAGGTGACCTAATAATGACCTGTATATGGAAAGGAGAGAGCTGTACAATATAATGAGCAGCTATAAAGGCACATTTTTACCTTGCTGTTGTCATCTTGCTTGCAAGTTGCACTTCAATGTTGTCTCCATTACTGCTTGTAGTAGTGTTTAGCCCACCACAAGTGAAGGGCTTAATGCTACAAGTACAGTAGGATACATACATTTTAGTCTGTTGGCTGTATAGAAAGATGCGTTCTGTTGGTGGCTTTGATCGTTTACTGGAATATTTTTTAGTGGTTCTTTTCCACATGCGCTTATTTTACAGTGCTCTCTGCCTTTCCTGCTTCTGTACATAGTATATAATACTGCAAAACAGTACTTTTTTTTTTTTTGTAAAATATAACTATAAATGTGCATTAAAACTAGTTTCACATAAATAATGTCCTTGTTTTATATCTAAAAATACATGCACGGAGTCTCTTTTTTAAAGGGACGGTCTACGTCTTTTTTTCTTCGTTTAATATGCGTTTGCACCACTTACTGTGAACATTTCACATGGTTTTTCTGAGAGTGTCAAAAGCACTTTCTAATATGTAAAGGTTTCAGAACAGTAAATTGGTATATCTGTGACACAAACAGCGACTTGAACTATATACTTTTTTTTTTTTTTTTTCCTGCCGCTACTGTCAGGATTTCACTCTTCCGTGTGTGTGTCAGCTGTTTGAAAATACATTTGTTGTAAGCTACATTTAGCTGCACCATCTCTTAAAAAATATATATATGTTTACCTTGACAGGTTGTTTTGCATTGATTGGTCTCCTAAGTAATGCATTGCTGGTGATAACTGAACACGTTTCTGCTTTTTCAGGATTGTTAATGAATGGATACTTCCAATTTCTTCTGTCACAGAACGTTTAGAGCATTCCTTGTACAGTATTCTGCTGGCTGTTACAGCGGTGTATATTTTTTATTTCTAATAGGTGCAAAATCTTGACCCTCCATATTCTTATGATTCAAAACCATGCAAATATCACTAAAAAAATAAACATTTTATTGAAAAATATGCGAATAGGCAGTATAGTATAGATAAAACTGAGTTCCTTCAGTTTATTTGCTTACTTTTTAAATTTCTTTTTAAAATCCCTGCTGGATAGCAGTAATGAGTGAGTTTTATCACTACTGCAACAGTGTAGATCGAGAAGTCCGTATGTGACATTTTCCATTTTACAAAATGGCCTGTCTGAATAAAAATGTCTCCAAGGTCCTGTCTGAGGAAGTGACTGTCACACATGTCATGGAGGTTGTGCCGCTGAGATCTGCCCCAGATGCATGTTGAATTTTATGCTACACAATGGAAAAATAAACACCAAGGGTGTGATGCAGTATATTGAACTACTATATGCTACTGTAGGCAGAAGACAAACATGTTCACAGAAGAGCATTTTTGTATTTTATGAAAAATTCCCTTTAATGGCAAAATACAAACGATGGTTTTTAGGCCTAATTTTGAAAAGCCAATGAACATAGCAAGCTATGAAACAAACATGCTAGGCCACGCATATCATTGTAATGCATGGTCCGTGCATCTTGCTAAGATATAAGAACAAGAGAGCAAACAAGTCAACAGATGGAATATTGTCAAAAGTAATCAGATATATTATGAATGGACCTATGTATGTATGCCTGCCTCTTAGTGGCAAAGGGAGGCTACATGTGCACTGGTACATATAGGAAAGATGCAAAGGAATCTAATGACCGAAGTGACAGTACTTAGGAAGAAACACACTAATGGTGCACACCCAAGAGCTATTAATACTTCACATTTGTATTATATATTAGAAGTTAACTGTTCCATGTGCATATTTTAAGAATACAGCAAATTTGTAATTATGCATCCACTCCACTATTCTAGCAATCCTTCTCTAGATCTTGCCTCAGTTACAGGACTGCAATAATCTTGTCAAAATGATAGGGCATTAAATTGCCACAATGACACTAATAAAATGCATATTTCCGTATTAAAAGTTGCCTACTGTGATTCATTGTTAATAAATCAGGTTCCATGTTTAATTACTACTAGGCCTGCTCTTTACTTTAATAAAATATTGATTTAAGTTATTTTTAAGTTATTTTCAGCCTATGTATCCCCAAAATAAAATATTAATCATTGAATGATTGTAGAATGTCAATATTTTTTTATTTATAACATAAAACACTTCAAAAAATCTGAGAACTCTGCAGTTACTCCGTGGCAATTTACCATGACAAGACGATGCTATTTAAGGCAGAGATTTCACCCTCTGTTGGACAGACCCTAACGCTGCTCCATTCATGAGTGAAACGCATAGGGCAGCATGGTCCTTTCAGGAAGTGTAGGCAATAATAGGATTGCAGCACTGAGGGATAGTTTTGCTGAGGTTAGAACTATTACTTTTTAGCATAGGCCAGCCTCCCTCTCCTCCAGTAGGTGCTCCCTTATTATAGCAACAACATTGTGGCATATGTACATTTACGGGGAATCGCCACTACTGCCACGGGCGCTCTTATTGGAGGCGGGGAAAGTCTAACGGACACCTTTTTAAGCTTATTGCTTTATGTACACTTTTTCCCTCAACTAATTATTCAATATTACTACCTGCAATAACAGTTCATCTGAATGTGGTTTTGATAAGGTGATTCTCCCTTTGGCTTTTGTGAGCCTATTGCTCTTATATAGTTTTTGGCAAATCATTATCAGATTCTGCTGACAGTAGATTACCATTAGTAATAATATTTAGATACACAATCCATTGGGAAAACTATACCTTCCTATGTTTTAAAATTGACACTGCACATTTCACTTTATGTATTACATCAATTTTATATAAAGGTTTTGTGACCTTTCATTTTATTATATAATTAAAAGTTAAGTATTAGCCCCTGGGTGTGCATCATTAGTGCATTTCTTCCTCAATACTTAGACTTCGGTTATTAGATCCCTTCGCATCTTTCCTATCTTGCTAAAATAATTAATGTTTTGTTCTCACAGTGTCCGTTACCTTTCTCATGTGCAACATATATTTCTTCCACATAATCCAATAGCAAAGACATTACTGAATGCGGGTAACACAAAACATGTACCTTACTGATACAGGCAATTAGCTAATTTGTAGTTTATTACATGTACTGTACCAGACCCAGTTATTGTTCATTAATATCGCCTCACATGCATTACATAATTGGCTTTTATAGGTTTACAAAACAAATCCTGTAAACTATATACACAATTGAACATTTTCTCATTTGTATTTATAAAAATAGATAATGAACACTACTATAACCAGAACATTTCATGAGTAGCCATCAGATTGGAAGAGGTCCAAGGGTCACGTTCCTAAAAATAAAAAATGAAAGTTTTTCTTTAACAAAAGCTATTTAACTAGTTCTGAGAGACTCCTAGCATTATGGGTTTAACACTGACGATACAAAACTAATTCTATCACAGTCTGCTAGTTTACTAAACCGATATTGACAGATCTGAATTGCTTTTAGTTGGCTCACACAAATGTAGCAGAAGAAAGAAGTCTCTTACAAATGATGTCTATTAGAAGATGTCAATATGGGATTATATAATATAATCCTGTAGATACTACATGCACCCCAAATCCCCATTGGCCTTGTATATGCCTATGCTGGTTTTATTAGTTAGTATTACAGCTAACCATTTTCTTGTAAAGCAGCAGCTGCACACCTGTAAATTTATACAATCAGTAGCCTGTATAGAAGTATATGGTGATGTTGATAGTTGGGTTTTCTGGCAGTCCCACACGTGCTTATTAAATGCCATGGATTTATTGAATGGATAAAATCAGCATAAGTATTTGAAACAGCTTTCAAAGTAAGTTGTCAGTAAAAAAAAAAAAAGGGGGGGACAAAAACCCTCCACTGTACAGCAAACACATAACACTTGTGAGCACAGTCATGTCTTAGACCAGGGGTGCGCAAACTTTTGACCGCCCCATAACATTTCTCCGGCGTTTTCTGACGTAACGTCGTCACGTCCTTTGACACATCGCCAGAACCTGCCGGAGACGAGGTAAGGGACTTGCAGAGGCCTCGCATGCTCCCCCGTCATTTAATTTAAATGTTGTGGGGAAGAGCGTGGGGCCCCTGTAAGCACTGCACCCCCCCCCCCCCCAAAATAGTAACGATTTATACAATAAGTTCTCAGAACAAATGTATTCTATTAACTGCATAAGGTGGTCTTTTTATACTTTTTAAATGGGTAGATTGTGCTAAAGCGTAATTTTAACAGACCCACAATATATATATTTGCATGAAATCTTGGCAATCCAAGCAGCACTAAAAAAAACCACCCCAAAAAAATCTTTATTTTTTTTTTTGTTTTCATTTATGCAGCATTTAATGACCTTTTATTGAAAACTAATTACCTAAAATGCTGACACGTTCTCCCGTGACCGATCAGCACAGATCCTTCCCTGGGTTGGCGTAATAGCCGCCTTTCAGTTTCAATCGTTCCTTCAGTCAGTGTAACTCAGCAGCTACAATGAATTCTTATTATGTATTCTTATATTACTAAGTTATCATTGACTATTGTTACAGTTTGCAGCTCAAACTGCTGGGAAGATTGGTAACAAATGATCACAAACGGAAGTTTTGCAAAGATCTTGCAAAGCTGGGGATGTGGCTAAAACCTGCTATAGAATTCAAAGTACAGTATGCTCAGTATATTAACTTATTAAAAATGGCATTACGAGTTTAATTGCGCCTTTAATGTCTTTTTTTTTTTCAATCACTGGGTGGCCACAGTGAATATATGGCATGTTAAAAAATTTTTTTGCCATTGCCTACAATATTACACATAGGCGATATTACTGCCTTCAAAAAAAAATACAATAAGCTTTCTTTGAAATGTTTTCTATAGTAACAAAGTTCAGATGAATGGTTTTACAATACTTATCTAATGTGCAACTTATGAAAAAGGTGGGTGTAATACAAAAGTTAAATGTCTTCTCACATGAAAAAACGCTACAGTTCTTCCTGCTCCTGTCTGAGATAGGCTGAGCAATCAGCCACCTTCCTCAGCTGACTGGCATCCACTCTTTCTGAGCACATGGGACACGTGCTTTCAGACTCCAGCATTCTGGGGCGGGAAAGAAAACATTTCATTATAGGTCAATTCAGTTTGAATGGCTTTGTAAACAATGAAAGAATTTGAAGCCCCTGTGCATTAGTTTGAATTTCACAGTACGAAGACCTTGAGGGAGGGGGAGGGGAGGAAGGTCTTATTTTCCAAAGATGTCTCTCCAAAAGGCCCGCATTGTTGGAACATGTCAGTATTTTGTGGTCTCTGCAGTCCTGAGTTCATGTTTTTAAGATGTAATAAAATTGTGTTTTTATTATATTGCCTAGAAATTGTTGCTGTCCAGTCAAGACTAGTCTGTGTGTGTTTGGCACACTCAATTGGTAATAGTAACTAGAGAACACATTCTATATATTTTTTTTTATTGAGAAACGCAAATTCCTGCATAACAAAGTGGGAGAAGGAGCGGCTCAGAGTAAAGACACTGACTGGCACTGAGTTTGAAGCAGGGGAGCCTGGTTCAATTCCCAGTGTCAGCTCCTTGTGACCTTGAGCAAGTCACTTTATCTCCCTGTGCCTCAGGCACCAAAAACATAGATTGTAAGCTCCACGGGACAGGGACCTGTGCCTGCAAAATGTCTCTGTAAAGCGCTACGTAAAACTAGCAGCGCTATACAAGAACATGCTATTATTATTATTACATAATTTGAGGCTTCAATTTTTAATTTGGAGCAAAAGACGAAAACAATCCCTTTCGAAAAGTGATCTCCTAGTTAAGAAAAGCTTCAGAAGCAGGGGCTTCTGGGAAGAGAGCTAATGCCCCGGGGCCCACTCTAGGGTGACCAATATGCCGAGCTTGCCGGCCGCGCATGAGCAGCAGACGTAGCTGGCAAGCACTTGTCGCACATGCATGGCCACTGCAATAAAAATATTTTGCCCGGTACATCGCAATGTCTTGCTACGCGACTGCTCAGAAGTATGACAAAAAAGTGTAATATACACTTATAGAATTCCAATATCCCCTCACTGGAGTTTAGAAAATCCCCCCCCCCCCCCCCAATTTTTTTTCCCATCTTACATTTTGAATTGCGAGTACAACGCTGAGAAATCACAATGGGGGCAAACAGTCCAGTCCTCCTTAACCATGTGCCGACCCTGGAAAATGGAACAACATGATACGTGTGTGTAAACAGGAGTTCACACAAAAGTTATTCAATAGAAAACAAAAATCCTCAAAAGAAGTACAATCCCTGAAATTGGAACTAGCAGCTTGTATCTTTGCATACGCTGTTATGTTTTGATAACTGATGGAAATCAGAAGATCCACTCATCTTTAAAATCGACAGCCTGTTCCATTCAATAAAAGTGAAGTCCTCCGCAATATAAAAAGATATGCCCTTTCCTCTGTTGCTCGACTGCTAAAACTCTTGACTCAGGCCCTCATTCTCTCCCGTCTTGACTACTGTAACCTGCTGTCCGGCCTTCCTGCCTCTCACCTGTCTCCCCTACAATCTATCCTAAATGCTGCTGCCATAGTCACGCTACTCTTTCCTAGATCTGTCTCAGCATCTCCCTTCATGAAATCCCTCTCCTGGCTTCCGATCAAATCCCGCATCTCACACTCCATTCTTCTCACTTAGAGCTTTACACTCTTCTGCCCCTCCTTACATCTCAGCCCTAATTTCTCGTTATGCACCATCCAGACTCTTGCGTTCTTCTCAAGGATGTCTTCTTTCTACCCCCTTTGTATCTAAAACCTTTTTCACCGACTACCCCACACCTCTGGAATGCCCTGCCCCTCAGTACCCGACTAGCACCCTCTCTATCCACCTTTAAGACCCAACTTAAGACACACTTGCTTAAAGAAGCATATGAGTAGCACTGTGGATATTCTGAACACATGATACATAAAGCTTGGCCCCCTGCAGACGCACTTACCAGAACTCCCTCCTACTGTCTCTGTACGTTCTCCCTACCTACCAATTAGACTGTAAGCTCCTCGGGGCAGGGACTCCTCTTCCTTAATGTTACTTTTATGTCTAAAGCACTTATTCCCATGATCTGTTATTTATATTATCTGTTATTTATTTGATTACCATGTGTATTACTACTGTGAAGCGCTATGTACATTAATGGCGCTATATAAATAAAGACATACAATACAATACAAGTGTGCTGCATTGTATATTGACTGTACGCTTTGCTACACATTAAGGCCCCCCCAATCTCAGATCATTGTCAAGTCTTCTGAGAAAACGCTGCTATTAAATGTATTTCTGCAGCTTGGAAGGGACCGTGAGTTGCTTGTAATTATATTTATAAAAAATACCAAATGTTGCATGGGGTTCAGCAGAAAACGGCAGCATGTACTACAAAGCTAAAATCTTATATCACACTAAGGGAGTCTAAAATCTACTGATACCTATGTACAACAGTCTTGTAACTATGTACACCCCAGTAAAATAGAGGTTTTGGATAATTCCCTCCACTGTTAAGGCACTAAGGGCCTCATGCAGCAAGGGCCGGAAAAGTGCTCTCGGCAGGGGTTCAATATCGGCATGATTTTGGTGATTCGCCCTCGCAGTATTCAGGAAGGGCCGAATCACTGCGAAAGCAAAACGCCGAGTAGCCGGTGGCGAGACAGTCTGTCTCCCGATAACCTGGCGATACGCCATCCCCTGCCAAGACGTCAGCAGAGAGAGATCCGCCACTCTCTCTGCGCAAACATCGGCAAGAATAAAAATATATCAAAACAATTTTTACTCATAGTGCAGATGTGCAGGGGGTCTCCGGAGTTTAACCGCATTGGTTTCAGGTCCGGGGACCCCCTGCTTCCCGAGATACAGGCCCCTTTATGAGGTGCCGGTATCCCTCTGCATTTAAATGTCCCGATCACGTGACCGCGGAATGTAAACAAAGGAATACCGGCACCCCATAAAGTGGCCTGTATCTCGGGAAGCCGGGAGTCCCCGGACCTAAAACCAAAGCGGTTCAGCTCCGGAGACCCTCTGCCCATCTACACTATGAATAAAACACCCATATAAATAAACAATCCTTCCTTACCATTGCGGCTATCTGCTATGGTAATGAAGCAGCATTAATGTATTTTTATTAATAGTGTACGGGAGCAGGGGGTCCCCTGAGCTGAACCGCATTGATTTTTGGATCAGGGACCCCCTGCTTCCCGAGTTACAGGCCCCGGTATGTGTCATCGGGTGCCAGTGTCGCCGCCATCTTTATAGCGTCCCATACGCGACGTACCCAATCAGATTGGCTCTAGTAGAAATGATTTGGTTAGAAATGCTTGTTTTGCACTATTGTTAAATGTGTGTAATGTAATGTTTAATTAGATGTAATTTTTGGTGTACTTTACTTTAGGTCAGGGTGAGGCTTGCTTTGTTATAGTGGTACTACTATTTTGTCAGATGTTATCTTTTTTGGAGAATTTTGTTTAACGATTAAAAGAGTTGATTGTGTAATTGATTTGGATGGTATTTTAATTGTTTTGGGATGTCATTAATTAATGGTAATTTATTTGGCTTGCCTTGCTTGGTTTAAATAGTATACTTGTTTGGATTTCATTGTATTTTCTTTTGAATATTTTATTGTTAACATTGATTGGCAGAGTGTACTTGGTGCACATGTGTGTATATCTCTGTCTCTCTATATGTGTGTGTATATCTCTGTCTCTCTATATGTGTATATCTCTGTCTCTCTATATGTGTGTATATCTCTGTCTCTCTATATGTGTGTATATCTCTATCTCTTGACTAGGTCAAGTGATGAGCAGTTTAACATTAAACCTTTGTCTGCTTTTTGTGCTGTTCAATAAAAAATAAACAGAAATGTTTTCTTCTATTTCAAGGCAGTTTTACTCCATAAGGTGAACTGGCAATGCAGTTTCCTTTGTAGTGAATTTATGAGAGTAGAATGGTTTACATGTGATCTTTAGTGCATTCTTTGTGAATTTCTGTTGTAAATAGGTTTGTCTGTGTTACTTGGTGGTCTATGCATTTTGAAATCCCACATGCAACAAGGCATTGCAAGAGTTAATCAAGTGTCGCTTACTGCTCCAACCCTTCAGCCTGTTTTTTTTACCACTGTTCCTGCATTTTTGTTTAAAGCCTAGAGAGGAGTTAAGGACCCTTTGTAGTCTGTAGAAGAATGCAGGGGAAAAAACTGAGGATGCGATCAATTCCTGTGTAGACAGGCAGTGTAGCGCAGGCTTCAGGGAGTTAATAGCTTGACATACAGTGGAGATATTTTTCAGAGCAGCTAGCTGAGCTCACGGCTGCAGCCATTTTTTTTTCCTCCTTTTGCAATGAATTTTCTAGTCCTGCAGATTACGAGCGTCAGTTTATGCAACTGCAGGTAGAAAGCCACGCAGCGGGCTGCCGTGAGCTGCTGTTTTTGTCTGCTTTCCGAGATTTCATTTAGTAAACCTATTCATGTTCGAGTTGACTGTTTTGCCCAGCTGTTATAATGTTTTTCAGACAGCTGCCATTATTTATTAGAAGGGGGGGAAGAGTTTGACCGACTGGGCCCCTACGATAGGAGGAGTTGGATATCTGTCAGTTTGTTCATGTATAACCGTTCTTAGCTGTATGACACAAAAGGACAAGATCTGTCTTTGCACTTGTGTTGCTCCGTGATAAAGGA
This sequence comes from Ascaphus truei, assembly GCA_036426205.1. Lineage (NCBI taxonomy): Eukaryota > Metazoa > Chordata > Amphibia > Anura > Ascaphidae > Ascaphus > Ascaphus truei. Next base: position 284,891,358 of record CM071567.1, read on the forward strand.
ATTTGGGCTAATGTCACATCAATGCTGTGCACGTAGACCTTTTCTAAAGTCTTTGGCAAAATGCAAACAAAATGCCAGTATAAGGCTGTGCAAGCAAAATGTGTATAGTGGGAGAGTGGTGTGTGGCACCAGTTTGTATGCATAATTCAATTTCATAGTAAGCGTGTCATTTGTAATCTATTTGTGCTATAGAAACACACCATTGTAATTATTTGTAAACACTTTTTTTTGCATGCAATACTTTCAGTTTTGGATTGTTTCTTTATTTAAAAAAAAAACATACATATCGTTCAGCTGTATTTCATCAAGAGAACTGCTATTGCATGACTTGTATTGTGAGAGCTGTGAGTGTGTGTGCAGTGAGTGTGTGTGTTGGGAGTGTGTGGTGTGTGCAGTGTGAGTGTGTGCAGTGTAGAGTGTGTGCTGGGAGTGTGTGCAGTGTGCAAAAAAAAATAAAAAAAAAAAAATTTTAATTATTTTTTTTTTTTTTTTTTAAAAACGGGAGCCACAGGAAAACCGCGTTATAACCGAATCGCGGTATAGCGAGGCGCGTTATAACGGGGTTTAGCTGTATATATATATATATATCTCGAAGGATGTCTGCACATCCCTCTACTATAGGCCGAGCGGCATGTCACTCACCCAGAGACAAACAATAAGACTGCACATCCCTCCCCCTCCGGGATTTTAATGGCAGTGGGGTGCAGGGGGAGTGTGGAAGGTGTTAATGTCCTAATTAATGTATTTCTATATTTTTCTAATGATGGCTGCACCTCCCTCTGTGATAGGCTGAACAGCCAGTCACTCACCCAGGCACATCCAGTGAGGCAGCACATATGTTCCCCTCTATGATAGGCTGATCGGCTACACACACACACACACACACACACACATCATTATAAACATGATGCAGATACAGATGATATATCTATATTTATCTAAGGATGTCTGCACATCCCTCTGTGATAGGCTGATCGGCTTGTCACGCACCCAGGGACAGCCAATGAGAGAATATTGCATATTGTTTATTGGTATGGCCCTTGCCAACAAGTGCTAACCTTCCCCAATGTTGCTTAACTTCGCACAATATAAATGTAGGTACATTGAAAGAGCAATCAATTGATATGTAGATAATAATATAAAGAATCTATTATTTTTTTAATCAAATCTAAATACACGTCCCATCACGTGAGTATATTCAGTATATTCCTATAATCATCAAATCTAAACAATACAAACATGTCCTATCGCAGTGTGCCGGGGCCCAACCTCTGATGGCGCTGACCAGGTTACAATTCTGTATTGTAGTGTTTATTTAAGTAATAATCCCCTCCAAACAGTGCATTACTGGCCAATAATGCCCCGTTCGGAGGGGATTATTACTATTATAGGCTAAATGTAGGCTTTTTTTTTTTTTTTTTACATTTTTCATAAAAAAACACACACTTTTGTAGTCATATTAATTTTTATCAGCATGATTGTCTATATTCTTTTGCTTTTACTGCAAGTTTATTAAAAGGACATTGTGCATACACACAGCCCCCTCTATATACACACACTGCAGTCCCCCTCTATACACAGAAACACACTCTGCAACCCCCCCTTTATATACACAAAAACACTCTGCAGTCCCCCCTCCTCTACATCCACAAAACACACTGCAGTCCTCCTCCACCATCTACACTCGACACTCACAAAACACACACACACACACACACACACAGCAGCCCCCCTCTACACCCACAAACACACCCTGCAGCCCCCTGTAAACCACAGAACTGCAGACACACACCCCAAAACATGCTCTGCAGTCCTCCTCCGCCCTCTACACCCACTGGCACACACACTGCAGCCCCCCCCTACACCCACAAAACACACTGCAGACACACACACCAAAACAGACTGCTGCCCCCCTCTACATCCACAAAACACACACCAGAAGCCCCCCCTCTACACCCACTGCAGCCCGCCCGCTGTAAACCCACACACTGCAGAGACACACACGAAACACTCTGCACCCATCCTCCACCCACAAAACACACACTGCAGCCCCTCGTGCACCCACAAACCAACAAAACAGACTGCCACCTCTACATCCCCAAAACACAAAACCAGCAGCCCCCTCTCTACAGTCCCCCTGTAAACCCACACACAGCAGACACACACACAAACAAAACACACTGCACCCATCCTCCACCCACAAAACAAACACACTACATCCCCCCCCCACCCTCATTACACCCACAAAACACACACAGCAGACACACACACCAACAAAACAGACTCTGCTGCCCCCTCCACACCCACAAAACACACACCAACAGAAGACACATACACACACAAATAAAACACTCTGCTGGACCTCTTTACACCCACAAAACACACAATAGACACACAATCCTTTCCCCTCACTCTCCTGTGCGGAGCTCTCTGCAGGCAGGGTGGGGGAGGAGTCAGTGCCTTGCTGATGCCTCTTGTCCAATCTCTTCCCCTGTCTGAGAGCTGCTCTCACGCTGTGTGAATGAAAACTGAAAGCTGATTGGCTGAAAAACTTGGCAGGGTGCCAACAATTCCGGGCCATTACTGATTGGATAATGCCCCAGAATTTTAACCAATCAGAGAGCAGGGATTTCAATAATGCCCGGAATTTAACAGCATTATCCTATAATCGTATTTATATTGCGCCAACAATGGTGCAAGACAGTGCAAGACAACAGAGAGAGTTCTCAACACTTACTGGGCAGTAGACAAAGCCATCAGTTTTTTCATCAATAAAAACCAATCTAGTTCCAGTGGAGTCAGGGAAGATCTTCTTCACGCTCACAGCATGCCGATATTCATTCACATACTGCCAGTCTTCAAGATAGAAGTACTTAATAAGTCCGCTCTAAATAAAAATGAAATTGTCTTTAGGAGATGAAGTCTCCAGGCAGTAAAACTGGGGCAATACTGATGCAAGAAAATTGTGCTGGATTTATTAAGGAAAAGAATCCTATCACTTTAAATTAGAATTGTTTGACAAATCTGGAGCTATATTTTACACTAGTTTTGCAGAGAGGAGACTTTGGGAATTAGTACAATTATAAGGGCACTATAAAAACCCAATAACGGTCAATCAGACAAAGGAGGGACTTCTTGCCAAGTTGATTTTCATCTTACACTGGGTACAACAAAGAAAAACAAAACAGTTTAAAGTTATTTGGGAATAGCAAGAAGATACTAAAAAATAATGGAGGCGAGTTAGTTAATTAGAGGGGGAACCACCACTCCACACCATACAGTACATTTTAAATTGAATAGATAATTTTTGTCCAATCACCTCACAAACAGCAAGTGCCTACCATTCAGAATATGTGAATCATGCCATTAGAGCTTCTCAGCAAGTGTCAGGTGAATATTTAATGCATAGCTCTGATTTATATAGACATGTGTGTTCTAAGGCTTATCTCCTGCAGCATTTTCTAAGATCTATACCATTGATTTGTTTAGTTATCTTCCTTTTTGTTGAGTATTACATTTGAAATGTAAAACATGTAAACACTTACATTTGTCGCATAAATCAGGAAATCTCCTGTTAAACCATGGCATAAAATCCGGCTTTTATCATCTGTTGTTGGGAAAAGCCGCGTCTCTCGCTCTTCCTGTGCATCCAAACCGTCACTTTCAATCTAGGGTGCAAAAAATATTAAGCAAAATGTGACCATACTAGAACATAGTTACAAGAAAAACAAAAAACGAGATTCCTTTGTGAAATAAGTTGGGCTACCCACACTTTGACAAGTAATTGGGTGTATTTTCTGTTGTCACTACACAGCTGTAATCGGGGGTAGTCAAGTAAATATCTGTGACACAATGGCAGAGCGTAAAACGTGAAATGAACTGGATATGGTCATTATACTCTTAAGTGAAGACTCTGTAGTGCATGGGTGGCTAACTCCAGTCCTCAAGGGCCACCAACAGCTCAGGCTCTAAGGATATCCCTGCATAGTCAGCACAGGTGGCTCAATCAGTGGCCCAGTCAGAATAACTGAGCCACCAGTGCTGACGCAGGGATATCCCTGATACCTGGCCTGTTGGTGGCCCTTGAGGACAGGACTCGGCCACCCCTGCTGTAGTGCATGCCCAAGATTTGTACAGACAGTCACCCTATTCCCAGTTTGTGTGGGTTCACACAATAATGAGAAATAAAACCAAAAAATGTGCAGAAACAATGCCAAATCACCAGTCATTTTGATGGTGACAGCACATTGTATTTAACCCTCTCCGTACCGAGCACCAATAAGATCATTTTTTGAGCAGATAAAGCCAAAATGTACCAATCTGTAAACGAAGTGAATTAATGTGTAGTAGGCCAGAGTTTATTCATAATATTCCTAAAAGTATACAGAAATAAAATTGCTATTAGTCAATATTACAAACCTAAGCAGTATCTTGGTCATGACATCCCCAAGTAAATAAATATCATGATTGGTTTACCCGACATGCAATAGACCACTGGACAGAGAACTGTGTGGAAAACGGTTAATGTAATTAGCAGTAGTTTAGATGTATGCTTACATGATGCTCCTCCGATTATTACAAGGAGGGAACTATCTTGACCCTGTTTTATCTGCATTGCATCACAACTAGAAGAGGAAGCATGTATGAGAAAGTAGCAGATGGGTGTATTTATCCGTTTAACCAGCTGGTGTCTTTCAATTTAGCATTGATATATGAATTTCTGCCTAGATAGAACAATAATAAAGCAGATAACAGGATCATGTGGCCCTTCTGATTTCCCCATGTTCCTTAGATACTATAGCATAGCCACTATTTAATCTCGGACATATTCTCCAAAGGGTTTTCTTGTGCATTTGCCAAACATTTCAGTGAGTAAAGGCACCGACTTGGATTGAAGCAGGGGAACCTGGTTTAAATCTCAATGTCAGCTCTTTGTGACCTTGGGCAAGTAACTTTATCTCCCTGTGCCTCAGGCACCAAAATCAGACTGCAAACTCTATGGGGCAGGGACTCATTGTGTCTGCAAAATGTCCATGTAAAGCTCTGTGTACACTGTCAGTCTAAAGTTATCCTGTATAGCGTGTTACAATTTTCTCCAACTGCAAAATATTGCAAAAAGTTTCTCATGTTTGCTTGACATTTATTGCCCATACATATGTGTATATATATATATATACACACACATGTATAAATATGTATATATATCATTCTGAGTTCAAATGTTTTCCGTTCTTGGGTGCGTTCCGGCAACCACCAAACCTCAAACAGAAATTAGTCAGCAGAAAACTTCACAACGAACTTAAAGACACTGATAATGGCACAAAACCGTGCAACAACAAACGCTGCAAACTCTGCAAACATATATGCCAAGATCCCACAGCCAGTCACAACCATGGAACACTCAATGTTAAAGGATCATACAGCTGCACATCCAGGAATATAGTGTACAGTATATGATTCAGTGCAACAAATGTGACCAAGGTTGCTACATTGGGGAAACCAGCCAAAAACTACAAGGCAGAATGAATATGCACAGACACTCCATACTCCATCACGAAGAAGGAAGATACTGATCACCTGTGGGACATCATTTCTCACAGCCAGATCATTCCATAAATGATTGAAAAATCAAAATTCCTCAATGGAATGTTTAAACGCACCCAAGAACGAAAAACATTTGAACTCAGAATGATAAGACTCTTTGACACCAAAACCAAAGGACTTAATGCGGACATGGGTTTTCTCACACCCTATCAAAATTGTTTGTAATTATCCTGCTTGCCTCTATTCTTATCCACACGTTCTCTCCCCCGTTCCCCCACAGCATCCCTCCCCCTTCCCCATCCACACCTTTCCTTGTCACCCTCCCCTGGCTTCAAACACTTTTAACACCCTACCTTATCTACAGTACATATCTGGTTTGTTTTTTTTTTCCCTCTCTACACTGTTTTAGCCATAGATTCCTGTGTATATCAGTATTGCTGACCTGAAGAAGAGAGGAGAACTCTCGAAAGCTTGTCCTATGACATAAATTGTTAGTCCAATAAAAAAGGTATCACCTAATACTGAAGAACTCATTTATTATATATAGATATATATATATATAGATAGATATATTATATATTATATTATATATATAATTATATACTATATATATCTATATAGACACACAGATGAAAAGAACATAGACAATCCCCTTAGTAGCACTCTAAATTACACCTTAAACTAATCTATAAGATAACGATTGTTAAAAGAAAGCAGATGCTCCGCCAATTCAGAAAAAATGAACAAATTTTATGATTAAACAAAAGACACACTAACTTAAAAACATAAAATATACTAAAGACAAGCCTATGAAAATATATATGTATCAAAAATATAAAGAGAGGACTACTAATCAACACTTTCAGTATTACAAAAGAAAAAAAAAAAACTAAAAAATGTTTCTAAATAAAAGTTTAAATAATGACCAAGTAGTTTAGTCAACAAATAGGCAATACAAAATATATTCCCACTGACATTGTCCTGAAAGAATACTCAAATTCAGTGCGTTGTAAAAATATATGTCATGACCCATATAGCCAGGAAAAATTAGTATGTTACCAAACCAGCAGGGGAAAAAAGATATACGCAACCAGGAAAAATTATAACCAATATAATAGTTATACCCTAACCAGCCTTTCCCAACAAATGAAATCAATACGAACTGATGCAGCAAATAAAGAAAATATGACTAGGAAGAAGCCACGTCACGTTGAAACATGTTGAGTGGTTTACTTTTCTAACAGCCTTTATGTAATCTTCTATTCTGAGGGACTTATGATGGATCTGATGCAGCATTTTGGACTTTATTTTTTTGTTCCTGTTATAAGCAGACTTTGGAAACACATCCTGTACAATCAAAATATGACACAAACTCTACACAATCTAGCTGCAGCTGAGTATTAAATAACCCTCCTCTACTGTCTTGGGGCATTACTACTGTCCTTGCAGTGCTGCACTTTGTGGTGTTTTCAATAGGTATGACTCTGTCTTGCTATATGTCTTTATTAGTCATATTTTTCTTTATTTGCTGCATCAGTTCTCATTGATTTCATTATTGGGGAAATGCTGTTCAGGGTATAAAACTATTTTAATTGTTAGATTATTTTTTCCTGGTTGCTTTTCTCTTTTTTTCCCCTCTGTTTTTGGTATAACATACTATTTTTCCTGGCTATATACTGGTCTCATTGACTATATACTTTTTCCAACGCAATGATTAATTATTCTTTCATGCATATGTCAGTGGGGAAGTTAATTTTGTATTGCTATTATTTAGAAGACTAAACTACTTTGTGGCATTTATATTAACTTATTTAGACACAATTTTAGTTTTTTTTTTCTTCTCTTTAATACTGAAAGTGTTTGATTAGTAGTCCTCTCTTTATATTTTGTGATACATCATATTTTTCATAGGCTGTCTTTAGTATTTTTATGTTTTTTAAGTTAGTGTGTCATTGTTGTTTAAGGTCATAAAATCTTGTTCCTTTTTTCTGAATTGGCGGAGCATGCTGTTTCTTTTTTAACCATCTTTATCTTATAGATTAGTTTAGAGGTTCATTTAAGTGTATAAGGGGATTGTGCTATGTGTCTTGTCATCTGTGGTGTCTTATATAGTTTTCACTATCCCCTAGCACCATCAGGTCCTATTTAATTTATATACTGACTTTAATTGGGGTATATATTTTATTTTACCCTTATAGTTAGTTTTATTAAAGGGCTTGAGTTTACCTTATATATTATGTGTTGAGCAACTTCTCCTTTTGTGTGTTCTATATATATATATATATAATAGCCTCCCGGCCGCTACTTCACTGGCTGGACCTTTCCAGTGTAAGTCCTGTTAGGAGCAGGCAGTGGAGGAATTAATACCTTCTTTCAAGGCTTTGTGTGCTGTTGCAGACTTGGATTGTGTCATCAGTATCCAAGGGCGGGTCTTACCAACTACCAGAGGGAAGGGTACTGATTGCTTCATCTATAGTGAGTGATAACCAATCAGTATTCAACCTGCTCTGTTAAGAGACAGTGTTACAATCATCCACCTCAGGTTATAAATAGGGGCACTCTCCTAAATTCTGATGCCCTGTCTCATTCTCTCTCTCCCTCTATGGAGTGAGGAACGCCATCAGCCCTCCACCTCATAAGGAGATGGAGGAGGGGTACTATAGGCCTAAAGATTATATATATATTATATATAATATATATATATAATATATATATATATATATATATATATCCCTTGTTTGTACCCCCCCCCCCCCTAAGTGAGATTGGGGTGGGTATGCTCTTTTAGCTACTACTTCATGGTGTTGTGCTGTACCTGTTGGTAAACAGGAGGGCTGAGTGCTCCGTGATGGTGTGGGGAGAACCAGGAAAAGGGTACAGGTCACCATGATATTCCTCGGTGCAGCACCTCCAGACAGTATGGATCCTCTGTGTTGAGCAGGGGATGGCCCATACTGACACTTCTCCTTGCACAGCAGCAGACAGTAAACACACTCCTTTGTCTTTTCTGGGTTTTATTTCATGCAGATCATTCACAGAGTCATTACAGTTCTTTCATCAGCTCCCTCAATGATAGTGCCCTGCTTCTCCTTCGCCTAATCAATTAGGGGATCGGGTAAGGAACAGTAGCTGTCTCTATATACAGTACCGCTATGCCCCACATTCCCCCCTCTCTTGCTTTTCCCTCCTTTGAGGCTCACACTGTCCAGATCTTCTCTCCTCTCCCTGTCCATGTGGCGGTCATCTATCGCCCACCTACCTCTACTCATTCCCCTTCTGCCTTTCTCTCTCACTTTGAATCCTGGCTCTCTTTCTCTCTCTCCTCAGACTCCCCTGTTCTTCTCCTTGGGGACTTCAATTGCCACATTAATGACCCCTCTCTCCCTTGGGCTTCCCGCTTTCTTTCTCTAACCTCTTCTTTTGGCCTTCAACAGTGGACTGCAGCCAGCGCCCACAAGGATGGCCACTACTTAGACCTGGTTTTCACTAAAAACTTCTCTCTCTCTGATTTCTCCATTTCCCCTTTTCCTCTCTCTGACCATCACCTCATCTCATTCTCTCTATCTCGCTTCTCCCCTTCTCCACCTCCATCTACCCCCCGGTTCTGCAGAAACCTGCGCTCTATTCACTTACCTGACTTTGAGTCCACTTTAAGCTCCTCCCTCTTCTCTCTCAGCTCTGCTACAGACCCTGACAACCTGGTCAGGAACTACAACTCTGCCTTGTCCTCGTCTCTTGATCTACATGCCCCGCTTTCTCTCTGCCGCACTCGCCCTTCTAACCCTAGACCCTGGCTAAATTCCCACACGCGCATGCTGCATTCCTCCACTCGTTCCTCTGAACGCCTCTGGAGGAAGTCTCACACTCTCGCAGACTTCCTTCACTACAAATTTATGCTATCCTGTTTCAACTCTGCCCTCTCGCAAGCTAAACAAGCCTATACTTGAAAACGAGAGGTAACTCTCAATGTATTACTTCCTGGTAAAATATTTTATAAATAAATAAAATAAATAAATAATTTTTCTGCACTAATCAACATGCACAAGTCTAACCCACGCCGACTGTTCTCTGTCTTTGATACTCTACTCAAACCACCCTCAGCTGCCTCTCCTTCCTCCATCTCCGCTCAGGACTTTGCTGACTATTTTAAGGAAAAGGTGGAATCCATACGTCAGAACATCCCCTCTGTTTCTTCCTCCCATCCTACACCTCTTCCTAACTCTCCTCCTGCCTTCCTTGACTCTTTTTCCACTGTCTCAGAGGAGGATGTGTCGCTGTTGATCGCCTCTTCTCCCTCTACCACTTGCCCTCTTGACCCCATTCCCTCCCATCTCCTAAAACCTCTAGCTCCTACTATAATCCCTACGCTCACACACATTTTTAACTCCTCCCTCTGCTCTGGAACCTTTCCATCCTCCTTCAAACATGCAACAGTCATACCATTACTCAAAAACAGCAAGCTTGACCCTACCTGTCTTTCTAACTATCGACCTGTCTCCCTCCTGCCTTTTGCCTCTAAACTCCTTGAACGTCTTGTATTCTCTCGCTTGCTCCATTTTCTCAACACCTATTCTCTCCTAGACCCTCTACAATCTGGCTTCCGCACTGCTCACTCCACCGAAACAGCCCTCACTAAAATAACTGACGACCTCCATGCTGCCAAAGACAGAGGTCATTACACTCTGCTCATATTACTCGACCTCTCTGCAGCATTTGACACAGTGGACCACCCTCTTCTCCTCCACATTCTCCATACTCTAGGTATTCGGAACAAAGCTCTATCCTGGATCTCAACCTACCTCTCCCATCGTACTTTCAGTGCCTCTTCTGCTAACACCTCCTCCTCCTCTATTGATCTCTCTGTGGGGGTACCCCAGGGCTCTGTCTGACCTAATAACATCTTTTGGGTTTAATTATCACCTCTATGCCGACGACACACAAATATACTTTTCAACACCTGTCCTTACACCTGCTGTACAAACCAAAGTTTCTGAATGTCTCTCTGCTATATAATCCGGGATGGCCCTCCGCCGCCTTAAACTCAACATGGCTAAAACAGAGCTCCTCATACTTCCTCCCAAACCTGGCCCTACTACCACCTTCCACATTACTGTTGGAACTACAATCATTCACCCAGTAGCCCAAGCACGCTGCCTAGGGGTCACACTCGACGCCTCCCTCACATTCGCCCCTGACATTCAAAACATTTCTAAAACTTGTCGCTTTTTCCTCCGCAATATAACAAAGATACGCCCTTTCCTCGACTGCTAAAACTCTGATTCGGGCCCTCATTCTCTTCCGTCTTTATTACTGTAACCTCCTGCTGTCCGGCCTTCCTGCCTCTCACCTGTCTCCCCTACAATCTATCCTAAACGCTGCTGCCAGAATCACTCTACTCTTTCCTAAATCTGTCTCCGCGTCTCCCCTCATGAAATCCCTCTCCTGGCTCCCGATCAAATCCCACATCTCACACTCCATTCTTCTCCTCACTTTTAAAGCTTTACATTCTTCTGCCCCTCCTTACATCTCATCCCTAATTTCTCGTTATGCACCATCCAGACTCTTGCGTTCTTCTCAAGGCTGTCTTCTTTCTACCCCCTTTGTATCTAAAGCCCTCTCCCGCCTTAAACCTTTCTCACTTTCTGCCCCACACCTCTGGAATGCCCTTCCCCTCAGTACCCGACTAGCACCCTCTCTATCCACCTTTAAGACCCACCTTAAGACACACTTGCTTAAAGAAGCATATGAATAGCACTGTGGATTATACTGGACACATGATACATATAGCTTGGCCCCCTGCAGACGCACTTACCAGAACTCCCTCCTACTGTCTCTGTACGTTCTCCCTACCTACCAATTAGACTGTAAGCTCCTCGGGGCAGGGACTCCTCTTCCTTAATGTTACTTTTATGTCTAAAGCACTTATTCCCATGATCTGTTATTTATATTATCTGTTATTTATTTGATTACCACATGTAATACTACTGTGAAGCGCTATGTACATTAATGGCGCTATATAAATAAAGATATACAATACAATACAATACAAAATAGGAGTTGAACAGCAAGAACTTGTTCCGATTTAGCCTTATGGCAGTGCGCATGTGCACGGGTTTAATAGATACAGCCTTTTCGTTCTTTCAGCTGTTTAGTGCATATTATATAGTCTCAACACCTTGTTTGCCCCTTACACACATTTATTATACCTAGGATTGAGCATTATAGGATCCTCTTCTGTTTCAGCATATAAAGTTACAATTTGGTTTTGGGTTTGCATGCATGTTTTTTTGTCCAATATGATCCACCGTAGGAGCCTGGGTGGGCAACCTTTGGCACCAAATATGCGGATTGACAGCATTATAAATATTCACATTGTATGTCAGATTATGTGGGGGAGCTTGAGAAAGGACCGTAAGGTCCGAAAGGTTGCTTCTTTTTTCTGTGATTACCCCCTGATGGATGTGTTACTTCATTAAATTGTATTTTTTGAATTTGTGAGTGCTCCAGATTCTTTGATATTGGGTATATATATATATATCTAACAGAATAGTCACTTTTAAAGGGAAACTGACAGAATTTACAGGATTACCAGTGCCCATGTCCCATGTGACATCTCATGCGCACACCCAAAGATTTCTAACCATTTACCAGCTGGAAGGCACAACAGATATAATGAATATATCACAATTATAAACTATATTTATGTACACACATGCACAGACACAGATTTGGCAAAGATCATTGCACCTGCGCATAATACAGAATATTGTGTCAGATTTTCCATTAGATTCAATGAGAGAGATAGCACAGAATATCCCATGCTAATGCGCCTGCAGGTGCAATAACTCCTGCTGTAGATAGATACGTACAGTAGATACACAGACCTCTGTAATACATACACACAGATAACATGTAATCCTTACCATATGAAGCTGCACTTTACCCTCAAAAAGTGCGGCAGCATAATCGGAGTTTATGCACATACTAGCAACGGTGCCCAAGTATTCCATATCTTTCAGTTTTTCTACACCTAGACATAAGATAGACAAGTGTGTTAATAAACAATAGTAAAAACGTTTTGTTGGGACGACCACAAAAAAGGGGGGTGGGGGGCTGGCAAGCACACACAATGTAAGTGAAACTTCACAGTGGTTTGTAAATTAAATAAAATATACATAGGCATGTTGACGGATTAAATACAGACTGGTTTTAATGTAATACATTTACTGTAGAACTGGTATGCCAGTTAAATAGTATTATTTTTAATACATGAAATGATAGATTTATGATAACTAAAGTAAGAGACATACATTTGGGATTGAAACGTATCGTGGCTGAAGTAGTATGAAATTTGTGTCAGTACTATTGGAAATGATGGTAAGTGAAGTTAGGAGATTTGAAAGGAGAACCCAACAGGGAAGGATTGCTAATGAGTGGTGTGGTTGGGCGGGCACCTTCACGCATGTGCGGAGGTGGCACAGACGCATGTCCTTTCTACGCATGCGTGGATCCCGTATAAGGCTTGTGACCAGCGCATGAAAGGGGTACTGCAGCGGTGAGTACTGGGGATGTCTAAGCGCATGCGCAGGATAATTTGCCCGGTACAGCAGCGGTGAGTACTGGAGCTGCAAACGCGCAGGCACAGCAGATTTCGCCCGACGCTTCCACACACATACAATTGGAGACATGCGCAGTGAGTATGTTGCATTATTATTTGCGTGACCATTTGCAGGTTTTTTCCCTATGAAAATGTTGTTAATAGCAGTGCCACGAAAGAAGTTTCACTTCACAAAATATATATGTAGCACCTTTTCCCCCCCCCATGCCACAGAAGATCTGGCAATTGGGTATTGTCCCCGGTGCTGTCGCTCACCTGCTGGTTCAAGATGTCTGAATGACTCCCCACTTGGAGTATGGGAGCAGCAACAGGGCAGGCTTTCTCCATTTCTTTACTGTGCAGCGCCTCCATCCCATGAGGATTCTGCTGAGTGCAGGATGGTCCCCACAGGCAATCCTCATTTCCAATAAGCACACACCATAGTTGGTCCAACGGCAGGTTTATTGCAGAACAGCATTATACATCTCCAGCCCTGGAGCAGACCCCAGGGGCTTGAGGCCCCAAGAGCCCCTCCCAATTTCCTTGACCCTCTTGTAGGGAAAAGGGGATCACACTGTCCCATAATCAACACACTCAATTTGGTGGAGTGTCAGCTTTTATACCCGGGAGGGAAGGGCTTGTAACCCCACCCCATAACTGGGCAGGTCCAGATACAGACTGGCATCACACCACATACATGTGACCCAGTCAGTACCCTCTCCAGCTATGACACTCAAACTGCCGGTTTAGGCCTGCCCCTGGATAAGGCAACCTAGTACCCATCCAGGATTCAACTGCAGGCTAGGCCCTGCGCAGGAGATTAACCCCAACACTGCCTGTTCCTATCAGGACTTATAGTGTTGAGGCCAGTAGAAGACTATAGCCAGGGGCACTTGGCTACATATATATAGTACTGTACATGACAAAGCTATGTTGCAATGAAGCACCTACAGACTTAATTCCCAATGAACCGTCCAAAAAACGGTCAAATGAAACAATCTGATTGGCTTCATTAAACAATTCTAATTTAGCTAAAGCCAACAATCCGGCTGCTTTTGTTTCTTTGGAAATTAATTAATTCATTACAAAATGTATTTCTTTGGGGCATCTGACTGGGGAAGTGTTTGTTTATTATGTGTTTGGTGTACACTTAGCCCACCCTGTCCTTATCAGAGAACCAACAGATAAGGGGACGGAGAGAGAGGGGCTCTGGCTGTACAAGCTCTTGTTGAAAACACTGTGACATCACAAAAAAGGGAGTAACCAAAGGAAATGAACCCCTCCCAGTCTCAGCTCACCATGTTTTTAAACTAATTTAAAACATTATTTAAAATAAATTAGAAATACTTATAGGATATTGGTAAAAAAAGGCATCAATCACTCAGATGTAACCTCTTAAACACGTCTCCGCTATTAGTACAGATGTAGCAGACATTATTACCCATTAACGAGAAATATAACATGCTAAATAATGTGTGTGTTCTCGTTAACCATTGTTCTTACAAGCGTTAATGCAATACATCACGTTAACAGGAGCGGTAACGTTTGATACATCTGAGCATTTTGGTCCTAGGAGGGACTGCCCTATTAAGAAAAGCACAAATATATTTCAAGCCATTTCTTTATGATCCGGAGATACATTTTTATATAGTAATAAAACGTGGGAAATGAAAATGTTTAGCCACATAACAACTTCTATACCATTTCCATAGTGACACACATGATTAAGACTTCTTACAATATTTTTTACAGCAATATTTCTTCAAGATTAGTAGGACCATCAGTGGCCAGTGATGTATGTTATCAAGAAGGCAAAATGATAGAAATTTGGACGCAAATACTTAGCTTTTATTTTGACCACCAAGGAGGGGGAAAAAAATTTTGGTTATGCTTTTTTCAGTGATTGGATTTAAAAATTACATTTACACTCTCAGTACCAGGTTAATTTCTACATAAAGAGAGTTGTGTGTGAGAATCTTCTGTCCCACGTGGCTTGCCACTAGGAAGTGCGAGTACAAAGACAATATGAAGAACTTACCCTTTTCTGTAAGGGCATAAAACCAAGCTCGGTTGTTCATTCCCACAGCTAAATGGTCCGGACCAACAGCCACGAAATTTGGCTCCACTTCAACAGAAACTGTAATTGGTAGTTCCTAAATGTCAAGAAAAAAATTCAAATATTTTGTTTTTACTAAAGATAGATCCACTACAATAGCTCACTAAAAAAAACCTCACTATAACACTGAAGTAATAATGTGTACAGAGAATAACTTGTTATCTGGTTAAAGAATCAGTGCCACGTAATAAGAAAAACCTTTGAGATAAGTTGCGGTTTATATGGTACTACTTTTGATTCCCTCAATATTTGCAAACTTAACCCTAGTACACAGAAATATATAAATGGCAGGTAAGGGTCACTTAGCCCAGCGGTGCCCAACTCCAGTCCTCAAGCCTCCCCCCCCCTAAACAGGTCAGGTTTTCAGGACATCCCTTCTTCTGCACAGGTGGCTCAATCAGTCCCTGCTTCAGCACAGGTGGATCAGTCGTCGGCTGAGCTTGATTGAGCCACCTGTGCTGAAGCTGGGATATCCAGAAAACCTGACCTGTTGGGGGGGCTTGAGGACTGGAGATGAGCACCCTTGACTTAGCCCAGAGTCACTCCGTTTTCCTAGCTTAGATCCCCTATTGCTTCTTGGCTCTTTTAATTAAATATAGGATACTCGTGTCTATCCCAAACAAAGGCACAATCCTTTACTACAGTATATTAACCTCCACCAGCTCTGCATCAAGGTTGTTCTATATTCACTATTTGTTCCCAGTAAAGATGCATTTCCTCACGTTTCTCGTAAGCTTACCACCGCCAAGCTTCAGTATGGGACATCTTCTATTAGCATTCCTCTTTCTATGAAAAGTGCTTCCCTTCGGTACTTTTTTGGTGGACAGTATTTAGAAATGTTTACGATACTCCCTATACTTCTTCCCTCCTTGCAAGATGTTTAGGTTTTAAAGTCTAACGTTTTATGATGCAAACCATCCAACATCGTTGTGCTCTTTTTGGACCATGTCTCATTTATTTAGGTCCTCTGGAGGTATGGACTCCAGAAATTAACACAGTTTTTATAAGTGAGGGCTTAATAACCATCTATAGCTAGGCATTTGTACATTCCACTCTCTTCTTCTAATACATTTCCTTATATAAACAAGCATCCTTGTGCCTTTCCCCGTTGTTCTATTACGCAGTTTACCTTATTTTAAGTTAGTAGTCTACAAATCCGTTTTCACTGTGGTGGATGACAGTATTGTACCATTAATTACCATGGTTTGCAAATAATACAGACTAAGAACTAAAAGACCTTACAATGGCACCAGACAGTCATCTCAGTGAAGCCTTTTGGTTCCCAAAACGTTTTGTAAATCCTACCTCCACTTTTTCAGAGGATCTCCATTAGGAGTATAAAGTATCCTTATACAGTCTTTCTTTAACGCCTTATGTACCATATACTGTACATGTTTGGATAAGTAAAGGAATTCCCCAAATTCTGGACACATGTCTACAATGTCCATCTTCAGCGAGCACTAATGTTGGTGATATTTTGTGGTGGTTAAAAAGTCTGCAAAGATATTTAATTTTCCTGCAGTATGTACGGCCAGAAAATGTACAGCTAGAATTTTTTTAATATACAGGTATGCTACAGACTCTAAATTTTGATCATCCTATTTAGCCCAAGAATCATCTCTCTCGCCATTTGATAAAATATCTCAACCCTTGATTTTTACAAGTCTTGTGTGATCTGTTAACATACAGAACTACAGTAGTGTTAAGCCTTTTAGAAAGTAATAATCGTGAGCTTACTCCTTCAACATTGTTAGTCACTGTGACCTCAAGAAGAGACGTGAGGTATGCAATTTTTGTGGCACAGGTATCTCCAAGGATAGGAAGCTTTGTCAAGAAGACATGGAGGGATCCTTGTTGTGTTGATATAGCCAATAACTGACCATCATCTGTCCAAGACAGGCTGTCTAAACCTAGAAAAAAATATTATAAATCATAAAAATCAATCAGTGCACTACCCAACAAATACTGTACATCATTTTAACAGAACTTTTTATTTTTTTACATTAATAATAATGAGTTCTCAGAGAGGCATCAAAAAGCAGACATTGCCTTAAGAACAGCAACATCAATGGTATATACAGTAATTAGTATCAAACATTAAATACAGATTGAAAGAAAATGGGGAGAGAGTGGATACAACAAACACAAATGCCAAATATCTGAAAGGGATATCTACATTCATGGGGATTCAATTTGTTTTTTTGATGCTTTTACATATAAAAAAAATGGTATCACATCATTGCGACACAATCGACCACTACTCAATTGGTGACTAAGGAGAGGGGAGCCGACAGGGAGCGGGGAAGACGGGGAAAAGAATCTTTTCGCGCCGCGGCCGGCGCTAAATGTGTGTGTGTGTGTGTGTGTGTGTGTGTGTGTGTGTGTGTGTGTGTGTGTGTGTGTATTTGTGAGTCTGCAAACTTACTAAATATTTTATTTTTACCAATTGTTTTATTTTAAATAAATAATAAATTACACATGCATATATACACACACATATACATACACATACATACACATACATACACACACTGTACCTTCCCAGTATACTGCCCCTCTCACTATATTTACGAAAAGCATGCGGCACGTACACGCGTGTTCGCATAGGCACGCACGGCCGCTTGCTCTATATAACAGCCCTAAGCCCTACTAGTGGTCACAGAATAAGTTAATCCTTCTCTCCTGCCAAGCTAGATCTCCTATTGGTAGTCAGACATTGGATGCATCTCTAACCTTTGGCAACTGCAAGGAGTCATAGTGACAGATCATTTAGGAATATCAAAAGTATGTATATCTGTATTTATATAGCACCATTTATGTACATAGATATTGACAGCAGTAATTCACGTGAAATAATAATAAAACCCATAATGGGAATGAGCGGGTTGGACATAAAAAGTAACATTAGTAAAAGGAGTCCCTGCCCCGATGAGCTTACAATGTAAGTGGTAAGTAGGAAGAACGTACAGAGAGAGTAGGAAGCTGTGATGTATGAGGTGTATGGTATCAGCCACAGAGCTACCCATATGCTAAGTTAAGGAAGTGGGTTTTAAGATGGGTCTTAAAAGGTGGATAGAGTGGGTGCTAGTCGAATATTGAGGGGAAGGGCATACCAGAGGTGTGGGGCAGTGAGTGAGAAAGTTTTAAGGCGGGAGAGGGGTTTAGATACCAAAGGGGTAGAGAAAAAACAACCTTGAGAAGAACGTAAGAGTCGGTATGGGGTGTAGTGAGAAATTAGGTCTGAGATGCAAGGACGGGCAGAAGAGTGTACAGCCTTAAGAGTGAGGATGACAATTTGGTGTGTGATACAGGATTTAATAGGAAGCCAGTAGAGGGATTTCAGCAGGAGAGCCACAGACAGATTTAGAACAGTAAAGTGATTCTTGCAGCAGCGTTTAGGATAGAGTGAAAGGGAAAGAGGTGAGAGGCAGCAAGGCCGAACAGCAGAAGGTTACAATAGTCGAGACGGGAGAGAATGAGGGTCTGCGTTAGAGTTTTAGCAGTAGAGCAACAGAAGAAAGGGCGTATCTTTGCAATGTTGCAGAGTAAAAAACGACAGGTTTTAGCTACATTTTGAATGTGACGGAAGAATGTAAGGGAGGAGTGAAATGTGACCCCTGGCAGCGTGCTTGTGATACTACACGTATGATAGTACTGCCAACATTAATGTAGAAGGGGTACTAGCGCCAGGCTTGGGAGAAAGTTTGAGGAGCTCTGTTTTTGATATGTTAAGTTTGAGTCGGCGGAGGGCCATCCAGGATGATATAGTGGAGAGACATTCAGAGACTTTGGTCTGTACAGCAGGTGTAAGGTCAGGGGTTTAAAAGTTTGTGTATCGTCAGCATAGAGGTGATATTTGAACCCAAGAGATGCGAGAAGGTCACCTAGAGAGTGTGTAAAGAGAAGAGGTTGCAGGACAGACTGTAGAGGATCTAAGAGAGAATAGGAGGTGAGAAAATGGAGCAAACGAGAGAATACAAGGCGTTCAAGTTTAGAGGCAAAAGGAAGACAGGACAATAGTTAGACAGGCAGGGTCAAGCTGGCTGTTTTTGAGTAATGGTATAACTGTTGCATGTTTGAAGGAGGAGGGAAAGGTACCAGAGTAGAGGGAGGAGTTGAAAATGTGTGAGCGTTAGGATTAGAGTAGAAGCAAGAAGTTTGAGGTGATGGGAGGGAATGGGGTCAAGAGGGCAAGTGGTAGAGGGAGAAGAGGATATCAGTAGAGACACATCCTCCTCTGTGACAGCAGAAAAAGAGTTGAGGAAGGCAGGAGAGTTAGGAAGAGGTGTAGAATGTGAGGAGGATACAGATGGGATGTCTTGATGTATGGAATCCACCTTTGTCTTGAAATAGTCAGTAAAGTCCCGAGGTGAAATGGAGGAAGAAAAACAGGTAACAGACGGTGGTCAGCCGTGGGTTAGTCTTGTGAGTGTTCATAAGTTAAGAAAAGTAGGTTTGTTTAGCCTGGGAGAGGGCAGAGTTAAAACAGGATAGGATAAATTTGTATTGAAGGAAATATGCAAGAGTGTGATTTCCTCCAGAGGCGTTCTGAGGTACGAATGCAGGAACGCAGCATGCATGTGGCAATTTAGCCAGGGTAGGGTTAGACGAGCGAGAATGTCAGAGAAAGAGGGGAATGTAGATCAAGAGAGGAGGATAGGGCAGAGTTGTAGTTCCTGACCAGGTTGTCAGAGTCTGGAGCAGAGCAGAGTGAGGAGAGGGAGGATCGCAAAGTGGAATCAAAAGCTGGTAGGTTAATAAAGCGTAGGTCTCTCCAGAAACGAGGGGTTGATGGAGGGGGAGAAGGGGAGAAGTAAGAGAGAGAAGATGAGATGATGAGAGAGAGAGAGGAAAGGGGGAAATGGAGAAACCAGAGAAAGGAAAGTTTTTTTTGTGAAAACAGGTCTATATAGTGGCCATCCTTGTGGGTACTGGCTGCAGTCCATTGGTGAAGGCCAAAAGAAGAGGTTAGAGAGAGAAAGCTGGAAGCCCAAGGGAGAGCGGGGTCATCAATGTGGCAGTTGAAGTCCCCAAAGAGAACAGGAGAGTCTGAGGAGAGAAAGAAGGAGCCAGGATTCAAAGTGTCAGAGAAAGACAGAAGGTAGATGACCGCCCAGTGGAGAGGGAGAGGAGAAAAAAGCTGGACAGTGTGAGCCTCAAAAGGAGGGAAAAGAAAGAGACGGAGGAATAGGAAGGGTTTGGAAACGGCAGATTAAGAAGAGGAGGAGCCCCACGCCTCCACCCCTGCCATCAAGGTGTGGAGTGTGGGAGAAAGTAAGGCCACCATAAGTGAGCGCAGCTTCCAGTGCAGAGTCAGACTGAGTGAGCCAGGTCTCGGTTATAGCAGTTGTATATTATTGTTATGGCACGTAGGTGGCACTACATCTGCAAACTAAAAATTACATTTTTTTTTGACAATTCCCTTTAGAAACAAAGAGATCTGTTACCTTTAGTTTCATCATCCAGGTTTATAATGGCGTACATTTCTTTAAGCTCGGTCAAATCATGGATTTTGATGCTAAAAATATACATATATATTAATAATTGCAGTGGAGTAATGATTTAAACTGAATGACAATCATATCAAAATGATACAGACAAATGTTAGCTAGAAATAATGATGCTTTGATGCATTGCTAGGTAGTACTGTTTCTTTAAATAAGCTCCACTGAAGCAGTCGTATAGTGGCAACATCACGGTCTTTCAAGCAGGTGAACCTATTTGAAATACAAGGTCATTGTAACCTTAACCGACTCAAAAGATCCCCCTCTACCCTGGACACCAAAAATTAGGTTGTAACCTCCAACAGGCTACGGTGTGGCATTGTATGAAAAAAAAATATTATTGTTACAGTATTTTATAACCACATAGGAAAAAATAGAATAAAATGTATATTATAAATAAGGAGCAAGACATCTATTGTGTTTCCCCAGTTGTCAAAAAGAATCCGATGTTTCGGTTGCAACATGTAACCTTTATCAAGGGTCAGAATGGCTTATCGGCCGTTCAGGTTTGCCCCGGTGAGTCAGTGCTGCGGGCCAGAGCTGCTGGTGATATGACAACTGTCCCAGCATTTGCAGCTACAGAGGCCCTGCGCTCTGTAAGTGTCTCTTACCTTCTCTGGAGCAACCTCTACTCCTGCAGTGTTGCGTAGTCATGGCAACCCGATGTCACATGGCGACACGTTGCCATGACATGACGTCACATGGCAATGCGTCATAGGAGGGCTGGTATGAGATAAATCGCCGGGCCGATATTGGTCTGCAATCCACCCCTGGAGCCCTCACCTTGATAAAGGTTACATGTTGCCACCGAAACGTCGGATTATTTTTGGCTAATACATGTTTGTGATTAAGTCGGTTTGTGCCCTCCTCTACATTCCTTTATGCATGCAATTTTGTTGGGCCGTCCAGGAAGGTTCATTTTGAGCTGGAGCACAGGCATTACTTTATTGATTATAGCGTTCATGAGGAGTACCTGGGGAACTTTTACCTTGTTACTTACCAGTTGTCCCCACATGATGCGGCCTTGTTAAGGGACTGTGAAATGGCAATACTTGTCAGAGTATCCTTGTGGTTGTGAGCCTGGAATAGCTCCTGGCCAATCTCCCGAATATGTGTAGAGATTACAACGAAGAATCCCTGGGAGAAACCAATCATGATGTATCCATCACCATACCTGTCCACAAAGGAAAGAGATAGTATGTTTGCAAACATACTAAAATGGAATCCTCACCACAGGCTCTGCTTTCTATGATAATGTAAAAAAGAGAATGCATACTATTGCATACTTTGGGAAGTATTAGAGGTCTCTTCTGCCATGAATTTCAGAGGGTCGCTTTTCTAATGGACATGTTTATTAGGTGGGGTCATTATATTAACCTTTCTTGTCCTAAACTGCTACTTCTAGTTAAAAATGTTCGATGCATAAGACAGTAGCTAGTGCTTATGATAAGAAATGGAACTATTTTCACAAAAAAGAAGCTTATGGGCTAGGTCTATTAATTATATTAATGTGATATACAAAGCAATTAGTCTTTAATCATTTTTGCTTAACACCTGTTGCAGGGTACATGCAACTACACACGTGGGTTTCTTGACAAGGCTGTTTTATTTTGCCTTGAAAAATATACAGCACACAAAACAAAAATAGCTCTTTTTCAGCAACAAACGAAAATGGCTTTTCCTTCAGCAAACCGAACAAAACAGTTTCTCTTTAGCAGACAGTTTATATATATGCAGCTACCCTTTTTCTATGCAGGGGACAGACAGTTCACAGTTTCACTACTTTGCTACTCAGACCTTGTTTTCAGGAATCACTTTAGCAGCTTACTCCTCTCTCATCAACACAAGCTCATGTTTCTACAACCTGGGTTTTAACACACCTTGATTAGGCAGCTGGATCCAACTAATTGTCCTGAGGTTCCCAGCTGAAGTTTAACCTAGTCAGTGCTGCACTGCAGACTAGACATAGGTTTTCCAAGCATATAACTGGTGGCTTTTATTTACCCTGTCACAACCAATATCATTTCTTTTGTTGATGCAAGTTTAACAGGCAATGTAGTTCCTTTAATGCTCCATGCTTTAAAGACAAAATAAATAAGAGAGTATGCTGCACACCACAATGAAAAATAAATACATACAGTTTACCGGTGCTGCTGGTTCAAGGAGTACCTGTCAAAGTGATTCCAGGGCAATACTCAGGAAAAGAAGGATCCAACACTCTACGGTTTTGATTATAATGCTAATTTATTTGTGCCACACAACGTTTCGACCTATTGTATGTATTTATTTTTCATTGTGGTGTGCAGCATACTCTTTTAATTTATTAACCGTAGAGCGTTGGATCCTTCCGTGCTTTAAAGACAGCATATGCTCCTGTCTCAGAGGAGTTTTGAAATTCCATTCACTGTTTACTGTGTATTTCAGTGCCAATGATTACAAATCCCTATCTGATTAATCAAATGCTCCCTGTTACCTTCTCTACACACATGTTAAATCAGCAGTCCAAGCTGCCATTTATTTTTATTCCTCTTTAATATGTGCATCAATACAATCCACACAATGATAAGTAATTCGCTAAATTGCTGATTGATTGGTGAAGATTCAGCTCGGGGGTTCCCTTCTCACTGTCAGTACAGCAGAAGAGGACCAAAGATGCAAAGTTCTGTGGGGAAGATCATGTGACCAAGCAGTCACTAGATACAATTGGTGCACTGATAAAGAGAGGGCAGGGCTCAAAAAGGGGTGTGCCAGAGCCTGTTTCAGAAAAGGAAAGTGATTAGACTTTTTCAATGGTTGCTATAGAAACAAAAAATGCTTGATACATTATAATACATTAAAATGACATTCAGAGGTTTTTTTTTTATGCTTCAAGTATTTTCTCATAGTACAGAACTGATTAATTAAAAAAAAAACCACACATATAGGATATTGCTTGGTCGGCAGCTTTTAGTCTGAATAACAATGGCAGACACCTACTGCACTGTAATCTGCTCTCTCACTCTCCCCAAGAACAACACAACAATGTTCTATTGGATTCAGACAAGGATCCCGGCCTCATCATGTTAATTTTTTTAGTTTTTTTTAACTTCACATTTCTCAAATTGTAATAAGAAAATAAGAGTATATTGTAGGCACTTCATGTGAAAAGAAATACAAAAGAGAGAAATAAAAACAGAGCAAACAACATCACGAAAAACGTCCGGCAACAGTGAAAGCAGGATTTTCATGGAACATTTCGTTCCTCAGATGTGCCTCTGGGTTGCGAAGGCAGGCAGCATTAAGCACAATACCTAGTACCTTATATACTCTCTTATTTGTCTCTCACATGTCGGGGTGAGGGTGGGAGAGGAAGAGGGCAGGGGGGAGGAGGGAGGAGGAGGGGGGGAGGGGGAAGAGGGAGAAATATTTAAACAAAAACTCAGCAATCCTATCCTAATGAATATAAGCCAACATTAAACCATTTTAAGCAACAGTTAGTATCAGAGACAAGAGACCCAAAGTCCGGTCACATTTGTTCAGCTGGGACTAAAACCAAAACGGAGGAGCTTCCTCTCCTCCTTGTCTACCCTCCTCTCGGGGGGGCTCTCACGAAGTGCTTTACTCACTGTTTACCGTCCTACACCCGCTTGGGCCAGACTCCCGGTTTTTCTTCCTCTCCTGCATATATCTGCCGGGCCGATGGTCCATTATTTTGAGCTGACCAACAATAGAGAGCGGACATAGGGCGAGCATAGCGCCTACAGTCGCAGGCAGGGTTTTCCATGGGCGCAGGGGACCTGGCGGGGAGCTTTACTCTTCAACGGCTGCGACATTACTGCAGGAGCGGAGTGCAGCACTCGAGATCTAAACTTCTCGGGTGAGGCAACAACCAACCCCCCCTCAGCTCTCAAAAAACAGGCAAGCAACAGGCTTGGGAAACATAGCGACCTCACGGATCGTTGCAAACGGTGGGGGAAGCATCCAATTTCTTCAACCGGTGAGCTGCTTCATAAAAATCCCCCCCGACAATGATCATCGCGGGTGATTGCGAGCCAAGGAGGATTTTCTGGAGCGTAGCAGGAAAAGGGCTTCTGTTCTTCTGAAGGGGATTAAGCCTCAACCGGGGACTGGAAGGTAGGTGGAATTCCGTTTTTCCAGGTGGGATCTTTAACCAGGTGTAGATGGGGTGCCTCACTCGCCTCACTTGTTCGTGTCTTGCTGAGCTGCCGCTCTGGCTGGGATGCGGCTCGGGCTTTCGCCATTCCTCTCCGTTCCTCGCGGTGAGCGGGCAGGGGTCCTTCAGGGTGGGGGCGTCAGACCCAAAGCTTGGGCATAGGGAGCCATATCTTCCGGGTACTTGAGGGTTAGGAATTTCCCATTTCTAAGCACCACAAGCTTAAAAAGGAAAGCCCCATCGGTACTTGATGCCTTTTTCCCGGAGCAAGTTGGTAAGTGGCTTTAGTTCTCTTCTACGGTTGATCGTAGCTTTGGCTAAATCGTTATATATTTGGAGAGATTCATTCCTGAACAGGATCTTATCTTTGTCTCGGCATTCCGTTATAATTTTGTCCTTGACCGAGTAGCTATGTAATTTTATTATGAGGTCTCTTCTCCTGCTAGGATCATCCGACTTGGGCCCCAATGCTCGGTGTGCTCGATCTATTTCTAGATCTCTTTCGGTCAGGTCTCCGCATATATCATTGAATAAATCTGTTGGGTAGGCGCGTAGGTGTTCTTGAAGGATCCTTTCAGGAACATTTCTCACCCGAATATTCTGGTGCCTCTCTCTGTTTTCCTGATCCTCCATTCCTTCCTTCAGTAAGGTAATTTCCTCCCCTAGGCGACTTATCTCCTCTTCAGCCTCCGTCTGTCTGTGATGGGTCTCATCCAATTTGTTCTCGAGAGTCGTTGTCCTCTCAGCAAGTCCCGCAATTTCTTGTCTGATATCGTTTGCGGCAGCCTGGAATGCGGAGTGTAGCTTTGCTGACATGGTTGATAGCAAGTCTTCCAAGTACTCCCTTGTCAGAGGAGTTTCTGTGGAGCGCCTCCTGGTCCGGCGCCATTTTGAGACTCCATGTCGGCAACAGAAGGGCTCTGAGACGGGGAAAAGTACTTCTTGACTTCTTCGACATAACAGCCTTAGTTAGGCACTCAGTGGGACTGGATCAGGTGTTCCAAATTGGCAGGAAAGGTGAGTTATAAGGGTTTTATGCTTACGGGTCTGAGGAGCTCCTCACCTACCCGACCATTCCGTGTGACGTCACCGGAAGCCCCCCAACTGATACCCTTTTTAACCAATTCTGCCAACTACAAGAATTTTTTTTTTTTTAAGTTATACTTGAGAGTGGTTTGATTCCCTCAGGCTTGCTCCCTTTTGTGTGATGTTGCTTGGTGTTCAGAAAGCGCTTGTACAGCGAGTCCCCTTCCTCACCTCCCCTTAACTCTATTGGTTCTCTGAGAAGGTCAGGGTAAAGAAATCACTTGATTGACAAACCCTTCCCTATTCAGAGGCCGACTTTAAAATATAACCAATATGCACATGGCATACTCACCATCTGTAAGACACAATGGAGCCATAGCGTTGCTGGAAAGCCAATTCTATCGGGTTATCTGGATCACTTAGGTTGAATAAAAACAATGTTTTCTTTCCGACAACTACACTTATCTGAAATCAACATAAACCGTTATCCATTAGGGCAGGGGTCTGCAATCTCTCAAGGAAGAAGAGCCATTTTATAAAAAAAAGTCTTTCTCCAAAATATTCAGAGAGCCGCAACACATGCATGAATATTACACCCCCACAAACACATCCATATACTGTACACACGCTAATAGGTATATACTGTATAAGCCTTAACATATAACAAAATATGTAAGGGAATAAAATGCATCTCACAATAAGAAGTCCCTTTAATAATTGTTTTTTTCAGGGTTTTTCTGTGCAAAAACAGTGTCATTTACAAATACACAATACATACCCATACACATATATACATCCGCCAATAGAAATCTTGGGACCCAGGACAAATTAAAGGAGCAGGGCCCCCCTGATTAATCTCCCCATCTTCCCCTTGTAATCCCCACATCTACCCCCCCCCGCACTCCCCCATTAAACCCCACAGTGTATTGTGTGTTCCTTAGGGGTGGGAGAATGAGAACGACAGAGACAGAGAGGACAGGGATATTGGAAGAGAGGTAGGATCTGTGTATCTGAGATGTAGGACCTGCCTATAGGCTGCCCTGGAGGATTGAGGGGGCTGTTAGAGGCCTGACGAGCTGCCTGCTGAAAGGTGCCCACGGAGGTGCCTGTCAGGGGAACCTCCCTTCCACCAGTCTACAGCAAAACGTGTGGACAGGCATCTCTACGGACACCTTCCAGAAGGCCACCTCTGCGGATCATGCCAGATTAGGTTTGCTGGCAGGATAGTGAGGGAGAGAGGCAGCAGCTGGGGGTCGGCAACCTGCAGAGAGCCGCAAGTAGGAGCGAAAGAGCTGCGTGCGGCTCGAGAGCCGCAGGTTGTCAGCCCTTGCATTAGGGTGTAAACACTTTTGAGTAGAGATCTCCTTCATCTAGGCCTGGGTTGTAAAACTCCCATCCTCAAGTACCACAAACAGGTCAGAGTTGAAGGATATCCCATCAGCAGCACAGGTGGGTCAATCAAAATGACTGAGCCACCGATTGAGCCACCTGTGCTTAAGCCGGGTTATCCTTAAACCCTGACCTGTATGTGGCATTTAAAACGTCTGCAAGTTCAATTCTCATCATCTAGGCTATGTCTTTTTGACTTTAAACTTTGAGCCCACCAGCCAAGACATTAAACCTAGTCAATGCATAAAAAAAAAAAAAAAAAAAAAGATAATTCTGTATAATATTTCTTTTTTTTCCTATGGTTGTTTGAAACAGCATAAAATGATATATGTATATGGTATATGTGTTTCACTGTGTATGTTGCTGTCCTTAAATCGCATAGCAGACTGTGGCTTCTATACCATTATGAATGGAAAGTTGCATCTAGAGTTCCTTATGGCTTCTATTTGATTAATGTCATTCAAATTTCATCCTGTCTGCTACAATCCACTTTGTTACCCAGACTCTAGTCTGTAATTTTTGTTTGTAAAACGGATTGTGAGAAAGAAGCACATTTAGGGTAAACATGTTATTGTTTATGTGACAGAGAGGAACTTAAGTTGGTACATATGACATCTCGTGTATCCAAGGTTTAGATAAGAATATGGGGTGCACGCCCAGGTTTGTGTTTTATTCTTTTTCTCATAATACGCAGCTTTCGGCTTTCTAATATTATTACTACGTAATAATCCATGAATAGGTTCAGCTAGTAACAAGGAAATAACTATATGAAACCTGTAAATGCGTCAGAAATACATAGCCTACGACTGTTCTCCATTGCTAACCTGTATTTGCCTGTAGGTTATTGCAACTGCCTCTGGAAGAATAAATTATTTGGAACTGCAATAAACCTGTGTCAGATCAATTTATAGAGACAAAGAATCTTTATTTTCTCACATTAAGAACGTTTATTTTCAGAAACCAGTTTCAGCGACAGATAAGATAATTCACTGATAAAGGGCTATAATAGTTACGCCGGTATCCTCTTTAACCTCTTTGATAACAGCCCTGTAGTACAGTTATCATTTTAGCAGGACAGTAAATGAATGACAACCTCAGTAATACATGTGTACAGACGTTTCCCAGTGAGACCTTACTGTGCTTTCTCCTGGTGATGCTCTCTCATCAGTTTTCATCACCGAGAACTGGATATCGCTGGGGTCCGATCTCACGGAGGTCTGCACGACAAACGGGTATTTTATTCCTCATTTGCTTTACAGAGAACCTTTCCCAAAAAGTATTCCTACCATTCGATCTATTCTTCTATTCCATGTGTATACACACACACACACACACACACACACACACACACACACACACACACACACACACAGTATATTTTGTATTATATTAATATCAAAGAAACATCATTTTTATAAGGTGAAAACCTACAACATGCTCTTTTTTCAGAATACTTCAGAAGAATTATGATCTATAAATGACCTCAAGCAGATTGATGATGGGCATCCAGAAGAACGTAGCTTCTCCCAGCCCCAAAGTAAATTATATTTAGGAGCACATTGAGTATGTGCAGAAATAAAAGTGTACAAAGTCCCGTGTCTTATGACATACCTGTCTGATTGTGTCCCCTTCCTGGTTGCTGACAGTAATCATTTTATCTTCACTCCCCAGTGCTAGCAAATTTTGAGAGCTCCAACAACCACATGTTATACGTTTGGTGTGTTTACCTGCAGAAGAACAGGTCAAACAAGTGATGGATGGTGAAGGATTTTTGATTGCTACATTTCTTTCAAAGGTCTAAAAGTGAAACCATGTTTCTCTACTCGAAAACAGTGTCAAGCGACATTAAACTATACAATACAGTTCAATCATTTGCTAAAAGTACACACTTGTACAAATAACCACCACTGCCAAATGAAATATTTAAGATGGGTTAAGAATATAATAATGCATACAAAATAAATACAAGTCAATGTTAATAGAGCACTTGATTCATAGCAGTGCATTTATATATATTGGACTATCATGACAATTATTAATAGATAAAAACATGTAATTTGAAATAATATTTTAGTACCATAACATTATCTGTTGCGCTTTTAATATACCAAACGTTACTTCACTATTGTGGCCTTTTCTTTATTACCTGCAGGCTCGTCTTCGGGGACAGCTTTGTCTCTTGCCCCCATTACTTTATTAATATCTCGTCCTCACGGAGACCTCCACATACCTTTTCTCCTCCATTTGCGCCTATTTTTTATGTTATAATTTAATATGGGGGTTTTGTGTTAAAACCGAGAATTTATGGCAGTATAAGAGGCACATCTCCATATCACAGAGACAATGACTTTTTGCGCATACATATATATATATTTATATATATATACACACAGTGTTCGACAAACCTATACATTTGCACGCCCCGGGCGAGTGGATTTAACATCGTGGCGAGCTCCTATTGGCCCAAGCAGCACACGTGTGGTACTAGGTGGCGAGTAGATTTTTTTGTTTGGCGAGTAGATTTCTTGGTGATTTGTCGACCACTGTATATATATATATATATATATATATATATATATAGATAGATAGATAGATAGATAGATATATAGATTCCTTTGTGTATCAGTATTGCTTGACCTGAAGAAGAGAGGAGAACTCTCGAAAGCTTGTCCTATGACATAAATTGTTAGTCCAATAAAAAAGGTATCACCGAATACTGAAGAACTCATTTATTCTGCACTATCGCAACTGGACTAACACGGCTATTTTCTGCTTTATATATACATATATACACACATATACACACACACACATACAGATAGATACATACATACATATTAGAATTTAAATATTTTATTAAATCTGATACCCAAATAAAATAAACGGTTGGCAAATTAATATAGATTTGTGCCGGTTTCTTCTATTGGGAATTATGAGATCCGAATAAGAGATCAGAACATAGCTTGCTTTCAAAGCATCATTGTTTATTTAAATAGAACAAGTCAAGAGACACAAAATCTTGTTCTGTCTCTCTTTAGTGGTAATGTGGGTGAAGTGCTTCACTTTAGCATACACACATTTATTTATAAAATATTTTACCAGGAAGTGACACATTGAGAGTTACCTCTCGTTTTCAAGTGTGCCCTGGGCATAGAGTTATGATGACAAATAGTACATGGACATCAGTAGTACATCACTCTGCCTTTTCTATGACAAGTGCATCAATGCTGCACCTATAGAGAAGATTAGTGCTTCTCAAACCTCTCATAAAGGACGGCTGGTTTTAAGGATAACCAACGCACAAGCACACAGGTGAATGCACATAAATTGCATATATGCACAATGATGGTTGGTTGCCTTATTACCCTGGTCTGGCGCAGGGATCTCCGGGGAGGTTTGTAAACCGCTAGTGTACAATCAACAAGATGTAAAGTTAAAGGCCATTCCAGGTGAATCCCATTCAAAAATAAATATTGCTTACCAAGTACAGGGACCTTACGCGAGGTCTGAAGATTATAAATAAGCAAACTTCCCTTGGATGTCCCAACAGCTAGCAATGTACCAGCCTTTGACCACAGCAAAAAGGACATTTGATCCCTGCAAAGTAAATAGCATTATAAAACAGCATCAACAGAGAAGCAGGTTCTGCTGGCCGATTGTGGGTTACTAACAATTAATGGTAATAACACAACCCGTTGGTTCTTATTTCTCACTATGCAGGGAAGTGTAGTCTGTTGTAACAATGTGTTATAACTGATTGTGATCACATTGTTTTGTGCCATAAACACGTTTTTGTCTCTGCAACACTGACGTGCCTCCTTAGGAGATAATAGTATTAGTATTGGTGAGCTAAGATCTGACATTTTTTTGACCTGGCAGAAACACTGCAATACCTACTGTATATTCTTTACACACCAGTTCTCTAAAACTCACGGCAGATTTATTCAGTCATAGCAAGCAATTAAGTGCATCAGGATCATGATTTTGTACTGCTGGTACAGAATTAATAACTAGATTATGCCAGAGATTGTCCTATTCCCAAGCCCTTCCGAGTGCAAAGAAGACCATGACTTACACAAAGTATAGGGCAGTCTTTTTTTAATTCTTTTTCATGTTGAATGAACAAATTCATTACTCTGTTTTGTGTTGTACATATCCAATGTACTACACAGGCACTCAATCCCTAGTCAGAAGTTACATTTGACAGGATTGAATGTTACCACTTTTGGTGCCAGTACAGTATGTGCAAATGATATATTATATATATATATATATATATATATAAATAATCACTTGTGGGCCCATTCACATGTCTTAGACAGGTCTGCAACCCTGCCTTTCACCATTATTACCTAGCATGCAGTGCTCCCACTGCAGCAAGGGATTCTGGGAAATGACATGCAAATGGGCACACCGTGCCACCTTTTGCCTGAAATCCATTTTTACATGGAACCCTTACACAAACATTACATTGAACCCACCATAAATTAAAATGTGTAGGTATATATACATGTATACACACACAACCCTCTGTGATAGGCTGAACAGTCTGTCACTCACCCAGAGACAGCCAGTGAGGCTGTACATAGCTCGCCCTCTGTTAATGGAATGGAGAGCAGTGTGCACATGGGGCAGCAGAGGGTGCAAAGAGGGGGAAGGAAAGACAGCAAAGTGAGTAGGAGGAGAAAACAGAGAGACAGCAAGGAGAGGAGGAGGGAGTGTAGTGTGCACAGAGAGGAGCAGACACAGTAAGGCAGGGAGTGCAAAGAGAGGGGAGAAGAGAGTGTAAAGAGGAGCAGGGAATGATGGAGGAGGGAGGGGAGGAGAGACAGCAAGGAGGGGAGAGGAGACAGAGAGAGACAGCAATGAGAGGAGACAGAGGGATGACGAGGAGAAGGAGGGATGGAGAGAAGTGTGCACGTGAGGCAGGAGGGAGTGCAAAGAGAGAGGGGAGGAGAGACGGCAAGGTGAGTAGGAGGAGGAAATACAAAGACAGCAAGGAGAGGAGAAGACAGATGAGATGAGTAAGAGAAGAGGGAGTGTAGTGTGCACAGAGAGGAGCAGACACAGTAAGGCAAAGAGAGGGGAGGAGAGAGTGCAAAGAGGAGCAGGACATCATGGAGGAGAGAGTAAGATGGGGAAGAGGGGACAAGAGACAGCAAGATGTTACAGGGAGGGATGAAAACAAAGAATAATGTTTATTTAATAACCTTTCAGATCGGCGTATGTTACACCGGGTAGAGCTAGTATTACATAATACACTAAGTCAATTAATTAAAACTACTGTTTCAAAGCACAGCAAAAGAACCCCAAATAAAACCCAAAGTATGCATACCCCAACTTAAATTAAAATGTAGCCACAAACGTCTGTATGTAGTTTCTTTGATGTAGATTTGGTAACAGAGACATTATTGTTATTTCCCCCCCAGTATAGGTTATGCAAACTACATCCTTTGCTACATTAGGCCTGGGACATAGTGAGTTTGTCCGGGCTGAGGCGCGCTGAGGCTCAGGGAAAGCGATGCTTTCCCTGGCCTTACACAGCGCGCCGTCAGGGGGCGGGTCGGGGGCGGGCCAGTGACGTCACGGAGTTGGTTCGCCCTCATTGGGTGAACCGCTCACGTGACCGGCCCTGCGCAAGCAGGAAAATCTCAAACCTCCGTCAGACACACGCTTCCCCAAGCGTGCGGACGTGTGCGCGAGCCCCTGCTAAAGCCGCTCTCATTGCGGCTGCAGGGGCTCAGTGCCGAGCAGCAGCACGGTTCAGCGCTGACCATGTCCGAGGCCTTAGCTTCAAAGTTTTAGTAGCCAAACAGGTCCTGGAGAAATGCAGTTTTCTAGCAGATTATGAGACCTTTCAATGGACCAATTTGAGAGTTTGTCATAGATTCAGTTCTAGTCTAGCATCTTTTGAAACCTCAAGAAGGGACCTGTGAAGTTTCGAGATACAATTTAATCAATGAGGAACCGACAGCGCGATTATTTTAGCTATAAATACAAACCCCTCTTTGGTAGAAAGAGGAACATAAGCAATCAAACATACCCAAAACATGGCCTGATACCCCAAACATGGCCTGATACCCCAAACATGGGTTATATACTTTAGTGACTAACCAGTAAGGTATACAGTATGTAATCCAGGGGTGGGCAACTCCAGTCCTCAAGGGCCACCAACAGGTCAGGTTTTCAGGATATCCCTGCTTCAGCACAGGTGGTGCAGTCTTCGACTAAGTCACGGATTGAGCCACCTGTGCTGAAGCAGGGATAACCTGAAAACCTGAGCTGTTAGTGGCCCTGGAGGACTGGAGTTGCCCACCCAATGTAAGGCTTGTACCCACAGATCTATATTTTAACTTGTTACATTTGTGCTGTCCCTTCAGTAACACCTATGCATAATCGTATCTGAACTTGTACAGTACCCAGCTTACCTCATGCCACTGTCTAACTGGCTGGTTTTATTTGTATTCGGATCCCACATATAGATGGAGCTAGATTTATCAGCAATGATGGCCAGAGCATTTCCATCTTTATCCCAGTCCAATGCGAAACATACGCTAAATACAACATGAGAAAATTACCCGTGATTACAAATAAATATTTAATTGCAAATCAATGATGTACGTAATTAGCACTGTGTAATACAGCAGATGTCATTCTAAAAACACAATAAATACAAATACAATGGAAATGGAGTTAAAATGTATATCTTCTGATTGTTAGGGTTAATGATATAGGGTTTGTGTTTTTAAGATGATAAAGCACTCTTTGATGATCTTACCTCAGTCTTAAACCATAAAGCCTGATTTTATCAAAATCCCTTGTGGACTCATTTCATAGTTACAGGCTGCGGTGTCATTTTAAAACATAGGGGTTTACAGTATGTATCTACACAGAGAAAAAGGGTGTTTTGAGGCAATGATGCATTTTTTGGAACACAGTTGCATTGAAAATAAGAAACAGTTTCTTACATGTGGTGCTGAATGTTACACTTAAAAAGAAGCATTTCTGCCTGCTCTGTTTTAATTTTTTCACCACAATATGTTTTAGATGGATAGGTAGTAGGGGTCTCCGAAACTGAACCACGTTAAATGCAGCTCCGGGGACCGCCTGATTCCCAAGATACCAGGGTAGATGCCACCGATATCATCCCCTCCGGGGGAAACAAAATGGCGTTTAAATCTCCTGCAGCTTCCCATTGGCCTGCGTGAGGCGGGGCCTTAACCAGGGAGTAAGCGGCAGCCCCTTCCGTGGGTAATTATCATCTCGGAAATCAGAGTTCCAGGGGCTGAAATAAATGTGGTTCAGCTACGAGGACAACCCTGCATCACACACACACACACACACACACACCCACACACACACACGCACTGCAGCCACCCTCTACACAAACACACACACACACACACACAACACACCACACCAAACACACACACACACACACACACACACACACACACACACAGGTTTGCAGGAGTATTCACCACCTGCCAATCGTTTTATATTTTGTTGAATTACAAATAATGTTTTTCAAATAAACTTTTTTTATTCTAAGTTACAAAACTGTAGTGGTTAAATTGAACTCTGTTATATGAGAAGGTTAAATGTCAGCAAAGGAAATATGCAAAATGAAATTGACTGGTTGCATAAGTATTCAGCCCCTTAAGTCAGTACTTGGTAGAAGCACGTTTTGCAGCCATTACTGTTATGAGTTGTTTTGGATCGGTCATTACTAGCTTTGCACAGGTAGGATCGTGACATTTTTGTCCATTCTTCATGAGAAAATTGATCCAGTTCTGATTAGTTTGTTGAAGATCGTCAATGGATTGAAATCTTCAAGTCTCGCCATAAATGTTCGATTGGGTTCAAGTCAGGACTTTGACTGACAGAATTCTGATCAGTCTTTCAGCACAATTGTGCATTATATAGCCCTTCTGATTCAGTTATTTACCTAATATCTATAGTCAATTTGTTGACTTATACGTAAACTCTGACATTAGTTGAGTACAATTTTTGGAGGTCTTTTTTCCTGGTTTTATTTACCAGGATTTGTTTAAACCAATGACTGGGCCACTCAGAACATTAATTCTCTTCTTGTTCAACCACTCCAGTGTGACTTTGGCTTTCTGCTTCAGCTCATTGTCCTGGTTAAATGTGAATTTCCTCCCCAGTTTCAGAGTCTTAGCTGACAAAAAAATTTCCTCAAAGATTCAACCATTCTCCCCTCTATTCTGACAAGCTTCCCAGTCCCTGCTGAAGAGAAGCATCCACATAACATCATGCTGCCACCATCATGCATGACAGCTGGGATGGTGTTGACTGGGTGATGTGTAGGGTTGGGCTTAATGATGGACTTCACTGTGCTGAGAGGAATAATCAGAGCCTTTGACATTTTCTTGTACCCTTCTCCTACTCTGTACCTCTCTACCACTTTATCTCTGACTTGTTTCGAAAGCTCCTTGGCCTTTAGCGTTGCTTTGTTGGATCACTATCTGAGTTGCAGATTCAATATCTTTATATATCTGGAGGGAAATGATCTACAAGTTAAACCACTTTGATTACACACAGGCTGAAACCATGTCACTAATTTTGGGACCTTTCAAACAATTCATTTGCCCCTGAGCTGATCTAGGGGTGCGGTAGCAAAGGAGTTGAATACGTATGCAACTGAGATTAATCTGTTTTTCTATGTGACCTTACTTCTTTATATTTTCTATGTATTTTCTAACTTTATCACTTTAATTGTTTTGTAGATTCTACATGTAAAGTCTAATCTGAAAGTGTTGTGGAGTACACAGGTGTCAACAAAATGTGAAAACATGTACAGGGAGTGAATACTTCTGCAAACCACTGTGTATATGTATGTAGATCTAGATCAGGAAAATTGAAGCGCTTTTCTCAAATTATTATCAGAACAAAATTTATTAGGCTACTGTCCGTTAGACATTAGGATATATTTATTTAAAACAGTGATGTGATTCACAAGGTAAAATAACCATAAAAATTACTTTACGGTCAAATAGAACAAATTCCACTGGTAGGTGGAGAAATAGACATAAAAACATATTAGATTGGGCTGGTAAATGCACTAATTGGGATCATATGTAAAGTGTATGGAGTTTGAGATAACACAAGTCCGGGCAATAAAGTAACAATGATAAAGTAATCTTAATCCAGATATTAAGAGGTGAATTAAAAATCTAACTCCATCCAAAAGATCTCCTCACTCTTGCCTGCGTGTAATAAAGCGTGGAAAGCCAATGTACTCACAATCTCAGTGTGACACTGAACCTGTATTAAGATCTTTGTTCAGTAGGGAAATACTCCAAATATATGTTTAACTGGTTCCAGATATGATGAGAAGGTGCTCAGAGGAGGCGGGTGCTACATAGCTGTACCCACAGCTGATCCGCAGCTGATGTCAGAAAGGCAATTCACGGTCACAATGCTATGTTTGATCTGTATAAAAATCCTTTCCAATAACTGGGCCCATCCAGGTGTTAAATCATCTTGTTGCAGGTTTCCAATATAGGGTTCCCGCAGGTTACAGAGTCAGGAGATATCACAATTGGCTCGTACTCACATGCACCCTGGAGTGTCCCACACCTTACAGTGTTCACAAGGGGCAGGCAATATTGTGAAACTGTAGCTTGCAGTTACTGCAGCTGGTCTCAATGAGATACTTAGGCCTGGGACATAGTGCCCCAAACAGTGCGGAGGCGCGCTGAGGCTCAGGGAAAGCGGTGCTTTCCCTGGCCTTACACAGCGCACCGTCAGGGGGCGGGCCTGTGACGTCACGGAGCTGGTTCGCCCTCATTGGGCGAACCGCTCACATGACCGGCCCTGCGCTCCGGCAAAGCGGGCAAATGTCAAAACTCCGTCAGACACACGCTTCCCCAAGCGTGCTGACGCGTGCGCGAGCCCCGGCTAAAGCTGCTCTTATTGCGGCTGCAGGGGCTCAGTGCCGAGCAGCAGCGTGCCTCAGCACGGGTCAGCGCTTACCATGCCCGAGGCCTAAGCAACATGCAGCTGTGTGTCTCCAGGGTGATAGGAATGGCTCACGCTCAATAGGATAGAGAAACTACAATCCAGCTCAATGAGTTGTGTTTCTCTGCTCAAGACAAATCCAATATAATCACTCAACGTGGTTCAT
The DNA here is from genome assembly GCA_036426205.1 of Ascaphus truei. Lineage (NCBI taxonomy): Eukaryota > Metazoa > Chordata > Amphibia > Anura > Ascaphidae > Ascaphus > Ascaphus truei. The sequence continues at coordinate 284,928,837 of CM071567.1, forward strand.
CGCAATATGCGACTTTCTCAGGGGTAGGTTTCTTGGGAGGTAACAATTCACCTCTACATACTCCTCAGAAACCATGGTAATTAATTGCAAAAGGATCCTCCAATCTGGATTTAGCGCTGCTATTTCCTCGTTGTGTGTGTGTGTACGTATGTACGTACGTACATACACATATTATATATATATATATATATATATATATATATATATATATATATATATAGGCAAAGGACAGACACTGCTGCTTTGAGTCAGATATAGCAGATTTTTTTTTATTGCAACTGAAAGGTAAAAGGAATGATGCAGAGGCACAGGGGCACAGAATTCCATACCTCATTACAATCTGTGCGTCATTCAACTCATCCTACTGACACTGCCCAAGTCGCAAGCTGATGCACGCAGAGCACTATTGGAGCAGAGAAGAGTCTCTAGTAGACAAATTGAATTCTTTGCCAGTTGTTTAAATATTTTCTTGGACCAACGTGAGAATTATTACCATATTTTGGTTGATATAATCTTTTAGGACCAAATGTATTGTATTTCTAACCAATATATTAGAAACGGCAAATAATTAACTGCATTACAAAGACACCAACAATAATGCTTACCCTGGTAAATTAATTTCCTCTCTCTTCTGTCCATGTCGGTCGTAGATTTTAACAGTGTGATCCGCTCTGGGGGAATAAAAGGGAGCTGAAGTAAGACATTTCTATATCCTATTTTCATTATTATTGCTGGAGGGATTATGCTACAAAGACAATGTAGAATAATTGCTGGCAACACGGTTCACAGATGTATTATTTCATTAATTAAAGCTTAACATATATCAGTAAATAGAAGTTAAATTAATTCAGTTGCCTGTTCTGGCTTTATGAGGTTTTAAATTGCAAATATTTTGATTGAGGACTAAGGGGCCTATGCAGAGAGCAGCGCTAATAGCAATCTCGCAATTTTCCGGCGAAAATCGAGCTGAAAGCAGCAGAAAAAGGCAAGTTTTAAAAAAAGCGCCATTTTTTTTTTTTTTCTTGAAATTCGCCGCGCGGCTGGAGAGATCCTGATCTCTCCAGTGTTTTTTTCTGCCTTATGCAGAGAGCCGCGAACGCTATCTAGTGGTTTGGCGCGATTTTCAACATTTTTCCTCTCCACCAAGCAGCTGGCGCTCCGCGGCCGGTGGAGGGAAAAAAAAAAAATCGATTTTTTCCCCACTAGTTTCAACAGCGCTCATAGCGCCGGTTGAAACTCTCCATATGCAGAAAGGATTGTAAATGCAGTTTTATGCCCTTTCTGCATATGGAGAAAAAAACTCTCCAATAAAAGGTAAATTTTATTTCCCTCTCCAATTATAATTAGCGCTGCTCTCTGCATGAGGCCCTAAGTCAATGCAGTACAAAGTATAACAGGGCAACAGACCTTAGCCAAAGTTCAGCAGTACAAAGTATAGTAGGGTAACAGACCCAGTATCCACCTGCAGTCAAGAACAGCAGCAGCACTGGACTGCAGGCTGCCTGTCTGTAAAGGTTTCAGCCCAGGTGGCTCATTAGTGCTCCTGCCTTCTCTAGGCAGCAGTTAAGTATTAGGTTTTAACAGTGCTAGGCTTTTGCTGAGAGGGTTGGCACTGCTACATTCCCCCCGTTTGAGCGTAGCTAGGGCTATCCGCAGCCGAAGCTCCTCCCTCCACTCCGTCCCGGGACAAGAAGTCAGCATTTGCATTCTCCGTGCCTGGTCTATGTTGGATGTTAAAAGAGAATGGTTGGAGGACAGGTACCACCTTGTCAACCTGGGGCTGGAGTCCTTCATGGTATGAAGCCGTTATAACAGAGCATGATCGGTATGTAATACAAAATGGACTACGGTTCAATAATATTTTAGTAACTCAATTGCCCATTTTATTGCCAAGGCCTCATTTTCTATCGCCGCATGTTTCACCTCTCTAGGGAATGATTACTGGCTTGGGAACAGGATAGGACAAGACTGCCCCATGGCCTATATTTGAGGCATCCGTCTGGACAATAAAAGGCCTTTTAAAATCAGGACTTTGGAGAGTGGGAGCTTCGAACAAACACCTTTTTACTTCGTCAAAAGCCCACTGGCATTTTCTGTGTTCAGACTACCTGGGTAAAGGCTGTTTATTTGTGAGGCCCATCAGGGCCCCCGTAATCGTGGAGTAGTGTGGGATAAACCGCCGGTAATACCTGGCTAACCCCAGAAGTGAGCGCACCCGAGTCTTTGTCTGCGGACTGGGAGCTTCTCTCAGGGCATTTACCTGGTTAGCTAATGGTCTTACCTTACCACCCCGCATGACATAAAATACGTATTTTTCTCAACCAAAATTAGAACTCAAACAAAATAATAATAATAAGTTTAAAAGTGTTAAGGAGGAGATAAAAAGGAGGCATGAGAGAGAAAGTGAGACAAGGAGATTGTGCCAGGAAGACACACGTTTCTAGTAACCACGTTGGTCGGAGAGAAGCGCAGATTCGTTGTTGCTTTTAACAGGAGTTCTTCGTAGATAAAATAATAGAGGGACACTTCGAAACCTCACAGGTTCAAAGAGGTAAAGGGAGCAAAAAGCCATACAAATGAAGGTGCAGTGTACGCCAGAATCAGAGTTTATGTATATTTATGTGTATACATCCAGCTAGATCCGCGTAACATTTTTCTTCCTATTTGCTTACCCGGTAACTGCAATGTAATTTCCTAACGTTTTCTGCCAGACATAATGGATGGGAACGCCAAGCAAGCCCTTTTCCGCCAGAGAAAATACACGCTGAAAAACACAAGAGTTACTAATAAGATACAGCAGAAGTGAGAAAGGCCCTTTTAAAACCAATATAGCCCTAAAATATTAAGATATATATGCACGATACTGGAAGTGTTCAAAATAAAGTGCTCAGGAGTCAGTCATTTCAGATGTATGTTTTCAGTTACGCTGGAAGACTAAATTCCTCATGTTTCTCCATAAAAGCCAGCAGAGGTTTTATCATTTTATGTTAGATTTCCTTTTTTATAACTCCACAATTGTAAAAGTAACTTCTCTCACATTTTAAGTGTACATGTTTTGGACTGCATTATCTAACAAGGACAGGGGGGTAGCTTGCCTACAGACTAAAAAACATACTGTATATAAGAAAGGTATATACTTGGCACTATAGACTTTTAGACATGTCAACGCTCACTAATCTTCTGTGAATCTCACTGTTCTGGAGTCAGTATCAATGATTTTAGCATATGGACTTTAATGGCGACTCACAGATGAAAATAAGTACAGTATTTTCTTTTACAATTCTAGTGTATAAAATGTGCAGTCTTGGGGGCAGATCTTTTGCATTGCTTGAGGAATTGCCCGGTGATCCAAAAATTCTGGTCACAGATTGGTAATTACTGTAAAGAATCACTAGACACAAACATTCGCATAAACTCAGAATATGTGATCTTTCATTTGACAAATTTAGAGGTAGAAAGGGAAAGAGAGAACCAAACTGGGAAAAGAAAATGTATACAAATTATAGCCATGGCAGCAAGGAAAACGATCTTGTAGCAATGGAGTCACAATACCCCCTCGTCGCTAAAATGATGGAAAGAAAAACGGTTTAGTTTATTCACACTAGATTGGGTAAAAGCAACGACAGATCGAGAAAACAAGGTGGAGAAATGATTTCAAACTTGGGAGAGCTTTATTGCCACACAATCAGACGATATAAAGCTAAAATACAGGAACATTTTCAATACACAGTGTGGTTCGCGACACGGACGCTGGCCATAAACCCCCCATTAGGACTTAGGGCCTCATGCAGAGAGCAGCGCTAACAGGGAAAGCGGCATGTTTTGCTGAAATCTGCCTTTAGAAAGGCAGATAATGGCGAGTTTTAAAAAAGGCGCCATATTTTTTTTTTCTGAAACTTGCCGCGCGGCTGGAGAGAACCTAAATCTCTCCAGTGTTGAAAACGGCCGTATTCAGAGAGCCGCGAACGCCATCTAGTGGCTGTTCGCGCCAAAAAATGGCGCGATTTTCAACATTTTGCTTCGCCAGCAAGAAGCTGCCGTTCGGCGGCCGGTGGGGAAAAAAAAAAAAACGCGATTTTTTTTCCCCACTAGTTTCAACAGCGCGCATATCGCCGGCTGAAACTCTCCATATGCAGAAAGGATTCTAAATGCAGTTTTATGCCCTTTCTGCATATGGAGAAAAAAACTCTCCATTAAAGCTACATTTTATTCCCCTCTCCAATTTTAAATAGCGCTGCTCTCTGCATGAGGCCCTTAAACATTACACAGTCTGAACAGGGATCTATTAGAGACGAGGGGAGACCAGACACGACCATTAACAGCCCCCTTAGCACAGCTGACGGTGTCATGAGAGCAGATGTTGTATAAACTTGGGTGATTTAACAGGAGCACAGTATTTAAGTTTGTGTTGTAATTTGGTTGACAACATGCAGTAAGTTTGTTTTACAAGAATTGCTGTTGTGTTAATAACAAAAAACAAAATCAAAAAAACAAAAAGGGAAACTTACAAAATGTGGAAATATAGAAGCAAAATAAATTGTATTGTTACTAAGCATGTAAAATTGTCATGTACAAGATTGTAAGTTCTCTAATTAAAAAGATTTTCAAACAAAAAAATAAAATTATTGCAATAATTATTTATTTCATTCACAGGCTTTTATTTGAGGCCTCCAATATCAGTGAAAACTCCAATCTAAACATTGAGAGGGGAATCGCTAAGTTTTAGCAGTAACATTTCACAATAAATCATGTATGTTAAAGTATTTTGTAAAATTCTACAGATTTTCCATGTGTAAATATGTAACAAATTATTTTGTATCCATTGAAAACACACGAGTAACTTAAATGTCGCTCACCTGTCTGGTAATTCAAAAGGAAAATGAGGTCATTTTCATACCAGGTTATCTGCTTACCAACACAAACACTCCACTTGTCTTGCGGCCAAACCACTTCAAACTACCCAAATAGTGTTGCACTGTGTGTCATATGTGTAGCCATTACAAGACGGTTTGTCATTTTCTAATATTGGTCATCTCTGGCAGTATACCGATATGATCGTAATAACAAGAAGTGACGATACGTTTGGAGACATGGGATAGTCTAGGCCAGGGGTGCTCAACTCCAGTCCTCAAACACCCCCAACCGGTCAGGTTTTCAGGATAGCCCAGCTTCAGCACAGGTGGCTCAATCAGTCCCTGCTTCAGCACAGGTGGCTCAATCAGTCCCTGCTTCAACACAGGTGGCTCAATCAGTCCCTGCTTCAGCACAGGTGTTCAATCAGAGGCTGTCTTTGACTGAGCCTCTGATTGAGCCACCTGTGCTGAAGCTGTGATATCCTGAACACCTGACCTGTTGGAGGGGGGGATGCACTTGACATGCAGTTTATGATGTGGCAGCTCCAAAGAAGCCAGATTTGCCTGTGTAAATAGGGTCACTACCCTGCTTTCCTGGGGTCAGGGGCATCACTCCCTAATGGAAGGTTGCTTGGGCTCCCTCACTCTTAATCCTTTCCTTACACCCATCTATTTATTCTAAAATGTAATTTATTTTAAAAAAAACACACATTTAATTTGTAATAAATATTAAAATGAAATACTTAAAAATATATATTTTAAGCCTTTACTATGATACAATTCTTTCAAACTAATTTGAAGAAGTTATATATATATTTATATTTTATTTATGGTGCCATTAATGTACATAGTGATTCACAGCATTCATTGGCTGTCCCTGGGCTAGTGATAGACCGATCAGCCTATCACATAGGGATGTGCAGACATCCTTAGACAAATATAGATACAGCAGGGCCCTGCTTCTCGGCGATCCGCCGGCACCGAGAAGGGGGCCGCCATGTTGTATCGTAAGTCGCGCATGTGCAGAACAGGCGGTTGCGCCCGGCGCACATGTGCAGACCGTAGTTTGCGCGCACAGACCATAGGTCGAGCATGCGCAGAACGGCAAAAAATGCCGGTTTGCGCATGCGCAGAACTGAAAATCGCCGGTTCCACTTTCCGGCGATTTTCACTACACGGCGGAACCCGCCGTATACCCGGGGCCCTCCTGTATATCATCTGTATCTGCATCATGTATGTGTATGTATGTCTTTATTTATATATCGCCATTAATATATGTACATAGCGCTTCACAGCAGTAATACACGTGACAATCATTTACATAACAAATAGTATAAAGAACACAAAGGAGAGAAGTGCGTGAGACATAAAAGTAACATTTAGGAAAAGGAGTCCCTGCTCCGAAGAGCTTACAATCTAATCGGTAGGAGGAAAGAACAGAGACAGTAGGAGGGCATTCTGGTAAGTGCGTCTGCAAGGGGCCAAGCTTTGTGTATCAGGTGTATAGTGTTAGCCATGGAGCTACTCAAATGCTTTGTTAAGAAGGTGTGATAGAAGGTGGGTAGAGAGGGGAAGGGCATTCCAGAGGTGTTGGGCAGTCAGTGAGAAAGGTTTAAGGCGGGAGAGGGCTTTAGATACAAAAGGGGCAGAGAGAAGACATCCTTGAGAAGAACACAAGAGTCGGGATCGTGCATAGCGAGAAATTAGGGCTGAGACGTAAGGAGGAGCAGAAGCTTAAAAAATGTGGAGGAGAAATGAGTGTGAGATGCGGGATTTGACAGGGAGCCAGGAGAGGGATCTCAGCAGGGGAGACGCCGAGACAGATTTAAGAAAGAGTAGAGTGATTCTGGCAGCAGCATTTAGGAAAGATTGTAGGGGAGACAGGTGAGAGGCAGGAAGGCCGGACAGCAGGAGGTTACAGTAATCAAGACGGGAGAGAATGAGGGTCTGTGTCAGAGTTTTAGCAGTCGAGCAACAGAGGAACGGGCGTATCTTTGCAATATTACGGGTAGAAAAAAACAACAGGCTTTTGCTACATTTTGAATGTTTGAGTAGTCGAGTGTGACCCCTAGGCAGGGCCGCCGACAGGGGGGACAGCCGGGACAATTGTCCCAGGCCCGCTGGCTGCAGGGGGCCTGGCGACAGGACAAAGCAGTTGGGCCTTATCGCTCGTGGCCGCCGGGCCCTGGCTCTCCCTACTCAAAAACTGTCAGCACACGTCGGAAGTAAGCTGGGCTATGCGTCCGGCGTGCCGGCATGAGGTTGTTTTTTGTTTTTTTTTATATATAAATATTGGGGGGAGGGGGGGTGTTATATGTATTATTTATATATTTTTAAATATGTATTGGGGGGTTATATGTATGGTTTTTTTTTCCTATGTACAGTATTTGGTGAGTTTATATGTATTCGGTTTTGCTTATATGAATTGGGGGATTTTCGATGTATTGGGTGTTTTTTTCCTATGATGTGTCTACCACTAAATAAACCAGACTATCAAATGGACAACCAATGAACTTTCCTAACGAAAAAATTGGGAAGAGTAGCAAAACCTTAAAGGCCTCAAGTTGCCCTTTCGCGGGATACACAATTATTAAAGGCCAAGCAGACATTTGGATCCCATGCAACAATGGGGAGCACAGACTGACCCCGGAAGATCCTGTACATCACTGGGGAGCACAGACTGACCCCGGAGGATATTGTACATCACTGGGGAGCACAGACTGACCCCCGGAGGATATGTACACACGGGGGGGGAGCAAGACTGACCCCGGCGGGATGGAGGATATTCGTACATCACTGGGGAGCACAGACTGATCCCGGAGGGATATTGTACATCACTGGGGCCAGCACAGACTGACCCCGGGGGATCCTGACTATCTGGGGGGCACAGACTGACCCCGGGGATATGTACATCACTGGGCACAGACTCGACCCCGGAGGATTATGTACATCACTGGGGGGCACCAGACTGATCCCGAGGGAGGATATTGTACATCACTGGGGGCACAGACTGACCCGGGGGATATTGTACATCACGGGGAGCACAGAATGACCCCGCGAGGGATGCAGTACATCATGGGGAGCACAGACTGACCCCGCGAGGATATGTACATCACTGGGGAGCACAGGACTGATCCGGAGGATACTTGTACACACTGGTCGGGAAGAGATCTACAGACTTGAACCATTGGAGGGATCGGGGGGCGATGAAGGTGATATCAACTGGGGAGCACAGACTGACCCCGGAGGATATTGTACATCACTGGGGAGCACAGACTGACCCCGGAGGATCCTGTACATCACTGGGGAGCACAGACTGACCCCGGAGGATATTGTACATCACTGGGGAGCACAGACTGACCCCGGAGGAATGTACACAACTGGGGGCACAGACTGGACCCCGGAGGAGGTATTGTACATCACTGGGGAGCACAGACTGATCCCGGAGGATATTGTACATCACTGGGGAGCACAGATGATCCCGGGAGGATATGTACATCACATGGGGAGCACAGACGACCCCGGGGGATCCTGTATATCACTGGGGAGCAAGACTGACCCCGTGAGGAGGATATGTAATCACGGGGAGCACAAGACTGACCCCGGGGGATCCTGGTATATCACTGGGGAGCACCAGACTGACCCGGGGGATCCTGTATATCACTGGGGAGCACAGACTGACCCCGGGGGATCCTGTACATCACTGGGGAGCACAGACTGACCCCGGGGGATCCTGTACATCACTGGGGAGCACAGAATGACCCCGGAGGATCCCGTACATCTCTGAGGGGCACAGACTGACCCCGGAGGATCCCGTACATCTCTGAGGGGCACAGAATGACCCCAGATGAGCCCATATGTCTCTGGGCTCTCTGGTTGGTTGCACACGTTATAAGGAGCCCCGCTTAGCTTGAGCTTCCTCTAGTTAGATCTGTTTAAACACCCATGGCTGGTTGAGGCCACACTGCGGCGTCATTTACCGGGCTAGTGTCGCTGTCACGCAGCCGGTACCAGGCTCTTGCCGCGCTCCCTCCCTGCGTCAGGCAGCCGGTACCGGCCCGCTCTCCCTCCCTCCCTGTGTCACACAGCCAGTACCCCGGGTCTGCGGCCTCATTACCTTCATTCTCTCTCCGCGCGGACAGCTGCACCGAACTGCGCACGCGCGTCACCATGGCAACCGCTGGCGGGCAACGCTACGCAGCGTCACACGTCTCCATGACAATGCTGCTGCGAATCAGCGGGAGAGAGAAAGCGTCATCAGCGCGACAAGTTCTAAATTGTTATGCTGAGACGTCATCGCGCACGACGCGTGAATCAGCCATCTTTGATTTGGGAGATAAAAAAGGTTCCCTCCAAAATATCTCCGCTTATTACGTCACAAAATCCGGGGAGATTTGTATATAGTGTTTGTTTTCTTACTGCGAATTGTATCTCACACAGATAACAGCTGCTGACAGTGCGCCCCAGCAGAACTTAACGTGTTGACCCTGAACAACAATGGCCGCTTAGGGAGCAGCAATTGTGTTACACAGAGCCGGACAAAACTGTGAGATGCGATGGGGAGGCATGTTATTTATATAATGATCTGACAGTCACGTCATTTAAAATAAAAATCATTCCAAGTATGTTCCAATTTGCACCATTTTATATAAAGATCTGGAGAGGGGTTTGAGGAAGGAGCGCCCTCAGAATTTGTTTTCATGAAATAGAATATGAAATTATGCAAATTGGTGCGCACTTGGATTGATTTTTTTTATGGTCAGATCATTTATAAATAACATACCTGCAGTCATACATGCCCATGGTGAGCAATACTGATCTTAATGCCCCTCTTACACAAATTCCAAGGTTGTTGCACCCCTCTTCATCCTCTCGACCCCTCATCCTCCCACTCCCTCACCCCCCCTTCATTCTCCCTCCCCCCCTTCCCTTAATCCTCCCACCCCCCCTTCCCTTCATCCTCTCTCACTAGGGTGACCATATTTTCCTAGTGCAAAACAAGGGCACCTGTTGCCCCGCGCCGAATCAGCTTTTGCCGTCAGTGCATTCACGATCGTCACGGGCCATTCGAGCATGCGCCAGCGGCAAGAGCCAATCGCGCATGCGCAGGATCAGCTCTTGCCGGCAGTGCATCGGCAATTTTGTCGGGGGCCATTTGCACACACGCCAACAACAACAAAAACTAGACATTTTGGATTTTTTAAAAAGTAGTTGTGACACAATCACAAAAAACGTGAAAATCCCGTAAAAAAACGGAACATCTGGTCACCCTCTCCCCCCCCCCCCCCCCCCCCGCTTAGATTAACGAAAAGGTTATTACAAGAACATACAGTTACAATAAATGCAGACCAGTATCTTAAAATAAAAGGTTAAACATAGACTTTAACTTACGTTATCGTCTAACATTGATCAGATCTTTGAGTGGATATTAAGATTTAACGTGCTCCAGCATGCTCCCTTAGTTGAAATCTAATGTTCTATTTACACATGCCAACTTTTATGCCCAGACCTTCTGCATTGAGACACACATAAAACCCACCCCTGACGTAAATCAGCTACTTGGTTGACATTTACGACTTAATAAGCACGCAGATACCCAGTAAGCTCATATAAACCCCCCAAATTACAACAACATATATATGTATATAAGTGGTACTGAGCATGGCACTGTATACTACAAAAACAAAACACAAAGGGAGCCCAGAGCAACTTCCAATATGACAAAAATACACAGTGAAATACCTATATATATATATCTCTTGAAAAAAGGGTAATTTAGTTGGATCCAACAACCTCCTCTGCCAGAGCAGTCTCCTTTTGGCTTCCTAGTCCCCAGTACCCTGCATACCAGAAAACTCCTTCCTGAACTTCACTTGGAAAGGTGCGTGCGCATATAGTAGAAGCAGAGCGACGGCTTGGTCGCGTTCGCTGGAAATCAAGTGAATTTGATTTTTCCAGCGACCGCAGCGTGACGTAACCGTCGCGTCGCCGGTGACGGCACTATAAGCGTAGCCTAAGTGGGTTCTGCAAAAGGCAGTTAGTTGATCCCTCACTTAGGGGTGAGTGAGCAGGGAAGTGTAGACTGCCTGGGAGCCTCAAGTTCCTGGTATGAACAGTCAAGGGCCAGTGAGAAGCAAGACCTTTCCAGTGAAGTTCAGGAAGGAGTTTTCTGGTATGCAGGGCACTGGGGACTAGGAAGCCAAAAGGAGACCGCTCTGGCAGAGGAGGTTTTTGGACCCAACTCCTTGTTAGGTGCGGGCTTGAGGTGGAATAGAGGCAAAAGCCTGCATGAAAGTCCTTATCTGAATGGGAAGGGTCAAGAAGTGAAATTGCCCTACAAGGTACATTAAGAAAAGCCTGCCTAATGATATGCTGTGAGAGTCCTCTGTGTATTAAGAGAGTGATCATTGATTCTATGCAAGTCTGGAGCTCTTGTGCCTGTTAATAAAAGACCATTGAGTTGCAAAGATCCTGGCGCCCTATTCTTTATCCTGTACTCACAACCACCAACTATCCTCCATTACAGCCAAGGCCTAAACCTGCCAGAGGGAACCCTGAGATCACAGGTAATTGCCCGCGGAGCTAACACGCTAATTCCATTTGGAACGGGTAATAGACCTTATCACACGTGTACACCCTATCTCCTGCTGCCGAGGAGGGGGTAGGGGTGTTACACACATGTAAGTTATGGTGGGTAAAAAGTGACAAAAAAAGCTCCACTGTACAGTGATGATATAGAACATGAAAGCCGGATCTGGCGCGCTGGGACTGGCAGTGGCGGTGATTTACAGGTCAAGTCACCGTCGCCCCACTCAATGAGCAGAAGAGGGCTGGTGGCGGAGCTAGTTGGTAGCCCTCCTGTACCTGTCTGTGTGTGAGTGAACCAACTTCTGGCTTGCTCCTAAGTATTTTATATTTTTCTCCACCCGTTTACTCCATAATTTCACAGCATACCGTGCTTCCACTGCAGCAGAGGATTCTGGGTAATAACATGCACATGTGAAAGGGTGTACCTTTTGCTTGTTTAACATGGAATACTTTAAGCTTATGCCTGCTATTTTACACTGCATTGAGCCCCTTGAGTGCCATGGCGTACGTGGTCGTGGCAGCCCTTAACCCAGAAAAGGATGGCGTGTCCTCTTTGTCCACTTCCCTGCACAACAAATCACCTTCTGCCATCTTCCCTGGATAACGAGCACTCCAAGGGCATGATGCAGGCACTATGTGAAGGAACCCTTGAAGTGCCAGACTCCATGCTGTAGTGGTTACATTTTAGAACAACCAGAGGGTCAAAGCAAAGCCTGTAAACCTACAGAGACAGCTACTCTGACCTTTTGGGTCTCCTCAGTTTGAGGATGGTTACAGGCCTTGCACTGTGAAGCTGGTTGTGGCTACAAACCCAAGTACACAAGTTATGTTGAGTAAAAAAAGTTACAAAAAATAAAATCACTGTACAGCAATGATAAAGAACACGTTCACATGCCTGGGATACGTCCACAAACCTGCCTTATTCCCTAGTTATATAACACACGATTGCTGAATAGCGCTCTCACAAATCCAAAATGATAATGGTGCATACAATAGTGCAAAAAAATTATGCATAAAAATTAGTACATTAAAAAATATATAAATAGTGCATAAATAATATATATAGTGCACAAATGTGACAAACTAAGCTCTTAATGGTGAACTATAGGTGATTTAGAGGACAAAACCCACTCAACCTTTAGTGAAGACTGTTTCCAAAGTGTTCTGCACAAACTTCTTCCACAAAGACCAGGGGAGCGTCGTAAGTACCATAAAAATAAAAAAACATCACATAGTATATAGCATAGTGATCACTCCTGACGAAGCCGTGCTGACCAACGGCGAAACGCGTAGTGTTTCAGCAAGAGATGTGTGAGAGAGAGCACCAAGAGCGCATCTGCACCACCGAGTCCGGAGGTTCCTGCCACATCGGAAGTGACGTGTGACCCCCGGCGTCGATGCAGAAGCATTTCGGAGAGCAGTGCGGTACACAGGGGAGGTCGCGACCCGCTGTGCACCTGCTACATGTTATACTGCTGTAGTGTGAAGATAGTCAGCGCAAACCTCATGGGCCTCCCGATGTCGATGGAACCGAATGAAATAAAAGGATATGGATAAAAAAGAATTAAAATCTCAGTGTATTAGATACACATGTGGGGGATGGGGGAATCTAATACACTGAGACTTTAATTCTTTTTTATCCATATCCTTTTATTTCATTCGGTTCCATCGACATCGGGAGGCCCATGAGGTTTGCGCTGACTATCTTCACACTACAACTGCCACGCTAAGAAGGAGACGGGATTCCCTTCTCCGAAGTCAAGCAGCAACCAGGAAATCGTCAAAAAAGGGCCAGTATATATTTTTATATACTCTTTTACACTTCGTACACAATCACATATCTATATTCCAATTTATTTGAATAGCTTAGGCGTTGCAGCACTTTCTCCGCCACAAATCCTAGGGAGCGCCCCAGTTCAAACAACCTCCAGGCTTATATTTAGGCGTGTTGCCAGTATTTTAGCAAAATTTTTATATCAGTATTAATCAGCGATATGGGCCTATACCTTGGGCACAGCACAGGGTCTTTACCTTCTTTGGGGATTAAAATAATTGCAGCTTCTAACATTTTCTTTGGTAGCTTTTCTATCTTTAGGATGCTTTGAATAATCTGGCTAAATATGGTTTCAGATAATGTCAGAGCAATAGCTCAAAAAATCCAGTGCTCAAGAGTTCCTCACTTGTCTGTGTTAGCAGGGGACAGGGGTCTGCTGTGTAATCACATGCAGTTTCTCTCCAAGAGTGTCTGTACTCACGGCTTGTAGAGTAGGCTGAAAACGGAGAGAGTTATTTTGTATGAAATCCTGTATTCATTGTAGTGCCCCGCTCTGTATATGCTATCTGGCCAAGATCTCCGCTAGCCCGTCACGCCAGGCACTGGTGGTGTCGAGTAGAGGGTATCCGTGTTGTAACCTCACTTATGGCTCCGTTCAGCAGCAGTCTCTCGGCACTCTGCGTCCCTGCTCCTGGGTAAACCCCTCACGGGACCTCCAGCCTCTCTCTTGTATCAGATTGACGTCATCCCTTGCCGGGTCCAGCAATTAAGTACTGCAATAGCTTGTAGTTGAAAAAATTCAATCTCACACAAGTCCCCTGCTCTGCGTGCTCCCTGGTAATACAATCCAGTATACAGTTAGGTCCGGAAATAATTGGACACTGACACAATTTTCATAATTTTGGCTCTGTACGCCACCACAATGAATTTGAAATGAAACAACCATGATGCAATAAAAGTGCAGATTTTCAGCTTTAATTCAAGGGGTTGAACAAAAATATTGTATGAAACATTTAGGAATTGCAACTATTTTCATACACAGTCTCCTTTTTTCAGGGGCTCAAATTTAATTGGACAAATGAACACAATCATAAATAAAATGTTCATTTTTAATATTTTGTCAAGAATCCTTTGCAGGCAATGACTTCTTGAAGTCTGAAACGCATGGACATCACCAAACGCTGGGTTTCCTCCTTTGTGATGCTTTGCCAGGCCTTTATTGCAGCTGTCTTCAGTTGTTGTTTGTTCGTTGGTCTTTCAGCCTTAAGTTTTGTCTTCAGCAAGTGAAATGCATGCTCGATCGGGTTGAGATCAGGTGATTGACTCGGCCATTGCAGAATATTCCACTTCTTTGCCTTAAAAAACTCCTGGGTTGCTTTCGCAGTATGTTTTGGGTCATTGTCCATCTGTAAAGTAAGGCGCTGTCCAATCAACTTCGCTGAATTTGGCTGAATCTGAGCAGACAATATATCCCTATACACTTCAGAATTCATCCGGCTGCTTCTGTCTTCTGTCACACCATCAATAAATATTAGTGACCCAGTGCCATTGTAAGCCATGCATGCCCATGCCATCACACTGTCTCCACCATGTTTTACAGATTATGTGGTATGCTTCGGATCATGAGCCGTTCAAGCCTTCTGCATACTTTTTTCTTCCCATCATTCTGGTACAGGTTGATCTTAGTTTCATCTGTCCAAAGAATGCTGTTCCAGAACTGGGCTGGCTTTTTTAGATATTGTTTGGCAAAGTCTAATCTGGCCTTTCTATTCTTGAGGCTTATGAATGGTTTGCACCTTGTGGTGAACCCTCTGTATTTTCTCTCGTGAAGTCTTCTCTTTATGGTAGACTTGGATAATGATATGCCTACCTCCTGGAGAGTGTTCTTCACTTGGCTGGATGTTGTGAAGGAGTTTTTCTTTACCATGGAAAGGATCCTACGATCATCCACCACTGTTGTTTTCCGTGGATGTCCTGGCCTTTTTGTGTTGCAGAGCTCACCAGTGTGTTCTTTTTTTCTCAGAATGTACCAAACTGTTGATTTGGCCACTCCTAATGTTCCTGCTATCTCTCTGATGGATTTTCTTTTTTTTTGCAGCCTAAGGTTTGCCTGTTTTGCTTGCATTGAGAGCTCCTTTGACCGCATGTTGTGGGTTCACAGCAACAGCTTCCAAAAGTGAATGCCACACCTGGAATCAACTCCAGACATTTTACCTGCTTAATTGATAATTAAATAACGAAGGAATAGCCCACACCTGTCCATGAAACAGCTTTTGAGTCAATTGTCCAATCACTTTTGGTCCCTTGAAAAAGAGGGGGCTACATATTAAAGAGATGTAATTCCTAAACCCTTTCTCCAATTTGGATGTGAATACCCTCAAATTAAAGCTAATAGACTGCACTTTAAGCTCATATTCATTATTTAACTGTAACTTGAATTTATTTGTGTACACAGCCGAAATAACAAAACTTGTATCAGTGTCCAATTATTTCCGGACCTAACTGTATGAAACACCTCAATAGGGGGAAAAAAACGTGTTTCATATACTAAATATGGTTTCAAAGTGGCTTCAATTTTTTCATAATATACAGTTGCAGCCACCAGTATTAGAACACTTACCTGGGAAATTCTGGGAGATTCTGGGGCAGTCTCACAGTAAATGCCTCAACATTGTCTGAACATTGCCTCAACATTTCTGTGAGATTCATAATGGCCCATTGGATTAACACAGCGGGGGCTCCTGCAGTGTCAAAATGAGCGTGCACCCCCTAAAGGGGGCTGTATCTCAGGGAGCAGGGGGTCCCCAGACCTGAAACCAACGCGGTTCAGCTCTGGAGACCCCCTGCACATGTACACTATCAATAAAAATGTATTTAAAATAATTTTTAATGTGCCGATGTTTGCGCAGAGAGAGAGCAGCGGATCTCTCTCTGCTGCAAACACATCTCGCCCCCGCCGCCCATACAGTAGTATCATTTATGTATGTGCATATACAGTACTGTATGTGTACAGTACTGTATGTTAGGGCTTATAGGGGTTGTTGTTATACAGTATATATATATACAGTATATATACTGCATTACAATTCATTATAGGGGACGGCTTCAAAGAGAACAGCTCGCAAGCGCCCCCATGTGTATTTACACGGCATTGCAGTATTGCAACCAGCCGGAATAAAATGCTTAAATCCCTGCCTGGAAAATAACGCAATACACTCCGGCAGAAAACGATCAGCAACCTGAATACACCCGGGTATACCCGAATTCGCGGGACTAGCCGAGCGAGAATAAAGTGTGTCGCCACTGTATATATATTTGTGATAATCTATGTTACACCTATAAACAGGCCATTACTGCCTAATCAAGTCTTGCATGGAATATTGTGCATTCAAAGGCGAACATAAATAATTTGCACAAACAAATTTCGTTATGTTTTATGAAAGCTCTTTTTTCGCTTCATGCAGTATAATGTGACCATAAATAGGAATATGTACCATATGGTATTTAATTGTGTTCATATGTAGCTCACTTCATATTTTTATTTCGCTCATGTACCGGTGTGTGAAACCAGCTGCAATTAATATGTAATCACATCATAGAGGTGAACAGAGGGGGTGGGGTCGGGCATAGAGCCAGATCACAGGGTCATGGTAGGGTCAAGTCTTGTGGGACGGCTTACAGGTGAGAGAACCAAATAAAAGGTCAGGGTGGTGTCACGTCTTGGGGGAGGGACTACAGTTGTTAGAAGCTGACAAGGTGAACAGAAGTTTATCACATTCATTTGAAATGGTAATTATCTGAATACTTTCACCCACCAGGCCACTATATATTAAAACGTACGTTAGTCATTCGTTCACTCATAAATTCTTTTAACGTTATAGATACGCCACCTTATCACACCAGTACCATCTGTGAGCGACACACTGCATGTCTTGCTGAGTGTCAGCCACATTGAGCACTACACCTGCTTCTCTTAAATGTTCGGACAGATCTCTAAACACATTCATACACATTTCCACAATTAGGTGCTGAAATCTAAGCACAATCAACTTTGCTTTCATGGTAGTCATGTACATTATTATAGTTAGCTTACTACACAACATATGCAATGTATGTACAACAGAACACTTAATTTTACAACGCATTCCTGCATGAACATTGTATGTTGTATGGTGTTTAAAATAAATGTGCCAATTAGGTTCACATGTACATTTATGTTAAGATGGATAATATACAGATTGGCCTAACCATATCATTGTCATTGCGTTATGTGATGCTGATATTTAGCCATAACTACTCCCACTACAGATACTTCATGCTAATTATGTACACATGACAATAACATTTTGATGTTATTCTTCTACATAGGTGCTCCTGCAGCTCCTGTGTCACCTGACGCTGAACATGTCTCATCACCTGTCTCATCAATGTCATCATCAAGAATGGAAGGTGAGTGTATGAGGTGCAGCACATATAATGTGTACATTTGAAGAATTTCATTTGCAATGCAAAATAAATGCCTTTCACATGGAATGAACTTCACATCAGTTATTGTCACAGAAGATGCAGTGTTTCCTGACAACATGTATTGTGTGTGTGTTTTAAAGTATCAGCTAGGAGTTGTGATGCTACAACAAACTGTAATTCATTCTTCTTTCACACTGAGTCGAAACATCATTGTTACTTCAAGCATCATCTTTTAATTGGACACAAATAAAAAATTATGGAAACATGTTATGTGTTACACTATGAGAACAACTATCATTATAGTGAAAACAAAGTGAAAGTTCCATGGCAGTTCATAATGTCTTTATTTAGTTGTAGAACCAGATGTTGCCGCTCAAGGATAAATTCACTCAAGTGACCATGAAGCTGTTGACACTCCTGGATTAACCCAGCATTCAAGTCCTCCTGCTTGTGACACCTACTCAGCTATTGCAGCTTCTGAAGAACGAATCTTGGGTGAAGAAAATCGTCGCCATTCCGAAATGATGTCAGTGCTTGAAAGGATGATGTCACTGCATGAAATGATGCATGAAAGGTCAATATCAGAAATGGCACAAATTAAAAATGTCATCATCCAAGTTCCTAAAGAAATCCAAAATGTAAACAGGACATTACAAGCACTAGTTCTGAATGTAAGCCAAGCAAATCAACTGTTTCACAACTGCCACAGCCCACACCCAGTGCCACTGAACTGCCGCAGCCCCCACTCAGTGACCCTGAAGTGCAACAGCCCACACTTAGTGCCACTGAAGTGCCACTGCCCACACCCAGTGCCACAGAACTGCCACAGGCCAGTACAAGTGGTACAGTTAAGGCCAGAGTACTTGGCAGAGGGAAAAGGCAAACACAACAGCCAACAAGCAGGCCTGTGACTCGCTCTCAAAAGGATAAACAAAAATAAATTATCACATTCACTAAATTTTGTGGTGTCCTGGTGTTGTTTACTGCAGACAATTTCATGCATAGTTTATGTATGATCATGTACAGATGCTTGATAACATTCAAGTATGTCCTTGTACACATGAATGTTTATAAATGCTCACTGACAGAATGAAGGCATATTTTATAACATATGAATATCTATTAATCATCAGTTGATTCGTGGTACAACATTATTACACACTTGGCATGTTAATGGAAGATGACATTCACTTAGTTCTTGTTCAAGATGAGATGTGTGTGGGTTATTATGGTAATGTAGATAGTCATTTCATGCTAATATTATTGACATAAAACTTTAAGTAAGTACCCATATAACAGCATACATTTTAATGTTATGTTTTCTGGTGTCTTAACTCTGTAAGACATTACTTACCTTAATCTTCTTTCATAGTTCATAATGTTGGCATGTGATCATGTATGATTTTTGGTTACAATAACATTTCTGTAAACCTGAATGAATATACCTGTAGTCTCTCTGTATCTCTATCTATATATGTATACACACACACACACACACACACACATGACATCGGGAGGCCCATGAGGTTTGCGCTGACTATCTTCACACTACAACTGCCACGCTAAGAAGGAGACGGGATTCCCTTCTCCGAAGTCAAGCAGCAACCAGGAAATCATCAAAAAAGGGCCAGTATATATTTTTATATACTCTTTTACACTTCGTACACAATCACATATCTATATTCCAATTTATTTGAATAGCTTAGGTGTTGCAGCACTTTCTCCGCCACAAATCCTAGGGAGCGCCCCAGTTCAAACAACCTACATGTTATACTGCGCTTGAAAATCTTCCTAAGTGTAAGCCTTCAATTGTATTTCACCGTGTATTCATAGATTTTTCATTCTACACATTGTTTTGTTCTTTTTCTTTGGAGACTGACTGCTGAATATTGCTGCACATCTACGGGAACATCCACCCCTTAAGTTGGATGACTGTCTGATATTTCTACTCTATTGTGAGTAGCCATTTGCGAGCCCCGTTTATTGTTTATATATTTTTGTTAACATTACTATACTATGTGATGTTTTTTTATTTTTACGGTACTTACGACGCTCCCTTGGTCTTTGTGGAAGAAGTTATTCCCTAATTACACAGCATACCGTGCTTCCGCTGCAGCAAATAATTCTGGGTAATAACATGTTAATGAGCACTGACAGGGTGTCACTTTTTGCTTCTTATCCACTCTAATATGGGTCTTTATAAACGTATGCCTGCTGTTTTATACAGCTTCTAAAGCACAGCCCAGGACCGAGAAGTGCATGGCCTAAAACCTCCTCACAGACAGCTGTGCTGACCTTTTTGGTCTCAATGGTTATTGGCCATGCAATGTGAAGCTGGTTGCAGCTACAAACCAGGTACACAAGTTAGGTTTGGCGAGTTAATAAAAGTGACAAAACTATACAGCAATGCTAAAGAACACTTCTGAGCACGTTGACATATCTGAAACAGGTCCACAACTCTGCCTTGCCCCATAATCACACAGCATACCAGGCTTCCACTGCAGCAAAGGATTCTGGGTAAGTAAATGCAAATTAGCACTCACTTTATGCTTCTTATCCATTTTAACATGGATCCCTACAAATGTAAGCCTTCTGTTTTACAGCTTTTGAAGCAAAGCCTGGGTTTAAAAAAAAAATAGCGCAGGGCCAGTAACCCTTCTCACAGACAGCGTTTTCAACCATTTGCAGCACTGGGAAAGGTTCTGACGCAATGCTAAGTCTTCGCTGTGACACGCTGTGCATTGCAATAACCTGTACCGGCAAATCCAGCCGCACACCATGCACATGACCCTGCGATTTTAGTTCATCCAGATTGACACGTCTTAGTCTAGTGGGTTGCCGTGAGGCTTATTAAATATTTTATTATTTGCATCAATACTTATGGGACTCATTAAATGTCACATTGGAAATGTTATCAACTGTTTTATTACTCCACTTATACCAACATGTCACGTAAATCAGTCTCCTTTCCTTTATCCATTAGCAGAAGCAGAAGTGATAGCGTGTTCCTTTGTACCCGACATGGCACAGTTCTGGATATGTAATTAAACTTACATTTAATTGTTAATTGCTAGAAATATGAACTGAATTATCGCCTTTGCTTGATTGTATCTTTAATATATGCTGCTAAACAAGATGAGTTTTTAATGCCGATTTGGCCAGATTAAACATATATATATAAATTGTAACCATTGATATCACAGATTACCATATAAAAAGTGGTGCGAGAGTGGCTTACAAAAAAGGGACAAAAATAGAATGAAGGCATTTTCCCGATATACAGAGCATACAATTACATAGTACTCAAATGTCTACAATCAAATATGTATTCAAATGCAAGGGACAATTCAATCAACTCTGGATTATTTTGGGAATTGTCTCATTTTAGAAAGATGCGTCAAACTTTGTTTCAAGGGCGAGCCCAGGGTAAATATTGCATTTTAGAGACCAGAGTGCTATATACCAGCGCATTACATGGTCTCTTAATACACTGCTGTAGCATGTCACTTACCTGTGCAAGTGCCTTCTGTGTGTTATTTTATCAGCTCCACTGGATCCCAGAGGTCTAGGCATGATGTGTCACAAAAGGCTGTTTTTTACAGTTAGATGACACTGAAATCCTTAATTTTATTTTGCATTTCTTAGCATTAACTGTGCTGTGTGACAACCTTATGGGAGACATTACTTGGTGCATTATTAGGATGTAATTAGAGCAACATGCCTGTATAACAGCATGGAAACCGGGGAATCATCCGGAACGTGTTCCTATGATACTTACCGTTGCTTGTGGTCTTTTTAAAAGGAAGTGAAAGGGCTGTCCAATAGGAAGTGGAGTCTTCGACAGAAGGGGAGCGCAGATGCACATTCAGGAAGAAGAATAATGACCCATATGGTGTAATACATATATGGTGGGAGTTAAGAATGTATAACAAGAGGAGTTTACTCACATTTCCCAAAGAAATGCAGGCATTTCAGACACATACAGTACTCTCTTAAAAAGGAGCTTGAAAACCTCTACGACTGGAAGGGTAAGTAACCTTATATAGGTGGTCCAGTGGTCATGTGAGAGTCAGATGATCCTCAGAGGGATAGAAAGGACAATAGTGCAAATCGTTTGAGACAAATTTGCCTGTAAACTTGTCTAAAACGACTTGCACTATTAGTTCTTGTATCCAGAACGTATTACACCATATGCGTCATTATTCTTTTTCCTGAACGTGGATCCTGCGCTCCCCTTCTGTCGAAGACTTCACTGCCAACAGAAGAACCACAGAAACGGTTCTTCAATTAGGGGTTTTGAGCTGCCTTAAGATTCATTTATTCACATGCACTTATTGCACATGGGTTTGTGGCACTAGCACCTGAACACTTGTAATTTATTCTATATTTGTTTTGTTGATTCACGTTTTTTCTTGATTTGGAATTTAAAATATAAACACTTCTAGCACCTTTTTGACATTCCTGTTTGCTTTGTCCAATAGGAAGCCACAACAAATGATAATGCCTCTCCCATTGGCCAGCAGGATTTGGTGGCCATTTTGTTGTATGGAATTTTATGAATTAAAAAAAAAAACAAGGAACAGCCCAGATTGCTGCTATAAAGTTTGTGTCAATGCGATTTTGTTTCTTGAGAATACATTAGCAAGACTTCAGGTGGAGTTACGTCATACAAGATAACATGAGTTTTTGCGTCAAGGAGCAAATAGCAGTAAAATGATACATATCTCCTGTAGTTTTTACAAGTACAAACCCATACAGTGCCTCATTAACACGATGGCAATTAATGTTTTGAAGCATCAAATAAGCATATGCCCACACAAAAAAAAAAAGAGAGTCCAATTTTATCATGGTTTGATTTTATAATAAATGCTGTAACTACACACATTTTTACAAAATGTAAAAAAAACAACAGACAAGTTCACAGATCATCAAATGTTACTGCTCGGGATTCTCTTGGAAAAAGATCAATAAATAAAGCTAACTTTCCACATAAAACATCTGTGTATAGATCTAAAAAACTTGTCATTGTTGGTGGGGTCTGTGAAGCATTAACAGCAGTGCATAAAGTGAGGAATTGGCATACATGTATCCCCTTCTTGATTACGTTAAGGATATTCCAGAATGTCACATCTTTCAAACTTCACAGAAGCCCAGCGCTCTTTTATGTTAGAGACAAGGCACAGAGAGAAAAAAACAAATACCACATACATGAGTGGAATATTAAAATAATAGAATACAAAATGAAACCAATTAGATATAAGGTGTACACATTCCAATATGTGACTCCTATAATTGGAAGTACAATTTTTTTTTGGGGTGGGGGAGGGACATTTTTACAGAACATGCCAAGTATTGCAATATGGTCCAGCAAAAATAGAAACAAACATTTTCATGGAATGTTTAGGGAGGGTTACATTAACTGATCACTCATTTGATATTGCACAATTGAAATCTATATTGGATAATCAAAAATAACTTAATTGGAATAACCCATACTTGATAAAAAAAAAAAAAAGCATAAATGTGACACACCTAATTAACAAATACTTTTCTGTCTACGATTATGCCGATGCGTGCAAATGATTCAAATTGTATTCTTTCACTCTGACGTTTCTCCGTCTAGATCCTCAAAACCAATGGATAGATTTCAGACAGATGTTACGGCTTATTTGAAATCTCTAATACAAAACAATAGCGTATCATTGTAAACTTCCATGTTAGTGGACAGGTGGTAGGCAAGACATGTTTTCTGTACTGGACTTCTTTAAAGCAGGAATTCCCCCAAACCCATTCTTTTTCTATGTACCTTAACCGGGACGTTTCCCAGAGCTAAACCAGACCTATGGATTTTGGGGACCGACCCTTTCATGAGATGTTTGGTGTTTTTTTGTGTGCCTTCTTTGACACTAAAAATAAACCACAAATATGGCTGCAAGGACTCCCGATGACATTCCAGCTTTCTATTTGCCATAAAGCATGTTGGATCCTATGCCCATTTTGTGTCCACCAGGCAAATATTCTTGCCCAGTGACGGTACTGAGAGAAGTATGGAGTCCCCTGAGGTCGGGGGACCATGAATCCCATCTGGGGGACCCTTCGGTTCAGGTCAGTCATTTTTTTAAATATATATCTCCCAAAAATATCAAGCCACGAGGACTGCATTAAATTGTTCCAAAAGAGAAGCTTTGGGTAACTGGAAGTGCATCGGACCAGCCAGCTCTGATTTTCTGTCGGTCTACCTGATTTTGACTCCATTTCACTGATTTTCAGAATCAAAAGGTCTCAGGCTTCAATGGAGTCTCACTGTACACACGGTACTTCTCAATTTAAAAGCTATTTTCTTTGGCCCACTACACCAAGGATCACAACTGGTGAGATTTGGTGGATGAACATCTCTGGTGTATAAAGATATTATGTAGTGAAAAAGTTTCTCCATTTGTCTGTAGACAATGTTTTGCATTTTTCAGTTGCCGCTGCTCACATCTCACAATGGACCTTCCTGGTCGGGCCAATGAATATATACAGTAGTAAAGTTATCATCAAGAGGAGGGCTCACACAGGCTCAAGCATAAATTAGCCAAAATCCGACATTTTGGTTGAACTAAGCAACTTTTATCAAGGTGAGGGTTTATGCTTAAGCGCTTGTGGTTGACCACGCGAAATGCATAAGAGTGTTCTCTTACTGTTTTTAAACGTGCCTTCAATAAATTTTTGCACCTAGTTCCTTTTGCAGTACTGGTCACAATTTTTTCAAAGCAGTTGCACCGCCGTCTGCAACCTTCTGCGTGCTTAAGCCCCTTTGAGCCGTCCTCTGTATAACTTTACTACTGCACAAAGATATTATGACACAGAGTAGGATGTCAATTTGCTCCCCCCCCCCCCAATAAAAAACAAGCAAATCTGCCTAAGGTTGGTCAAAGATAAAGAGATAACCTCTCTAACAAATTTGATTCTGTTTAAAATGTAACTTGCCCCACAATTATGAGGCTGCCCACCAATTTAGTTCCAGTTGAAAACGCCTCAGTACACACCCTGTTTGTTTACAGGAATTGAGCTCCGAAATAGTTTGCTTTCAGATGGGGTATCACAAAATACATCTCCAGATAAATATTATAACGAAAAAAGGCTCTACTCCCCTTTCAAAATGGCTGCTGGGGAGCTTCCTGACCGTGATCTTCTAGTCCAGCGCTGCGCAAACTTTCAGTTGCGGCCCCCTTCCTGGGAGCCGCAGCGTTCGTGTCCCCCCTCCCCCGAAGGCACAGCTTCAAAGGACGTTACGTGTGACATCACATGCTGCGTTGTCATGGCGATGCGTCGCCAAAGACCCGGCTGCCAGTAGGAAAGTGAGGTTACAGAGGTCTCTCTGCCTCCCCCGGCATTAAATTAAATGCCTGGGGGAAGAGCGCAGGGACTCTGTAACAGCCCGCGCCCCCCTGCAAATTCTCCCGCCCCCCAGTTTGGGCACCGCTGATCTAGTCAGCAGCAGTGAACTAATACCATTACCCATCTCAATGTTTCAAAATGTTGCTTTAAATTACAAAATAAAACTAGATTACATTTAAAAATAAGGCTTTGGTAAATACATTTAAAATTAAAAAAATAATAAGTGAACAAAGTACAATGACCGTGCAATAGTCACAAAATAAGAGCATATTTTTGATACGACAAAAAAGAAAATGCATGTATAACCACTATTTAATTTTTCTTCATCCTTTTCCTCCTTTGTTCTTCTTTCCCTCTCTTCCCGCCGCTCTCCTCACTTCCGTGCATCCATATTCAGGCCGACACTCGTTCCTTTCTATATGTTGTACTTACTTTGACTAAAAGTTATCTATTTACCAGTGAAATAGGATTGAGTGTACTCTGCACGGCCCTCATTCCTTCAGGTTTCTGGATTGCATTACTATATATATTTATATCTATCTCTAACATCGCTGGTTGTGCATTTTTTTTGTTGCTTAATATTTCGATAGCCCCTAATGCAGATTAACTCCTTCAGTGCCAGAGAGGCCTACAACACAACATGTTGCAAGCCCTTCTGGTCTTGAAAAAGTTAAGTGGGGGACTCAACTCCAATCCTCAAAACCTCACAACAGGTCAGGTTTTCAGGATATCCCTGCTTCAGCACAGGTGGCTCAGTCGATAGACTGTCTGTGCTGAAGCAGGGATATCCTGAAAACCTGACCTGTTGGGGGTCTTGAGAACTGGAGTTGAGAACCCGTGGGTTAAGCCATGAATCTTTGTAACATATGTTGCGTTGAAAAATGATACTATTCTATAATATATAGGCAAGAAAAAAACTCACTAGCTACTACTGTAGATAGTGTTTGTTTAAAAAACGTTGCATCAATTTTAATGGCTTAAATACAGTCCCAGTCAAAATGTGCATGGCGTATGTATGTGAAAGGTCCTTAAAATGTGATAAATACGAAGGTTTCCTCGTTCACCACAAAACCACAGAGGAAGAGAAAGTGTGCTCTGAATGATAATCTCTTTGGGAATGTAAAAGTCCGTGCAGATGGTGGCATAAAACTGGCAAATTATAGTTTTACAGTTACTACACATGCACCAGCTCTGCCAAGGCACAACGGAGCAACCTAGGGCAGCAAAGAAGAAAAAGGTAATTAACACACAAAGACAAACAAAAAAGTATTGTTCAGCAATGATCTCTCAGATTGTAGTAGAAGTACTATAGGGAACCTCATCACGGACGTATCAAATAACAACCCTGCACCAAGGATTCCTCCATTGGCGCTTAAAGAGGTAATGATTGGCAGGAAACTACTGCATACAAAATTTGTTTCAATTTTGGCCTGGGTTATTTTTCGGAGGATATTTTGTATTTTGTTTTATTTTAAAGATCAACAAGACATTCCACATATAGATTACAAAATTATTAGGAACCCGGAGCTGGACTATTATTGTACTTTACATTTGCTGCTCGTCTTTCTACAAAATCGCTCCTGGGTCGGGGACGTATACAAGATGCCAGCGCAAGAATACTAACCCAGGAGTTTGCAAGCATCTATTTATTTTTAAAGGTCAACAACAAATTCTTCATTGCTTACCTGTGTCCACTCATTTGTTTGGGGATCATAGGCCTCCACGGTATTGAGATAGCTTTGTCCGTCATAACCTCCGACAGCGTAAAGTTTGTCACCCAATAGGCATACTCCTACGGCATCCCTGCTAATGCTCATAGAGGCTACTGCGGTCCACATGTCTGTTTTGGGATCATATCTGTAAATGAATATTATTTCGTTGTTACATAAATATGAAATAATGTGCTGTATAGATTTGTACTCTAACTTCGTGACTTGTTAGCCATTTGGAGTTACAATTATTTGTCATGTTACATAGTAAATTAGGTTGAAAAAAGACATGTGTTCATCAATTACAACCTGTGCTAAATTTAGATGACAGATACTTTATACTATATTTGAACTTACAGTATTTTAATCCAGAGGAAGGCAAAGAAAACCCCAGTGAAATATCATCCAATGATGTCTAATAAGGGGGGGGGGGGGAATTCCTCCCTGGATCAATATCTTTCTCATGTTTACTTATTTGGTATATCCCTGTAGACCTTTCCTTTTTTTGAAGATATCTATTGTATCTGACATCACAGTTTTCATGGGTAATGAATTCCACATTTTTACTGCCCTTAAATATAAGTGCCTGTAACAGGGCCTTTCACCGGTCTAAAATACTTCCAAAATAAAGCCTATATTTAGCTGATGAGTCCAGCAGGAAGCTGGTTAATTTCAGCAGGAGTTAATTGACCAGTCTCAACCTGGCTCATCAAGTAGGTTTAAAAAGCCTGCTGCACAGACTACAGGGGATCTCTGGCACAGGGAGAGTCAGTGCTGCCAGAGAGATCCCAGTGGAGGAAAGACTCTGTTCCAAGGAACACTGGTTCCTGGAACCTGCCAGAGGGAAGCCCCCCATTGACACCACCACATATCCTGGACGGACACGGGGAGCACCCTGCCTACAGCTACCTCTCTTTGGACTGGTGTCAAAAGGTTGGTAAGAGGCCTACCCTTCCAGCCGTCAGATACTGCTGAATGGTTGTTAGTCCCCTACATAGGCCTGGTTGTTATTTTCTGCTCTAACTTTGTTTGCCTAGATGAAGCTATGTTCTGTTTAAAGCTGCTGGCTAATAAAGCCACGTTTATTTCTCCTCCGTGGACCGAAACATTTGGTTTGTTGTAGCTCGACTGAAACAGTCGTTAAACTACTGAGTGTCCAGTGTTGGTTTCAATATTGTCTGGATGCTGCACTTTGTTATGAACTCTTATCTTTAACAGTGCACGACATGTCCCAAGGACACTACTCCACTGCAGGTTTGAGTGTGCTGCCACCTTGATTTTGCTTTAATTCTGTATGAATATTAATTCTGGAGGCTCTAAATTAGACGGCCCGCTGTGGTCTATGAGTTACGTTGAATGGGAAGGGTCCAAAAGTGTAGAGGATCTGCAGGCATTGCTGTGGTTACATTAACAAAGACCTGGTATGTCCGTAAGATCAGAAGCAGTGTGAATTGTAGCCTCTGATACTGTGACTACACCCTCTGGTGCTTCCTCACTTCCACTGACTTCTCAGTGATGAACATGAAGAGGTAGATTCATCAAGCTCGGGTGTAGGTCAGTGCACCGGGTTCCGGTGTTAACTCCCATTGACTTGAATGGGGATTCACGTTGGATCAGGTGCGCTAACCCACAACAGTACTTGATTAATCTGCCCCCTAAGTGCCTATTAGCAATGCTCTATTGCCTTATTGGCATTGTTGCCTACACCTTCTGCTTTAGAAGATACAAATGTAGCCTTCTTCATTGTTCCCTTTGGTGGTATATGTTATGATTTTACATAATACTACCATTGAATACTCTGAATTATAACGAGATATGCTGTGTGATCTGTAAAACAATATCATGTACAACATCGTTACATCCATCATTGGCCATGGCATGGTCTTCCCTATCTGCTGGTTGTTGTAGCATTCTAATTCGAGTGCTACCTTTCTACACAGTCGGATAGCCGAGATGTTAAATTGGAAGCTGGTGCGTCATGTCCTCCGATTGCATACAAGAAACCATTCCAAGTAGTAACACCAACCCCCCCTCTTCGCTTTGACATCTGTGAGCACAGGGTCCATTTGTTGGTGTGAGGATCAAAGCATTCTACAGATTTGAGGCAAGAACTTCCATCACGACCACCCACTGCATAAAGTCTGTAAAGCAATGAAAACAAAATGTGTGATTTATGGAAAATAATTTTTAAAACCACTTCCATGTGGACGGCGGCTCCAAAAGTATGAGTTATAAAACGTAATAAATATGGAAATATCCCTTTTTGCTTGAGCAATGTACATCTGATAGTCTTAATGGGTCAGAATGAAGTTACCATAAATAAAACAATCACCTTCAAAGCAGGAATCCAACCAAACCACTCGTAGTAAACACTATATTAGAGTAGGACCCTAACCATAATAGCAGGAAAACAATCCAAGAATAGGAGACGGTGCACAACCATAATAGTCTGATCCCCGATACATATTGGGGATTTGGAGAAAGTTCATTGTGCTCCCTCTTACTAGGTGCTCCGCTATTGCTCAGCCTACCAATAAGGAGTGGATGACAAGTGTCTATGATGTCTCTAAGTCTCTATGATGTAGCTGTGCTAAAAAGGCGTGGTAATTCAGAAACCCTCAATGGCTTTGTCAGTGTCAGGAATCCACTCCTGGCTTTTCTCGTAGCCTTGCAGGGTGCTGTTGTTCTCACTAATTCCCTCTTTGCAATCAACAGCAGCTGTGTGGGCTATCACTGCAACCTAGCCTTGTACTTAGTCATTGGAGCAGTGCCCTCACACCCTCCTCCTGGGATTGGCCTGCTGGCCTTTAAATACTGCATTCCCCCACAATCCCTCTCTGTCGAGCATAATCCTTTTTGGATGTTATCAGTGTTTTGCCACAAGCCTCTTGGTTTGTTATCTCTCATTACTAATCTCTGTTTATTGTTCCAGTTCGTTGTATTCGTTCCTGTTTCCTCGCACCCTGCAGCTACTTCACTGAGGCCTGTGTTCCTCTCTTCTCAGAGAGCCTGGACCCTGCAACCTGCGAGCTTGGACCCTGCAACCTGCTGCATACTCCTCTTGCAGAGGTTGCTGTTTTGACCCCGTGGCCTGCTGCTCTTTCTCCCTTCGCAGAGGCCAGCTTAAACTTCTGCGCTGAAGCACCCCGGAGACCTGCTGTGTGCTATCTCCCTGGAGCAAACAAACAGTAAATGGCGCTCTAATACTTAAATTAATAAAGTGAATGTGTATGAAATATATAATATACAAAAGTGCAACGTGATAATAAAGTAAAAATCAACAAGTGCAAGTATGGGTACAATAGATCACTCAAACCCTTAGATGGACTGTTTCAAGGTCCAGAAAACAGTATGCACAGGAAAAGCCAGGGGAGCGGTTGTACCTTAAAATAAAAACAAAATCTACATAGTGTAAAACTGTTAGCACAATGAAGTGGTTTCTAAGAAACTTAGAAAACTAAATGAGAAGGCTATAACACATATAACCAACCAAACGATGTGGTAAAACCACAGGAGGAGCTAAGATCTCAAGCAGAGACAAAACACAGGGATAAAACAAACACTTTTATCCCACACACGAATGAATTGGAGGCTTACAGGATCCAAAAGGATAAACAGCATAGGGAGTAGGTAATCTTCGATCACTTCACATCACCGATCACTGCTGCTGCTGCACGCCACCCACTGTGTCTAACAGCCGTCACGTCACTTCCGGAATTCCGGCCGGTTGGAGATGACGTCACGGCTCAACGTTCTCTCTCTCTCAGTCTCAGGGTCATACTCAAGACCGTGGTTCACACTCTAGAGTGTGACCCTGAGACTGAGAGAGAGAGAACGTTGAGCCCGTGACGTCATCTCCAACCGGCCGGAATTCCGGAAGTGACGTGACGGCTGTTCGAGACACAGTCGGGTGGCGTGCAGCAGCAGCAGTGATCGGTGATGTGAAGTGATCAGAAGATTACCTACTCCCTATGCTGTTTATCCTTTTGGATCCTGTAAGCCTCCAATTCATTCGTGTGTGGATAAAAGTGTTTGTTTTATCCCTGTGTTTTGTCTCTGCTTGAGATCTTAGCTCCTCCTGTGGTTTTACCACATCGTTTGGTTGGTTATATGTGTTATAGCCTTCTCATTTAGTTTTCTAAGTTTCTTAGAAACCACTTCATTGTGCTAACAGTTTTACACTATGTAGATTTTGTTTTTATTTTAAGGTACAACCGCTCCCCTGGCTTTTCCTGTGCTATCTCCCTGGAGCCCGCAACCTGCTGCTTCTACCCTTAGCAGAGGTTGCTGTTTGGACCCTGTGGCCTGCTGCTCTTTCTCCCTTCGCAGAGGCCAGCTTGAATTCCTGCACTGATGCATTGGTTTTCCAGTGCTGCTTGGCGGTGTGCCCTCTCCGGTCAGCCTTCTCTCTGCTGAACTCTGGTCAGCCTTCTCCTCGCTGAGACCGGTACCATGGGCCTGTTTGATTATGAACTTCGCACTCCGGACCAGTCTGCGCGGTCTAAGGTCGGTGATTTCATAACCCAACCTCAGCCCCGCGGTCCGGCCCCCGGTTTGTGGCGAGCACAGGCGTAACAGTCAGATTCTCCTGCTTAAAAAAAACTTTTCCTACTCCATTAAGGTTCAATAAGGTTCAATGCAGCCGATTGCGGAAAACTGACATTCAAGTCAATTATCATTTTCGGCAGATCGCGACGCAAATCGGACACTTTTGACCTCATTTAATAAATTCCTTAATCCCTTATCACAATAATAGACTTAAAAAAAAAAAAGAGATGAAGTATTAAAAGAAATAACCTAATCAGAAGGAAGTAGCCAAGTAGGTGACCCGGGTGGTTTATAAATGCAGTTAAATGGCCTGTCTGCTTTAACAAACATATTTTAATATTTGCATACAGTACATAGGATATTTAAAATCAGGATTATTACAAGAATCTGCTTATCTCTAGATGACCATAATTACCATGATCTAGTTCTTGTGCTCATCCCTAACAATAGTTTTGTCTAATCAAATAAAAACGATGGTTGCCGTATTACTAGGTAAAAGTAGAATTCACATATATGGAATTGAATGTCTAAATCCGTCTGTTATTTTGCTTACTTTCCACCTAGCACAGCCACACCAACTGTGCTCCTTGGAGTTGACATACTGGCAACAAAATTCCACTGGCGTGCCTGCGGGTCCCATCTTTCCACCGTGTTCAGGTAACTCCATCCATCGTGGCCACCCACAGCATACATAGGTCCTTCTAAAACTGCCACTCCTATCGTAAGGAAGCAGAGTAAGTTAAGGTCATTTTACTGGCTACTGTGGTTGTATAATCTGCAATGCATTCAGTTATGGGTTTATGATTCACATAATTCACGCTTGGAGCTGTATCAGCACATCATTTCCTGTAATCAGAATCACATGAAAAAGATGAAGGTTTATTTTTTTTTCACTTGTCATTCAGTATTACTTGTGATGAGATAAAGCGTAGTGTTGAAAGGCACTGAATATGAATTCTGCAATGCTTTAGTCAAGCGAACATTTCACGTAACAAAATTTATGTAGCTGTAAAATTATTGACTTTGTTTTATTAAGATCAGATTTCTCCGGGTTGCACATAAGATATTATGACGGCTAAATAGCTTTTCCAAAGTAGTGGTTGCTATTTATTTTTGTTGACGCATCAAAATATATTCAAAGTCCCGTTTTATTTACACTGATTGTTATAGATTGAGCTTTGTTCCTGTGTGCCAAGTATTATTTAATCTCCCCACATGGAATATAAATACGATGAGGAAAGGAGATTTCAACAGCAGGAAAGGGTTCTTTACAGTAAGGGCAGGTAAAATGTGGAATTCATTACCCATGGAGACTGATTGCAGGTTCAATGGATATATTTAAGAAAAGGTCAGACATCTTTTTAGAAAGAAAAGGTATTCACGGATATACCAAATAACTAAACATGGGAAGGATGTTGATCCAGGGAGTAATCTGACTGCCTATATTTCGAGTTTGGAAGGAATTTATTTTTCCCTTTTATGAGATATCATTCAATGATATTTCACTGGGGTTTTTTGTTTGCCTTCCTCTGGATCAATCTACTGTAAGTAGGGCTATAGGATAAAGTATGTCATATAAATTTAGCATAGGTTGAACTTGATGACGTATGTCTTTTTTCAACCTCATCTTCTATATACAGTAACAAATGTAACTGTATAGCATGGAATGTTACATACAATTACAAATGATGAACATTCCTACTTACCGAGGCCATGTCTATGAGTAGACATGGGTGGCATTACGCTCCATGTTTTAGTTTTGGGGTTGTAGCATTCGACAGTATTTAATGTCTTTAGTCCATCTCTGCCTCCAACGACATACAGTTTATCATCCAACACAGCGACTCCAAACTGCAGTCTCCGTCCATTCATGTTAGCTACAGGAGTCCACATGTTGGTGCGAAGATCATACTTTTCAATACTTGTAGCTCCTGAGTGGGAACAGAGACACATTCATATCAAATGTGGTTATTATTAATGACTTGTACATGTTTGCCCCCACAAAATGTTTTGCAGGCTCATATGGCAACAAAAAGGTTCCAACAAAGATATGTATAAAAGCATTTAAAACAGGAGGGCCACAAACAGGCCAGGTTTTAAGGATATCCCTGCTTCAGCACAGGTGGCTCAATTAGTGGCTCAGTCGAATAAGAGATTGAGCCACCTGTACTGAAGCAGGGATATCCATCAACCTGTTAGTTGCCCTTGAGGACTGGAGT
Source organism: Ascaphus truei (assembly GCA_036426205.1). Taxonomy (NCBI): domain Eukaryota; kingdom Metazoa; phylum Chordata; class Amphibia; order Anura; family Ascaphidae; genus Ascaphus; species Ascaphus truei. Next base: position 284,962,378 of record CM071567.1, read on the forward strand.
TGACCACTCCTGTTTTAAAACATTAACTAAATGGTGCAGGTGTATACAGTGCGTTGCAGGACTCACTGCACTACTCTCCAGAATGGAGCAGAAGGGGTAATTAAGTCGTTTTCATGTGTCTATATACAATAGTAAGGTCTTAACCAAGTGCAATATTTGCAATCATTGCGCTGTTCCCCCCCCCCCCCCTCCTAATACACACATTGAATTTGAATTCTTACGACATATTTTAGAAACGCTTCAAAGATTTAATATGGTGTAAAGTTTGTGTGTTATAATTTGCTCATCTTGATTGTCACAGGAGTTTTGGAAGAACATCAGTCTAAGAGAGATGCTGTCCCATTTGCACTGTGATGAGATTCAGGCGCATGGTTACTAAGTGGTGCTATTACATACGACACATTCCGGCCCATTCAAGGGAAGTCAATGCCTTTGCATACAAGTTAACCCTATTAGTGCCTCATGATGTTGCAGCAAGGTCATAATAAGTTGATTGGAAGATCGTGATCATATGATCACAACACTAAGCGCCACCGACAGCTTTCCCTAGAGTTGAGCCCATCGACAGTCTTGTGAGGCCCCCCCTCTTTCTTTCCCCCCATCAATCACTCAATCCCCCCCCCACACACACACAATTAACCCCCCCCGCAGACCAAGACAAACAGGCACACATCACACACACACAACCCCCCCCCCCAAACACCAACACACAAACACCACCACACATACACACAGCAAACTTGGGGGACACTACACACACACACACACACACACACACACACACACACAAAAATGTATTTTTAAATGCCGGTCCAGCGCACGGATGCGGAAGTTGGGCCCGTCTCCTGGCGGCCCCAACTTTCATCGCCGAGCAGGCGGGGGCGGAGGCCTGCTGCAGAAGCAGCAATAAGGGCCTGGCAGCCAGGCACAGAAGTTGGGCCTCGTAGCAGTGTATGCCGGCGGCTCTCACTACACTGACTACGTGACACAGGAGCCAGAAGGTCCGCGACACACTGGCACCCAAAGGTGTCAGAAAGTTATACTTCGTAGTCAGAAAACATTACGGCACATATATACTAAGCAGGGCAATTCTTTCTGGCACTGGATGACTTTCCGGCCCATTCATTTGTATCTTGTGGAATAGCACCGCTAAGTAAATATTGCCCTATATGCTCCATCACTAAAAATAAATAAATCCACTGTTTTTTCTAATTTGGCCATACTTCATAAAATTGTCTCGTATGAAATGTCATATAAATGGAAATATATAGTTTATGTTGCAATTCTTATTTTAGCGGTTTGTCTCATAATAATTAAAATATAACTTTTTTTAATATAATTTATAACATTGTTACGTTATACAGGGTTATAGCCACCACTCCGGGTTTGACCCAGAGACAATGGCTTTTGGCCACGTACCTCAGGGCTACGGGTTTACCTAGTAAACCTCCGGGTGGCGGCGTTCAGCAGTGTCTCCCAGCATCTTCCCCTGGAACTACTGTCAATATGGCCACGCGGCATCAAATGGTGCAGCGTTGCCATGTCAACGGGAACGCCACAGCGTCACGCGACGCCCATTGCCATGACAACGAGCCGCTACGTGACACCACATTACCATGGCAACATGACGCCATAAGGCATCCAGTTATGGCAACCAGATGCCGCGACGCCACGTAGCAACTCGACACCATGTGACGTCGCGCGGCCATATTGACAGTAGTTGCAGGGGAAGATGCCGGGAGACGAAGGTAAGCGCTAAATTTAAAAATGTTGTCTCCGGGTTAGCCTTCAGTAGAAGTTGGCAACCCTGGTTGCATATTCCCTGTATTATTTTTTATGCTGTGACTTGTATTTATTCATATTTTTTCCTTTTATGATTCAAGTACATATTCCCAGTATGTATTACATCTCATATTTTTTGTTGCTGCTGTGAACCGGTTTTTACATTGGTGATGGTATACAATTACAGATAATCATATGTACATTTCATGTAATTATCATTTGAATTTGTTTTTAGTTTAAATAAAGATTAAAAATACAAAATGAGATGTAAAAAAAAAAAAAGTGTGAGTAGAAACAAACATTATCCCTATGCGACTTAATTTGCAACATTCATTTAATACTGTCCCAATGAAAAGAACTAGAGCACGGAAAGGAAAGAATATGAAGTATATGTATAAAGGGGATTTTTTTCTTCTTCATTGTTTCAACAATCCAGAATATAAAAGAATACCCTTGGTAGCATCCATTCCACCAACAGCAAATAACATTCCGACTGTAGACTTTCTCGGCTTTGTGCGAGGGCTCTGTAACATGGGTCGTCTCTCAGGCAGTAAATGGTATTTCATGGCTTCCATAATGAGTTTCTGACACTCTATGTCATCTCTAAACAGTGGATTATTTTCCATGTCTGCAAGGAACTGCAACAAGGAATTGTACATTATTATGTGTTTAATAAAGCAAAAAGTGCAGCTTGTTAAGTCATTGCAATTACATTTGTATGATCACAGGAATATTTTTCTGATCCAATATAAGAGTGCTTCATAGATGAAAACACCTAGGGGCCTATGCAGAGAGCAGCGAATTTTAAAATTGGCGAATTTATTAAAAAGTAGCTTTTTTGGAGAGTTTTATTCTCCATATGCAGAAAAGTGCGAATTCTGCTAGGTTTAACATGGATGCGTGTGGCGAGTTTAAATTGGCGAGATGCGCGCTTCAGAAACGTGTAAAAACAAATTCGCGCCTTTTTTTTCCCTTTGCAATGGCCGCGAGCGGCAGCTTCTTGCCAGTTTTTTCTGGCGAGGCAAAAAGGAGACAATCGCGCCATTTTATTGGCGCGAACAGCCGCTAGATGCCGTTCGCGCCTCTCTGCATACGGATATTTTTAAAACTGGCGAGATTGAGGTTCTCGCCAGCCGCGAGGCGAGTTTTACTAATAGAAAAGAAAAATTGGCGCGTTTTTCGGAACTCGCCATTTTCTGCTGCTTTCTGCGCGATTTTCTCCAAAAAATGGCGATTTTCGAAATAGCGCTGCTCTCTGCAGAGGCCCCCTAGTGTGTATAGTTTTAGATACCGCACAGGTTTTTCTTCACCTGTACGGGTGAGGTGACCTGTGGAAAAGTTTCTGTTTATTAGAATTTAATCTATGAAGAATTCTCATATTGAATCACATTAAAAAATAAAACGGATCAATAATAATTTGAAAGTCAGAGATGGAGAATAATGAATTCCAAGGCTTTCTAGATTTAACGGACAGTTAATGTGACGTTTCGCAGTAGTGTCAGCTCTGTAAGTGCACATATGTGCTATGAAACAACTTTTCTGCATACAATTAGCTTAGTGATTATGTGAGTAGTTAATTTAGAGGGCTATTCACGATTACATAGGGAACGATTAAATAGAAGAGGTAGTGGTCTATTTTTCATTTCTTTATGAGACAATTACCAAAAGTGTCACTAGGCTTTTTGTTTGCCTTCCTCTTGACCAATGTAGCTATAAACATAGGATGAGTACCCCCAACAGGTCAGGTTTTCAAGATATTCCACCTTCAGCACTGGTGGTTGGATCAGTCCCCGCTTTGGCACAGATGGATCAACCAGTATCCGCTTCAACAACGGTGCTGAAGCTAGGATATCTGAAAACCTGACCTGTTGGGGGGAGGGCATAAACTGGAGTTGAGCACCCTTGCATTATTTACTAAACATCTTTACATGACCTATAAAAAAAAATTTAAAAAATGTTTTAAATCTGTTTTGACACTTTCCCTGGTTATGCCCAAAGATGGTTGTAAATATATGTATTGTTTTACTAGCTGCATTCATTGCTTATTTTTGATGACATGCTTTATGGCAATTGCATTTTGCGGTTAGGGTCCCTATTCTTCTCTTATGAATAGGATAAATAGCAATGTAATTATACTTTATTCAGTAGCCACAAAACTGCGGTCATTAAAAAGGTATTTTATGTATTAAATGTGATGGCAAGGGAAAAAGAATCCAGGCACTCCAATGGTTAATACATCTTGACAAATGTCCCAGAGTGAAAGAAACCTCAATCCTGCGTGAATAAACCATTTTTTCTTCCCCAAAGACCATTGTAATGCCTGGATGATGATTCTTCTTCTTTTACTACATTCAAGTTCCCTGGGTACTTGATTCGGCAACCGTGGCCTGGCTATTATAAACATGAGTGCTCCTAAACCATGAACACAATTAGCAACAATTCCTTTTTACCTGTGGTGCAAGCAGCGGTAATCTGATGTAAGCCAAGAGTTTACTGAGGTCTGTCCTTCTCTGTTCCACATCGTGCCGCACCCAGGTTAGCAGAGCATTAAAAATGGTCTCTTCATTGGGAATATTCATATCATCACTTGCTAAGATTTTGGCAATTTCACCTCCCGGTAATAATAAAAACTCTTGATTCCTGATTACTTCCATGAAATTCTCCTGTCAAAGAAGGCATGAGCAATGATTAAAAAAAAAGGAAGGTTGAGATATTATAAATAAGCTTTGGAATCGATTGCATTTTTCAACTTGTCATTACAGTATACCGAACACCTGTTATTCAGCACTTAGGGCCTCATGCAGAGAGCAGCGCAAAAAGGAATCTCGCCATTTGCCGGCGAAAATGGAGCTTTAAACCGCCGGAAAAGGCAAGTTTAAAAAAAAGCGCCATTTTTTTTTTTTTACTTGAAATTCGCCGCGCGGCTGGAGAGTTTCTAATCTCTCCAGTTTTTTTTTCTGCCGTATGCAGAGAGCCGCGATCGCCATCTAGTGGCTGTTCGCGCCAAAAAAATGGCGCGATTTTCAACATTTTTCCTCTCCACCAAGCAGCTGGCGCTCCGCGGCCGGTGGAGGGGGAAAAAAAAAAAACCCGATTTTTTCCCCACTAGTTTCAACAGCGCTTATAGCGCTGGTTGAAACTCTCCATATGCAGAAAGGCTTGTAAATGCAGTTTTCTGCCCTTTCTGCATATGGAGAAAAAAACTCTCCAAAAAAGCTAAAAATTTTCCCTCTCTCCAATTCTAAATAGCGCTGCTCTCTGCATGAGGCCCTTAGTTTCTTTATGCTCTGCAATGAAATAACGTAACATGCAACATGCTCAGAGCGACAGAAGGGTGGAATCAAATGGAGCTCTCTCTCGAAAGGTGCAATCCATCAGAACAGGTTTTGAGGAAAAAGAACCCACAAGAAATCAAAGTATTCCTAAAATACCATATAAACTAGAGATGGGAGAGTTCAGGGTTGGGAAGTGGCAAAATGCAAGTGCCCCCCCCCCCCCCCCCCCGAAATTCTTCAGTTTGGACCACTCTAATCGCAGCTTGGTCACTTGAGACTGAGGCAAAGTGGATGGAAAACCTTAGTTCTTGTGTCGGCTTGAACTCTGGGTCTATACAGTGAGAACAAGTGTTCTTGCAGTGCCGTCCTCGCCGTCAGGAAGGCTTGCCAACGGGTTTCAAAAAACGCATTAGGGATCATGGTTAAAACAGGCCTCTCGCATGTATTTTTGCTCACTAGAAATTATATAATTCTGGTGAGTCTTAGATCAAGATCGAGTACATACTGTATATGATAAACGAAGCTATGTCTGCCGTACTATTAAAAGAAGGTACCTGCTTCCCTCAAAGAGGTTGCAAAGTGATGAATGCAACAAAAAAATTGCGATGCCCCATCCTTACTACCAAAATGTCAGCCTCATCTAAATGATGTTTTATGGCAATCAGCAGTAGTTACAACTGTCCCCATCTCCCCTGTTTGAAAGTTGGTAACCCCTATTTACTACATAGTAAACAATAGAGGAATACATACAACAGTCCTTGGGTGCATGGGCAAAAAAAAAAAAAAAAAAAAGAAGAAGAGGCGGGTGTTTAAGAAAGAGAAAAAAAAAATTAATTGTGAGGTTTGCACGCACAGAATAAAAACTTGATTGTAGCCTTGTATTGTATGTCTTTATTTATATAGCGCCATTAATGTACATAGCACTTCACAGTAGTAATTCACGTGACAATCATATAAATAACAAATAATATAAATAACACATAAAGGGGAGAAGTGCTTCTGACATAAAAGTAACATTTCGGAAGAGGAGTCCCTGCTCCGAAGAGCTTACAATCTAATCCTTTAGGGTAGGTACTCCTGTAGGTCTGTTCTCTAGGTGTTCAGCCCTGTTGAATATTTGGATCCGGGTGGTATGCAGAAAGGAAGACACGAAACACCCAACTGGAAGTGCCTCTCAGATGCTACCTTGTTAGTCCAGAACAGCTATTATATGTATTAAGCATTGATTAAATGTGAGTGGATCTCTCCTTTTATGATTTTGACTTAATACATAGGATTGCCCAATTTCTGGGGGTGTTTCTTCGGGTATACCCGGATCCAAATACTCAACTGAGCTGAATACTGGCAGGAGACTTACATAGAGAACAGATCAACAGGAGTGCCTACCCTTAAAGCAGCAAAACATGTGAAATCTTACATGTTTAGTTTTTTTTTTTTTAAATAAATTAGTTTGTAGTATTAGATAATAGGGACTTTTTTTATTATTATTATTATTCAACTCAATGTCATTTTTAAAGAGTTTTAATATACTGACCATCCTCTATAACAGGCTTTAGCCCACCTCCCCAGCAGTGCAAGATAATTGCAACACTTTCCTGTTTGTGATAATTTGTTGCCAATGTTCGCAACCGTTTGCGCTGCAAACTGTAACAATTGTCAATGTTCTTTAATGTAACTCAGCAGCTACAATATATCCTGATATTACTGACTGAAGGATTTATTGAACAGAAAGGCAGCCTTTCTTTTAGAGTTCAAGCAGGATTTTGACAGATTTATAACAGGATTGGGGGTTTAGGAAAGGCCGGGAATATACAGCGTGCGTGGCAAACACAAATGTCCTAATCCCTATGCGGCCGCCCCTATTGCGCGCACCCACGCCGGAGCACAATGGCGCCACCGCGTTTTGAAAAGACAAAAATGTTGTTTCAAGCGCGAGCTTGACGTCAGCGTCACGTGAGCTGGTTCAGTCAATGAGGGCGAACAAGCTTCGTGACGCGTCCGCCACGCCTCCCCAATCTCCTGCAGCAATAATCGGACATCGCTTTGGCGAGAGGTGCCTGCAATGTGATGGGCGCGCGCCAGCGGGCACCATGATCCAAGCCTTAGAATGTAGAATTATACATTGTCACATGCTTTAAATCTAGAAAGAAGATAAACAATAGGGGGAAACCTGGATTGCTGCTTTAAAGCTACAATGACATTTTTATTCTGTGATTGCAAAACGCATAATTTTTTCTGTTTTCCCTGCCCCCTCCCCCTTTTTTTCCCCAATACGTGCGAGCACAATGTTTTTTTTTTTAACATCAATATAATCTAAAAAGACCCTCAAGGAAGGTCTCTTCTTTCACTTGGTGGTATTTTGTCTAACCATCACTGTATAATTATATTAATGTTTATGTGCTATATGCATTTATGTTGTACTAGCTATTAATTGGGAGTATGTGTACCAACACCTACTAAAGCATTACATATATTTAACATACATCCTACGGTCCTTTTGGGTAAAAAGGCTATTCTTAAACGATAGTGGAAACCTTGCCTGTCACAATACTACGGGGTGATGTAAAAGACAAATTTGGAGGGAAATTGGGAGAAACTGCTTCATTTTCATCTCGTGTCCTGCACACTGCATCAGGGTCTGTTCTGCATTTTGTGCTGTGTGCAACAGCTTGTGATTTGGGGAGTGTCAGTCATGGAGGAGTTACATTACACCCAAAATTATAATGCGATATATCAAACTGTGTCTCTGTGTGTCACTTATGTATCTTATATTTGAGTAAAAAACCCAGCCAGGTCTTAGGTGGCATAAACGTCTCAGGGTAACATTTTGCTCCAGCAGCAAGGTTTGAATGTTCAAGGCACTCTAGCAATAAATGGGCTGTCCTTGAGCAGGAACCATAGAAAAGACAGGGTACCCAGGTACAGAAAATTTTAAAAGGCTTTACTAAGGCATTAGTGAGTGGTAAAAAAATGACAGGGTAGTCCTCCCACGCGTTTCGCGCAAGTGTTTGTGCTCTCTCATTTTGCACCAACTGCAAGAAACACTTTCTTACGTTAGACACATATGCAAGCATAAAATAGAGCAATACGTCCAAACAAACACCTACTGTATTTGCACTTTCTTTACGCCGATACATCCCCCCACTATGTTCTATTCTATGATCCCATCTGATATACCATAAATGTTATAACTAAAAAAAGTGGGCAGAAATTAGAATTGTGAGAAAGTACTTCCACTCTAGAAGAGTGGTGCATGCATAGGGCATGCACACGGGAACGGCGGGGGAGTTTAAGGAGTATAAATGAAATATGATGCAGCATGTAAGGTTCTAGAATAGATGGGGAAAGTACTGTAGGCAGACTCTATGGGCCAGTTGGTCTTTATCTGCCAACAAGGAGTTCTCCAGAGTTGTTGGGTGCACGTCTCCAACAGATTGAACGCACATTCAAATAAAGCCTTTGCTGCTGTAAATGTGAATTATTTAATAGTCCAAGAGAAACAATATAACTATATATTCATGCATGTCCTTATCCGTACAACCTCTGTAGGTAGACCAAGAGACATTGCAACATCAGTCTTGCTCACAGTAGACTCCTTGTTCTTCTAAAGAATGGAGAGTGTTTATATAACTGCTGTTAGGGCGTTTCCTGGATACTTGCACATGTCATAGAGTTTCATCATTTTAAGTGGTTACTTTATTCTGATGGAAATGTTACTAGCATGATTAACCCCAATTCCGGCTAAAAACAAAATTACAGTATTGTGCAGCTGGAACCACTAGTAACAAAAGAAAATGTGAAAATTCCCATCTGCTTTCGGAGCTGGTGGGCTTTATTGCGCTGTTTGTAATGGTAGTGTCGTGTAGCAACCACTATATTTGTACCAACAGTGCAGAGAAACCAGAGTTATGTTGGCAACAGTTGTAATACAAGCTCGTTCAGGAAGAAACTTGATTTGGTTTAAAAAAAAAAAAAGCAAGAGTACATTCCATTAAAAAAAACGAATAAAAGAAAAGAATAATGGAAAAAGAAAAACAAAAACGTTGCAGTGATTCAACCTTCTCCATTATAAAGCAGCAATACAGGTTAAATTAAAAAATAAATAAATAAATGTATTACCGGATTGAAGCAGTGGGTCTTCTGACTTGAACTGTGTGACGGTCAGCCCCGGGGATCCCCTGCTTCCAGAGATACTTATCTCCGTAGGGGGTGCTGGTATCCCTGCGGGCAGGGAACAGTGCGCCTAACATAATGGTGGCGTTTAAATGTCCAGCGTCACACAGGCCAATAGGAAGCTGTGACGTCTTCCGGAGCGGCATACTATTGCCCCGCGTGATCGGAACCTTTAAACTGAAAAGATACCGGTACTCCCTGCGGCGGTGAGTATCTCTGGAAGCAGGGGGGACCCCAGAGCCAAATCTCCCCTAAACTCAAATTAACACAGTACAGCTCCGGAGACCCCCTGCTTCAATCCTGTAATAATAATTATAAAAAAATATTTTAAAAGAATGAAACCCGTATTGCTGCTTTGAACTAGACTGGGAAAGTGGTGCTAAGCTCCCACATCCCTAACATTGTTCATACAAAGAAACATGATATTTATTTTGGTGAAAGTGTATGAGGCCTTGAGAACGTTTATGACAACAGAGGGTAATGTCACAGGGGCTCAGGGAAGCGATGAAGCTCTGGGCAGTTATCAATATTCTATGGGGAAATTATACAACTACATACATCTAGTCTGTGTTTTCCTTGTTCATTAAAATAGAGCAGTGTGTTTGCAATGGCATCCACTACCTACACCCACTGCAAAAACCCGAAAGCCAAATCTTAAGCAGCATAACATTTCAAACCCACTCAGCAACATATGTTGGGTCTAGATTAAAATGACAACAACTCAGACATATACCACAAATCAAAAAAAATAAAGGATTAGAGCCAGATTAAATACCTATTTATGCGAGACAAAAAGCCTACATTGAAACAGCATTACACAAACCAGCAAAAAAAATAAGTAGGGCCTCATCTCCAATTTAAAAATGTTGCAGCAATGGGGGAAAAAAAATAGTGACAGTAAAGCAGATGTTAGGGGTCAGTATAAGTATCCCACATATTTATTTGCATCAATATTTCTCCTTGATAGAAAACTTCAGGAGCAATTCACAAGGATAATTGGTCTGCTCACCTATTTGGTCCTAAAAATCTATTCTTCATTACAAAGTGAATTTGAATCTGAGCAAATACTACAGCTTTGTTAAGAAAGTAATACAGTTACAGCAACGAGGTAATGAAAGTCTGTTCTAATTCTTTGGATGCAACTAGGGAGGATTTTTGGTCAAACCAAAATCATAGTCAAAAATAAAAAATACGTGATGAAAATTACTAAACGGTCTTGCACTGGTTTAAGGCTGTTCACTTTCTTTATGTACACTTCCTCATCAGGGATGGGGATTATGTACTCCACATTTGTAAATTACCCTCCAATTACTATAGTACAGGAATGTGAGAAGTGAAAGTAACAATAATAAACATAATTGAGATGTATGCTGTGCCCAAGGGATCAACTTACATCAGTCATGATAAGGCCATTTAGTATTTTAATAAACTGGCACACAAACAGTTAACAGTTCCAAGTTACAGCTTAAAATACATGTTTTGTTTTTATTGAGGTCAAGACATGAGAAAATGATTGTGCCCCTAAAAGAATTCACTAAACTGCACATCACAGGTGTAAAATGTAACTTTTAATAAATTGACTTAAAACATATATTACCAAAGGTGGGTGTAACGTGAGTTAAAAATAAATTAAATCAAATAATAAATATATATCTCGTGCATCTATGTCATCTAGTGTATATAATAGTAATATCCCAGTTTACCAGCTATTGATGGTGGGATTAGAGGCATATGATGCAATAGGTCAGGGTATTAGCCCCTCTGTATCAGCTGTTAGATCAGATGGTAACTATATGATAGTCAGCGAGACCAATGGAAGGTAATAGAAAGAAATAGAGAAATATCCAAACCTCCTAAAATGAACATATAATTAAATAATTCCGTAATTGGATCTGTCACTTAAGGTGCATAACCTGTGAATACAGGAACTAGCACTCACATGTGCCTGGTTTTCTGTGTTTGTCTAGAAGTGAGGTTATCTGCGGCCAACATCTGGTTTTGGAAAGTGGGGTGATTGAAGCCTGAAGTTACAACTCTTTCTGACAGTAGAAATAAGCAAAATCCCGTTTAATACAACTTAAAAGGGATTCCTCTGTGTTCGGGAGACACCAAAGGGTGTGGCCAGTAAGATATTCTACATGATTGTGTAAATTAAAATATCATGGATCTGACAAGTATTTGTAAGAATACCAAATAAATCTTTGTAACATTTGCGATCAGACGAATTAAATAATGCTAAACAATCCATGATTGTGAGGGTGCAAAGGTCCGATCTTCGTTTGTCTCGCGAATTTAGGAGTAAGCCAGTGGAAACAAATGGCCTCTTTGCATGTGGAAAACTCACCTGGACACATTGATACAAGTCACATTATTCTAGGAGCTACGGGGATAAAGATATGTGGCATTTTCTATATTCAGGCATCGTTTGATTCAAAGGGAAAGCTATTTTTTTTTAAATTCAGGAACTATTTGCACATATATGGTCAATTATTTCAACTGGCAGTGTGTTGTAATTCAATATATGCAGATAGAGATCATTTTTGGTCAAACCAAAATCATAATTAAAAAGATACTGTATGAGGACGGAAAAAAAAAATTGATTTCAGATTTAAGCCTGACATTACTAAACTGTCTGGAACTGGCTTACAGCGGTTTGCTTTCTTTATGTACACTTCCTCACACGGGAAGGAGATTATGTACTCCACATGTGTACATTATCCTCCAATTATTAGAGCACAGGAATGTGAGAAGTGAACGTAACAATGATAAAATGACAATGATAAAAGCCATTGAGGTTTATGCTGTGCCCCAGGGATCAACCTACATACTGTAGTCCTTTTTCATGCTCACATAATCCAGTGCCCATCCAATTGTGTCTCTTATGGTGTGTACACATGTCCCTTCAATTTATATACGCAGTAGTCAACCGGCTTCACAGTTCTTCAATGAGCTGACATTAGAACACATGGAGATATCAGACATAAAAGCACACAATAGGAAAATGACATCTCTGCCAGAAGAGTTTACAGTGTAAGATGAACGTTGTGAGACACCCAGAGACAATATGAGAAGCTGTAACCGTAGTGCATTGGTCGGCAACATGCAGCCTGGGGCTTCACCTGCGGCCCCCAACCGCTGGCCACCCCTGCAGCCCCCAACCACTGGCCACCCGTGCAGCCCCCAACCACTGGCCACCCATGCAGCCCCCAACCACTGGCCACCCGTGCAGCCCCCAACCGCTGGCCACCCGTGCAGCCCCCAACCGCTGGCCACCCGTGCCGCCTGTGACGATGGAGAGGATTTGGCCCAGGATTAAAGGGGTTACACCCCAATTGGCCACCCTCTAACCTCACCAGGGAGACAAGGGGTTAACTGGGCTGAGGCCCAGACGTGTGATTTAACCCTTGTCATAACCTGAAAATGTATATTCCCTGTTCCCCCATGTTTTATTGCTAATCAGTGTCTGCATCACACACACACTGGGATCCATCCGGGAGCACAAGGGTTAATAGTGGTATAGTGATTATAGCCCTTTGTGTAACTTTCCCGCCTTTTCAGGCACCATTTTGCAGGTCCCCATTGGCCGCCATTAGGGCTCAATGCATTTCAATAGAGAATTGTGCTGTTTTAGTCCTGTTTCCTGTAAAGACCAGCAGGTGGCGTCCGAGAGGGAGAGCGGCGGTTTCCCATTGAAAGTCAATGGGCCCATTGACTTCAATGGAGATTCCTCGAGGTACCTTTCGAAGAACGAGTTGGCTGCCGTCCAGACAGCAAAGCGGATACAATGTCCTTTAAAAGAGTTAAAATCACTTGAGTCAAGTTTAACGTTAATTGGCGTAGGAATAAACAGTTCTAGAGCACCTAGAAATAAAATTCTTTTTGCCCCTAGTTCCTAGGCTTCCCTCCACTCGACCACAACCGGGTCCCCGAATCCTGGACCCCCGATAAAGGTCGAACCGAGAAGAGCGGGTCTCGCCATAGGCTTCAATGGCGGCGGCAGAAACAGCTCCGAAAAATGACTAAGTGTGAAATGCTGTGATTTAGGAATCCATATCTCCGGTTCCGGAGGGACCAGAGGATCAAGGTTTGGGGTATCTGTAGTTACTGCTCCGGCATCACTGCAGAACCATCCTTGACCCTCTTGGACAACCCGACGGAGTATGGACCCCCTTGAAAGTTCGGGACTTTTACCATTGATTCTAATGGGGGAAAAGCCGCATGGTGAAAAAATGACTAAGTGTAAAATGTTGAAATGTGTAAGTCCATATCTCCGGTTCTGGAATGCCCAGAGGGATGGGATTTGGGTGACATGTAGCCAAGGTTCCGGCTTTAATGCATGCCCATTTCCAGCCTTCTCAGACCAACCAGACGGAGTATGGACGAATGTAAAGATTTGTGGATTTTCTCATAGACTTCAATGGCGGCGGTTCCCCATTGAAAGTCTATGGCAGGAAACCCCATTGACTACAACGGCGGAGTTGCTCCATTGAAACCCATGGCGGCGGAGCCCGTTGTTTTCAATGGGGATTTAGTGAAAAGCTGAGATTTCTTTTTAGCGGAGATTTTTGTATTAAAATGAAAAATGATTTAAGGTGCATTTGTGTAACTCCGGTTCCGAAGGTCGTATCACGTCGCTTTTTGGACCATATGGTGTCCCAGTTCCGACATTGAGAACTGGGAAGTTTGGACCTGCTGGACCCAGCGGAACCGGATATTTTAATATGTTTATATTTTATGTTTAATACTGTGTCCCAAGGTATGGATAGAACCCAGAGGAAATTCTTTTACATACCAGGATAGCAGATGGCCCTAGAGGCGACCCAATGTCTAGGACTTAAGTATTGTTCAAAGGGTTTTGTCACCCTCCCTGTTTACCTAAGGGCGGAGGAGGCTCAAACCAGAGCAGTCTTTAAGTGTCCCATTTCACACCTTTCAACAAAGGTTTTCCTGCCAGAACTCCAAATGGATAGACTGGCTGGCATTCCTGATGCAAATGTGGGGCTTCAGAAATGAGACCCCAGAGCTCTACTGCGCATGTCCCAACAAGCAGGGGGGCATGGATTAAAACGTGTTCCCAGGCTAGTGAGTGGCTGGAGGTAATTGAAAACCAAACACCTGTACTTAAGGTTAAGGATAGGGCCACAAAAAGGTATATAATCTGTGGTCAAGCCCTTATCCAGGGTCGTTCATGATCTTCAAGTTCTTCAAGTGTTCAGTCTGTTCTATACCATCTTGATTGCTGAGAGAAACGCTATGCACTGTCTTCCTGCCAGAGGTCTTTTCATGTCTTTGGGGTCTTGATGACTATGAAGAGTGCTATATGAACTGCCAGTCCAGATGTGACTGCTTCATCATTTCCATTTTACGTAAGTGTCTATATTTTGCCTGTTATTTGTATATTATTGTGTGTTCACCTTTATCAAGGAATAAATTATATTTTATCATATCTAAGTCTCGTCCCAGTTCAGATCAACTGTTATATATATTTATGTGTGACTTATACAGCCTGCCATAATCTCACCGTGACACCGCCCCCAACCTCTGGCCACCCGTGCAGCCCCCAACCACTGGCCACCCGTGCAGCCCATGCTCTCTGTCCACAGTGCAGAGAAAGTGGAGATGTTACTGGTGGGTGTTGTAGCTTCTTCCCACTCCCTCTGCTGCCTAATGACAATGTGAACTGCTAGTTCTCAGGGTAAGGAGCTGAGTGGCACAGTATTCACCAATGTCTTGGCACGAAGAAGCCGACTGTAGGGGGCGGGGAGAAGCACCTATAGTTCATATAAAGAAATATGACATTTATTTTGGTGAAAGTGTATGAGGCCTTGAGAACGTCTATAAACAACAGAGGGGAATGTCACAGGGGCTCAGGGAAGCGATGAAGCTCTGGGCAGTTTTCAATATTCTATGGGGAAATTATACAACTACATACATTTAGTCCGTGTTTTGCTTGTTCATTAAAATAGAGCAGTGTGTTTTTAATGGCATACACCAGGGGTGCGCAAACCAGGGGGCGCGGCGGTTGCAGAGGCCCCGTGCTCTTCTTCAAGGCATTTAAATTAAATGCTGGGGGATCACGTGAGGCCTCTGTAATGTCCCTTACCTTGTCTTCGGCGATACAGTGTCACGTGACTTTGCGGGGCCATTTGACGCCGAAGGCAAGATAAGGAGAGAGGGTCGGGGGTGGGGGGGAGAGAGAGAGAGCAGGCAGGGGGGCGCAGCAGGGAAAGTTTGCGCATCCATGGCATACACTACCTACACCCACTGCAAAGCATGAAAGCCAAATTCTGTATTAAGCAGCATAACATTTCAAACACACTCCGCAACATATGTTGGGTCTGGAATAAAATGACAAGAACTCATACATATACCACAAATCAAGAAATACAAGGATTAGAGCCAGATTGTATATATTTGCAGAAAATTACAGTTATATTCATTTTAAAAATGAAGAAAAACTAACACGTCAAATTAACACCATGTGTCTTCCTTTATCATGACAAAAGTATGTAAATGCAGGTAATGGGTTACGGGACCTTCCCCTGTAATCTGCTCACCTTGGCCTTAGCATTAAATAACAAAAATATTACATATCTGATCAGAAATACTGTCCTAAAGGATGTCCAGTCCCTTGATTTTAACCCTTTGGGTGTCCCTATGTCATGTCCGCAGAGTGAGTGTTTTCTAGGGGAGAACGCGTTCTGCACTCCATCACAATACACACACACACACACACACACACACACACACACACACACACACACACACACACACACACACACACCTTTTGAGGTCTTAAGAGTTGTACACATGGCCTTAAAAGATATATAATTTTGATTACCACTGCTGTAGTGCATATCAATGGTTGGTAAATGCCAGTGTGGGTGTCGAGAACAAACAAATCTTGACTCCAGATTATTGAAATGCCTTTTTCCCACAATTTTTCATCCACTTTCACACCTGTCTGCGCCACTAAGTAAATATGAGCAATATGTTTTCCTTTATAATAGTGACTGGGAAATATAAATTTTCTACTCCAATGTGCTAGTGAAAGTTTCCACACTAGTGCTAGTGATTATTTTAATACTTAAATTTTTGACAGATACAACACAGGTAACAAAAAGGTACCCTACATAATACCAATATTTTTGTTAGTGCTGCACTTTACACAGAATTTCTGCAGACAGTCCCTTTTCCGTAGAGCTTACAATCTAATTGGTCCCAGCGGCACAGGGAGATAAATTCACTTGTCACAAGGAGAATGGGATAACATTAACATCTTTAAATATATCTTTTAAAATGCTTACATAAAATGGAATTATGTGAGCAGCAGAAATAGCTGAAGCTCCAGTTTGATTTTACAATTATGGTTCCCATAGAAACATACGCTTCAATCCAATGGAGTTATTTTCATATTTCTCATTATTATTTATCCGATTTCTATTCCACTCAACAACATAAAAATGGGCCTAGGGACATATCCATCTGGAACTGCTTATTCATTCTAAAATGTCTTTTCCTCCTGAGCTGATTTAAGTATTTATGCACAAAAAACCCCCATAAAATTAGGAATTGGTAACAGCAGAATATTCTGAATATATAACTTGAACAAACAAAGTATGAACATAATAAAAACCGCACCCCGATTTCATAACCACCCACCACTGAAAACAAGGAAAGAGTCCAACGTGTCATGATGAAATGAGTATTACAGGGCGACTTTGCAAGGAAGTCTAACAGGAAATGGGTATAGAAATACTGAATTACAGTACCAGGTTCCCTCGTTTGACACAGGACTTCAACACACTTATTTTAAGTAGTATCTGAACAATTAATATTGTTAACTTTATGTGGTCATTTAGCCTAATAATGTCCCCCCTATATTGTGGCTAAACCCATTTAAAAAAAGGAGTGGTGCATATCTATAGCAGAGAGCAGGAAAGAATACACACATTAATTTCTTTACCAAACTATTAAAGGAAGCCCATTCTTACTGCTGTTCTGCAATCAATAGGATAGTGTATTTGCAAATGCCCCTATTCACTGTGCTGTGACATCCTCTTCCTGTGGAAGGAAGATTCTCCACAACAGATTACATTTCTCAGCTTTATTTTGAGACCTCTTCATATAATGGGGCTCCGGATGACTAATCAGGTTATGTCAATTGTTTCTCTCTACAGGTTTGTATGACACCCTCAAAAATGTGTTAATCTTATGTATCTAAACACCAGCGGATTTGTTCTCTATACAATATGCTGTGAAGCCATCTTCGCTATGCTTGGGAATCTTATTTCAATAGCGCTGAAATCCTCCTGAGTGAGAGGACGATTGCTACAGCATATTGAATAATACATAATAGTTGGGTCAGACCAAATGGTCCTTCAAGCCTCGTATCCTACTTTCCAGAGTGGTAAGTACTGGGACTTCTGGGTGAGCTCATCCCTCACTCCCCGTCTTAAGATACTGTATTCCCATGCTGCCAGTATCCAGTTATGGATTCTTCTTCATGGAGAGATCTAGACCCCTTTCAATGTTTAAGGGGCATTGGAAATTATAACACAGAAAGTACGGTGGAGAGCCAGTATCAGAAAGAGCCAGCATCTGAACGACCTACAGTATAAAACATATATATTGTACATTACATTCAATGTTTGATACAGGTCATTCTGTGATGGTTAGACTTACCATTGTATAATTATGAGCCACTTTTTGCAGATCGGAACAGCCTTGTGCATCAGCAAACGATCGGATTCCCAGGCAGTTGGAAGGGTGGAGTTGTTTCATCAAGAATTTGCAGCATGCTTCCACAACCGGAGATAGCTGCAGTAGGCATGCTGTTGACAGTAGGCATTCAATATTATCTTCTTTTAATTCAATTTGACCTAGAAACAAGGAGTTTCACTGTCATTATACAGACGTCACTGGGCTAACTTTCTCCCCTAGTAAAAATTGGCACCAGCACCAACATGATTTTTGTTTTGTTTTAAAGCAGCAGCCCAAGGTGCCCTTTTTTCTTATTTTTTCCCTTTAATATGTGCATCAATACAATCCACACAATGATAAGTAATTATCTAAGGATGTCCCAGTCCCTAATTTGAAACCTTTGGGTGTCCCAAGATGAAGCCACTACATCATGTGGTCTGGTACTCCAGGGGCACCATGACAGTCACTACATCACGCCCAGAGTGCTTGTTTTCGAGGGGAGATCGCGTTCTGCGCTCCATCACAATCTGTCATGCAGGCGGACTCCTCTTTGTTTTCTGGGTTAAGGGACGCCGCGATTACATAGAGCGTGGTTTACCAGAGATGCCATGGCACTGTGATGCCGCGGCCCCTCTGGGATCCAAAGGGTTAAGCCTATGTGTTGAAAATATTACATATTGTGAAAACAGATCATATGATTGAAAGGTAAACCCAAATGGGGCCGGCTTATGAGGTCACGGTTGATAAGAATTTAGGATCACTTTCCCTTACCTCACCCATCATACTTTAGTGTCTTGTTTACTAACACCACCTCCGTCGATCTCTCTGTGGGCATAGCCCTGGGACCTCTTTTTTTTTTATCTCTAGGCAACCGTACCACATCTTTTAAGTGAAAATATGAACTCTATGCTGATGACACACAAACTTACTTTTCAACCCCAGACCTTATACCTGCTGTCCAGACCAAAGTCTCTAAATGTGTCTCCATTATACAGAGAGAGCTCTTCATACTTCCCCTAAGCCTGTCCCCTTCTCCATTACTGTTGGCAGCACCATCTTGCACCCAGTATTACAAGCATGGGGCCTACTTGTCACATTTAACGCCTCCTTTGCATTCTCCTCTCAAATTAAAATGAACCTGTTGTCTTTTCCTCTATAATAATATTGCAAAGATACGCCCTTTCCTCTGTCGCCCTACTACTAAAACAACGCTGGACCTCATTCCCTCCCATCTCGACTATTGTAACCTTCTACTATCCAGCATTCCTGCCTCTCCCCTACTTTCCTAAACGGCTAGAATCACTCGCCTACATAACTCTTGTGTTCTGCTCAAGGATGTCTTCTGACTACACCTTTTGTATCCAACTCTCTCTCGCCTAAAACCTCTCACTTTCTGCCCCGCACCTCTGGAATGCCCTTCCCCTCAGTACCCGACTAGCACCCTCTCTATCCACCTTTAAGGCCCATCTTAAAACGCAGCTCTTTAACGAAGCATTACAGTAGCACTTAAGTACTCACCCCTTGAAGTCACACTCACCATAACGCCCTCCTACTTTTTATGTAAGTTTTCCATACATACCACTTAGATTGTAAGCTCTTGGGGCAGGGACTCCCTTTCCTAATGCCAAGTTTTTTGAAGTGGTTATTCCCATTATGTCTCATTATTTTGTTATGCATATTATTGCTGTGAAGCGCTATGTACATGAATGGCGCGATACAAATAAAGCCATACATACATACATACATAAATACATACTGTAACAGAACTCAAAAAGTAATCCTACATAAGACAGCATCCTTTCAAACTACAATGTTGCCTCAAAGCTCACAGTACATTTTCACAATTCCAATATATAAATGATATACTGTACATAAATTACAGGCTTGTGTTTTGCAAGCATACACATTACTTTAATCCCTGACAATCTATTAAAAAAAACTATTTGAAATGTTGAAGTACAGTAGCTTTATAATAAACATTGTATTCTCTCTACAGAGTTCACTACGTTCTCCTTTAATCCTTTTATGCAGTGACACGGCGGAGATAATTCACTGTACTTGATGGATGTTGCAGGGATATAAAAAATGATTGTCCGTTTTGATTACATGAAAAAAAAAAAAGGGGGTGCTATTTTTCTTATTGCATTAACAATGCATTTAATCTATTTCTACACACACTTTTGGGGTTTGACTTTGAACATTTCAGGGCTTGACACGGGAAGACTGAAAGAAAATGTCATACTTTTTTCACACAGCACACAATATATTTTGTTTGTACCAACACTGGGTGGCAAAGTATATTTTTTCATAGCGGTTTTTGTCTTGACGTTAATGGTAATTGAGAATAAATAGGACACAAGCTTCTCTGAAAGTACACAAATGTCAAAAGGCTATTCTTACTATATATTCTACTATTTAACAATGTGACTATTTTTAATTCATATTCCTTGAGATTAGTGAACCAAATCAAGATGATGTAATCGTAAAAATGTATATACATTTTATACGGCAGCATACATTTTCTTTTCATGCGCATCTAATGTTGAGCTGTGCTGTTGTAGAAATGCCAAATGCTTTGCATTTCTATGATTTCTCATATGATAAAAAAAAATTAAAAAAAAAAAATGCATTACCTGTGTATGAATACTGTACTAGGGCCCAAAGTGCATTTGGTTCAACACCTTCCATCTTAATTTCTTCCTGCTTTGCCTCTCTCACATCACTGGTAAACATGGCAGCAAAATAGTCTGATACAGAGGAGAGAACCAGCCTGGAAATATAAATAAGCACACACAACAGTGACCTATCAACTTGGCAGATACGTATTCATTCTTTCCCTAGTACGGACTGATACAGTTTACGTTTGACAGTTGTATGCGGCTGCTCATTTCAATTCATAATTGTACATCCTGCCTTGGCATTGTTTCTACAAGAGCGGCTGTAAATCATCAACATTTGACATACAACTAAAGTAATAATTACTTTATAAAGATGTGCTGGAGTAAGCAGGTTATTTTCAGTAATATACGTAACCATGCAGGTGAACTTACAGGTTTTTGGAGTTTGCTGTGCCTTGCACTGTTGAGGTTTTTTTGTCACTTTTTTTTTTACTTACTACAACCTTATTGTTTCTGATTTGTGAACAGATATATGATAGGTCATAGTATCCAACTTGGACTTGGACTTTTTCATGGTTGTAATATTAGCAGACAGGCTCCCACTGGCCCATTGGGTAACAGGAGAAATCCCTTAAGGTCCAGACTGGCTGAGTGTCTTGGCATAAAATGGAAACTCCCCACATCTTGGGTAGACTCCAGGAAACAAGTCACATCTCCCATGCAAGCCAGCCTAATCCGTGTATGTATGTCTATGTATGCATGAGTGAGTACATATATGAGCTTATGTATGTATGAGCACAATCCTTATTATTTCTCTCTTGTCTGTTATGGCCCTATAGTCAGACCTACAACCTGTTTTCCCTGATGCCCCAATTCGGTAGTGTAAATAGCGCAGTGGAGGAGGAGCAGCTTTGTGGTTGAGGCACAGACCTGCAGTTTGGTTGTGATTGACCTAGATGTTTCCATAGACGGATCTTTTTTTTTTATTACAGTTAAAGCAGCAATCCCACCTAAGCAAACCCCCACTTTTAGAAATATTTTACAGAATGGAAACCCAGGGAGTACTCCAGAGCATAACTGCGCTATTTTCAGCTCTGTGTACGCCTCAGTTCCAGAGATTTAAAACAGTTCACTTCACCGACAAGTCTCTCAGGAACTAAAGTCGCTTAGGAGTGGAAAATAGCATGGTTCAGTACCAGAGAAAACCCAGTTCACACGCTGTGAACCCGAGGGGACAACAATGCTGCTGGAATCAACATCTTCCAGTAGTTTTTGTTTTTGTGACAAATGTGGATGTAACATCATTTTTTCTTGTTGGGACTTTTCAAAAATCACTACAAATTATGATTGTCTAACATATGACCTGCAACAATGACAAGAAGTTTGGGATGGTGGCTGCATCTTTTCCTGCTGCAAGCAATATACCTCAGAATGATCCCAAGAGAATCCTGTATTAATCGTGTGTTCTGTGATATTCCTTTTTGTTCCAAGTCACAACTTGCAAAATCTTGGTAAAGAAGGTCAAACATGACTGAATGATTTCTAAATGGACCAGGTTTAAAAACAGCTCTATGAGCCGTGTGGGCATTTTGGAGTTGGGATGATAAGGCAGAAGATAAAGAAATCTGGTTGTTTACATGACAATTTACTCCACCAAACAGTTATAACACAGTAGTGTGAAAACTGGTCACAGCTTCATTTTTCACCCATAGGCCTCGGCGGATCTGAGCGGGCAGGTGCGCTCACGCTGGCCGCTCTGAAACACATTGAGGCAACGTGTGTGGCCAGCATGAGCAAGCGCCTGCTTGGCACTTTGATGCTTGCAGAGCAAGCAAATTTGATTTTGCCGCTTGCAAGCGCGTCACGTGAGCGGGTCACCCGTTGCGACCTAGCAGGGCGCAGCGCACGAGCGCCAGCACACCCGCTCCCTGCCAGGCCGCAGCCTTAGTAAGCGTCACGTGAACGAAGACAATGGTGGGTCATTATGTATAGCTTTAAATATAAATACAGTATATACACTTAGATTAACAAAAAGTCTCACTTTAGCGTGTTAGTTATAGCTCAATAATACCAATGACTGTAGTAGTACAATAGAAACAATATTATGTCTACCACTTTTGAGTATATTGCAATCATGCATTTGTATGTTTTTTATATACCGAGTTTAAAAAATGCTTTGTTGGAGTAAAATGGTACCAAATAGGGAAGTTTTGCATTACAAATAGTTTGTACAGATTTACTTAGTGGTAATTTATTCATACAGAAAATTCGGTTTGCAACTTGCAGAACAAGTTTTAGGGGAGGTTTTGGTTTTGACTTGGTTACGTTACATAATTGAAGTGGAATTTAATATGGTCACAGAAAAGAGAACACACGAACAGTTTTAGCATATATATCCCTTATATAGAACAATAAAACAGGTTTGCTTAACCCATTAATTGATGGAGGAGCCTGCAATAAAACACATCTTTGCAATGCCTTGCAAGACCACTCAGCACTGATGATATTAACGGCTGTGGGGTGAGAGGTCAACATTTTAAAAAATATGGCAGATTAAATTTGGGGATTAGGCCCATAACATCCCAATATCTTTCACTAAAGCTTCACACGTCATCAGTTTAGGTGAAATCATCCTGGTGGACAGCTACAAGACCTGAAGGGCTGACGGACACACATGGAGGGAAGCAGGAATATAAAATCAGGGGCTGAGAACTCACAAGAGGTATGTGAATCCTACCACGCCAACATGTAAAGAAAAACTAATATGGAGGTGCCCCGACCCTCACTCAAGGGAGAGGCTGGTATTTGAGTGCAAAGGGTACACCTGGGGGGAGACTACATCTGACACTGTGCAGGGAGAGCGGTCACACTGGTACTGACTGAGGCAAGGGGGGGTGGGGGAGGGGCTTCACTGAGGACAGGGAGCCCACAGACCTCTGCGGGCCAGATTCACAGTGCCAGGGAGGGGCGGAGTCCCAGCCTCTGTCTGTGTGATTTGCCCCAAGAGGGGCGGCAGATTAATTGACAACTTGGGCGCCCTAACACTTCCCCCTATTTAATAACTTAAGGGCCCCAACCACTCCCTGCTTAACAACATGATTGCCCCAACCCCCCCCCCCCCCCATGCCTAACAATTTGAGGTCCCTTACCCCCCCCCCCCTCCGCTTAACAACTTGAGAATCCAGACTCCCCCCGCCCCGGGGACAACATCGACTAGTACAGATCATCCAGGAAATGATATAACAAACTCACTGATATATTTACCTATGAGCGGGAATTCTGCGATCACCAGCAATGAGGATAACATCACAAAGCTGTTTGTGCCGAAGGTAGTTTTCCATCTTCTTAAACGTCTGCTCTGCATGGTTGAGGGACTGGAAAAACTCATCAGGGGCACACGATTCCATGGTAGGGCAGGGTGATAACGTCTGGCTGCTGTTGGAGGTCCTAGAGGCAGAAACAACAACATGTTTTACCCCCCCATAAAGGCATCTTCATAGAAAGAAAAAGTACTTGCTCTGCTCCAGTGGTGGCACTGACCACGTGCAGCCGGTTTGGCTGCACTAGGGCCCACCCCCTTTAACGGCCCATCCTTCACGCGCTGTTCAGACATGTATTTTAGCAGCTGGAACAGCGTTCTGACATTTCTAAAGGCCCCCTCCCTATACCCCCTGCCCCCCCCCCCCCACCTGCCCGGGGCACTGCCCGTAGCGGCGGGAGCCCACACCATCACCTGGGTGGGCTCTCACCGCACCCGCTCCACAGGTAGGGCAACCGGGGGGAGAGGGGAGCCATTTATAAAAACTTTCAACAGGGCCCACCGCCGCGACAAGCTCCGCCCCTGCCCGATAAAGTGTACGCATACATGCATATTTACATATAAACACACACACACACACACACACACACACACACACACACACACACACACTATTTACAGAAGAACAAGATCACTGCTCTGATTGCACTCATTGCCCTGTTACTATTGAAATTGAAATGATGTCTACGTTAAAACAAACAGCCATAGTGAGAAGAAACGCGACGCAGCGGCAGATTTTTCAGCCAGCAACATTTTTTTATTTGGTCGCGCGACGGCCAGGTCACGTGCGCGGTTCAGCCAATGAGGGCGAACAGCTCACGTGACGTCACCGCCCGCCTCCGCTACACCTCCCTGTCACGCACATCATAAAAATCCTACAGGCCAAGAATCGCTCCAGTTGCAGGTGCGTGCGACGCCATGCGCTCCATCGTGCGCCTACTGAATCTGAGGCCTGAGGGGGTGCGAGAGGTGGAGGCGTAAGGGGGAGCGAGAGGTGGCGGCTTGAGGGGGAACATGAAGTGAGGGAGAGGGAGAGGGGCGTGAAAGAGAGCGAGTGGTGGGGGTGCGAGGGTGAGCGAGTGGTGGGGGTGCGAGGGTGAGCGAGTGGTGGGGGTGCGAGGTGGGAGAGAGTGGGCCGGGGCGGTCAGGGAGAGGGGAGAGAGGGGGTGGTTGAGAGGGGGAGGACGTGGTGGGAGGGGGGACAGTGGGAGAGAGAGCGGGGGGGGGGCGAAGAGGGTGATGAGAGGCGGTGGAGAGGCCAGTGAGAGGTGGGAGGAGTCGGGTGAGCAGGGGTGGGGAGTGGACGTGGTGGGGGGGCGAGGGTGGAGATAGTGGGGGGGGTGCGAGGTGAGCAGGTGAGGAGTGGGGGGGAGTGCGAGGGGGAGAGTAGTGGGTGGGGGTGCAGAGGGTGCGAGGAGAGTGGGGGCGGGTGCGGAGGGTGAGCGAGGTGGGTGGGGGGCGCGAGGGGTGAGCGAGTGGTGGGGGGCGCGAGGTGAGCGAGTGGTAGGGTGGAGGCGAGGGTGACGAGAGGGGACTGAGAGGGTGGGGTGGGGGCGGGGTCAGGCGCGAGGGTGAGCGAGAGTGGTGGGGGCGCGAGGGTGAGCGAGTGGTGGGGGTGCGAGGTGTGAGCGAGTGGTGAGGGCGCGTGGTGAAAGAGTGGTGAGGGTGCGAGGGTGCGTGAGGGTGAGGGTGCGAGGGTGAGGAGAGTGGTGGGGGTGCAAGGGTGAGCGATTGAGGGGAGCGAGACGAGGAGAGAGCGAGATGTGGGGGGCAAGAGGGGGAGCGAGAGGTGGGGGCATGTGGGGGAGGGAGAGAGGGGTGGGGGGGAGCGAGTATGGGGTGCAAGGGTGGCGAGTGGTGGGGGGCGAGGGTGAGCGAGTGGTGGGGTGCGAGGGTGAGCGAGTGGGGGGGTGCGAGGTGAGCGAGTGGTGGGGAGTGCGAGGTGACGAGTGGTGGGGTGCGAGGGTGAGCGAGTGGTGGGGGTTGCGAGGGTGAGCGAGCAGTGTGGGGGTGCGAGGGTGAGCGAGGTGGTGGGGGTGCGAGGTGGTCGAGGTGAGGAGTGGTGGGGGTGCGAGGGTGACGCGAGTGTGGGGCGAGGGGGTGAGTGTGGGGGTGCGAGACATGGCGGGGTGGAGGGTGAGCTGATGTGGGCCGGGGTGAGGCGTGAGAGGGGGAGCGAAGAAGAGTGGTGGGGGTCGAAGAGGGTGAGAGAGTGGTCTGGGGTGAGAAGGGTGAGGAGTGGTGGGGGAGCGAGGCAGGGAGAGAGGTTAGGTGTGGTGGAGCCGACGGAGACGAGGGTGAGAGAGTGGCTGGGGGAGAGAGGGGGGAGGAGTGAGCGACAGTGGTAGGGGGCGAGAGGGGTGAGCGAGTGGTGGGGGCGCGAGGGTGAGCGAGTGGTGGGGGCGCGAGGGTGAGCGAGTGGTGGGGGTGCGAGGGTGAGCGAGTGGTGAGGGCGCGTGGGTGAACGAGTGGTGAGGGTGCGAGGGTGCGTGAGTGGTGAGGGTGCGAGGGTGAGCGAGTGGTGGGGGTGCAAGGGTGAGCGATTGAGGGGAGCGAGACGAGGGAGAGCGAGATGTGGGGGCAAGAGGGGGAGCGAGAGGTGGGGGCATGTGGGGGAGGGAGAGAGGCTTGAGAGAGAGAGAGCTGTGAGGGCGTGAGGGGGAGAAAGCGGTGGGGGTAGCGAGGGAGAGAGAGAGGTAAATGTATAGTGTGTTTGTATAAACACGTGTTAACTGGTTGGAGCCCACCACGCACTCCTAAACTCAAAAGAGTGCCCTTCGGCACAAAAAGGTTTGGGGACCCCTGTCCTAAGCAATAGTTTCGTTTTCTTGTGTCCTAACACCACATTTGCAGATTAGTCAAATAATATTCTTACTCATCTTGCTCACTTGGAGCGAATCTTATTTACCAGCATCACTTGTCTAACACTTGGCACAAAAAATATCACTGAAGCATCGAGGAAAGTGAGAAAAATGGGCCATGGGTCCTTCGAAGGGAGAGGGAAGGGCACGCATGGGCCAGGTGTGGAGATTAATACTTAAATTTGTCATTTTTAAAATAATTTGTGTGTTCAAAGCCAATGTATTGTTAAATGAGTGTGTTTCTTGCATTGCTTGGCAAATGTACATACAAATATGCAGTGGAAGTATATTTGTATTGATTTAGCCCCGACCGTGCATGCAAAATAGTTTTCAAAACAATGCTGGGAGTGAAAAACAGTGAAAAGATTAAGGACAGCATTCATTCCTGTTGGTCGTTTACATTTTTCATTTAAAAAAAAAAAAAATAAACAACTAATATTTCTCAAAAAATGTAAGCATGTAGGAAAGGGAATGTGAGGACACAATTATAAATCCTAGTTTAGTGGGGGGTTTTTAAGCATTAACCTGGGTTATACAACGGAATAAAATGGCTACTGTAGATCCATGTATCAGTACCAAAGCATAACGTTCAACTGTGGAGCTATGACGGAGATCGATGGATCGTTCTAGATCTAATTTATTTAAGCCAGAAACACAACACAACGTTTCGACCTAGTGGTCTTTTGTCAAGTGAACTTCGATCGAGACAAAGACACTAGGTCGAAACATTGTGTTGTTTCTGGCTTAAATAAATTAGATCATTAACAAATCCATTGTGCTTTGCGTTACCCATTTTCATGTACTGCTGTACCCTGCTCGGACCTTGGAACCGTGACCGTGACCACGCTGCTGCACCTTGTCCCGACCTTGGCTTGTGACCCGGATATTCTACTTGATCAGGACTCTGTCCCTAGGTCTATGGTCAGCCTCCATATCCTGCCTCAGCCCTGAGGGTCAGTCAGGTTACAGACGAGTACTGTCACACAGAGTTACCGCATTCATATCACTCATTAGGGTCAAGGAAGAAGATATTAGTTGGTGTGTGTGCATTTCCACTGCAAATTCAGTGGTTTGCAAATTATAGATATTACCTTCAATTACAGGCCATTATCCAACTAAAATGATCTCATTAAGGGAGTTAGCACCTTTTATTTGCGTGTGAATTAGTACGGAGTTGATTTGTACATATTTTAGAAGGAGGCAATTTTTACCTAAATGCTTTTCATGACATATGTATCCATAGGAACAGTGGTTTCATTATCTTGTCAGTTTGCAAGGAGCAATGGTTCTGTTTTGTTTCAATTATAGAACTCAAAGCACTAATCTGTGCTGTTAAAAAGGTATTTAACATTAATAATTTAAATTCCATTAGCACCTAATTAAGCCAGGGAGCCGTGAAAACAGGAATCAATCCAGGCAGAAACTGCTGTAAAAATCGGTCTCATTAGAGCAGGAGAGGCCAACTCCAGTCCTCAAGGGCACACCAACAGGTCAGGCTTGAAGGATATCCCTGCTTCAGCACAGGTGGCTCAGTCAACGACTGTGCTGAAGCATGAATTTCCTTAAAACCTGCATTGTTATAATCCTCTATATTTTTGGTATTCTCTTCCCTGCCAGAGGGACATTGCAGTGCAGGATCTAACCGAGGGTTAATATTACATCATAAATAATGGTGCATTGGCTGCAAACAAACAAGAGCAATGATGCAGAAATCAATGTTCATGTCCCGAGAACATTTTAGGCAGGGTTATTATATACATGTACCGTACGTACTTGTTCATGTTGTAACAGATGATGGATAATATCTCTCACGCAGTCTGCCCAGTCCTCTTCCTATTTTAGACCTGTATTCCCTACTACTTGACCGCGAGTTTTGATTCCCTGTTTCCTGAGCCCTTTGAGATTTGTAGCGTCTGCTCTACTGTATTCATTCTCCCTTAAGATATCGAGCAATCATATATTGCATTTTCCCTCTCTCCTTACCTCATCAGATAATTGATACAAACCCGTCATTAGACCAAGCTCCCATCATGAGTCATACGGCAGCGATATTTTTATGTTACAGTATGTCATTTCCAACGCTGGAGTAACCAGAGACGGAGGTTCATTAAAATTAATTACTAATACTCTTGGACCTCTGCGTCTCCTACAATAAATTCCAGCATAATTGCACATTAAAAGCCCATTCTGACTCCTATGAATCACTATATTTTCAATTTGTATACCTCCTGAATTTTAAATATATGTATTTTGTATATAACTTCAGAGCTTTACTGGCCTGTACAAGTACAGTACAGAGTAAGCTGTACGTGATTTCATAACTGATTTTAGGATATGTACTTCATAAGAATGTACCCATTGCGAGATAGAAAAGAAGGCTCTTATTACCATCTTCAATAGCAACCCTGTTTGACATGTCCCAAAAAGGATTGCATTGAAGATCCAAGTATTCAGATTTCTTCAATAGCTAGTATCAATGAAGTTATGCCCTGCTCGCATCGCTTGGAAGGGGACGGTATGCCATTTTGCTAATGGAATGTTTTGGAATTTATGGATCATTTAGCACACAGAATGAATGAGGCTTACACACTCAGGCATATTCGTACAGATGTAGTGGGTGATGCCACTCCTTAACAAAGGCTGCTGTGACAGCCGAAACGTTGGACACAATTTGGCTTCAATAAATTATTGAATTTATAAAATCCGTGGAGCCTCTACTCTTCCTTTTTTGTGCATCCTGTACTTGGGATTGCAGCGGGCCTTCCGTCATTGAGTTAGGGAGCACCGGTAATCAGTATCTCAGATTTTTAATTATTGATCTGCAAAATGTCCCCATATTCCACGAGCAGTGTGTGACATTTTCCTCCAGATAACAAAACATGTCCTGTTGTAATCTAGAATATCACAGTGTTTCAAAAAGTTCAAAGGCAGTGTTTGGTTCAGAATTACACACATCTCCTGCCAGATCATACCAGAAATAATAATAAAATTAGCTACATCTGTATCTAGTTGACAGTGGATCAAATCCTGGCAAAAAAAATAAAAATAACGCCCTGGATAGATCAAAGAAAAAAATCCTATTACTTTCAACGTGAACTTATTTTACCAGTTTACAATCCAAAACATTAACTTTGTAGAGAAAATAAAAGAAGCCAAATTACAAATCAAATCTTCCATTGTTTTCTCAAGATAAAGGCTGGTCGATAATGAACATTCCAACCACAGTTTTGAGAAGCAATAAGTTTTTTTTCATCCTTATTGCTATACAATTGTTACATTTGTATACATTAACAAGCACTGTACTACCCAGCAGAGCCGGCTGGAAATTTAGAGGGGCTCGATGCCGGGGGGAGAGCACGGGGCCTCTTACCTGCTCCGGCATCTCCTCATCTCAGCGCCATATCACTGTCATGGCAATGTGATGTTGCGACGTCACAAAGATGAGATGCTGGAGAGGAGAAGCCGGATAGAAGGCAAGGAGGCAATTACAGAGGCCCAGCAATCCCCACTACAATTGGTTTAACTGCTTTGGGGAAGAGCTCAGGGTCTCTGTAAGGGTGAGGTCCCAGTCATCACTGTGGCACGCGCGCTCGGCGGGGAAGGCGGCGCGTGCACAGCGCTAACCGCGATCTGCGGTCTTTCAGGGAGAGAGGGAGATTGCGACGGGAGTGGGCGTGGTCGGGGTTTTGCAGGGACTTGGCCATGACCTCACGCGGCTGGTTCGCCCTCATTGGGTGAGCCGCCGGCGGGGGCGTGGCCACGCCTCTGTCGCAAGTTCTAAACTCAATGTCATTGAATTTTAAAAAACTGCCAGTACGGCGCAGCTGCACCTTCAGCGGGAAAGGGAGTACTGGGCCCAGCCCCATTGGGGGGGCGGTGCTTATACGCACAGCGCACGCCTGTAGCAGTCACTGGGACCGCAGACAAAGCGCTGGGCTGGTGCGACTGCACGGCTCCGCCAATCAAGCCGGCCCCGATTACAACCATTGAATGGATATGGAGTCTGAACAAATGGTATCAGGATGTGTGGAGAACACACGCGTGTGTGTCACACACCCGCTCTGTCTTTCCAAGGACATTAGAAAGTTTGCATTGCAAGAGAATGCTGCCATGGCCGAGCTTATAGTGGAGGAGTTGCTGTTTCCGCGTCAAGCACACTTCAGCGTCACATGAGTTGGTTCAGCCATTGAGGTTAAACCAGCTTTGTGACGCGTCCGCCACGCCCCTTCAAAGCTGACCGCACTATGAGCAGTAAAAGGTTTCCCAAGACATAGGCAACCAGCTTGTGTGTAATAAGTGAAAATAGCAGATGGGTTCCCTGGAGATTATACCAGACTGCAATAATGCCAACTGGGCCACATTCCCAAGAAAACTCCAAATTAAAGCAGCAATACTACATTTCCCCCCCCCCCTCTTTTTTTAAATTTATTATTATTTATTACTTATTGTAAAGCATGTAGCAATGAATAAATCTACCTTCTTACCCAAGCTGGCAATCGTTTTGTGGTCGTTATAAATCTGTCAAAATCCTGATTGTGTGCCCAACAATTGCAGCTTCAGGTGGTGTAAAACCCAGGATAGGGTCAGCAGTGCACAGCAGATCGGAACAGGAAAAATGGAGCTCAGCACATTAAGCAAATTAAAAACATTTTATTGTTACAGGTGACACCAGGGATGGGTGGGCAACAGAAAACTCTGACGCGTTTCGAGCTTAGTCAAAGAATCATTCTTCAGAGGTTCTGTAGCACTGGACTTTGGTTCGATATTTGCCAACTATAATGGTAGCTTCAGTCAGTGTAACTCAGCAGCTACAATATATCCTTATGTAGCCTTATGTACCCTCCCATGCCTCCTCCCGGGCAGTGGTCCCGCTGCTCGGGAGGGTTTGTGCGAGTTGCGTCCACATACATATGGACTGTGTGTAAGGCAGCGGCTATCTTGAGGTTGGCGCTGCAGAAAGAGGTGGTCCTGGCAGTTCAGGATTTCATCCGCGGACTGGAGGCGGTGTGCTCAGTCCTGACAGAGCCGGCGAAGGGAAAGGTGGTGTCTAGGGAGCTAGTCAAGACCCTGGACTAGGCCAGACCCGTTCCCACTAGGCCCCAACTAGTTTACCCTACACCGTAGTGGAGTATTGTAGGGCTGCCCAGTAGTAAGGGACCTGCCCTTAGTGTGTGTGATGTGTACGAACCAGCGACGTAGACTGAACCGCCGCAGAGGATTCCCCAGGATTGGTGGAACGGCCGCGCGGTGCTACCGACGTAAGGAGAAAGGGGATTGTGTTGGAGGCCCTGCATCGTGGGATCACGGATGCGGCCTGAGGAAATACCCTGGTGTACCCGAGCACCCAGTAAGGTACCCACGTGCACCAACACTACACGCGGGAGGGTAGAGCTGCCCTCACACTTACTTTGGGTGTTGCCTTGACGGACACATTGCACCTTTAGGTATATACATTGGGGGGGAATTGTTAGTTATTATTGTGACTGTTACTGTTATTGTGTGGGTTCTGTGGGACCACAGTAAAGAGTGTTGCATATACTTTGTTCTGGTTGTGATTATTGGGGGTATACTGGATCTCGTGAAGGGCTATCCAGCCAACCCTAGGATCCTCACGGGTGGAGGAGCAGCACCAGTCACCCCAGGCGCGGAGGTTAGGCTTTCTGTAAGCCTAACAGGTTAGCACCGTAACATTATTGTCTGCTGTTTCCCTAGGTCATTGTTTCCCAACTCCAGTCCTCAGGGAACCCCAACAGGTCAGGTCTTAAGGATATCCCTGCTCCAGCACAGGTGGGTCAATCAGTGGCTCAGTCATTTTGACTGAGCCACCTGTGCTGGAGCAGGGATATCCTTAAGACCTGACCTGTTGGGGTTCCCTGAGGACTGGAGTTGGGAAACACTGCCCTAGGGCAGGAGGGCGCAAACTTTTTTCTCTGCGCCCCCCTGCCGGCGTTCCCCTCACTCCCGCGCCCCCCCCTAACCCTCACTTACCTGTGCTCCGGCGTCATGACCTCATGACCTCGCTGCGTCATTTTGACGCTGCGTTGCCATGGCGACGCAGGAAGGAAGCCGCCGGAGCCTAGGTAAGTAAAGGTTTACAGAGGCCCTGCAGCTACCCCGGCACTTAATTTAAGTGCCTTCGGGAAGCGCGCGGGGCCTCTGTAAACCTCGCGCCCCCCCCGCCGGCAGTCTCGGGGGGGGGGCACCCCCCAGTTTGCGCACCGCTGCCCTAGGGGGTAGAGAAACGGTGTTACACTTACATTACTAAAGGTAACATTATTTATTGTTACATTTTACAGCTCAAACTGCTGGGAAATTTGGCAACAAATTATTCCAAACAGGAAAGTGTTGCAAAGATCTTACCCTGCTTGGGAGGAGGGATAAAACTTGCTATAGAAATCAAAAGAATGCTCTAAAACTAATTAAAATGGCATCAAGAGGGGGGCGCATGTGCGGTGCTGAGCCGAATGGACGCTTAGTGGGTCAGATCTGACGGGACTAAAATGGCGCAAGTGACCGTGGGAATCTCTACATTTCGATTAAAATAGTGTGGGATCAGCGGTGCCCAGACCCAGGCTTTAAAAAAAGCAAAGAGACAGACTCTTTCGCGAAAAGCGTTGGAGTTCTTTAAACAGGCGCGAAGGCCTGAAGAAAACTAAGGCGCTGGGAAATGGTGACCCCCCATGTAGCACAAGGGAATCAGACTCTGAACCAGACACGTTAACCCAGATTCAAATGCGACAAGATATCGCAGACCTCTTCAGCCACATAAAGTCTCTTTTCCACGAGGAGCTACAAACGTCCCTAGACCATAGGGACCATGAAACAGTGGAATTGGGTGAAAGAACCCACACGCTTGAATCAAAGACGGACGTCATTATAGTAGACAAACGAGAAAGTGGTGGAGGAGATGCAGACCCGGATCGGCGACCTGGAGAGGAGGCTGACAGATTTCACCGTAACAATATTCGCATCCAAGGGATACCTGAAAGGGAATCCCAGAGAGACCCATACCTACACCGACTTTTCAATCTTCTCCTTCCGACGAGAGAGGTACCCAATTCCAACTCAACAGGGCTCATAGAGCCCTAAGATCCAAGCAAGGCCCAAGAAACATGGTCCATTATTACAATATTAAGGAAGCCCTGAGTGCTGCTCACAGGACCCCATCGATCGTGATTGGAAGGGTCTCAGATCCAAATTTACGCTAACATATCAGCATCCACTTTACTAAAATGCCGCAAGATTAAAAGAATTACTGAAGAATAACATAATATAGATGGGGCTTGCTTTTCAGATTGTCCGCTAGTTACAAAGGTGCCCATGCGACTGTAAACCCCTTGAAGGGAGAGTCCTGCTGGGGAAGTGGAATTTGGAAGAACAATCCCGAGACCCTCCATGGAAAATTCATCGCCTAAACCATAACGACCTACATGGAACAAGATTCCCATTAGACGGGAGCGGACAAGAGCCCAGCAAACAGAGGCAAGCGAGAAGACCATCACAGACCCGGAGAATCATCCTGCTCCTAGCCATAGTTCCTTTCTCTGTCCACTGGGTGTGCTGCTGGTTTCTGTCTGTCTCCTCTTGTTGCTCCTGTCCTCTTTCCTTATAGTTTCCCGTTTCTCCCTTGCCTTTGTTTTGTGTCAGACTCCTTATGCTCATGCTTCTGCCTCTGCTCCGTGTTGGAGTCCTGTACATTATTAAAGGCCCTTGCTGGTAATCTGGCTTGTCCCTGTTTGTTCCCTGCTCCCCGGTCTCAGTCCCAGTTCCTGCTCCCCTGTCCTGCCTTCCTGTTGCCTCCGACCTCTGCTTGGGACCCCGACCACGCTACCTGCCTTCGACCTCCGCTTGTGACCCCAACCACGCTACCTGCTGCCTGCCTACGACCTCAGCCTGTGACTCCAACAATCCTTGCCTGCTCACCACTGTTCCGGCAACTGAGGTCCTACCTGCTCCAGGAGTCTCCCTGTGACACAAAGTTTATAAGGTTGATGGTGTATCCGCAAAGCTGTTGAAGCAAATAAAGTTTTTTAGACCGCATGGGATCGTGTGGCGTCCGCAAAATTTTGCTCACTCAAACACATAGCAGGTCATTGGACTAGCCCAGACCCCACCAAAGGGGCATTACAGCCTTAAATTAAACACTTAGACGCACGAGCAAGAAGCTGCGTGTGGGCCTCTGCCTGCCCACAGACAGTGTGGATGTGGTTACCCACTGCTACAGGCCCTCCCCCTACTAAAATTAAAAATAGATCCTAATTATAGGGCAAGTGAAATCAGGGTTTGGTGGTGTCCATAATAGGCCCCCCTCACCGAAAGGCGATGCCTTACTGCTGAACCTGAACAGACAAGGGGAGCCCCAATATATTACATTATGTTTTATATTTAAAACAAACGCTTCCAAATCTAAAAATACAGCAAAGATGGGCAACAAACAATAGCACTCTCCCATAGCTAAATGGGTCCTTGCTGCACTATAGGTAGTAAGGTTGGTCTCATGAGGTTATAGATTGAGTGGTTGGACGTTTGCCGTGGTGTTCCACGGTCTCAGGTGGTTATAGCCATCTGTATACTAATGGTAATACTGTACATAGAGGTTTGGGTTTCTCTCTCCTTTTTGAGTTATCAGGGCTTATGCCGATGTATAATGGAATGGAACTATTGAGGATATGTTATTCTGCCACTTATGGGTCTGGTCTTGGGGGCCTCTTCCACTTTACAAAAGGAGGCCCCACGGTTACTTAAATGTTATTTTTTTAAAGCTATTATTTTTAGTCCCATGTACACCCCCAGCTCTTAAGAGCAAGCAGGTCCTGTCCGCCCTTTACTTGCTACCCTTTCCTTTCTAAACCCTCTTTATTCAAGGGTCGACTAAACCTGGGTTTAGATGTCCCACCAGGTCCATGTTTATCTCCCTTTTTTGTTTCCTAATCCACCCCCCTCCCTATACACCCAGAAAATCCCCTCACCAACAACAGTTCAGCTTCCTGACCGGCATAGACGTGCCCCACATCTGGTAGAAGTGGGACTGTCCAACCTTAAACAACATCTAATACTAAAGATCTAAATAATTATAAAAACCAAACTAACCGTCCGTACAACCAAAACAGTCCTGTGACCATCATAAAACTCCAGTCCCATAGCCGCATTTAGCGCATCCATGCCTATAACTTGTATTACACACGTCAAAGTCCTGAATGGCTCAAATAAAAAGAAGAAGAATGGGCTTCTCCAACTATAAGAAACTGGAAGCCAATATTGTCTTCCTACGTGAGACACCTTAAGAGATCTACCAGCTCTATATACATCGACAAACAATACCCTTTGGCCATCTTTGCTTCAGCTGGTGTCAATAAAATGAGGCGTGGCTATACCTAAACACTAAAATTAACTTTCACACAAATACTGTAAAACGAGACCCTGATGGCAGATACATTATGGTATCAGGGAGGCTCCAAGATACAGTATGTACAGGAAAACCAGGGGAGCGGTTGCACCTTAAAATAAAAACAAAATCTACATGGTGTAATATTGTTAACACAGTGAAGTAGTTTCTAAGAAACTTAGAAAGATAGATAAGGAGGCTATAACACGTATAACCAGCCAAACAAAGGCTCCAAGATACAGAAGTAACATTAGTGAGCGTCTATGCTCCGAACGAGGCAAGAGCACAGTTCTATGTCACCCTCCTAGACGTGCTAGAAAAATTCATGGCACGGTGCTAATGTGGGGGGGGGGAGATTTTAATGAGGTGCTCGAGGTAAAACCTGGACCGATCCTCCAAAAATGGTTCCCAGGGCCTTGCCCGATTGCCAACCAAAGATTCTAGACTCCTATCTACCAAACTAGATACTTGATTGAAGGAGACATTCCCATACCAAAGATAGAAACTATAAATTTTTCTCCACCCCACATCAAAACACTCTCGTATAGACTTGATCTTCCCGGAAGCCGCAATGATCTCACTATAGATTTTTTTTAAATCATAATATTACTTGGTCCAACCACACCATCGTCTAAACAACTCTTAAATGATTCTTCCTCCTCCCCAAATACCTAAGACTATGGAGACTCAACAACTCCCTCGTGGCTATTCCCGAAATCCTGCTGGAGGTAAGCACGGAATTATGTCACTATTTTAAAGACAAATCGTACTCCTTGGACCACATCCTCCCTGTTGTGTATAGCCCACAAGACCACCATTAGAGGGATTCTGATTAAGATAGCAGCAAACAGGAAAAGGCTCTGTAATGAGAAAATAAATCTCCTGTCAGCCCAATTAAATCAGCTCGAACGGGGGCCACACAGATAATTTCCTGCCACAGATCATGGAAGTTAGAGAGAAATGTATTCTATGTTTGATAGAAGCTACAGAAAGAGCAGTGAGCTGGACCTCCAAAGGTTATACGAAAAGAGAAATTCTGACCTTGACGGACTCCCTGACTTCTCTCCCCAATGTCTTTAAGATATTAAAAAATGTTGAAGCATTATCAGGCCTCCAGATCACTAATAAATCTAAAGCCTTAGCTCTAAACATCCCACAAGAGACGATAAAACGCCTTGAAAGTAATTTCGAATTTAAATGGAAAAAATACATCTCTTAAATACTTACTGTAGGCATAAAACTCACTACGACAGTAAAGGACCTGTATAAAGCTAATTACCCACAAATAATTAAACCATGATAAAAAGCATGGAAACCTGGACGAAATACGCAATCTCATGGATTGAATAGATCCAGGCAGTTAAAATGAATCTCCTCACAAATATACTTTACCTATTTCATACACTTCCCATCCCAATTAAAAAAAACTCAGAGATAGTAGAACTCCAAATCCAAACATCTCGCTTTATATGGCAAATAAAAAAAAAACATAGTCCGAGGGAGATCTTGGTTTGTCCCAGGGAAATGGGTGTGGGGCGGGTATCAGCCATCCCATACTTTATGTCATACTATAGAGCAGTAAAGTGGAAGGTAAACGTGCGCGCTGGCCATCACAGATCTCCTATGGTAATCTCTCTTCAGTGCTGCTCCCCATCTCCCGTGATCAGCGGGGCTAGAGAACACTCACAAACACATAAACAAAATTTAAGTGTCCCACGTGACACGAAACTCGTAGGAGTGCCAGTGCATGCTGGGTAGTGGCGTGATGATGCGATACGCCCAACAGCGTCTACACCACTGCAGGAACTTTCACACAAAGATGCCGGTCTAGAGATTCCCCTCAGCCTTTACCATCTGCTATCCGGAGAGGGTTTTCAGCCCAGATTGCGGACGTCCCGTTCGTGTTATTTACCTGCGTGGTGTTTTTGGATCTACATGATCATAATATTATTGTAAGTCTTGTACTTTTTAATATATGTCCTTATAAATTTATATATATTTTTTGCACTTTCAGCGATTATCTTCTCTTCTTTTGCGCCCCCATTCTTTTTGATTATACTATAGGGCAGCCCAAATGACCCCGCTTACTCCCTGGCACGTTCAAAAAAGGCACAAAAGGTTTGGGTGGATATAGAGAGAGAAGTAACAGCCCGACTCCTATAATCTCTCTTTATTGGCTCCTGGCAAATAGGTCCCCCCGGTGCTATCTCACATCCAATAGTGTCACACTGCTCAGAATGTAGATTTCTTGAAATTCAAGTACCGTTTCACTTCCAGGCCCTCCCCCATGCTACCCACCCTGGGCAACCCTCAATTCCCCCCTGGCATGTCCCACTCTGACTTTGATTGGTGGGGGGTGAAGAACTTATCGACATGGAGTTCCCCCTTCTGAATATTTCCATTATAATCAAATACGCCACTTTGTTCGCTCCTTGTAGTCCCACACCTCTTCATGTTTAAATACTTACTTCGAGGAGATGTGTCAATCCTCCCCTATGAGTCCGAGTCTGATATTGTTTTACCAAAAACATTGTCCCGATCATCAAAAATAAGAAATTAATTTTTATGAGTCAATGGGAGGTAGATATAGGACAAACATTACAGATGGAAGACTAGGAGAACATATGGGTAGCCACAGCCAAAAGTTCCAATAAAACACATAAAAGAAAATGGGTACAAGATCCTATACCCAACCAGACGTCAAAAGAACTACCCCTCGGCTTCCCTACTCTGTTTTAGGGGATTAGGCCAGCCAGGATCAATGTTCCACATCTGGTGGACCTGTCCTCAGATGACCAACAGGTCAATCTATTGGTGAACTCTACCCTAGGCACTAACCTCGAAATGCCCCCTTGGAAGTGCTTCTTAATACACCAATACCAGATGTTTCAAAGGTGCAACATAAATGAATTGCGCAGATCCTACCATCCACCAGCTCTGTCCCGCATTAAGAAAATATGGCACAATCTCCATGGAAAAATTGACCCTCTCCCTTAAATATAGAATGGAAAAATTTGGTACAACATGGGATCCATAGCTGAACTGGATGGGTCCAAGGGAGCTGACAAACAGTTGCTGACAATAAAGTCGTGGAGAGGTCATGGAAGAGTGTTGAAGAACCTAAACAATAAAATGTTAAAAACAATCTATGTTGGACGCATGTACGTATATGCCTTCAAAGGTCACCCTACACCTTCCCTTTCTGTAACACCCCCCACCCTCCTTTACATTTCTGTATTAAACCGTAAAACAATCAAATGAAGTAGAAAGGAAATGGCATTAAAAGTTGATTTTTTTTAAAATACCGTATTCTCCAATACTACAGAACAGATTAAAAAAAACAAAAAACAACGCCCCATAAGATTTCCCATGTTTTGCTACTTTAAGTCAATAGGAGTTCCTGTGCAATAATGTCCTGATCGGCACAATAGAAATCTAATGATTAACCACCCCTTGTGTGAAGCCAGAGGTCCTGTCAGGCCATTTCATAAGAGGTTCATTTTCAGAGGGTAGTTCACAAAGCTGTCAGTTACTAGTAATCGTGTATTGAAGAACCTTCCTTGTGACAAATCATTTCAGTGATGTGGCAAAGAATTACAAAAATGCGTTATTTTGAAAGATGTAGAGGCACAAACCTAATAATCTAAAGGGTACAATCCCACATATGGCCAGATAGAGATAGATATATAGAGATAGATATAGCGATAGATCTCATGTAATAAAACCCACTGTAAACTACTTATTAACAAATGTTTTCAGAATAAAACATTTAAAGATGGCTTAACACCAGCCTGATTTTATTAACAGGCATCAAGCACCAGGTTTTAACCTATTACACATATTACAGCGATTGTCATTTTGTTCCATGTTGGAATTAAACATTCAATTTAATTGACTTCCCGGAGTCTAAAGGCTATGAGACAAAATGACAAATTAAAATGCAAACTCCCTGGATCCTTCATCTTCTGCCACCATTATACATACAGTATAAGCAATAACACCCAGCGATACTAACATATCTGCATAAGAAAACAAATGTTACTAACATATCTGCATAAGAAAACAAATGTTACTAACATATCTGCATAAGAAAACAAATGTTTTTCAGGGTAGAATAGGATGTAATTATTTTACTAAAAACTATTAACTTGAAATAAATCCCATATTGAAGTACATTGGTCACCCATAGGTTTATTGCTCAGCATTTTTTAAGCTGTAACCCCTTCACTACTGGAGACGCATAACACTTCCAAAAAGGGGTTCAATGCATTAAATGTTTCTGCGAAAAAGCTTATTTTATAATTGTTACGAATATATAGAGTGAGCTTATGTCGTGTTAACCCTTCGAGCGTCAAGGGGGCCAGAAACGCATTGTCTATTTGGCCTGCCTGACACTCGGTGGGTACAAATGGTACAGATCCACAATCTAACCTGAATGAACTGCTTTCAGATTCATGGTCTTCTTCGCTCCCACCGTCTTCAGCCTCTGGTTTTCCAAGACACTGTGCTCCTTCAGAGGCATCGGTCGTGAACTCAAACGAAGGGACTGGGAGCTCGGAGGCTGATGCCATTGGACAAGGAAGCAAATTTGGGAGATCCGGGTCGCTAGGTCTTCGGTAACCAAAGGACGGCAAATGCAGTGGGAGGTTACCCGCAGCTAAAAACTTTCTCTCGCCAGTTCCAACGCTCTGTTGTCCGTGCAAGACGTCTCCTTGATGGGCGCCACCTGTAATGCTGGCAGGTGGTGCCGGATGTCCGAACCACCTCCATCTGATTTTCAATATCTGCTTCAGATCAAAGTCCTTACGGGAACCAGACATCCTCTATGAGAGCAAAATATTGTCTAGGCAACGGGGTAAGAAAACACTGTACCATACAGGATTTATGCTTCCAGCCAAGACGAAAAAAAGAACACACGTTCACATGTGGATTGTAGAGCTGACCAGAATAAAAGAGACCAGACTCCATGCACATGCAGAGGGGAGAAAAAATAAAAACACCTTGATTTCTGGCAATTAGAAGGTTAAGAAAACACAGGAAATTATTTAGATGCCTAATGAAAAGAACACGGCAGATGGGGCTCCTTTATGAAGATAAACTAATCAGCTTACAAGAAGCATTGCACTTTCCCGTTGCATTCCTCCCGTGTCTGTGACCATTTGCTTTCAAAGACACCGACAGCATTCATTAAAGTCTTTCAGATGCTCAACGCCTCCTCCCCCTTCTCCGAACCCACGAATGACAGAACATTCCCCTGCAGCATCTTTTTAGGCCACAATGTTTTTCTTCCGAAACCTTAAAAATAAAAAATAAAAAAGGCACCAGCAGTTTGTTCCCCCTGCTTGATGACAAACTACCTAACCATGTTCCAATCCAACAATCATACTGCACTTCGTTGTACCTGCAGCTTTTACATTGAATGTCGGGTGGGTTTGATTTTGAGACAGATTGATCTGCGTAGCGCTAATGGATTCCTAATTAATTTTTAAACGTAATGTAGAAGAGCAATATACTACTTAATTCCCCAGCCTCCTTAATGTGCAGGAAGTTGGGACACAAGCCAAAACAGGCATACAGTATATAGATCCAGAGGAAAAGAACAGCGCTCTAATGACCTCTAAATCACTAGTCGTTATGGCTCTGCAGTGCTGGTTTGAGAAATGGGAGTCAGAGGGTACTGGGATCATATTCTATCAAATGTAGGCCACAGATCACTTGTGAAGATATTGTCGAAAAGCGCTCTGCTGATGTAGCGGAAAAAGTTTGTTGTCTCGTGTTCTGTTCCCAATAAACGGCTAAACTAAGGGGGTCATCATTTGTAGCTTTAAAGCAGCCATGCATGTTGATCGCCATATTTTTGCATTTCAATTTTTACTTCCAAAAGATCTCTTCTTACCCTTTCCAGGCACAGCTATATGATAACATTTGTGATATCCTAAAACACAATTGTCACGTACGTCACATGTGTGAGCACATGACCTGCATAAGAGACCAGGGTACACAGCTCACAAACTGTCCCACTTCTCAGCTTCTCAAAGGTCCCTCAAATCAACACTTTCTCTCCACAATTCGTCCCTATATACCATCTGTCACAAACAGCACACTAGTGAGCATGTGATTTAGATAATCAACCAGGGTTAATACACACGGCTACTCTAGCCAACTCACCTTTCAATGAGTTAATATTAATCCCGTACTCAATTGCAAATCATATCTATACAGGCAGTCCTCGGTTATCCGACACAATGCGTTACTCAAAATGGCGTTGGATAGCGAAACGTCTTAAAGCGAAACACGTTTTCCCATAGGATCACTGTTTAAATGAAAGGTTCCGTTCCTGAAGGCATTTTTAACACTAAAATACACCAAATATTTAATGCAAGCAATAAGATACGCAGCACACACAAATTATATAGTGTATATACATATAACAAAATATAATAATACATTATATAGTATAATATAATATTATATAATATATATATTATATACACAAACAACTTTGCAAAGCGTTGTAAGAGCATTGGATAAGCCGTTTTGGCGTTGTAAAAATGAACATAGGTATGCATTGCAGCGTTGGATAAGCCATTCGTTGTAAAACGAGGATTGCCTATACTCTGCCACCACCCAAGCATTATGCAAATAAAAGATGTAAAATTAATATCTGCAGGGTCTCAGGCCCCTGTTTATTATAGAAAAAAAAACTAGGCACTTAAGACACACAAATCTGTTGTAGCAAAATGTGTCCGAAAATGTAAACACCCTATCCAGAGTGTGCAACAGTTTTATTATATATAAAAATATAGTTCTCAGATTACAGAAAAAGGATTACAGGAACACAGTAACAGGACTGTAAATGCATGACAGGTTCTTAAAAAAACAAATAGGATAAAACATAAAACAGAAATCCCTATAACATGTCAGGATTTTCTTCCAGAAAGGTCACTGGCACAGAAATGAGACTTCATGTGTTTGGTCCAAAACACACCTCTGTTTAAAATCTAATTTTCACAATACCTTGTTAAGTCTTGTGTACTATTTTCTCCCCCACTGAAACATAAGCCCACCCCAATCATAAATCAGCTGCGAGATTGATGGTTTTACGACAGAGTAAAAAAAGACTTACCTTGACGTGGTTAGCAGGCTTGGCATTATTTGATCAAAGGATGTATACACACACACACACACACACACACCATTGATTGCTATCCCCAAGGGAGAAGTGCAGGGATTCACTTTTTGTTTTGAACATTTGTATGGCCAATTCCAGATTGGCTGCATGCTCCTTATACGGAGAAGCGCAGTGATTATATTTGTTTTACATTATTTGTTGGGCCGATTTTAATCCTTTGCAGCACGCTCCTAGAGGGCAACACTACTATGGTGTAATTTAATATATTTAGCCAATCACCTGCAACTGCTTATTGAGCAGTTTGTGGCAGGCCAGCCCCTCCCCTTCTAGGTATATAATCCCAAAGCAAGGTCCCATTATTTCACTTCACTTGCAGACATGTGAGTTTCTGTTCTGGTATATACCAGTTTTTAACTGCACTAGGTTATATAAGCATATGCTTTGATATTTTAACCCCTTCTGGGCTTATTTCACATAACACTAGTATGCATTTAGCGTATGGACCTGCTATTGAGACTTACCTTGACGTGGTTAGCAGGCTTGGCATTATTTGATCAAAGGATGTATACCGAAAGGCTTCTTTTTTCTTATAGGTATTTACACCATACATACATACATATATACATTCCCCATTGATTGCTATCCCTAACGGAGAAGCGCAGGGATTCGCTTTTTGTTTTGCACATTTGTATGGCCAATTCCTTCACTAGCTGCATGCTCTTTATACGGAGAAGCGCAGTGATTATATTTGTTTTACATTATTTTTTTCCTCTGGAGTCAGGAGATATCTCCAATAATTTGTGTAACCAACCCTGCCCGGCTCCTGAGGAGTTTACAACAGTGTGTGGTGTACATCCACAACAGCCTTGATTTACCTTGTCTCAAGGTGCTGGTCGGCTGGGCGATGATACAGATGAGCGCCAGAAGCTTTTATGGTACAACAGTAATCTTTATTCAAGTTCCCAGGCATTGGAACACTTCAGTTGCATATACAATCAGATTGGCTTAGTTGTATTTTACTTCATCCATAGCGCCATCACTCTTGATACAGGTCTTCCCTGGGTGTCTTCTCTTAACACTGATGGGAGGTACATTCACTTGTTACTGTACTGACTTCATCTTGTGGACCGGCTCCCCTTTTTAGCAACATCCCTATGGTCCCTAGCTCAGATCCTGTTCTATGTACATTACTATTATTCTCCTGACCCGTTGAGGAACTGCCACTTCCTCAGGGGTAATGAATACGGTCGATGGGGATCCTCTTGTATTGCTGATCTCCTGACATCCTGACATCCTGGGGCCTTCTCTGCTTTGCCTATGGTGGCATGTCTGCATTCCCTATCTGGGACATGCTCTTCTCTTATGGCCATACTATGGGATCCTACAAGATGGGGTACTGTCCCTAACAAACAATAAAAGGGGGTCCTGATCTATAGTATAACTGTGGGAACATATCCCCTACCTCTACTCCCCGAGGCTGCTCTCCTCATGCCATGCTGGAACCTAACTTCTGGAATTCCTGTGATACCCTGT
The DNA here is from genome assembly GCA_036426205.1 of Ascaphus truei. NCBI lineage: Eukaryota > Metazoa > Chordata > Amphibia > Anura > Ascaphidae > Ascaphus > Ascaphus truei. The sequence goes on from CM071567.1 coordinate 285,007,159, forward strand.
GATGACACAGATGTACTGTATCTCGGTTTACCTTTCTCAGGGTGCTGGCATTCGTGTAGGCTGGGCTTATAAAAACAGTGATAACGGATGGGCGCCAGGAACTTTTCTCACTCAGTTATTCTTTATTTGCATTTGATATTAGTCACACTTCATCTCTGGGTGCTCATGCAGGATCCCAAAGAGGCACCTTTCTTGTCACCATGTTGTGTCATGGGTATGGCAGTCCCTTGCCTAGCAGATGGAGCTATCCTACATGCCACCGGGACCTTGTTGGCAAGGGGTTCACTCTCACTCGAGGATCCACATCTCATCACACTATGCAGAACCCTCGTAACCCCTACATATTGGATACAGGTGTGCTTGTGGACCTGTTGCTACAGCAGCTCCATTGCCCATATTCAAATGGACCTCACGTGGAGTACCATGCAGCCCTATCCTTAATAAGGGACACATTCTCCAAAAGGTAAAACAAGCAAGATCACCCTACCACATTACACATATAGTTCCACACTTAGACAGGATGTACTATATATATGTGACGGGAGACGCGCTTAATAACACATTTATATTTCGTGGGTCCTGATTGAGCAAAATAAACTGAGATTTATTCCCTTGATAGGCAAACACACGACAACTGCAGAATAAACTTAATAATTACACTCACGGGTAGAGAAACAGAGGATAATGTCCAGAAAGGTGCAAAGCACCAGGAGATTGTCTTTTAAATGTAGTCCTTTTGCAAGGGCACAAATTGCCAGCCCCAATCCTTCTGTGAATGTGCAAAGTCTTTTCTGGTTCTTTATGGGTTCGGTCTGGAATCCCCAGGGCTAACGCAATCCTGAAGCAGGGCAAGTTTCCTTGTTGTGATGTTTTTTAACCCCTTGCGTTCTGGAATCGTAGCCGCTGTACTTAGGTCTTATCCGCTTTAAGAAATCAGGTAACAACAGCAGGAACAACAGCAGGAACAACACAGGAATGAGGGGTACAGGCCTTTTTAAGGACAAGGGCCTGTGAAGTGTTACATTAGCCTCATCCCATTGGCAAGGAATTTTCTTCCTCCTATCAGAACCTGCCATGTCACATGGGCAAATCCTACAGCCAGCTCAGGTAACTCTGAACATGCTCAGTAAGCAGCTTGGTAGCACTGCTAAGTAAAAAGGGGGCATTCATTTCTGGGGACGCAATGTCTGGAGTTTGGTCCCAAGGTGTGAAATAGCCAGGATGAGTAACAGGACCTGCTACTCAGAAACATCCTGATTAAGTGACACTTTAAGAATCTGGGGTCTTTCATGTATGCATAACATTTGGTCCTTAATGCATTACAAAGGCAGGCAGAAAAAAACAGCATCCTGCCGGTACATTTTAACTGCACCAGAAAGGCACTTCATCAAAAATATATGTTTCCCTTATGACAAAGTTATATTTTTAATATGTGTGTACTTGGGGGATTACACTGAAGCTGCACCCCAAAAATCAGGGTGCTCACTCCGTTCCTAAATTAGCAGTCTTAAAAGGGGAACAGCATATAATATTAACCCCTTCATCCCCAATACAAAATAGGGGTAACCAGTCGAGCCCACTGCCTTTATTAATGCGCTGATTACCCCCATTTTCGCCACAATATACACAATGAGATTTCTTCCCCCCCCCCCATATCTGTCTTTCCTCCTGGGATCCTGCATCTAGAACATTAGAACATTCTCCCTCGAGAGATAGATAGATAGATAGATAGATAGATAGATAGGATAGATAGATAGATATTGTGACATAGTCCAAAGATGTTAGGCAGCTTTCTGCCCCATTTTAGGTCAGAAAGTGCAGGAATAGTTAAAAATGATCCATTCCACAGCTTCACATTAACTCAAGCTTGCTGGATGGAAAATCCAGACCACAGATTACAATGGCTCTAGTTCTCCCTCACCTGCTCTTCTAATCACATGCACAGGTATTTAGAGCACAGGAGGTTTGCATTTCAGTCTCTCTCCTTAGAGCCTGGGGGCGTCGCTGCTCCCCTGCATCCAGTTCAGGGTGGACGGCCCCTCCAAGTATCACAGTACCAGAGGATTTGCCTGGACACTTGGGACCGAGTTCCCACCACGAACAGATAAGACAAACGAATATGTATTGCTGTTTCTAAAAGACTATGCTGTAGCTAGTGACCCTAAATGAGAGGGCATTGTTTTAAGCTGGGGAACCAGGTTAGTTGGCCCAGCAGCAGTTAGAGGCTGATTATGATGTGTGGTTAGATCCCTGAAAGGGATAGGATTTCGTTTATATAATTTGGTTTCTTGTTTCTTGAAATAACAGTGTGGGAAATACTATGACACTGATATAAGTGAACCACTGAATGAAAAAGTGCCTCTAACCTACACATGTTAAAGCTGCAGTACCTTACTTGGATGAAAATAAAGCAGGCAGAAGCCTGAGTTAAGCAACACTTTGCATGTTCCTGTTTGTTGTATAATTAACCCTAGAAGACTGTGTCGGGAAGAACCCAGACAGACGTCAGCGCTACAAAAGAGGGGCGTTTGTCACAATATATATATATATTACCCAAAGGGTGTTTACACTGAAAATCTGTGAGACTGACTCCAAAATCAGTAATAGACAGGTGTGTAGTAGCAGGTCTAAAATAACATGAAAGCTCTCATTACAGCAGATAACACAATTTCTTCAGATGGTTGGAGTCATAATCTCTGCTTTGCTGGCTGAATTGTTTTAAAACATTTAACTTCTTGATTTTCTGGCCCTTTTCTCACCCCGAAACACGCTTCCTTCCTCTTTTTCTCTTCTGTTTTAGCAAACTGATCATCTAAATTTATCGTAGGTTGAACTTGGTGGATACATGTATTTATTCAACCTCATCACCTATGTAACTATGTAAGAATATGAACTATGAGTTAATACAGTAATTCAATATTCTTTTGGGAAGATTGGTTGCATTAAAGTTATATTATTCATCCAATATATAAAATAGTTTTGTTTCTTTAACTCCAAACAATGAATACTATTGAAAAGACCTTGCATATTGCGGAAAGTTGCATATTAAAAAAAGGATATACTGTATGTTCGAGTTCAACCTATTTTAAATGTAATTGGCTGAGATACTCATCCTATAGTTCTAGCCCAGGGGACTGCACCCTTTCAAGGAAAAAAAAAACATTTTATAAAAAATGTCTTTGTCCAAAATATTCCGAGAGTCGCAACATATGCATGAATATTACACCCCCACAAACACATACTGTACACACTAATATATACTGTATAAGCATTAACATCCAACTTAATTCAATCAGAATTAGGGAAAGGAAAAAATATGTGGGGGAATGAAATGTATCTCACAATAATAAGTCCCTTTTATTTAGTTTTTTTCATTGTCATTTCTACCATTGGGTAAAAAAAAAAAAAAAAACACACAAAATAAATCTGCTACTGTACCCTGCTGTGTATAGGGTAAGGCTGAGGCCCCGCTGCACGCTTCCATACGGCTGCCTTGCTTGCCGGCGGTGCGTGCAACTCACTGCACCGTGATTTGCGGTTTGCAGTGAACTGTGATGCGTGCTCAGGGGGCAATGACGAGGGGGGGGGCGCAGCCATGTGTGTACAGAGCGAGAACATGACCCCATGTCACAATACATGTATGGACAATTATTACGTGTCCCGTCCGTCCGAGCTATGAACGGGAGGAGGGGGGGGGAGGGAGAGGGAGAGCTATGAACGGGAGGAGGGGGGGGGGGGGGGGCCATGCACGGATGCCTCCCACAGACGTCCCTCCCAAGCCGCCTCCCTCCCGTAGCTCCTTCCTCCTCCCCTCATTGGCTGACTCGTGCACCACGTGACACGTCAGCGCTTCTGATCACCAGAAGCTTGCAGCATCGGCCGGCTGACGAGTCACAGCACGCAGTCAGCCCTATCGGAAGGAGCCAGCAGGGACCTCCAGACTGGAGGAAAGGGGCTGGTGTCCCGCAGCCGCCGACCGCAGCGGGTCCTTAGCCTAAGGTCATGCCCAAATAAACTCATCTCCAAAAACAAGGAGGAAATGACAACGGCCAAAAGACATCCACAATGTTCGGTTTATATATTGTACTACTTTCCCCCAAAGGGCACTTGTCTAAAGGGTAATTAATAACAATTCTTTACTATATAGTGCTACCAATGCAATACATCAACATTTGCAGGCACAAGAAGCCCCTGCCTAGTAGAGCTTACAATGTAATGTTTGGTGCACAGAGAGAAAGTTTGCAAAGTCACAAGGAGCAGATTCTGGTATTTGAACCAGGCTCATCTGCTTCAAACTCGGTCTCATGGATGTGTCAGTGTCTATACCGACTGAGCCACACCCACAATCTGATGTTGAGTTTTTACACTTCAGCAGAGAAGGATGTAGATTACATTTCTGAAAAACGTGATGAACTGTAAGCTCTTTGGAAAAGTTCAAAATGTAGTGTAGGGAAGTAAGCCGATAAAGAACTTTTGGTTCCATTATAATATTTAAAACAAACAATATGTCTACATGGTCAAGATCAGGGAAATCTTGCTTGTCATTTATCCAAGAGCCCCTTTCAAACAAAAACTCTGTCCTGGCCTCTTTTATCAAGTTGATAACGATTGAAGTGGAGTATCCACCGGAAGCCCATGGACGTAAAATCGAGTGGACTATTTATTAGTCATAACATTCAGGAAAGAGGAGATTAGGTTTGTAATGTAAAGTCTGCATTGTGGTAAGATAAAAATGATTTGTTTCTCTTTGATAAAAAAAAAAAGACAGATGACAATAGTTATCCTTAACAACACAACCAGGTATATTGCGGTAACCTTGCTTCACAAATTATGTAGAAATCGAATGCACATGTTCAGCAAGGAAATGTCTCTTATAACCAAATAAGGACAAACATCGGGTCCATTCTCACTGTACGTCTGTTTAATTTCCAAGCTCTAATAGCATCAGAAACTAGAATATCCTCCTTGATAAGATATTCAATGGGACATGGGGTAGATAAACCAAAGAGACGTTAGTAGTTTCTGAATCAAGTTTTAGATTGGTGTAAATTGATACATTATGCTGATTGATTCAGTCTCTGGCATGTACTGTAAACCAGATTTAATGTTTGGAAAAGTTGGTGCTTCATTGTCCACATCAGCTTAGCATTTAGTTAGAATTTCACTATGCCTCTTATTATGTCAAACAAAGTTGGTGAAATATTGATCATAGCAATATATATTTTTCTTCTTAACAAGGGGAGTACATGCGACGGTAAATAATCTTAGGAAAAGGGATTATTTTAATAACAGCTATACCCACAAACAGAAAGTCCAATAAATCCAAAGAAATAAGCACTTGCCCTGCACTTCCCATTAGTTTTTCAGTGAAGTGTAATCTGGTAAATATGATGGTGGCGAGTATCTCCTTGACAGGATATCCCACAGACCGGCACTATGCAAATCTTTGTCCAAATAAAAGAGAGGCGCACTGGTCTATGATGAAAGGGTATTCAGACCACTTATTAAACATATACAGTATAAGACCAAAAAGGCACAACATTTCCGGGTATAAATTAACCCTTCAGGTATAAATTCCCCAAACCTTTTTAAATTTTACCGAAAGCAGAGATGCAATTTTAGTGCAAATATTTGAGGAAGCGTGTTTGAAATGTTAATTCATGAATATTTTAGGACACCTTTTTCTAGTTGAAAAGGAAGCAGGTCATTGGAGATTTTTAATTTTTGTTATCCCACTACATGATTTCTGATTTTTAAAGTATATAAAGCCACATGAATTCTCTGTTGTCCAATCTGGGGCCCCTGAAACACATTTCTTTTAGAGATAGCTGGCAATACCATGGCTAAGTCAAAAGTAATTACATCGTTATAAAATAAGCATTTACAATGTAATGGAAACTCGTTCTATGAACAATTGACATTCATTTCTTTGCATAGGTTCACTGCGCTAGAATGAGAAAGGTTTAAAAAGGATGACAATTTTTTTTTTAACTAAATGTAAATGCTAAATAAAATTTGTGATCCTGCATTATTTTTGAGAAAAAGGGAAAGCACTCTATACCACTGTAATATTGTTGTACACATTTGTAACGGAAAAGGAAATGTTCTCGTTTCCTGTCCCAAGGTATTTCTGTACTCAAGGGCCCTTGAACAATATGGGGAGACGGCACTCCCCTGTGCTGGGTGACATTCAGTGGAATGTGGCTTCTCAGCATATTAAATAAGGGTTTAGGATTACATCAACAGACCTCTGACCAGATCTCAGACTCTGCAACCCTAAAAGGAATGAACTATACTAAACATTGTATACTGATTATTGAAAAATGCTACATAAGTTTGTAGAACTGTAAACTATAATACCAGAGGGGAAAAAAAGCTAATTTGTAAAAAAATAAATTTAAAAAAAAATGAATACATCTGTTGAAACCACTTCCAAATTATGTCATGCTTTGTACATGGTTTATGGGTGCCTGGTAATATTAAAATAGTATTATATTGTTTAAAAAAAGATGCACTCCATTGTGAGAGCAGAGTGACTAGTGGCAGTAATATGTTTAATGGGTTCAATTGTGGTGACTGGAGCCAGGAAAGAATAATGACAAAAATGACTCTAAAAGAAGGAGGATCGTTAAGTTTATTTCTTCAGCTCCTCATGATACATTAATTACGTATACTCTCACCCTGCCAGAGGACAAGATTAGGATTGTGTCAAGCAGCAACATTTAACACGACACAGCCATTGTTGGACCAGCAATATTCTACTGTATGTACAGTACAGCGATGTGACATAAATAATTATAATAGCAAACAGGGGACACCTGTGGCAAATGCATAGAACGCCTACACTGAAACAACAATTTACTATGTTACTAATTTCCTACTGAAACACATGCTGATAAGAATAAAAAAAGTTGGAAGAGTTGACATGTTTGGTACATATACAGTGTACAGTAGGGTAAGGAGAAAAATTATGCAATATTTACTAGGCAGTGCTACAGCTAAGTAAATATGGCCCACTCCAGTGAATGGGCTGTAATGCGTCTTTAGGCACGGAAGGGTCTTCTAGAGCGGAGGTGCGCAAACTGGGGAGCCAAGATTTTATTTGGGGGGGTGGGAGGGAAGTGGGGAGCGGCGGTTACAGAGGCCCTGCACTCTACCCCAAGGCATTTAAATTAAATGCCAGGGGTCTGCGCGAAGCCTCTGTAACTCACTTACCTTGATTCAGCCGGCTTTGGGCGACGTGACGTTACATGTCCCCGCGGCATCATTTGACGCCGGGACAAAAAGGTATGGGGGGGAGGGGCGCAAGCACCAAATGTTTGCACACCCCTGTTCTAGAGTATCACATCCTAGTAAATGTGGGCCATTCACTTGAACAGGGCTGTAAGGTGTCTTCCAGCATAAAAAAGGTTTCTTGTGGAGACACACACGCGCGCACACTTTGAACTTAAAAATTGTTCACTGTAGCGCTGTTAGTTCTACGCACTTGCACACACATATACTGACATTAAAGTATAGTTTCTCCTGAGACCAAACTAGAATAAATGACAGTTACATGGTTAAAGAGGCAATCCAAGCAGTTTAAAAAACAAAATCTTTCTTGAATATATGCAGCATTTGATTACCTTTATTGAAAGCCAATTACCTAAGCTGCTGATTTATTCGTTCTCCCGTGATCGATCAGCAAAATCCTGCTTACCAGGGTTCACTAAATGGCCGCCTTTCAGTATCTAATCAATCCTTCAGTCAGTGTAACTCAGCAGCTACAATGTATTCTTATATTACTAAAAGATAACATTATCTATTGTTACAGCTCAAACTGCTGAGAATGATCACAAGCAGAAAAGTATTAAAAAGAAATTGCACTGCTGGGTGAGGTGTGCCAAGACCTGCTATTAGAGAGGGTTGGGGTGCCTTACAATGCATCTGATCTCAGACGCGCAAAGAGAGAGGGTTGGGGCTTCTTACAATGCCTCTGATCTCAGGCGCACTATTAAAGAGGGTTGGGGTTCCACACAATTTCACAATATACTCATTGGGTTCCTTAACCAGAAAAAAGATTGCAAACCACTGGTCTATCCAATTGCTTTTGTGGTAAGACTGCTTGCAGGACCTTGTAATTACAAGCTAATTCAGTAAAGGCCGTTTCACATCCATGGGGAATTGTTTTATTAATTAACCGCACAGTGTAATCCCAGGGTATCGTCATTAACCACATAACCATGAATGTGAGAGAATACGGGAGTGTTCATATTTCACAGGACATACATAAGTAAAAGTTTCCCTTCAAGGATTAATTTAGGCCGAGGCCATGCTAGGCGCGTGGCATCGTGCGTCCTCACCTGCAGCAGAGGCCATGTGTGGCAGAGGGGACTATGCGATGTGGTGGCGGAGCCGTGACTTCACAGAGCTGGTTCTCCCTCATTGGCGGAACCGCTCACGTGATCCGGCAGTCGCACGACAAAATCAAATACATTTTGTTGCGTGACAAATCGCGTCACGCGAAGAATGGGCGCAGCATTTGTCTTTCTGAGTCAATTACATTGGTAAGTTGTATATACATAATTATTTCTTTCACAGCTAAGCTAGTATGAGCTTCCCTTCAAAACATTTCTGTTTATGAAAACAATATTTTTTTCGGTCTCCGTTTTGGCTGCGGCCAGGCAGGGAGCGGGCGCGCTGGCGCTCATGCGCGGTGACGTCACGCTCCCTGCTCGTCCGGGAGATTTGTGGCCGGCTAGGTGCGCGCGCATGGGGGCGATTCGGGGGGCGTGGCCATGACGTCACAGAGCTGGTTCGCCCTCATTGGGCGAACCGCTCACGTGACGCGCTTGCGGACGAGAAATTCAAATTTGCTTGCTCTGCAAGCAGCTAAGCGCCGAGTAGGCGCTTGCTCACGCTGGCCACACAAATTGTCGCAATGTTTTTCATAGCAGCCAGCGTGAGCGTGCCCGCTCAGCACCGCAAAGGCCTTAGTCTAGATTGTTTCTAGATTATAAACTCATTGGGGCAGTGAACTCCTTCCTATTGTCTCAGTTTGCCATAACATGTACTCTTGTCACACAATGTTATTGTCCTCCCTCCCACATTGTACCGGAGAATATTGCCGCCAAACAAATAAATGAAAATAAATTGACTGAATATTATCGGTTATCGCGCTTCATGCAAAAGATTTTAATTTGCTCTAGAGAGATTTCTCATATTTGTTTTCTCATCACCGTGTATCTACTTCAGACTTTGTTTTGCTATTTAGTTTTTACTTAAAATAAAATTCATGTAATACGTCACTTTAAATTGTTCAAAAGTGAGTTGTTTATACCATGTTACATTCATTTCCATTTTTTCTCTTATTTCCCTTTTCAAACTCCTTTTTTTTTTTGTTTTTGTGTAAAGAGTCCCCCCCCCCCCAAAAAAAAATTGTGATACTCTGGGTGTGAAGATGAAGAGTAACAAAAAAAAGTAGTGGTACTCTTGGTATGAAGACAAGAGTAACAAAGTAGTGGTACTCAGTGCCTCCTAGCACCATCACAGTGCTCGATCCTTTTACCCCTCCCGATCCGGCCCCAGGACAGCCCCACAATCACAACACAACTGATAACTCCCCTTTTAGGGGCGCCCGTCTTACCTTTCCAGCACTGGGATCATGTGACTCAGGGGCTTCACACCCGGGGCACCCACAGGAGGTGACAAGCCACCGGGGACACTGGTTTCTTTGGGCTGCACAAATCTGTTCCGATAAGGAGGATTTGGCACAGATATATGCTCCGGTGCTGGCGGCTGCCCTCATCTCCATCACTCTGTCCCCTCCAGCCGTAAGGTTACAGGCTCCAGGTCAATGACTTCTCCGCGCGCTGCTGTAATCCGGGGAACTCCATGCAGAGGATCCCACAGCAGGCAAGAGGGAGCAGGCGGGGCGGCGGTAATGTCAACCTCCCAGCGCCAAGAGCGAGGCAGTAATGTCAGCTTCCCGGCGCCAAGGAGGAAGAGAGGGGCAGTGACAGGGACGTCCCAGCTAAGCAGCTGCATGCAGGGCCTGTTTCCCATGCACGAGACTGACTCCGGCTGAGACACTCCTCCAGGAGCTGGGAGACACTCCTCCTGGAGCTGGTTGGCTCAGTTTGAAGCTGTGGGAACAGCTTGGTTAACCCCTTTCGCTGCCGGAGGGGCCTGCAGAGGTAAAGGAATGCAACTTCATCACATGCTTCTCTGCTGCAAAGTGTAAGCTCAATGGGTCAGGGTGCCCCTCTCTTATAGTCTGTGTAGCCCTATTTCCCTCTAGTGTGGAGGGTCTACTAGTGCTGGCGTTACCTATCAGCTCACAGGGATCTGAGCCTCCGCTACTAGGATAAAACAGATGAATCAGACTGCTCTCCTTAAGTATTGCGTCCTATTGCAATGAGTGCATTCTAGTGGGGTTCTTTGAGCCCTTCTTTTGGGTTCTCTCTGCATGCCTCCGCTACTGGGAGCCTGGGGTAACCAATATACTGAGTGGCAGTGCCTCCACCTGCACAGGATCCCAATTGGATGAGATAACCCCAAGCAGGAACCAATAATAACAGCCCACAGATTATAACAGTAACCTTTACTGTAACAAATAACCATAGACCACATAAATGAAATAGCAACACTAATGCTTACAGCTATACCTCGCCGCGCAGGGCGTTGTCCCACCACCGTGTACCCCCACACCGTGTCCACAGTACCAGAGGAGTCCCTTGGTCACCTCACCCACTGAGTGTCCACGAAAGATGCCCACCCCTCTAGACGGGATCAGCGCCTTACTGTACAGTATGTTGGTGCATGTTTGTGAATGGTACCTGCCGGGTGTGTCCACACCCGAGCGCGCAGTCAAAGAGAAGGAGGGGATCCGACAATAGCCTCCGCCGAATGGAACGCCTCCCACTAGAATGACCGCTGCGGTGATGGTCGCTCTCTCTCTTGCAGTCTGGTCCCAGACTGCGGTTAGCAAGATGTTCACGGAAGCAGCTGTGCCCTAAGCTGGCTGACCACTAAAGGACAGGGTCCCTAACTACAGGGGCCTTCCCTACAGCAGCCACAATCTTAGGGTGAGTTGGGCCTAGCTAGGGCCTAGGTGGTCTCTGCCCTAGTGCAGAGGGTCACAGACCCCTGCACCTACACAACCTCCCTTATCTGCGTCCCAGCTCCAACTGCCAGCAAGCCCTAAGCGCGCCAAATGTATCCATCTCCTGCAGGAGATCTCTGCTGCGCAATTGGCTCCCTGGTGTCACATGGATAGCAGCCCCAGTGGCTGCTGTGTCTTGTAGTCCTTGCGGAACCCTTAGGTTATTGGCGCAGCGTGCGCTAGCTCTCTTGCGCATGCGCAAACTTGTCATGGCCGCCGCGACTCTCGGCGCGCCCTGCGCATGCGCAAGATGGTGGTGCTCTGCAGAGGGAGCCAACGGTGAACCCGCCGCCACCCACACCTCCCCCGTGACATCGGAGGTGAGGGGGGAAAAACCGGAGGACCGGGGAACCAAGCTACATCTGAGTGTTATGTTTGTTGCAATTATTGTATTAGGACTTCCCTGTATTGCGTCTTTAGTAAAGCGCTGTGTACACTGTTGGCGTTCTATGTGTAACCCTTGTTCCCCCACAACTAAAGGGGCTACCAGTACTGCCATTGCCTGTAGGTTCACAAAAGGCCTGAGCCTCCGCCACTGGGAGCCTGGGGTGATTGTGTGTCCGCCTCGGTACAGCGCCTTCACATGAAAGGGATCCTAGCGTAGCAGGATAAACCCCTCCCAGGAACAATCCAGGTAATACACACACACTCAGGTATATACATGTAACGGGTATTCCCCCACCCAATCGCAGATATAGTGTGGGTGCGGAGAACATACAGTGTTACCAGGTGTGGTGCTTTACCTGTTAGGCTCACAGGAGGGCTGAGCTTCCGCCACGGGAAACCTGGGGCACTTATATTAGGAGTAACCCTGTACTCGGTGCAGTGCCTCCACCTGCGACGGTTCCTAGCAGAGCAGGAATTGTTCCTCGCAGGACACATACAAATAATCAGTACACCATAGGTATGATAACCAACACTTTTACTTAAGAGCATATGAAACCTATTACATCAACATATTATAACATCCCCACAGCCCAACCCCTTTGTCCCGTGGTCAGCGCTGCCACTATGTGTTATGAGAATGTTAGGATTTGTTGGTGCACTTATGAGGTACCTGCCGAGCGCTCCTGCACTCGGGCCTGCAAGCACTTTGAAAAGGATCTGTCGCTCGGTGACTCCGTCTGATCCTATGGTTCCTTGCCCCGGGTCCGCCCGGGGCGATCCCACCCTGGAGATAGTCTCTGTGGGCACAGACTTGAGCCCAAGTCTCTTCACGGGAAGCGCAGCGTCCGCTGTGTCCCTATCTATCACTAGAACTACTGTGACAGGGTCCCTAACCTAAGGCCTGTCCATGTAGCACCACAAACTGGGGAGTGAGGACCTACCTGGGACCTAAGGGGTTAATGGCCTAGCCCATTCCCCTAGCTCTTCCTGGTGCTGACTCTAACTACTACCTAGCACCTGCAGCAACGCACTGCCACCTACTTGGTACTTGCAGCAACCGTGCTGCACACACACAAGATGCCTTCTTGTCAGACCTCACAGCACTGACAGCCGTGACTCTGACAAGACAGCACACCACACACACACACCTAAGGGCAGAATCCCTAACCTAGGGGCCGTCCCTGCTCACTTACCCACTAACCTGGTGGGGAGTTGGGGCCTATCTGGGACCTGGGGGAACCTTACCTGGTGCAGGAGCTTCACTCGCTCCCTACACCCTTCCTTCCCCTTCCTGCTCCCAGCTCCAACTAACTAGCGTGGGCTCAGCGCACGGAATGTATCCTTTTCTCTCTCTGTGCAGGGAGATCCTAGGCCCTATTGGCTCCCTTGCGTCACGTGGGGTGTGCAGAGGCTCATGGGACTCGTAGTCCCTGCTTAGAGCCTTCCCTGGTAGGCTAGGGTTTTGCGGGCTCCTTCCTGCGCATGCGCGAGCTGTTTGGGGTCTTCCCGGCGACTGGCTCTTACTGCGCATGCGCGAGCTCATGCGCAATGGCGGCGCCCTGTACCACGAGCCGCCGGGACCTCAGCAACACGACCGCGGCCCTAACAATGGGCCACTCGCGTTCCCGGCAACCGGCCGCTTCAGGGAACAGTGCGCTGCTTGCGCACCTGCCCCCACACCTCCCCTCGAACGGCCGCAGCGAGGGAGCGCAAGTGGGGTGTCCGCATTGACAAGGGAGACCTGGCTACATATATTACACACACACACAATTTTCATAATTTTGGCTCTGTACGCTACCTCAATGGAATTGAAATGAAACAACCGAGGTGCAATAGAAATGCAGACTTTCAGCTTTAATTCAAGGGGTTGAACAAAAATATCGTATGAAACGTTTAGGAATTGCAACCATTTTCATACACAGTCCCCTTATTTCAGGGGCTCAAATGTAATTGGACAAATTAACACAATCATAAATAAAATGTTCATTTTTAATACTTTGTCGAGAATCCTTTGCAGGCAATGACTGCTTGAAGTCTGGAACGCATGGAAATCACCAAACGCTGGGTTTCCTCCTTTTGTGATACTTTGCCAGGCCTTTACTGCAGCTGTCTTCAGTTGTTGTTTGTTCGTGGGTCTTTCTGCCTTAAGTTTTGTCTTCAGCAAGTGAAATGCATGCTCGATCGGGTTGAGATCAAGTGATTGACTCGGCCATTGCAGAATATTCCACTTCTTTGCCTTAAAAAACTCCTGGGTTGTTTTCGCAGTATGTTTTGGGTCATTGTCCATCTGTAAAGTGAAGCGCCGTCCAATCAACTTTGCTGAATTTGGCTGAATCTGAGCAGACAATATATCCCTATACACTTCAGAATTCATCCGGCTGCTTCTGTCGTCTGTCAAATCATCAATAAACACTAGTGACCCAGTGCCATTGTAAGGCATACATGCCCATGCCATCACACTGCCTCCACCATGTTTTACAGATGATGTGGAATGCTTTGGATCATGAGCCGTTCCAAGCCTTCTCCATACTTTTTTCTTCCCATCATTCTGGTACAGGTTGATCTTAGTTTCACCTGTCCAAAGAATGCTGTTCCAGAACTGGGCTGGCTTTTTTTAGATATTGTTTGGCAAAGTCTAATCTGGCCTTTCTATTCTTGAGGCTTATGAATGGTTTGCACCTTGTGGTGAACCCTCTGTATTTGCTCTCGTGAAGTCTTCTCTTTATGATAGACTTGGATAATGATATGCCTACCTGCTGGAGAGTGTTCTTCACTTGGCTGCATGTTGTGAAGGGGTTTTTCTTTACTATGGAATGGATCCTACGATCATCTGGGCGACTTTTTTTAACTAACAGTATTTGTTTGCTACAAGCGAAGGCGTGATCAAGAAAGTTGTCACCAGACCCGGAATCGATGAAAGCTTCAACCTCTACCTGAAGATCCGGACCCACGAGAGTTATGGGGAGGAATATCTTCTTCGGTAGTTCCTTAGGGAGAGAGGGGGAAGGAGTGATAGTACCCAGTAGAAGCCCCTCTACCTTTACTGGGCGTTCCCGTTTCCCGGCTTCAAGCGGCAGTGACGAAGTTGGTGATCTGGAGAACCGCAGTGGAAGCAGAGACCCTCCTCACGGCGCTTTCTCAGCGGCCCGAATCTGTTGACTACCGATTTGCATCGGTTCCGGGGCGTCCAACGCCGGGAGAGCCAATGGAGGAGACCTGGGAGAAACAGGCAAGGACGAGAGTGAACGAGAACGGTGGCTCTCATGGCGTTGTTCCTGAGTACGCTGATCCATCTGGATACTGAGGGCGATTAGTTCCTTGAGAGATGAAGGCCGGGTGTGAGCTGCCAGGTCATCTTTGAGAGATTCGGACAAACCATGCCAGTATGCCACAGCGAGAGCTTCATCATTCCACTGGGTTTCTGCAGCGATGGTGCAGAACTCCACCGCGTATCTTGCAGCTGACCTACGAGCATGAGAGAGATGAAACAAGGAAAAAGCGGCAGTCTCCCTACGTGCTGGTGTGTCAAAAACCTGTTGGAACTCATACTGGAATTTGAAGTAATCTTGGGTTATATCTGGTCTGTGTTCCCAGAGGGGAGAAGCCCAAGCGAGAGCGTCGCCAGTGAGTAGGGCATAGATGTAGGCCACCTTAGTACGACCAGTAGGGAAGTGGGACGGGGACATTTCGAATTGCACATCACACTGATTCAGGAACCCTCAGCAAGCGAGGGGATCCCTGTCGTACCGGTTTGGAGGTGGAATACATGGCCCTGGATTACTTATAGGCACTGGGACTGGGGTAGATGGTGCCACAGGAGCTTCCCGGAGTGACAAATTAGAAAGTCTCTGTGTGACATTGGTGAGTTGGTCGCTTAGAAATTGCCAATGTTCCATGGAGACACCTTGGCCCACCTCAGGGGGGTCTGCATTTGTTGGGCTCTGCATAATGTAACGCCTGTATGCCCACAGACCTGGCCAGTCCCCAGTACTGAGGTGGGTAAGGGTGCGTTGCCGGGCCTGGTGAGTAAGGGTTAACGTAATACTTGCTGAGTCCGGGGTGCCAGAGGTCGGAGGGTAATGTCCAAGTGCCAGAGTTCAGGGGTTGGAGAGAGCAGCGTAGTGATGTCCGAAAGCCAGGGTCCAAGGGCAGGAGAAAGCAGCGTAGTCAAGTCCAAAGCAGAGTTCAAGTACAAGCCAAAGGAATCCAAACAGGGGCAGGGACAGGAACCAGAGCTGAAACAGACAAGGGAGCTAGGCATAGACACTGCACACACAGGAGCTGCAAGAAAGCTATGCAGAGCAAGGACTGAGAGGAAGGAGTGGGGTTATATAGGAAGAAGGACGAATGGGATTGAGGGGAGGAGCAGAGGTTTGAGTGAGTGATTGCAGAGATAGGTCTGTGAGAGCAGGGGAGGAGACAGGGAGGTAATCTAAGGTAATAGCCTGCAACCGACGGGGGGCGGAGCTAGAGCATGGGGAAGGTAAGTAAGAAGAGCGGGTGCGCGCGCCCTCTGTAACCCTGCTATGCGCGCGCACCGCGCGTGCACCAGAGCATGCAGGGAGACCAGCGGAAGAAGCGCACGGGAGAGAAGACAGAGGGGAAGGTGGAATGGAGGAACCAGGTTGGGAACGAACAGGGATGACAGAGGCACGCCGAGGAGCGCGTGAGCCACGATAGGGAACCCGCGATTGTGAACGCGCGAGCTTGGTGAGGGGACCGCGCGCGTGCGCAGAGTGTAAGCCTGGGTGTAAGGAACTAGGCAATGTGGAAGCTGAGGTGACGGGGACACGCTGGGAACTGCGAGTCCCCCGATCCGCTACACTTCCGACTGGTGTGGCTTGCAGCGCGCCAAAAGTATCAATCCCAAAGTGCAGAGGAATTCGGCCGCGCGATTGGTTGCCTCGCGCCATGTGGTGTTATTATCATAGGTTCATCTGAAACTTTTCTTCCATGGTAGCCCCCATCACAGCCTTGACCAAGAAAGGGGCAGATCCTGCCTCGTGGCCCCCAGCTGCCATTCTAGCCTTCGACCATCTGAAGAAAGCCTTCGTCTCTGCCCCAATCCTGACTCCAAACTACATTTTACCCTGGAGGTGGATGCCTCTGACGTAGGGGCTGGTGCCATTCTATGTCAAAGATAATCACCCCTGGCAAGACTACATCCCTAGGCATTTTTTTCCAAAAAAAATTCTGCAGCCGAGCAGAACTTTGACGTAGGGAACCGGGAACTTTTGGCAATCAAACTTGCTCTTGAGAAATGGAGACATCTCTTAGAGGGTACGGAGAATCCTATAACCATCCTAACCGACCATAAAAACTTACTCTACATAGAGGGCGCTCGTTGCTTGGGCGCACGTCAAGCTCCCTGGTCGCTCTTCTTCTGCTGCAATTACATAATCTCCTTTGTACCTGGCTCCAAAAACCTGAAGGCCGATGCCCTTTCTCATCAGTTTCTCCCCGAAGATAAGTCTGAGGATCGTCAGTTGATGGTACTTCCTTCCAAATATATCATCTCCGCCAACTCCTTTGATGTTATTGACGACATCCGTCAGGACCAATCTCAGGTCCCTGAAGGCCTCGAAGTCCCAGAGGGCCGCCTCTTCACCACACCACTATACCAAAGGAGGGTCCTCGAGTGGTGTCATTCCGCTAAGTCTTCTGGGCACCCAGGTACTAGAAGAACCATTGACCCTGTGGAGCGAACCTTTTGGTGGCTGGGTATGCAAGGAGACATCAAGGAGTTTGTCAAGGCATGTACTACTTGTGCTCGTAACAAAACCTCCCGTAGCAGACCACTGGAACTTCTACATCCCCTTCTGATTCCGGACCACGTGTGGAACCACCTATCTATGGACGGACTTCATAGTAGATCTTCCTTCCTCCAAGGGGATGAATACCATCCTCATCATCATTGATCGCTTTTCCAACCAGACACATTTTGTCCCATTGAGAGGACTCCTTAACGCCTCCAAACTCGCAGATATTTTTGTTCAGGAGCTTTTTTGTCTACATGGGGTGCCACAAACCATAGTCTCCGACCGGGGATCCGAGTTTATTTCCAGGTCCTGGTGTTCCTTTTCTCAAAGTGCAGTGAGAAAAACCTCTAACAGCGCTCAAAGGAGGTATTTGAGTGATAGGTATAATGTGACATAAACAGTGATATAATGATAAACAATAATATGCAAATCAATAGCAAACAAGTGCAATAGGTGAAAATAAGAATAAATGCTGCTCAAAAACCCTTAGAAGGATGGTCCACAGAAATCCTTCTTGCTGGAACTTGTGGGAAGAAAAGGGGAGCGCAAGATACAATACATTATATCTCCTACCCCTAATAAAATGATATATACAAATCTGTCTATTATTTATATGATGTGGCCGACATCTCACACCATCCAAAAGGGATCATGATTATCTTTGGGAAACGGGAATATATTACTTTATTATCTAAAATGGACAATATAGACTCTAAATGCATATTCCTCATATTATACAGAGGAGATGGAGGACGAGGAAGATGAAGGGAAAAAGAGGAAAAGAAGAAGAAAACAGGATTAAGTACATGGAATTATATCCAAATCATCATATCAATCCTATGAATAAATTCTAAACAATCAAAATACTATAAAATCAATGTAATCACTCACTAGGGATATAAAAAAGCAAAACTTTACATATATTATTATAAAATAAAAATGAAATAAAAAATACATGAAGATTGTCCTATCTCTATAAGGGTATAGTGATGGCAAAGGGTCACAGGAAAGCGGCAGTGTCTATATCGACATGCATGCCTTCAGGGCTCATGGATTTCATTTTATGTATCCAGAATGTCTCCCTTTGTGATAAGAGAGACACCCTGTTGCCGCCCCTTCAATGCGCATTCACTCTCTCTATCCCTCTGAAAGTCAGACCTTTTGGATTACTTCCATGACATAATTCAAAATGTTTCGGTACTATATGGCTCTGCAGTTTTCTTCGTATATTTCCTATATGTTCTAATATTCTGATTTTCAGTGGGCGAGTGGTGCGGCCTATGTACTGTTGTCCACATGGACATTCAATTAAATAAACTACAAAATCCATTGCACAGTTGATGAAATCTGTTGTACTAAATTTCTCTTTTGTTGTATTTGAATAAAAATGTGTTTTCTCATTTGAACCATATTCACAGGCCTTACATCTGCCACACTTATGGAAACCTATAGGGGATTTCAGCCATGCAGTACTCAAAATTTCTATTTTTCCTTTCTTAAAAGTGCTTGGAGCTAGTCTACTCTTCAAATTGTTTGCTTTCTTAAAAATAACTTGTGGTCTTTCTGGTATCTCACTTCCTAGGATTGGGTAATTTCTAAGGACATGCCAATGTCTAAAAATCACATCTTTAATTTTATTTGCTTCTCGATTATATTGTGTGATAAATGTCGACTGGAAGTCAATCTTCTTTTTTGATGGCCTTTCATTAGTTATATTTGGATAGAGGATTTTTTCCCTTTGTAACTCATTTGTTCTCATTACCGCTTTCTCTATGTTACTTTCACAATATCCTTTTTCTCTAAACTTCTCTATCAGAATTTCTGACTGTTGTTTGTACATATTATCATCGGTATAATTTCTTTTAATCCGACGCAGCTGTCCGTAGGGGATATTTGCTAAACATTTAGGATGGTGGCAACTAGAGTTATCGATATAATTATTGGCATCTACTTTTTTAAATAGATTCTTAGTTTTAATAGCCCCATCCTCTATATATATATTATCAGATCCAGAAATTCTATCTCTAATTTACTATTATTTGATGTGAAACATAAGTTGCGGTCATTCTTATTTATATATTCCAGAAACTTATCCAGCTCTAGTTCACTGCCTCTCCAAACTATGAGCACATCATCGACGTATCTCTTCCATAGGACCAGGTTCGCACTGAATTCATGGTTAGACCAAATATCATCCTCTTCCCATATGCCCATGAAAATGTTGGCATAACTCGTGCGAACCTGGTCCCCATGGCCATGCCACACAGCTGGAGGAAATGATCGCTATCAAAATTGAAGAAATTATGTGTCAAGATAAACTCTATTCCTTTTAATAGAAACTCCATCTGTTCTTCCAATATATTAAAATCTCTTGATAATACACGTTTCACTGCTTCTATACCCTGCTGATGTTTGATTGAAGTATATAAAGATGAAACATCACATGTTACAAGGATAAACTCATTATTCCATGTCAGATTATTTAAAATCCTTAGAACTTCACTCATATCTCTTAAATGTGATTTATTTTGGACAACATATTTTTGCAAAAAATAATCGATATATTCTGAGAGTTTTGCCGTCATAGAGTTTGTCCCCGAAATAATGGGCCTACCAGGGGCGTTGGTTTTATTCTTGTGTATTTTAGGCAGGAAATAGAATATCGGCATCATATTATATGTTAAACATAGACCAATCATGGTGCTTATAGACATACCTACAGACCAATGAGAGCAAGAGAACTGCTAAGTTGGAAGAATGAGAAGCCAATCATAGACTCCTGACGATGCGACGACAGCGAAACGCGTAGAGTCGGAGCGCCCTGCTGTCGCCACTCACCTGTACACGATCTGCACCTTAAGAGTCCCCTCCATTCGGTGAATTTCAGCCGTGCCGCGATACCGGAAGTGAGACGCCTGTGAACCGGAAGTGACGCGACGGGAGAGTTGGGCAGAGGGGGTGAGGATTGGGACACAGAGTTCGCTTTTCCTATGTGTCTGGTATAAGTTTTATTGATGTAAGCATACACCTATGAGGGTTTTTAGTAATTAAAGTGTTCATTTTTGTACGGTACACACTATGTCTGGCTTTCCGTTTTCCCATATATATGGCTGATACCTTGGCAACCTGAGAAAATCAAAGTACCCGCAAGAACCCTGAGAAATAGAGAGAGAGAGAACCTACACGAATTTACCACACTACCCACATCATTTTGGGTTATATGCTCGTTAATTTATGAGAAAATGTGAGTTCTGAATTTATAGAAATCTACCGAATTTGGAGTATAACTTACAAAGACTGTGTTGCACTATTGTATCATTTTTTTATTCCACATATCCACCACTGAACGAGTTGCACTCCCCTTTTCTTCCCACAAGTTCCTTTTCTCAAAGGCTGGGTATCTCGCTACATTTTTCCTCAGGATACCATCCACAAACTAACAGCCAGACGGAGACAACCAACCAAACACTGGAACAGTACCTGCAGTGTTTCATTTCTGACAGCCAGGATAACTGGACGGACCTTCTACCCTAGGCCGAATTTGCACATAATTCTCTGTGCAATGAATCCACCCAAGATTCGCCGTTTTGCATAAACTTTGGATTTCATCCATCCCGACTGCCAATGGCCTCTTCAGCCGGGGTACCAGCAGTAGACAACAGAATTCTCCTTCTACAGGACTCTTGGAAACAGATTCAGCAGAATCTAAAGGTCGCAACGGATAGACAAAAACTCCAGGCAGAGCGCCATCGTCGCAGGATCCCAGATTTTTCTCCGGGAGACAGGGTATGGTTAACCTCAAAAAATATACGCCTCAAGGTGCCGACACTCAAGCTGGCACCCAGGTTCCTCGGTCCCTATCCCGTGATACAAAAGATAAACCTGGTGGCATATCGCCTGCGCCTCCATCCGTCAATGAAGATCCTTTCTGCCTTCCATGACTCATTACTAAAACCCACATTCCAAAGCTCACGCTTCTCCGATACCACCTCTACACCTCCTCCTATACTTGTGCAAGGGCAACAGGAGTACGAGATCCAGTCTATTGTGGACTCTAGGATTTACAGAGGGAGGGTGCAATACTTGGTCCACTGGAAGGGCTTTGGACAAGAGGAACGATCCTGGACTCCCCATCACCAAATCCACGCACCCAGTCTACTTCGACGATTCCATCTGAAGTACCCTCTCAAACCGTTCTAGAGTCGCCCAGAGGTCGCTCCTGAAGGGGGGTTACTGTGAGGATCGGGGAGTCACGCCACCTTCGGCGCACTCCCTGCTGACCTCCCACTATGACCGAGGATCCTCCGTGCCACTTGCCTCCACCTCTGGCTTCAGCTCTTGCACAGGGCACGCATGCGCATTGCCGCCGCAGGCTCCCGCTGCACCACCACACGTGCACGTGCCCACCCCAAATGAAATAGTGACAATCATGGTCATGTGCTGTGCACACGCGGCCACGCACGGAGGCGCGCTCTACCCTGAAGACCTGCCTCCTTACTCTTAGAGGTTATCCTTACAACTGTACTCTGCCTATCCCAGCTCCTGCTGGTCACACACCCCCACGCTGCAGGTTTTTCATTGGATGCTCTCACCTACATATGCTCAGCTGTGCCACTGGCACTTTGGCTGTACATAGTACCAGTTTCGTTGTGTTTAGCTTTCCTTGCCTCTACAGTCTTGCCTTGCCTTGCTGACCCTTGCTCTGTGTACCGACCCGGCTTTCCTTGACCATCCGCTCTTCTCCAACCCTGACTTTGGCACCTGGACTACGACAACGCTACCTTCTCCCACCCTGACCTCGGCACCTGGACCACGACAACTCTCCTCTCTCCAAACCCGACCTCTGGCAAGTATACCGACTCTCCGTACCTCTCCAATCCTGACCCGGCTACCTTGACGAAACCTACAATCCAGACGCGCCCTCGTGGCTGTGAGTGGCGTTATATCCATTTCCCACATCATCACTGCGGGAATGCCTTGTTTGTGGTGAGCACACCGTGACAGTATTTTTCTTTAGAGGTGCAGAGGAATGTGCTTGTCTCTTAATGTGTAGTAACACTTTATATATAAAAGACATAAGTGGGACACCACACTACCCCAAAATAAAGTAACACATAATTTGTAGGAGAGTATCCAATTAACTTTAGACAATGCACACGGTGAAAAAACGTTGCTTTTATTTGCAAAGGAACATGTCACACTACAATGTAACATTTCAGGCTGATACACAACCTTTCATCAGGTAAGTGTGTTATACAATAAACAAATGGTGCAGTTTAAATACCCATCGGCGGCGATCACCAGTACAACCGGAAATGATCTAATTTGCATTCCGGAATATTAAAGCATCCTATTGCCAAATAATCACTGGAAGAGGCACCTCCGTCTTTCTTAATGGCATTCTTTAATATAACCGGAAAGTTCCACATCAAAAAAGAGCGCACTCATTAGTGGTAGTGTACTGTCTCTCCTTTTAATCTTATGTCTGTCAATAGTCCCAGTAGGCAATACGATTAGTTAATTATGGGTTCTAGCAGGGGCTGAACAATGTGAAAAAGGCTAGGAACCATTTATATAATAGATTTCTTTGACCTGGTATGGTCTGGAGCATTGGATCAGTCTTTCTTACATTTCACTAAAGTCTTTGATACCGTTTCACATAGAAGACTGTTACAGGAGCTGGCTTGTTGTGAAGAACATATTAGTGGTTCAAAGATAGACGAGAGAGGTGTTACTAACTGAAGTAAACAGACCTTTTATCCAAATGTGCTGTCGATCTCACTCTACATATAATTAGCCCAATAAATATTGCTTTAACTCAGGGAAAATAAAGACTGTCCTGTTTTAGGTAATTTCTCATTATACTGTATGTCCTAATTTTACAGAGTTTAGTTGATCTGGGCCTAGGCACACCAAAAAGCTTCAAAATAATTGAAGGACGCTTATGAATTCTAGTAAACATTTATAAACCTCAGGGGACACCAATAGCATATACACAAAGTATTGCTACTGAAAATAAAGTTGTGTACAGCAGTTTACTGGTGTATTCGATCAATAATAATTTCGTGCAAAAAAGCAACATCAATATGTTATCTGCAGCATTGTGGCTTCCTGTGGTAAAACAATTTCAGCTATATATACTGTGACAGAATCATGGACTCTGTATGTTAGCAGGGTGCATCATGCAGGCTTTCCAGGGTGCAAGAGTGCAGATAGGACTGACTGTAAGGGGGTTTATATGGCAGTCAGTATTCTAGCAGAGAGACATTTCCCCAACCAGTAGGACCCTGGTTGGTACGGTTTACCGGACTTGCCTGGGACCCACACCCAGGACCCTGAGCTACATGATTATTATCAATGTTGGATACTGGAAATTGTTAACTTCTTGCATTATGGTTGGTTTGGTGTTTTGAATCATGAAAAGAACAGAAACCAAGAACTGTGTCTCACAAAGGAAATGACTACATCAAAAAATGTGCATCTACTATAGCTCAAGAAAAACTGGTGATACAGTTCTTCAAGGGCAGCAAGAATTTCCAGTTCCCCTTGTGACACGTGTTGTACAATGACAAAATCTGTCCTGGCAAAACTATTTACTGCAATAATTGTTATGTTTATTGTCTGTATTCCTGAACTGTTCCAGACTCTGGAAGGTAAGTTTTTACTATAGTATTTAACTATTGTCTGCCAGACAGATCAGCAATATATCCATCTGCAATGCTTTCCTGCCCCTCTACAAACACAGAGGTTAACAATGAATAGATCTGTCATTGTGTATCTGTACATTTGTTTTTCATACTCTTCCATTGATGTAGAGGCCGCATGATTCAGTTACACATATTGGTGGTAAACATATTGTAGATGCAACATTTTAATTCTCCTGATTTAGTTGATCACTTTGCAGCACAATATATTGTGACAAAAACATAGAAACATTTTAACATATAAAGTGCCTTCCCTAAAATGTAGTTCTCCAAAGTTCTAAATTTACATTTTGGGAAATCAGACATCTCATCGGAATTTACAATACATAGCAAAAAATGTTTATTTACTTTCTTCCCCCACCCCATTACTAGTCTAACTAAATGTATGCCCACATAAGTGATGAATAATGTATTGTGTAACCCTCTCTGCCCGGCATCTAGGGGGATTACATTGGTGGGATATATATGGCTACTTCGCATTGGTTACCTTGATTCAGGCGGCTTGGCAATGAGGTAGAAAGGTTGTAGAATAATGGGCGCCCGGAACTTTTGAAGTACAACAGTCATTTATTCGTGTCCCCAAGCACAGGGACTGATCATACACATTAACAACGTTGTATTTTATAATAGACATAAATACAGTTCTTCCATCAGTGCCCACTTCTAACACTCAAATGAAGGTACGTTGATTTAGTTAGTCTGAGTAGGGGTGGGTGGGACCCAGCCCCCCTTGTTGCTTTGGAAACCATCATCAGTACTAATATAACTACTCTGGGCCCCTATGAGAATCCTGGTGGGTCTTCCTTACTTGACCCAATACCTTTTGCCTATTTGGAACTTCCACTTCCATACAGACTGATGAGGAATATTTGCACCGATCTGTGGTTAGAGCTGATGGGCCGGGAGCCCTCTTTCCTGAGGCCCTCCATGGTGTGCTGTATTCCTTTTCATTCCTTATTCAGGACTTCATTCCTCCTTTTGTGGATGCTAACTTAACAGGTACTGTCTCTGTCTACAACATAATAAACAGCAGGGCCTGGGCTATGCTATTACTTTAGAAACATATTTATCTACTCTACGCTCCTCTCGACCTCCAGGAACCTAACTTCCTAGAATCGTCCCTCCTCCTTAAATACCCCTTGGTGACATCTAGATCCCCATAGTAACCGACAGAGGTCCAGCATACGACCGCTACCTTAGTACAATTATACAATAATATTAAATTATAAAATTATAACTATAATTTATATTTAAAACATACAGTATGTTTGTATTGGCCAATCACTGCCTAGTCCGAGATTTGCGGCCCTTTATTTACTGCGGTAAAGCGACTGTGAGATGTGAGCCGGTGACTTTTCTCCTTCTTCCTCGCCCTGGGATGGAAAGAGACTTGCTCAGTGATTGGGCCCCGAGCTCACCCCACTACTACTGTACTTGTCTTTTCATTGTGCAGGTGGTCCTCGCTATCTGTCTGTACTTTATCCGTCGAATGGATTATCCATCGCCAGATAATGCATTCCGCTGAACGCATTATCCAACGTTGGAATGGATTATCCGACGCTCACCACCGCGGATTAACATTGGATCTGCAATCCGACGGTCTGCTATCCGACGGCAGATTGCAGATAGACACGCTATTTACAATGCATCTGCTCTCAGACGCGCTATTAGAGAGGGTTGGGGTTCCGCAGAATTTCACAGTATAATTATAGGGTTCCTTTTTCCCAAAAAAGGTTGAAATCCACTGTTTTATATAATCCAATGCAAATCTACTTTAATAGGGATCTTTGGCTGAAAATGGCCCCCGAACAGCCACATCGGACTATGTAAAGCTTCCTTACTTTGTTGTGACTAGTTTATTAAACATACAGGACACCCACAAGCTCATATTGAACCCCCACAATAACCACAACATATATTCACATATACTTCAAGATGAGTGCTACTGAGCATGGCAATATATATTTAAAACCAGAGACAGAACATGAAACACAGACAGAGCTCAGTGCACATCCAGCGAAACCTATATGAGTTATAATAAATCTGTCAAAATTAGTTGCATAGTTCTAAGTCTGATTGAAGCTTTTATTAACCTGTACATTACCAGGAAAAGCACTCTGTATTAGATTTGTCACAATCATACTGCAAGCAAGCAAGTTCCCCTGAGAGTGGGAGATGCTATGGAGTGAGCTTTTAACCATTTAAATGTAGGAGGGGGTGAGCTTCAATTAGGTAGGAGGTTGCCACCCTCCAATCAGCCAAGACCAGCTGAACAAGAATTGCAAAACATACAGGACACCCACAAGCTCATATTGAACCCCCAAAATAACCACAACATATATATAAGCATATAAGTGTCACAGAGGAGTGCTACTGAGCATGGCAATATATATTTATAACCAGAGACAGAACATGAAACACAGACAGAGCTCAGTGCACATCCAGCGAAACCTATACACGGTACAGTGCCTAAATATATATGTATAGATATCTATTAAATAAAATGGTCTTTTAGTTTAACATTTTGGCCAAAGTGTTGTAAGCCCCTGAGCCACTGCACGGCAGACCACATCTCAAGGGTTTATTAACCTCAAACTAAAGTAGTGTGTATATTATATTCTGTGACATTCGTCACTGTGCCTGTTGGGAGTTTGAGTTTCAGACCTGAACATCAGTACTTATTCAACTTAAAATTACATTAATGCTATAGAACATTAGATAAGCCAGTGAGAGAGAGATTTACAGTATGTCACCTAGGACCAGACTGAATTATTGATACAGAAAAAAAGGGAGGAAAAACAATGTCCACTTTAAGCTGTGTGAAACAGCAGGCATAATAAGCTCCACGTTAACGTGGATAAGAAGCAAAACGTGATGTACTATGAGTGCATGGTAAGCAAGCAAAGGTCTTCATAGAAATGCATTTTCTAACTAGTAAGCTTGTGACTGCAAAAATGAAATTAAGTGATATAGTTGCAAAGTGATCAGACCACTGTTGTGCATGTGTACAGTACATGTTATCTGCACTGGTGTGCATGTGTACAGTAGGTGTTATCTGCACTGGTGTGCATGTGCATGTGTACAGTACGTTTTATCTGCACTGGTGTGCATGTGCATGTGTAAAATACGTGTGATCTGCACTGGTGCGCATGTGCATGTGTACAGTACGTTTTATCTGCACTGGTGTGCATGTGCATGTGTAAAGTACGTGTGATCTGCACTGGTGCGCATGTACATGTGTACAGTACGTGTTATCTGCACTGGTGTGCATGTGTACAGTAGGTGTTATCTGCACTGGTGTGCATGTGCATGTGTACAGTACGTCTTATCTGCACTGGTGTGCATGTGTACAGTAGGTGTTATCTGCACTGGTGTGCATGTGCATGTGTACAGTATGTGTAATCTGCACTGGTGTGCATGTGTACAGTATGTGTAATCTGCACTGGTGTGCATGTGTACAGTACATGTTATCTGCACTGGTGTGCATGTGCATGTGTACAGTACATGTTATCTGCACTGGTGTGCATGTGCATGTGTAAAGTACGTGTGATCTGCACTGGTGTGCATGTGTACAGTATGTGTAATCTGCACTGGTGTGCATGTGCATGTGTACAGAATGTGTGATTTGCACTGGTGTGCATGTGTACAGTAGGTGTGATCTGCACTGGTGTGCATGTGTACAGTAGGTGTGATCTCGCGACGGTGTGCATGGATTACATGTGTACAGTAGGTGTGATCTGCACTTGTGTGCATGTACATGTGTACAGTATGTGTGATCTGCACTGGTGTGCATGTGTACAGTAGGTGTGATCTGCACTGGTGTGAATGTGTACAGTAGGTGTGATCTGCCCTGGTGCGCATGTACATGTGTACAGTAGGTGTGATCTGCACTGGTGTGCATGTGTACAGTAGGTGTGATCTGCACTGGTGTGCATGTGTGACAGTAGGTGTGATCTGCACTGGTGTGCATGTACATGTGTACAGTATGTGTGATCTGCACTGGTGTGCATGTACATGTGTACAGTATGTGTGATCTGCACTGGTGTGCATATCTCCTGCAGTAACTCCTTTGCTCATCAGCGAATGCCTATGAAGGACTCTTGTAAAAGTCCCACTAGAATACAGATTCTTTGCACATTCATTGTTTCACATTTCATTGCACTCTTTCTACAGCTCTTTTCTTTGAATGAGCTTAGATTTCTGATTCAGTGCTGGAAGTTGCCATCTTCTTTGGCGGGCTTTCAGTCTCATCATGTTGTTGTGACTCTCACTGTGGGTGGTGGTATCTATGTGCCATTTCAGCTATTTCCTGTACCAGTTAACGATCATTTCCCTTTGTCTGAGACACAGGAGGTTATTCAATTAACCGTGATAGTGGCAATCAGGGCACTGTTACACTGAAAATCCCATTAAAGTCAAAGGAAGTTTCTGTATGATATTGCCCCGATCAGCAATCTACTCTGCGCTTTACATATGGATGGTTGTCATTTATAAACCACCCAACTTTTATTGTTATATAGTTACATAGTAGATAAGGTTTACAAAAGACATGTGTCCATCGAGTTCCATTTAGCCAGCTGAGATACTCCTCCTATTTATGTATTTTAATGTATATTGAGCCAAAGGAAGGCAAACAAAAAACCCAGTGAAACATTAACCAATTATGTCTCATAAGGTAAAAAAAAATTGTTCCTGACTCCAATAATGACAATCAGATTTCTCCTTTTCTTTGCTGTTAATGAAGACTCATTTGCTCCGAACCCAAAAGAAAGACCATGCCATTTGTACTGTCCTTCAATATATTTGTAAATAGTTATATCTCTCAATTTCTTATGTAAACAAACCTATATTTCCTCTTTTCAAATGTAAACAAACCTAATTTCGTGAGTCTTTCTGCATAAGTCAGACCTTCCACCCTTTTTCATTTGGTGGCTCTTCTCTGCATATTTTCCATTTCGTAAAATCTTTTATGGAGCGGAGACAAAAACTGTACTCCATAATTGAAGGTGTGGTCTTACTAAGGATTTATACAGCGTGAAAACTATACTGTCTTCCCTTTCATCCATACCCCATTTTATGCATGATAATATCCTATTAGCCTTTGCAGCTACTGCCTGACATTGAGCACTGTAGCTAAGCCTGCTGTCTCCAGGCACTCCTAACTCCTTCTCCATTAAGGATTGACCTAATTTAGTGCCATTTAGTGTGCCAACAATCAAGGTGGGCTCAACGTCAGGGAGTGGATTCCAATGGCTGGAGCAAGCAGGATGGGACAGAGCCCGTAACTTGGCCATAGATACAGGTTGAGCAACACAGAGTTAGGGCAGGGCCGGATCAACAGACAAACACAGTCGATTGGACAAGGCAGAAGCAAAGGTCAGCAGTCTCAACCTGACCAAATAAATCAGGGCTAGAAGCACAGGCAGGTTAAAATCCGTTTAATGGTTCATCACAACCTGCTATTTTTTGTGCCTGACATACATAGGGTATGAATACTGTTCACTGATTCTCAAGATCTTTTATTTGGACCCTAGCCAATACGTAAGATAGCCAATCAGGTAGAATGCATCCCTTCCTTTTCAATAACGTCACATCCCTCCAAAAAGGATAAAGCATCACATGGTATATCTACTAATCTGATTGGTGGTTGCTGTACCACGTGATGGCTGCCATTTTGTGGGGGGCGGAAGTGACATCATCTTAAAAAGAGGGAAGCATATACTACCTGATTGGCTGGCTTCCCTCCCTTTAAGATGACGTCACATCCTTAAAAAAAATGGAAGTTGTCACATGGTACACCAACCAATTGGATTGGAGTGTACCATTTGACACTGAAATGTGATGTTGCAGGCCTTAAATAAGGCCTGTCCTGTCTCTTTTGAGCCCAAGAAGCCATCAGGGCAACAACTTCGGACCTTTTTGGATTATAAAGAAGAAAAGACAGAAGAAAAGAAGGAAATAACTTTGCGGAGATGTCTCTTCAATCAACAGAGGATCAGGCTGTTGAGAATTACGTTGAGGGTCAAGAGATTAGTGCCAGAGTAGGACACGGGTGAATACGGCAAAGGTAAAAACACATTGATTGTATTTTATTTAATTGTGAATTTGTTTTTAGATTGCTCATTGACTGCTAATGTGTTTATCTATGCCGCTTTCTGTGTATAGATAAGTACAGTGACAAGCAAAGCATTTTTTTGGCAAATGTTTGTTTTTATTTCATTATAATGTATTGTATTTTTTGTTATGTGTTTTTTTTAGGTTGACCATTCATTGTCATTGTGGCAATCCATGCCCATATTGTGGGCATGGTTTACCACAGTCACAATCAATGGGTAAAGCGGGTGTGGGGTGGGGGTAGTTGCCCCGGGGAGGGTGGTTAGGCCTCCCAGGTTGGTAGTGGGGGAGGGAGTTTTACCCCTTAATTACTATAGTGGTTACTAGTAGTTAGTTGTTTTTATTGTAATGTTGCTGCCCACGGAGGACACAAAGGACACGGAGGAAGATGAGGACGGCGGAACTGTTTTATTTTTAATGGGCAAATGCACTATTATTCAGATTTGGATAATAGGAATTTTGCCCATTACTGTACTGTATGTGTTGGAGGGGCTAGGGGTAGTGGGGGTGGGTAGTAGGGTTATTGTATTTTAATGTTTTTTTAGGGGTAGTGGGAGTGGGTGAATGGGGGTACTTGGCCCAGGGTGGGTGGCTGGGCCTACCGGGTGGGTAGTGGGAGGGGTTTACCCATTCCTTACCACCGCTATGGTATTGAAGGGGTTAACTCCTTCCGCAACCTTCCTGGTAGGCCTAACCACCCACCCTGGGCCAAGTACCCCCATTCACCCACTTCCTCTACCCCAATAAACCAGGTACTGTGGCTTAACCCCTTTATTGCCTCAGCGGCTAGCCGCTAAGGTAATGAAGCTGTTTTAATGATAATTTTAATAACGGAGTATTAAAGCAGGGGGTCTTCTGAACTGAACCGCATTAATTTCAGCCTCGGAGATCCCCTTCTTCCTGATTTACGGGCCCCGGTATGGGGTGCTGGTATCTCCCTGCATTGTTTAAATCTCCCACGTCACGTATCCGGGACATTTAAACGCAGATGCACCCCATACCGGAGCTTGTAACGCTGGAAGCAGGGGGTCCCCGAGGCTGAAATGAATGCGGTTCAGTTACGGAGACCCCCTACTTCACATACTGTAAGTGTCTCCGTGCAGCTCTTCCAAGCTCCAGTTCAAGCAAACACAAGTTGCGCGGTAAGTATTGGGGAAAAAAACAACACACAGAGTACTGCGATGTTATATTTTTTTTACCACACTATAAAAAAATTGTGATTTTTCTTAGTAAATACCTTTTTGTCACACATTTCTTATAGTGCAGTAAGAAAATGCAAACCCGCTCGGCAATGCATTGAACTTAGATTCTTCCTTAGTTGACTAAAATCGTCCATTTTCAAATGAAGTCTTTGTTGAGCCCATATAATATCGTTTTTGATCAATTTTTTCAAATGAGACCATACTATTATCACTGTTTCCCAAATATTCCCTTCGCTTGAATATTTATTACTTCTACAGGTTTTGACATCACTAAGTCCAGTAATACCACTTACTTATTTGTTACAGCAATAATTGTCTTTTAGCACACCCCATTACTCCAGTCAATGTCCGGATAATTAAAATCACCCATAATTAAAACATGACCTAGTTTTGCTGTCTATTCCATTTGCAAGATATTTCGGCTTCCTCTCTCTCTCAAATATTTGGACGTTTTTAGCAGATTCCTATGCCAATTTTTTTTTTTTACCCTTTATCTCCAAACTGCAAATTTCTATCCACACATTTCCAAGAATCATTTCATAAACATCTTGTCTTGTACTGTAATAGGTTTTAAATCTAGGTTTACATGTAAACATACTTCAGCACCTCCTATTTGCCCACTCCCTCCAATAAATGGTTAATAACCCTCTAAATTAACTGTCCAGTCATGAATTTCAACCCACCATGTTTCAGTAAGGCCTTTTGTCACGTATGGCACACCTGTGAGCACGTGAGCAGCATAATGGACAAGAGTAATACCCAGCTCTCTAGCTGGCCCACTTTTCACCTTCCGCAAAGGTCCCTCAAATGAATAATATCTCCCCTCAATCCGTCCCCATATACCATCTACCACATACCGTACACTTGTGAGCACGTGACAAAGATATGCAACCAGGGTTAATACACATGGCTACTCTAGCAAGCTCACCTTTATTCTGCACAAGGTACTATCAAAGAGTTCATATTTACCCCTTAATCGATTGCAATCATCTATCCACTTCCACCACCCCATAAATATGCAAATAAAATATGTAATTAATATATATCTGCCATGGTCTAAGGCAGGGGGGCGCAAACTTTTTTCCCTGCGCCCCCCTGATGGCTGTCCCCTCGCTCCCGTGCCCCCCCAACCCCAACTTACCCGCGCTCCGGCGTAATGACGTCACGTTGCCATAGCAACGTGACGTCACATGACCTCGCAGCGTCATTTTGACGCCGCGTTGTCATGGCGCCGCAGGGAGGAAGCCGCCGGAGCCACGGTAAGTTAGGTTTACAGAGGCCCTGCAGCTCCCCCGGCACTTAATTTAAGTGCCTTCGGGAAGCGCGCGGGGCCTCTGTAAACCCCGCGCCCCCCGTCGGCAGTGTCGCGCCCCCCCTGGGGGTCGCGCCCCACAGTTTGCGCACCGCTGGTCTAAGGTACCTGTTTTTTAAAGAAAATATTAAAAACTTAAAATTGTAGCAAAATGTGGCACTCTACTTTACTCTCTACAAAGCGTGCAACCAGTTAAATCAGAGCCCAAAGCATAATTTGCTTAAAGTTTGGCTTTAATATACAAAAAGACAGTGCTTAGATTACAGAAAACGATTATTGCAAGACCATAGTTACAATAAATGCAGAACAGATTCTTAAAATAAAAGGATAAACTATATCCTTTAGAAATGAGAAATTCCTACACTGTACCACCTACTGTATAGGCTTTTCCCAGAGAGGTCACTGGCGTAGGAAAGATGAGAACTCACGTGTTTGATCCTAAAACACACCTCTGTTGAATTCTGCTTTTCATATTACCTTGGTGAAACTGTAGTATTATTTCTTCCCCATTAAAACAACATATGCCCACCCATGTCATAAATCAGCTACTGAGTTGATAGTTTTACGACCTTAGAAGAAAAAAAACAACCTTTGACCTTTAATGTCTACATAACTATATGAAAGACCTCATATCTTAATTTCTCTAATACTTAGACAGACGCCATCTTCACCGTTATGTCTGTGTACTTCACTTACACGCCTGCATCTAAAATTTGACGGCCTAGCGTCTATTTTTGCAGGAGAAAGTGTGGTATGATTTGATTTGTCTATTCGCAATGGGGACAGATATCCATTTATTACTCTTATAAATTGGCTGTCAGGCCCATAACTTATTATATTTGATATAGCCCTCCATCGGAGTGGTGACCAGTTAGTCACCTCTCCCTGTGGTGCACAGGAGGTATCTGAAGAATGCTATAGTTTTCTTTGAGGCTGATAGCCCAGGATTTGGCTGTCATCCCCAGCCTTCTAAACTACACATTTCACATTTAGTGGGCCATCAGTGACACCCTCCCCAATTAAGCCCCCTTTGTTGATCAGCACAGACACAGGAAGGGTCTTGACCTATCATAAACCCAATATCTTTTGGTTGCCAAGTTGTACTATTGTTTTGGATGTTCAATTTGTTAATTTACTTGCTCCTGCCTTTTTCTTGCCTTCTATGGATTTTTAGTCTTTATAAGTTTCTACCATCTGTATTTAATATGGGTGCTTTCTTGCTTGCTAAACTATCCTTTCCCCCTATTCCATCCCCATTACCCAAAGCTATTTTCAAGTTCCTATCTATTCCGTCTAGCCCAGGGTTTCCCAAACTTTTTTTTCCGTGACCCGGTTATTTTTAAACTTCTCCTTCGTGACCTACTAAAAATGTTATCGCCTATACTGGCCTATAGGGCCTGCACAGACACACACACAGCCACTGATACACACACACAGCCACTGATACACACACAGACACACACAGCCACTGATACACATACACACACACACATCCACTGACAGACACGCAGCCACTTTGTGGAAAGGACTGAAGCTACACATCAAATTGTAGGCTAAATTTTCTGGCGCAAATTTTCTCTCTTTTCCCATTATCTGTGTACTTGCAAAAAACCTGCAACTGATACAGTCTTGTCAATGTTGTGCCCTGTGTTCTGGGGTGAGAGCAGTCAATGTGGGTTATTTACCAAAGTCTCCCAGCTGGAGCAAAACCAGTGCAATAGAATTGCACCAGATTTCTCAATTGCTTTCAATTCTTCAATTTTTCGAATAAATATGGTAGTTTTTTGCACTGGTTTTATCCAGGGGCATAGAGCCTAAATGGACAAGGCCGTTGTAAAATTCTAAATGCCCAAGACCTGCTCTTTCTTGTCATGCTACTGCTAAAACATGCTACATGCTACTGCCCTTATCCTCTCCCGTCTGGATTATTGTAACATACTGCTAACAGGCCTTGCTGCCTCACAACTTTTTCCTTTGCAATTTATCCAAAATTCTGCTGCTAGAATAATTTAACTTTCTACCAAAACAGTATCTGCTTATTTCCTCCTTAAATCCCTCTACTGGCTTCTGATCAAGTTTCAGATTACCCACAAAGTTCCCCTCCTTACCTCCCAGCCTCTCCACTCATTTGCTCCTCCCTAGATATCAGCTTTGATCTCTCGCTATGCCCCTACGTTCTACTCACAACTGTCTCCTTTCCACCGTTTTGCCCTCTACTGCTCTCTCGCCTTAAACCTTTTCCCCTCACTGCCCCTTACCTGTGGAACTCCATCACACTTGGTACATGCCAAGCACCTACTCTCCCCACCCTTAAAACTACCTTAAAATGTACCTCTTAAATCAAGCATTCCAATAGCCTAGACTCGTGGCTACTGTCCCACACCCACAATCACAATCACTCCTACCAGTTACTGCCATCGACTGCAGATATTCCCTCACCTGCTGTCTCTGTAAATTTCCCATCATACCACTTAGATTGTAATGTCTCTGGAGCAGGGATTTCCTTTCCTATTGTCTCATCTTATTTGTTGCACTTTTTGTATTATAATTCCCTGTACTGTACTGCCTCTCTTGTAAAGCACAGCTTTTGTGAGTACAGCTGTGGGCACTATAGAAATAAAGCTATATACTGTATACATACAGTACATGGTGCGTTGACACTATAAAACAATATTCTACTTTTAAAAAGGTCTGACCTCAAGTTAAATGAAACCGGACCTCTAGCACAAACACACAGCATATCCCAAGCACATATTGCCCATCTAACAGCATGTGCAGATATTAGAGTTCCAAACCGGCACCACGTGTGTGGACTATTCATTATCAAGTGGCCAGATTCAGCTTCCTTCTCACTTTTCTCCAACAGATGGTCTGATACAGAATCCTTATATAAAAAAGACCACTGTCATTTGTGTCCATCCACAGAGGACAGCAGGTCTTGGTTTAATTAATTGTAAGGATAAAAGTAGCAGTTTAATTTTCAGCTGTGTACACCTACTGTGACAAGTGCAGGGCGGTGTGGGGCATGCTGTTCTCAAAACACTCCCCAATCCCCATTGCACTAATCTCTCCTCCTCCCCATGCACACGTTGAGACCCATCCACCTGTCTGCCTTTGGTCCCTGGGACCTCGCAGATCCTGCCCTCACACTGTGGGATCTCGCAGAGCCTGCCCTTGCAATGTGGGACCTCGCAGATCCTGCCCTCACACTGTGGGACCTCACAGAGCCTGCCCTCACACTGTGGGACCTCGCAGAGCTGCCCTTGCAATGTGGAACCTCGCAGAGCCTGTCTTCGCACTGTGGGCCATGGGACCTCGGAGATCCTACCCTCGCACTGTGGGCTATGGGACCTCGGAGAGCCTACCCTCACACTGTGGGACCTCGCAGAGCCTGCCCACACACTATGGGACCTCGCAGAGCCTGTCCTCGCACTGTGGGACCTCGCAGAGCCTGTCCTCACACTGTGGAACCTTGCAGAGCCTGTCCTCACACCGTGGAATTTGCAGAGCCTGCCCACACACTGTGGAACCTTGCAGAGCCTGTCCTCACACTGTGGGACATTGCTTCCTATACCTGTCTATAAATTATATAAACAAAATATTATAACAACTGATTTGTACACCAGGACTGAAGGACCCCAAACCTGTAGCTCTGTAAGAGAAGTTCGGGAGATATTGGTTATTCTCAGTATATAGTGCAATCTTGTTACACTGAGTATAACCTGCCTGCACTATCTACGAACACGAAGTACAACCAGACTGTATTGGTGCAACGGCCGGTCATCTCTAATCCCTTCCAGCGGCACGGCGCGCCATTGGTGCCCCACCACTTAGCCAAACTGCCCTTTCACAGGCAAAATCCTGGCTATGCCCCTGGTTTTACCCCAGTTTTGCAGATGGGAGATTGTAGTTAATTGTAACAAGCCCTTTTTGGGATTAATATATTCACTTAAGGGGTTAAGGGCTCTAAAGAGTTAACTGTCTGGGTTTCTGCAGTATAATGCCCCTGTCCCATCACATAATGCATAGTGATTAGGCAGAAACCTAGCTACGTCCACCTTCTGAAGGTGTTTAGCTTGTTACCTGGTACATGATGACTAAGCATAATCCAAACTACTACCCCTGTATCCATGTGTGTATATGTAACGGGTATTCCCCCCCCCCCCCCCAATCGCAGATATATTGTGGGTGCAAGGAACGTACGGTGTTACCAGGTGTGTGGTGCGTTACCTGTTGGCTCACAGGAGGGCTGAGCTTCCGCCACGGGGAACCTGGGGCAATTATAATACTATGGGTAACCACTTACTCGATGCAGCGCCTCCACCTGCGATGGCTCCCACCATAGGGGGAGTGGTTCCTCGCAGGACACATACAAATAACCAATACACAGTGATGTATAATAACTAGTGACTTTACTAACATACAAGACAACATATCACGGCAATACCATAATAACCGGTGTCCCTCTCTAGAGGAGACACTCACTGCGTCGCGCAGGACACTTCCCCAACACCAGGTGATCCCACCCAATGTCAATAGAAACTCCCACCCAATGTCCCACACTCTTGCAGAGAGAGGCAATGGGTGACTCCGCAGTCACTATTTATACTAAGGGCCCGTTGGTGCACTTGTGTATTTGATAGTACCTGCCGAGCACTCCTGTGCTCGGATCTCCAACTGGCTTCACAAAGGAACAGTCGTGTGATGATTCCATCTGATCCCAAACTGGAGATATTCTACGGGGCCCCGACTTGAGCCCGAACTTTACTGGAACCGCAGCGTCCGCTGTGTCCCTAAATGGTTCCCTCTGAACTACAGTGATCCGCTCTGTACTATAGGCCGTCCCTATCTGTACAGCAACCTGTATGGCTTAGGGGGAGACTCCTAGGGGCCTACAGCGGTTAATAACCTGCCCCACTCCCCTAACTCTTCCCAGTCCTGACTATTAGTTAACTAGTCCCAGCGCCTGCAGCAACAAGCTGTGACCTACTGGGTGCTTGCAGCCAACGTGCTGCGCAACACTGTGCCTGCCTGTCAGACCTCACGGCACTGACAGCCATGACCCTGACAAGACTGCACACACTAAGGGCAGCGTCCCTATCTTGGGCCGTCCCTATTCAATTACCCACTAACCTGGTGGGGAGTTGGGGCCTACCTGGGGTGTGGGTACCTATCTGGGCGCAGGAGCTGCACTCGCTCCCCGCACCCTTCCTTCCCTCACAGCTCCCTGGCTCCAACTGACTAGCGTGGGTCCAGTGCGGGAAATATATCCTTTCTGCTGCTAGGTTCTCCTCTAGCCCTATTGGCTCCCTGGCATCACGTGGTGCGCGCAGAGGCTCCTGGGACTCGTAGTCCCTACCTAGAGCCTTCCCTGGTAGGCTAGGGCTTCGCGGGCTTTCCCTCCACTGTCCTGCGCCTGCGCAAGCTATCTGGGGCTGCCTCAATCTTTCCTAGGCTGTTCCTACGCTCGCGCGACTTCCCCCTGAATCTGGGGCCCTTCCTACGCATGCGCGATCACTGCGCATGCGCGAGTCCCTCTCTAATGGCGGCGCCCTCACCGCCCGGCTCCGAGAGCGCCGGGCTCCCTGCGTCGCTCGTGCGGCCTTGGCAACCGGCCGCACGCGTCCCCGGCAACCCCCGAGCCGGGACCTGACCGCCCTCACCTCTGCGATCGCCGGGCGGAGCCGCCATTGGACTCGGCGGCACCCGCGATCGGCAGCTAGGTGAGGGGGGTGCTAACAGGTTGGGGAGACCTGGCTACATATATATATATATATATATATATATATACACACAGGAGATGGAGAAAGAGGAGTTACTGGGAGATGGAGAAAGAGGAGTCTCATTGTGTAAAGAATCTACAGTAAATGTGCAACTATATGTGTTTGAGAATGAGTGGTCACCGTTTTATTGTTTTGTCAGTTAGGGAATGTGTTCCTTATCCACACAGGGCTACAGAAGATAAGGTGAGGAGAGTCCTACCCAACACAAGGGATGTGCGTGGCACCCACGCCAGAGGACTCCTTCAGAAGGGCCCCAGAGTGTCACAAGGTATGTGCCAAAAGACAAGCCCCAGCAGCACACTGGCAGCCAAGGTAGGGACTAAGAGGGTGCTGCACAGGCAGATAGGATGTGGATCCTTGATTGAAGGTGCACCCCCTGCAGAGTCCTGGTGGTCTGCTGGCACGCCTCATGTCCACATGCAAGGGATTGCCAATTATCCACAAAATGTTGCGGTGACAAGCCATGTGCCTCCATAAGGATGCAGCCTGTGTCCCCAGGGAAGAAGAATGTGCAAGATATGTAAATAAAGAAATGTTTGTCTGAATAAAGTTCCTGACGCCCTTCCCTATCAACAATGCTTACACCACCAGCCTGCACGGATGCCAGCACCGTGAGAAAAGTAACCAAAGACACTGAGCACCTTTACTTAAATAAATACACTTTGGTGGGACCCGGGCAAGGAGGGGTTACAAAATAGACCCCAGTATCTGGCACTAATCCTGTTAAAAATGTACTCTTCGTTGTTTAAAATATTCTGTTGATCTGTGTGTTTCATTTTCTTCTGTCCCCTTACCTTATAGTTTCCTGTAACTCATAATGACCCATATGGACTGAGCACTCTTCTGCCACAAGTCTTCCGGTGCTGGAAAACACCTTACTTTGCCTTGAATTGGCTGTAAGGCGTCGTCCACCGCTAGGTGTCTTATTAAACAAGACTGCTTAGTAAATATGGCCCAACATCTCGAATGTACTGTACAGTATGTGACCTCGTTTTTCCAATTTGTTGATGATGAGAATTACATGATTTACTTCTGTTGCTATATGTAAATAGAACCCGAAAAATGTAAATATTAACGAGTAAAAGTAAATGTCTTAGGTAGTTTCATAACTTCACATAGTAATTTTGGATGGGTTGGTGCTAACTGTATTAGCACATAGAATCTATTAGAAATAACTCCATCCTAAAAATAGTAGGGAGGTAACAACGCATAAAAGCACACAAATGTTAATGAAAACTTCTTAGTACAACACTCTTGGTTTTTAGGTAGCTTTCATTTTTGTTTTTAAATTTTAGAAAATATGTGCAGTAGTTGTACTGAAAAAAAAGTATTGCTAAAAAAAAAGTACTATCATCTCCATAGTTATGTGACATGTTATCCAAGCAATCATTTAATTTAGATTTTACTTTGTGTAGCTTCCATAACGTACTTTCATGGTATACTGTACATATGTTGACAATTTAAGTTTATTTCTAAAAGGGTCTATGCTGCCAATGAAAGTAAAGTTTATTTACAGACACCGACGACATTGATGTTCATGATCATCATCCAGCCGTATGAAGGGCTAAAAAATAACAATGGTCCTCCAACATGATACATAGAAAGTATCTCCAGAAGCCTGGAGATCTCCAGCACTGTACACTGCTGTTTCTTTATAGAACCACCTTACACTGTGAAATGTTCTTTTCAACACTTTCTTTTTCATTCTGCATCAGTCTTTATTTCTTCCTCCTTGCTTTATCACTTCAGTGTTCCCATAAACGTAACTGCTAATTTGAGACACGTAATCCGCAAATCTCATTATTAAGAACTCCTTACCTCATGCATTCCTGATGTCTCGTGTATTTTCTTCCCTAACCCGGGTCTCTTTCGTACACCAATCATCTCCCACAATGCCCTCTACTCTCCTTCCCAACCTGCATCTCTTATCCCTTCAGCACAGTCTCCATTTCCTAGTCTGTTCCTAGTTACTGGAGAATGAAAGCTCTGTCTTCATCAATATTATGGAAACCCGAAGCGTCTTCGTCTTTAATTTCCTAGCTTCAAGCCAGCACTAAGATATGGCTTAACTCTTCTGGCAAATTCTCCACTGCATTATCTTCTGGTGGTCTCTACTTCATCCCCACTCCATGGCCTGGAAAGCAACAGTGAAGCGGTAAGTCTCCTTCTCAACCGCGTCTCTCTCAAACTACACTTTTTGAAGTACACATTATTCCCCTCTCCTAGTCCCTTTGGTCTCTTGAACCAACATAACTGCCTCAACTCTGACAACCACAAACTTATGTTAAGACATTTTAATATGCCTTTTGCCATTCTGTCTTCCAAAATTCCTCTACTGCATCCCAACTCTGCACCCCAACACTTAATTCCAGGGTGAGAAAATGCCAAAACGAGAGGAGCAGTCTGGAATCAGTGGCACATCACTCCCCCAAGGCCAACCTCTAATATAAGCTGCAGAGGTTCTCTAAAGACATGAGAGAAACATGTAGCATATCTGGGGAATGGGTATGGGAGACACAGCCATTCTTGGCCATGTCTCTTAGCGGGTAGCCATCTCCTGTCATTTTGATGAGCACACTTGTAATTCCTATATGGTACCCAGATCTTGATGCTACCTGAATGCTGCAACCAGTAATTAACTGGCAATGATGAGTCAAAGCCTTCCCATCACTTGGAACGACCCAAGAAGCCCAGCTCACTAATAGGCATGCACTGACCTTTACTACTTTTCTAGCGAGTCTATTGCTGATCAGTACAATGTGGTTAAGAGACATCTACAGACAGTCCTTGGTTATCCAACATATGTTATATTATATATATACACACACACACACACATATATGTGTGTGTGTGTGTGTGTGTGTGTGTGTGTGTGTGTGTGTGTGTGTGTGTGTGTGTGTATATATACACATATACACATATATACACACACATATATATATATATACACATATATACATACATATATATATATACACATATATACATATATATATATATACACACATTGCACGTCCCTGAGGAAGGTCACGTTGAGTGGACCGAAACGTTGGAGGTGGTGCCATGTTACTTTGATTACAGCTTCATTGGAACTACTGGACTGTGTGCTGTCTCGTTTTTTCCGGACTCTAAATCTGGTAAAATCTACTTTTTACATGTGCATATGGGGCAAGCATCAGCATCTTACTTATGTTTACAGTGTGCCAACTGAGATGATTTTTTCACATATATATATATACATATACATATATACATATATATATACATATACATATATATAATCATATAGATATCACATACATTATTACACACACACACACATATATAATATACATACTAATAATATCTATCTAGTACATAATAATATTATATAGTAACATCATATTATAAAGTACAATATAATATGTATAATACGTAATAGTAATATTATATAGTACAATATAATATTATATATAATATATGTATAATGTATAATAATATATCTATATATATATGCTCTTACGCGCTTTGCACAACGTTTGTTTGTGATATGTGTATACAAATAGCTTATCCAACGCTATGTAAATGCATACCTAGTTCATTTACAACGCCAAAACACGGCTTATCCAACACTCTTACGACGCTTGCAACGTTGTGTTTTGTGTATATATTAGTTGTACTGTTATGTATATATAATATATATATGTACGGTGGTTTCTGCCGTCTGACCCACCCACATCTCACATTGGCCCCTGGGTCATAACCGGACCCCATTCACGTGTGGATATGTTCATAGGTCACCTGCTGGCTACAGGACCCTCCTGCTCGCCGCATGATGGTGTTTGGGGAGGACCCGTCACACAGGCAGCTGAGGTAGTGGTGCTGAGTCTCACCTAGTACATCACGCCTCCACCTCACCAGGGTCCATGCGTCTCATGGGGATGATCCTGGTGGAACTCCTCCGTGGTGCTCCTCTCTGTACACTCATTCCCAGATAGTACCAGAGGGTTTCTGGCTGCACTCATCTTTATGACACAGGCAGGGCACTGCCCTCGCTCTCAGGAGTACAATCTTTCAGCCGCTCAATCTCGCCAGTGCTCCCTTTAGTTAGGTTTGTCAACCAGATCAGGGATTCAACTATTCCCGGCAGAACCTGTCCTGTGCCAGTCCCTGGACACGCCTCCCACTTGGAGTTACTATAACTAACTGACGAACTCCTCCTCAGCTCTGACAGAGCTTTCCAGCAACACTCACTGCAACCAACTACTTTGCAACTCCCACATCAACTTTCGCACAACTAACTTTAGAACACAGTGCTGTGCCTATGTAAGCTTCTGAGGCTGACACATCTCTGACCACATACCATGGAGTCAGAGCATGTGACCAGTCCCAGCCATACACAGAGCACCCCACCTGGTGTGAGGGACAACCTCCTAATTACTGCTGGCTGATGCCCACACTACCACAGGCCTTACTGCCAACAGGAAGAGTGACTGTAGGCATTTTACATGACCGCTATATTCTCCCCCCTGGTGAATCCCATCGTCCTCGCTGGGACCTAAATTTGCATACTCTTTCCAGAAGCACTGCAACCACAAACATAATTAGGTTAAGCATCCATACAAATTTTCACATATTGTAAACATGACTTCAGTACATTCCGCCAAGCCCCAGCCCTCCAGCACCCACAGCACACACCCGCGTAATGTGTTAGTCTGTACCGACCCCCTAAAAAGTGATCTGGGTCAGTTTCCTCACTTCCCGTTACCCTATCCAGGACCGTAACATAATAATGCCTGGTGATCCTCTCTCTGGCACATAGGTCACTCTATGTTGTGGCACATTCCTCCCTATGCTCCCACTCG
The DNA here is from genome assembly GCA_036426205.1 of Ascaphus truei. Taxonomy (NCBI): domain Eukaryota; kingdom Metazoa; phylum Chordata; class Amphibia; order Anura; family Ascaphidae; genus Ascaphus; species Ascaphus truei. The sequence continues at coordinate 285,050,407 of CM071567.1, forward strand.
CATCAGGGTGTGTCTACTTCTTTCCGCCTTTTTACCTATATGTCGTCCCCCCTATTGGTAAGTACAGCCTATAGTTTCTTGGAGCCACAATTCCCTTTGTCCTCAATTTCATCCATCAGGGCTCCGGAACATAGGGATACTCCACCCTGGGATTTTTATATTTGACTATTATAGCCTCTCTCCCCCTACTGACCCTGGTCAGATCAGCACTACACCTGCCCCCAGGTAACACCCCATGAGAGGTGCTCATCATGATCGACTGGCTCTGACAGTGTTGTCGGGGACCCAGGGGCGCTATGTCCCTACGCCCGCTGGACCACCCTCTTCTGTAGCTCACCTGTCCCTCTGCTCTAGTGTAAATTCCCCTCTTTCACCAGAATCTACCACGTCCTCTCCGCTGCGGTATAGGAACCGATAGCGGTTACCCCAAAATAGTCGGAGCCACCCGATCCACTTAAAGGGTCTGAGCAGGTGGGGAGATGCCACCCTCCCGTGGTTGGCCCAGTGTTCTACGGTCATCATAACTCAAGCCACCCCCGACGACCTGTGGATCGCGGTTTGGAACCCACAGCCTTGATGACACCGGAGGCCTTTACTGACGCGGTTGGGGTGCGTGTATCCCCCACCCTAATTCTCCTCCTCACGAGGAGCCACCGCTTAGCCACCTGTAACTCTGCCCTCTCCCGCAGTCCGTTTCTCTCCTCCTCCCCCCCAAGGTATGTTCCACAGTTCATAGCGGGGTCGGTGCACGACCCATGGTTGACGTGTGCCTGATGGGATAGGGACATTAGCTAGGTGCATGGGGTTTGGTTACTGCAGGGGCCATGGGGACGGGGAAACCACGGGGGTTACGACCCCGCGTGTGCTGGTGTCCCAGTATATGACTGGTCTGCAAAGGATGATGTCTCACCCCTCCTCGTCCCCGTCGACACCGTCTCTCCATTTTACTGGGCAATACGGACGGCTGGCGGGGGCCTTCCCCAATCGCCGAAGCGTCGACTGCTTCCCACTATGGGTTACACCCGTCGCCCCGCGCAAGATCGTAGACGGCTTCCTCACCCGGAACCGAAGCAGTTCGCCCTTCCCGTGTTTTTTGGCACCACCATGCGGGATCTCTTCTCCACGACGAACATCGGTGTGACTCCGGTCTCGCGCACCGGAATATTCCGTCCCTCCCACTGGCTGTTGGTTGCACTGGCGCGGGCCCGTCCACGCTTTCGCGCCGTTTTACGTGACCAGGTCAGAGCAGATAGGGCTTGCTTTTTGGCTCTCACCCACCGCGGGTGTGGAGGCGGCTCTCTTCCCATGCCGCCAGGTCCTGGGGGATGGCGGGACTCGCGGTCGATCGCCGCGATCTGCGGGAAAGATCCCGCCCCGGTCACTCGCACCCCCAGCGGGCGTGTTCTTCCTCGTCTGTCTGTTCCGCTCCGTTCTTGCTACCAGCCAGCTCACGGAGGTCCTCATCAGAGTAGTCCCCTCGCCCCGACCTAGGGTGCGCGGGCGGGTGAAAGTCTCTTTTTCCCCGAACGCGGGTTTAATCCCCCCAGCCGCCTCAATGCATGAACCCAGCACTTGACCGCTCCAGTCCCTGTCTCGGGACTCGCGAGGTTCATCCACAACGCGCCGGGGACTCAGCAGAGCGCCGTGTTTCACTCCACCGGGGGGTCGGCAGGCTGTATTGGGCGAATGTGGCATAGGCCACAGATACAAAGTCCCGCCAATGAGGGCACGTGCCATCGTATTCACTGTACCTCCGGGCAGCCCGCATTGTAGGCAGAGCCCGACTAACTCCTTCTGTATTGCCACCTCCTCACCCAGCACCCCGCCGGGCATGTGAGTAGGGTGGGTGAGACCATAGTGCCCACAGATGGGAGCAGGCCATTCTTGTACAGGAGTCACTTCCTGCACAGGTCTCTCCTTCTCTGTGGTTCACTCGCAACTGACTGGTGGAAGTTGCTGGATCCGCACTACCCTGCTTCTGGCTCCTCCCTTCTCTGACAGAGTTGGAACACCCCTCCCCCGGTTGCAAAATGGCGGGTCCCACAGGGGAATATCATCCCCTTAATAAAGGCCCACCCCTCAGTACTCGGTGGCGCGCGTCGGCGTTTTCGCGCCAATTTCCTCCCAGAGCTGGAGTCCTTTTCCCGCTGCTAGTTTCCCGCCTTCTCCTTGGCTAGCTTTTGCACAAGGTACCTTTCTTGCAACTTCACCTCCACGGCCGGAACACTTTTGTAGTGGCGCGTCTGGATATCAGTTCCTGGGCCCAGTGGGTGCATCCCCCACAGGCCATAATTGAAAGTCCACCTCCCTGGTAGAATCAGGGGAGGGTCCCATAAACTCAACGGTTGACTCAGCACAGGGCTGAATTAGTCACATGTCCATCCCGGCGCAGCCATATCGCTTTCGCGCAATGCCCCTCAGGGCGGGGCTTGCGTTCGGGCCATTTCCCCCAGCTCTGTGCAAGTCTGCAGCAGCCATTTTCGCGCCTGTGCCCAGCGCGTTTCCCTAGCAAGCGGGAAACCGCCATTTGGTTGGTTTTGGCCCAAAAAAGTCCATTCGTTCGCTCTCTCACGGGTTCTCCCCCCATTATAAATTTCTCCTTTCCTCACTATCTTCAAGGTGGCCCCTCGCTGTCCCAGGCAGGATAAAACGGGCAGCCACGAGCCTTTGTCCTTCCTCCGAGCAAACTCGTAAGGCAACTGCAGCGACAGTCTGCTCTTCAGTGGGTTTGCACGCCACGGTGCCCTCCCCCCATCAGCCTCTGTCCGCCATTTTACGTTCCTCTCCGCGCCACGCGGTCCTCCCACTCTCTCCATACCAGTTGTTCGTACATGAGGCCCACTCGCGGGCAGCCACCACACACACCGGTACATAAAGATAGCTCAGATGCACCACCACATGTTCCTTATATAGGTGTGACCCCGGTTGTCACTACCTCTAGCTGCTCACTCTCTCAGTGTCTGCTGTAACTCCTTCCTCCCAGTCGTGTCCCTACTGAGTGCTTTGGATGGCTAGGTACTCTGGCTGGCTCTGCCATGCACGTACTTGGGTGGGTCTCTACCTGTCTGGTCACCTAGCGCAGACCCTCTCCAGGACTCCTGACCAATTACAGGCTGTCCCTTCTGGCATCCTACCCAACAGCCACTGCCTCAGTGACTCGGTCAGCTATACCCTCCTCCAGACACCCACCTCCCTTCAGGCCCCGGTCTTCGTCCCTGCGAACTGTCACATATTCCCATCAGTCCCCTGACTCCCCTAGTACGGTCCCTACTCAGCACAAAGTGGCACAGACACTCTCCCTATTTCCAAGTGACCTAGCAAAAGCACTGTCCTGTTGATGGATCTGATCTCAGCACTCCGCCTCCATGTAACGTGGTTCTCTGGCCCGGTCTGACCCCCCCAATCTCACTGGGCCCCTGTGGTCTCAACCGACCCCAATTACAGTGTGGATATGTCATATGGTGCACCTGCTGGCTACGGACTCCTGAGTCTCCCGCATGATGGTGTGTGGGGAGGACCCGTCAGACAGGCAGCTGAGGTATGTGCGGGTGATCGTCCACCTAGTTACGTGCAGCGCCTCCCACTCCCACGGTCCCTGCGTCCGCATGGGGATGATCCTGGTAGGAACTCTCCTCCGTTGTGCTCCTCTCTGTACACTCATTCCCAGATAGATACCCAGAGGTTTCTGGCTGAACTCATCTTATTGACACAGGCAGGGCAACTGCCCTCCATCAGGAGTATTCTCAGCCGCTCCTCGCCATTGCTCCCTTTAGTTAGGTTTGTCACCGCGAATCAGGATTACTATCCCGCAGGAATCCTGTCCTGTGCCAGGTCCCCTGGACACAGCCTCCCATGAGTTACTATAACATAACTGACAGAACTCCTCCTCAGCTCTGACAAACTTCCAGCAACACCAGCACCCAACTACTTTGCAACTCCACATCAACTTTGCAACAACTAACTTAAACACAGTGCTGTGCTTATGTAAGCTTCTGAGGCTACCACTCTCTGCATCACTAACCATGGATCAGAGCATTTGACCAGTCCCAGCCATACCAGAGCACCCCACCAGGGGTGTGAGGGAAACTCCATAATTACTGCTGGCATGCCCACACTTACCAGGCCTTACTGCCAACAGGAGAGATGACTGTAGGCATTTTACATGACCGCTACATATATAAAATACACAACGTTGCAAAGCGTCGTAAGAGTGTTGGATAAGCCGTTTTGGCGTTGTAAAAATGAACATAGGTATGCATTACATAGCGTTGGATAAGCTATTTGTTGTAAAACGAAGCATTGTAAAACGAGGACTGCCTGTATAGTGTTTCACTGACCGAAAGCTGATGTTCCCTGAGGTCTAATGTAATTGAGTGGAATCATTTAATTGTCTGTAAAAATTCAATAACCCTAATGAATAACTAGAATGCAATGACACAAAGTTGAAAACACATGCATTGTAAATGGAGGGAGAAAATTAGATTTTAATAAAAACATATGTCCCAATGTCATTATAAATTCTGTATACATTAATGGGAATAACAAACTTGAATGTTACGCACTGAGGCAATCGCTGCAAAGAATAATTGAAAATAACACAGGAAAGTCAAATACACTTCAAATAATCTCTCTTGAATTCTTTTTTATAGATCATAAATTATTTGTTTAACCAAAAGGCAGAAGCACCATCATTTCCTATGGCAAGACATTGTTACATACCTGCTCCATCCCAAAAAGACTATTTTTTTAAAATCAGTTTATTACATGTGTGTTTAACATAGGTGCTAAACACAATTTTTAAATTACAAAATCTAGCAGCCTAATTTAATTATCCAGAAATGAAATAATAACAAAATAAAATATACATACAAGCTTTAGAATCCGAGCAGTAGCCCATTTGAAAAGGCAGCATTGAGCCACGAATTGAGAAGTCAATGAACAATAATTAATGTTGGCTTACACAAAATTGCCATGTTGTGCCTTTATTCTGTAAACGTTCATTATAAACATAGATCTAGCTTTCTCTAAAACAGACCCATGGACTAATGCAGATAAAAACTAATCAGTTCTGCAGAAAGTAACGTAGAATTCCAGGTCTCACGATTTAAACCTAAATCATTATAGGTGAGATGGAGTGAGCTGAAACTGGTACACGGTGCAGTTCCCGGTTTACTTTTCACTACTGTATGCTGTATGATATGGTGTCGTTTCAATCTCTTTGGTTTTTCTCTGCTGTGTGCTTAAGGCTGGTTCTATAGCGCGGGCGCGCGCTACGCCATGCGCGGCATTTATAGTTGGCTGACGTTATTCCTTAAAAGCGCTCAAAACAGAAATGAACATGGCTGCATATTCCTTCCCATCTCACTTCAAAGAACCTTATCTGAGAAGCTCAGGATATGACTGTTTCTCTTTGAAGTCTGAGTGGACAATAGTTCTGTGCTGACCAGTGGGGTGTGGCAAGGTAGAATTAACAGGAGAGCTTACAATGTAAACACTCTACTGCAGGCTGCGGGCCTTCAAAATAAAGACAAAAAACATGGGTGGTTATCTGCTTTAAACGGGAATCACACTTTCAGGAGAGACTATATTGTGCATCTTTATATAACCACAGAAAGAATTTATTCTAAAAAAAATAAAAAAATACCGAAAGGCATTTGGTGTACAATTTCCTTTTTTTTTTTAAATGTGCAAAACCGCATATAAACAACAATGAAGTCCCTTTCAAGCAGCTTAACAGGTGTATTGGGTTCTCTTGAAATAGTTTGCATGAAAAACTAGGCTAGTGCTGTAATCTATTGTAGCACAAGCAGGCCTACATTGGGAGGACACTCTGCTTTTGAAGAGGTGGTCTGAATGTGTGAGAATTGCAGCACTGGTAGTAGCAGTTTGAACGCATCCTGGATATAGGTTGTACTGTTGCATCCCTGAAAGAAAAAATATAATAATAATACTAAGAGCATGTTTTTGTATAGCGCTGCTAGTTTTACGTAGCGTTTTACAGAGACATTTTGCAGGCACAGGGCCCTTCCCTGTGGAGCTTATAATCTATGTGTTTGGTGCCTGAGGCACAGGGAGATAAAGTGACTTGCCCAAGGTCACAAGGAGCCAACACCGGGAATTGAACTTCAAACTCGGTGCCAGTCAGTGTCTTTACTCATGAGCCACTCCTAGGAAGGTTATATTTAATTTTTCACAATACAATACATATAAATGTGACCTTGTGGATGTCAAATATTTAAGCAACAAACCATCTCATGGATACATGAAGAAAAATCACTTATTTCTGTTTTTCATATTATGAATGGAATGATTTTAAGCATTAGGAAGGTGAAGAAATCTGAAATGTTACCTCCGCTTGTATGCTGTTCACCATTGGATTCAGGACTTCGGCCTTTGTCTTGCTCTGCAAAGATTAATGAACGCATAAACATTTTTCTGTTTTATCTACCTGTCCATGTCCAAATTATAACTTCCACAGTGTCTTAGTGGTTCATAGGGAGCTACTTATCAGTCTCCTCAAAACAGGTGCATACAGTGATATGGCTAAAAAATATATCAATAAAAAAGGGCATTTCACGTTGACAAATAGTCACTACAATGAGTTGAAAGAGGATTGAAGGGGTTAAAACCCAGCTAAATTGTACTCATGTAAAAGCAGTGCATCAGCTATATTCAGAATTACACATGGATATCATGGAGAACTATGGGACACTGGCACAATTATCCCTTATTGTGAACAATCAGTGCAAAAGAGACAACTTGTGTGGCTATATTTTTTTGTGTTTTTAAAAAGAACTAAAAGGTAAAAAAAAGACTTACATATTTCCTATATGTTGTGCTTATTATATTCTTCAATTGTATGCATCCTCCAAATGCGGGGCAGCCAATCAGAATGAAGGTTACAGGGAATGTATACTTACGCCAACTGAAGTGAGGGAACCTGAAAATGTCTTCGCTAAAGTCGATACTTCCTTACACATAGCACTGGTTAGCCTTAGGAAAAACATTAACAAAATGAACATATTACATTGCATGACACAACTGATTGCAATTGTCTGAACTCTGCATTTCACCAGACGTAACAAAGTAAAAAAAATCCTATCGCTTTTAAAGGGATTTTGTTCTTTTTTGATACATTAGTGACTTTGACTTAAAGCTGCAGTTCAGTCTTTTTTTTTTTTTTTATTTATTTTTTTACTTTAATAGTTTAATGTGGGCAATCTCTATTTACCTAAAGAACTGTATAGCTGTCAGTCAATCCGTTCTCCATGTATTAATCGGCGAAATTTTTCTGACATATTAAAAGCTGGCATTTGTTTATAATTTGCCTCCGGCAGTCAGTGGAAGACTCATGAATATTCATGAGTCTCCCAGTGACGTGTTAGATATTATATATATAATAATATATATATATTTATATATATCCCACATTTATTAAGGTTATGGTGGGTACAAAAAAAAAGTGACAAAAACCCCCACAGTCATAGCATATAGCAACTGTAAATATTCCTGTATATTCATGTGCATGTCTTAGCAGTGTCTGCAACCCTGTCTTTCACCATTATACACAACAGCACTTCCACTGCGCAAGGGATTCTGGGAAATGCCATGCAAATGAGCACACAGTGCCACCTTTTTATGGGAGCTTGAGAGTAAAAGGTGGCACTGTGTGCTCATTTGCATGTCATTTCCCAGAATCCCTTGCTAACAGTGGAAGTGCTGTGTGCTGGGCATAATGGTGAAAGACAGGGTTGCAGACCGTCTAAGACATGCAAATGAATATACAGGAATATCTACAGTTGCAATATATATGTGTAATATATATATATATAATATATATATATCAATCCCCTTATAATGCTGTGCTTGGGGTCCAAAAATCACATTGCCTATAAGCGGATCGCGTTAGAAATAATGTACAATTGTATGCATTGCAACATAAATAATTTTAAGATACCAATAATCTGTGTTGTAAGTAATCATAAATATGAAAATTGGGAGCCAGCTTGCATCGCGTTATAAGCGACTCGCGTTGTAACGGATCGCGTTATACAGGGTTGAGCTGTATATATATATATATATATATATTACTGTGGTGGTGTGTGTGCGCACAACCACACACACCCACACACACACCCACACACACACACACACACACACACACACACACAACACCAGCTCTGTTTAATATCGATAATGTTTTAAATAAGTTAACACACACAGCCCTGTAAGCTCAGAACCCAAACCCACCACACAATATATGTGTCAAAAAGAGTGCTACTGTGGGATTGTGACCTCATGTAAACAACCAAAAACACAGTGCTGCATACAATATGACAAACTATATAGTTAAATACTCATCTGTTTCTTCTCTTGTCATAAGTAGAGGGTCATTTAGTTCTTTGGCCAAAGCATTTTAAGCTTGACACCACGCCAAGGTGTCCCCTCCTTAGCAAGTCCTAACACACCTACCTGCAACGTTTTCTTTACATCTCTGACGGAACAAGAGTCTTAATAGGCTGCTCATTCACAGGAGCATCACAAGACTGCTATTTAAAATTGGCTAAACGAGCTTAAAAACCTAGGGAGGAGAGGTCACAAACCTGCAAACATGGTTTCCCCAATTGAAATCTGAGCTTGCAGGGGTTGCGTGCGTTTGTAAATGTAAATTGGTAAACTATATATCATTTGCCATATTGGATGTAGCATTAGGTTTGTCTTGTTTGTTTTGTTTTTTTGTTGAAATAACTAGTTTTAATTGTAACGTTATAAATGATACCAAGAGGCTAGATAGAATTAACACCCTTAGCTGCTGGAGTGGCCTGCTCAGATTCCAAACAATACAACATTATTGGTAAGATTAAACAATAACAGCTGCTATATGCTGCCACTTTAAACTGTTAATCCCATAATGTTTTCTTATCTTATTTAATGGGCGTCCCTCCAACATGACGCAAGACCATCCCCACCACAACAACCGAGACAACCTACCACGCTCGCAATCAGGACAGTCCATCCACATACTCCCCCCAGTGCCTGACCCCCCCCTAGCCACCCGACCGGGCGGACCTCGCCGACTCGGGCGCGCCCGGTGAGTAGAGCGGGGCACTACGGCGGTACACCCCTCCTCCTGGTAAAGCACTCCCTGCATGACCCCTGGCGATACACAGGAAGTCGGAGCTCAAACGGGGGCCGGGACCGATCGCGACAGGGTGGGGGGTGGGGGCGACGGCTGGGTCATGTCCACCTTGGTGCAGAGGAGGGCCGTGAAGGACGGCGCCCAAGGAACAGGGCTTGCGAGCGGAGGTAGTGGCGGTCGGTTGGTCTACGGAAGCAGAGCCCCTCCCTTCCCCAACGTTCTTGACCCTTTCTAAATATAGAAGAACTCCGTTACAAGTCTGCTGTCCAGGGACAGACGGAGGCAGAGACCGTGAGTTGAAGTACTGATTGTAGTATAGCCTCGATGAGTAAGCTTCTACTCACTTGGGAAGGGACGGAGACGTGTAGGTCTGATATGCTGGCAACGGGTGGGCCTTCTCCTGTCAATTAGGAGCACTGCTTGCTGTGTAATAACCAAGGGTATCAGTGGTCGCAGCAATTTGAACACCTTCGTAAGTTGCGAGGACCAGTTGGACACGATCGGTGTTGCTACGGCTGTTGTCTCTTCTGTAAAAATATCTTCGTCATTGGAAATCATCGTACATAAAACACCCGTGTTTCTTCTCTTCTCCTCGAGAAGACGAGAGAAGAGTTTTGTCAGACATGGTATCTGAGTTGCTCTTGAATTACATGTTGCGTGCGATACAACGCTGACAAGCTCAATAGGTTCCTATTTTATTTATTTTTTTGGATCATTTTAAAAAAGTAGCGACATCTGTACTTTTCATTTAATTTGACATTTTTTAATTTTTTTTTTTTATGTTACCGTGCCAAGGAGAATCACAGGGTGTCCCCTCAATCTCCCACCTCCCTGAGATATTAGTGATTGTATTCACCAATATGAATACCTAATAGGTGGATACACAAGGCCGTCGGGTTACTCCGCTCTGGCAGTCAATACACAATGAAATTGAAAGAGAGAGACAATTAAGCTCCATGACATTGAAAGAGAACCAATACACAACTGCAGCAACAGGAGTGTGACGTTGCAAACTTTCTATTAGTGTCCCTGGTGACCGTATATGCTTTTTAAATAATCTTACTACAGAAGCTCAACACCCTTAAATAGCGCGGGAATACACCTCGGGGGCCACCCGATCGCCCTCGGGGCACGCGTTCAGGTTTTAAAAAAAAGGCCGTCGCGCGTCCGATCCTGGAGGAGGGGCCGGAAGCCCTACACGTCCCCCTCAGCAACCACCGATGCCCCGCCAACAGCGGGCCCCTTCCGCCCAGCCGCACCTGCTCCTTACCGTCCCCCCCCCCCAAACCAGTCCCGGCTCTCACTACCCCCTCCTACATCCGCCCCTCATACGCTCCCCCACCCCGTGCCTCCAACCCCCGCCCGCTCTCCCCCCCACCTCGGCGTCCCACCTTCCTCCTTCCGCCCTCGACCCCCCTCTCGCCGGCGGCTTTAACTCCCCTCTCTCTCCTCCCGCCCTCCTTCCTCTTAACTCCTACTCCACCCGTCCTAATCCCAGCCTGCGTCCTCCCACTCACCACCCACCCTACCGGCATCACCACCACCACCACCCCCCCCTTCCTACCGCATTCCATCCCCCCCCAACTCCTCCTCCCCGATGAGCTGCACAGTCCCAACACCAAAGGTAGGTAGGGGAGGTGTGGTGTTTGATGATGCATGTGTCTGTGAAGTGTGGCATGTGTAGTGTGGTGCGTAGATGTGGTAGTGTATGTGGGCTGTGGGGGGCTGAGTGTGCTGTGAGTGCTGAGTGTGTGAGAGCTGTGTGCGTGTGCGTGAGTGCGGGTAGGTAGTGTGTAGATGGGCTGTGCAGTGTGCAGTGTGCTGGTAGTTGTGTAGTTAGTGGGCTGTGCCAGTGTGCGTGAGTGCGGTAGTGGTTGGTGAGCTGTGCGTGTGCAGTGAGTGCTGGTAGTGTGTGCAGGTTGCAGTGGAGTGCTGGCAGTGTGCAGTGTGTGCTGTAGAGTGTGCATTGTGCAAAAAAATGTAAAAAAAATGTTTTTTAATTCGGGGTCCATGCTCAAACCGCGTTATAGCGGATCGTGCTATAACGGGGTTGAGCTGTATAAGAAAAAGCCTGATATTTCATGTACTATGGGGTTTCCAGGTTAAAGGTCGGTGGCTTCTTTGCTTCAGGCCATAGGTCAGATTCAAAGTCATTCACTTGGTGAAAAAGTCATATTTTTTAATTGCATTTCTTTTTTTCTTTCTCTCCATCCCATTCACACACCTCCAAGCACAAACTTCTCTATTATTGTTTTCTGCTTTTGGTGAAATATTTGCCTAAAAAAAATCCTGGGCGGGCGCATAACAAAGCAGAAATGGGAAAAAGCATTGTTGTACTGTCTCCTTAATAATGCTTAGGAAGATCTTGTAGTTACTGTGATGTTATGTGCTGTGGTGCTCACCTGCTAGCTCTCAGAAGGACCAGACTGTCTCCCCGTTGGAATGGGGAGTGGACAACGGACAGGTTTTCAGGAGGTGCAGCACCCTCCATCCTGCTGGGCTCCTGCCAGGGGCAGGGATTATTCCCCAAGGAAACACACGAGTAACTGTAGTCCCAAGCAGAAACAGTACAACTTCTTTTATTGATGGACCAGTTCATACATCAGCTTTCTCGTGCAAGAGAGATGCAGAAGATCTTCAAAAAACATAGCCCACGCAGCTTGCATCTCTTTCATGGTCAGAGCTCTGCTCGCAGGACCATTTCCCTGGACTAGGCTCCCAGGAGCTCGAGCCCCTGGGCTAGTCTTTACCACCCCCTCACCCCCTGATGGGGGTAGAGGTATAAAAACCATCCTACTCCTCCTAAGGAGCCGGCTTCACTGGACACTAAAACAGCCTACATTTGATAGGAAGCCATCTTTTATACCAGGGGAGGGTCCCACTCCTTAGATCCGGTAACTGGGGGCAGCACTACTGAAGTGTGCGCACCCCCCCGGCACATGGTGTTCCAGACTAGCACCGAGGAAACCGCAACAAATTATCATCCCATGGTGGGGGAGACTGTATGTTGGCCCATGTGAGAGGAATTTAACCCCTACACACTGCCTGCTCCTTACCAGGACTTATAATGTTAGGGCGGGAATATATACTCCAGAGGCACTGGGCTACATATATATTATTTTGTTTTACTCAGGGCTAGAAAAAAAAGCTCATGACTGGGTGTCTCTGGAAACTGTGCTCCACAATCCCTTATTCAGAAGAGCAGCCACCAAAAATGTTGACTTGAATCGAAGAAGTGAAGGACGTTGAAAAGGAGGAGGTGAAAGAGGAAGACTGACAAGAAATGAACAAAGTAAAGGCTGATGAACAAAAGGCAGCGACAATGGAGAAATAAAATCCCTATTTCTAAATGACAATCACATGTTAGTTCTTTAAGTACTTTCATTTATTGCACACAGTCATAATACTCACTCCCGGTCATTCAAAATAGATTTGTCTTCGTACCCTATGTTCGTTTTTTCCCCCTCTTTATATAAAGTCTAGAACCAACTTGGATACCCAAGATTGTGTGTTCTCTCTTCGAAACTGAAGATATTTGAGGTATGTTTGTGTGAGAATAGCCCTTTGGTTCCCAGTTCGAGTTGGAATTAGTAAGAAGCCGAAGGCAGATCTCTTCTCGTCTCAAGGTAGCCCCAGCTTTGAGATCTATGGTAGAATTCATTTTAAATAAAGATACCAAATCTATGGGTCAGGATGGCCATTCATTAAGGGAAAAAATGTCTCTGTGTGTATGTGTATATAGTAGGAAAATATATCCAGTCCACTCTAGTGGTCTTGGTGAAAAATATATATATTTTGAACAGAGTCGACAAATGTCTGAGGTTTACCGAAACTTCTACACTGTTCAATAATTGTATTTTTTTCCACTGGAAGTACCTGGGTATTTTTATACAGTATAGAAGATAGAGTTCCGCTTTGGATACTTGATTCAGTAACACCCATGACAGACTTCCTTATCGTGTGGTGCTCTGTATTCAATAATTATATGTGTATTACATATAGATGTGGCCAGATGTTTCCATAGGATTCAATGGTAATGTTGACCGCAGAATGCCTGGGCAAGTTAGTCTGGTTAATGTTTATAATAATGAGCGCGGCCTTTACCTCCCACGTGCGTACCACAGGCACACAATATTATTGTGTTCCTGTCTTTCAGGACATGTTATGCGTTCGATGGAAAGCCTTTCAGAAATCAACAGTCGCTGCTCGAGCAGCTCACAAAGTAGCAGAGTTAAACCCACGGACAAGACTAGACAAAAGCCGGTAAAGAGACCAAGCGTGGTTTTAACCAAGTGACGTATGCATTTGCTTTCCACTGACATTTTTTTTTATTAATCCTATGTAAATGTATTGGAAATCTTACAAAATAATGGGTGTTTTTGTTGAGCTTTTCAGCAAGTCCATTTACCTAAAACAATGATAGGAAAGTGGGTTCTCTACGGTTTACCGTGATGCCTGTGTTAGTTTATGATGAAATATGCCCTTCACTGGTTCACTTGTGTCAGTAGTAATGGACTGCTTCAGTAAGAGACTGCTTTCAAGTAGAGACTGCAGCAAGTAGAGACGCAGCAAGTAAGATGCAGCACACGGGTCCCATGGGCATTTTCTGGTTTGAAAGCAGCTTTCGTAGAGAGAACTCCCTGGCGATAGGGAGTTTGAAGGAATTTTTTATATTGATTTTTATAAAATGTTTTACCAGGAAGTACTACATTGAGAGTTACCTCGTCGTTTTCAGGTATGGCTCTCAGAATGAACCTCTTCAAACATTGCAACCAGTTCAGTCTCCCTTGTGTTTATAGGAAGAAGCAGCCCATATCCCCAGTCACCAGTGTACAGTAGCATCCTGCAGCAAAGGGCATTCCCCTCCGCAACCGACACCATACCACCGCTAGGGGCACCACCCTTGACCCCTCCTGCATGGAGGAGGGAGGGATAAGGAGGACAGGACAGGAAGTACTGTACGGGAAAGGAAGGATGAATATGCAGAAGCGAGCTACATTACATCATATATCGTGATAGGCTAAAACGGCCTCTCGCCTACAGGCAGCCAGTGAGGATCTTCCCCCCTCCCCCCCTGTGATAGGCTGATTGGCCTGTCACTCCCCAGGGACAGCCAATGAGAACGGCACAGTTGCTGTGTAACTCTCTTATATATATCACTTATGAAGTATCGGTGGAGTTTAATTTGAGATGAAGATACAAGAATTAACCCTGCAACTGCTGCGACCCTGGCTTTCTAAATGCTCTGACAAGTTTTTTCACATCTAAAGACAACTGTCTAAGTGCTGTTTACTTTTAGGGCTACACTGCCCTCCGAGCCTGATTTACACACTGCTGTTCCACTCTATCCCATACTCCTCATCTCAATTCCTTGGACTCTCTCCTTCTACCGTCTCCTGCATCTTATTATGCCATCCATTTGGCTTTTTCTGTGTGCTGTTCCTTGCTCCTTTGTAAACGTTTTCTGTTCTCTCAAACTCCCCACTCTCTCCTATCACATCTTCCTCTTCTCCCTTCCATCCTATGAGCCCAGACAATGCACACTATTTACACACACACCTTTCTTCCCAACAACATCTACAACCCGTCAATAAAAAGCAACCCCACAATCCTACTCTCACCTGCTCTCCCTGCTCAGAGGATATCTTCTCCTAATCCTGGACCACGCACATTACACACACTTGCTCTCGTCCACATCTCCCTGCCACCTCTTTCCCTGCTAATGGTTTAATCATTTAAATGGTGTTTAATCCAACCTTAAATCAAACTCCCCTCTTCAAAAGAAGCATCCCATACCATGTTCTCATGGCTATGTCCCTAACCCATAATCTCTACCTAACAATGCAGCAAACCGTTATTGACACACCCACACGCGTGTATACCTCGGAAAAAAAACATGTCATGGTGCGGGATTTCTTCCAACCATACCGCCTTAAACACGCGAGTGCAGAAAATGGCATTTTAGTGTTGGGCTTTTAAACCCTGAAATTGACACAGTAGCACAGTGGCACAGTACTGAACACATTGCAATTCATTATCATTTCATGCATTTAATTTGCCACACATCCAGAAATTACAACAAAGCAACCGCGATAACATGTGTGCCTGGGGCAATTGGCGGTTGTTAATAGCCGCGTGGGAGTACAGTAGCCACACAAAAATGCGCCGTGATTTCTTCGAATACGGCCGCTGCATCTGTACTAACTATTGTGGCAAGCAACTGCCATCTACTGCACTTAGTCCCTAACATATCCCACGTCGATTGTAAGCTTTCTTGACCAGGGATTCCTATTGTCTGACGTGGCTGGCGTTTATTGTATATTATAAAGCATTATTTTTTTTTTAAGTTGCAGCATGTGCCAAGAAGATATACAACTTTAAGCAACGTCCCCACAAACATTCCTGTACAAGCTGCTTTGCTCAGTGACATACAGGCATACCCGGTTAAGTACACTCACTTTAAGTACACTCGCGAGTAAGTACATCTCGCTCAATAGGCAAACGGCAGCTCACCGCATGCGACTGTCAGCACCATCCTGAACAGCAATACCAGCTCCCTACCTGCACCGAAGTCTGTGCGCAAGCGGGGAGACGATAGAGCCTGTTTACAAATGCGTTATTACATCAGTTATGCAACGTATATGACGATTCCTTACAGTACATGCATCGATAAGTAAAAAAGGTAGTGCTTCACTTTAAGTAACATTTTCGCTATACAATACATCGACGTCCCATTGCGTACGTAATGGGGGTATGCTGTATACGTTTGGGTGCGACTGAAATAAATACACCCGCAGGCTTTTTTTAATTAACCCTTCACTTCCAGAGGGTCCTGCAAAGCATCACAGTGCATGGCCAATGCTTTCCACCGAAGAGTCCTGCATGCACCCTTTCCATTGTTTTTAACCCAGGCCCGCAGGAGCTTCAGGACAAAAATTCTACATAAAGCCCTGGTTTTGGAACAGGAGTCATCCCCGAAAAAGCAAAGGGGAAAAAGCCAGCACTGATTGTTCACTATAGCATATTGTTTAGAGACTTGGAATAATTCCTAACGCTACTTGATAGAGGAGCACCTCTCATTGAATAAACAAGAGAGGCAGTACTAGTCTCAGAGAAAATGTTTTTATGCAGGAAGTCTAAAATACAAAACACACAACAACCAGCATTGAAGCAAATTTCTATCCGGTCTCCATTTCTTTATGTTCTACTACAGTGCACACACTATTGGGTTGTCTTAAAGCTGCAGTTCAGTCTATATCCGCATGTGTGTTGTTTTTTTTAATAAATCAGTTCTGTAGTAAGAAATAATACTTTTACGCATTTTCTGTTTTTAAAAACAACTTTTGAAAAGACCAATTTTCTTGTATTCTATTTTAACAAAGCATTTGCTTAGGCACTGCCCCTTCAGTGCCTGTCACAACCCAGGCACACCCCTTGTCAGCAGCACTGCCCCTTCTCTCTAAACGGCACTAGCATCTGTGTCATGATCTTCCCTCATAGAGTACATTCAAGGAATCGGAGAAAAGGGATCAGCCATGCATAGCACTCGGATAGTGGCGTTTCAAACTTATTACAGTGTTTATTGTTTTTCCATTCATTGCACGTGTATATAATGTAACTTGTAATAATTTCCATTTTAAGCAAACGTGTATATGTGATATTTTTAATGTATATGTTATGTTACTGAAATGTGGAGTGAGTGTTGTAGGTAATACACACAATACACTTCCACTGCATATATATATAGATATTATATTATTATAATGTATGTATATGTGAAGTTATGTGAGTAAAAAAGTGACAAAAACCCTCCATAGCAGGCAAATAGCAAATGGAAATATACTGTATGCTCATTTGTAGTATATATATTTATATACACACACCTTCATACGGTAGTGATTCACGTAAATGATATATACTTCACTTCTGGGAGTATAAGAGTGACGTTCCTGTTGTTCCTTTTTTTTGTATCCACATTGAATGTATGCACCCATTCTTTACGTTTTTATTTTATACTAGCGAGAGACCCGGCGTTGCCCGGGATGTAATATTCCCGCTCTCTCTCTCCTACACCCCTCCCCCCTCTCTTGTTTGTCCCCCATTCACATCAAATCCAGTTCCCCCCCCTCCCTCCTTTACAGCTTAATGCATGTGTGGGTCGTCATCATTGTGTGTGCGTCAGTCGTCAGTGGGTGTGTGTGCGCCGCGTCAGTGAGTCCGACGCAGAAACAACAAACACGACAGACGATGACGCACATCCCAACACACACAGTCAGTGTGTGCGTGTGTGTGTTGTTGCCTCATCATGCAGTGTGGTGCGTGCGGCTAGATCAGTGAAAGGAGGCGCACAAATGTTGGCAGGGAGTAAATTATGATATAAAGCTCCCACAGCACACACACACACACAGAAGGTAGGGTGGAGCGGTGTGGAGAGTGGTGGACTGCGCAATCGAGGCTGCTGGACCCCCAGCGGCTGGGATTGTGGTAGGGGGGAGGTTAGGCTGAGGGTGGGGGTTAAGGGAGTCGGGCGGGGGGGGTAAGGGATCGGGGGGGGGGGGTAAGGACGGGAGCGGGGGGAGGCGAAGGGAGCTGCGAGTATGGGTAATGGAGGGCTTTGTCGGCTTCGGGTAGGAGGGCCGCGCTTTACCCCCTTTGTGATTGTTGTGATGGATTAGAATTATATGCACACGCCGCATATACATGCGCACCGCACCCGACACATACACGTGCACACGCACACATAACATGCACCACACGTATATCATTGCGCACACGCTCAACGCACACATACCAGCGAACACGACACGCCCACACACAACATGCGCACACGCCACACATAAAACATGCACACACGTATACATTGCGCACATAACATGCGCAATAACGCATCATATAAAGCACACACAAACACTGCACACACGTATACTATGCCATAATGCACACGCACACAAACATCGCACACGCACACATAAAAACAGCGCACACTCACACGATTAACATGTGTGTGCGCAGTTTATGTGCTGTATATATTTATGTATTGGGCTGACATAGGAAGAGTAAAACTCTTGAAAGCTCTGTCCCATGACACCAAATTGTGCTGTCCAAATAAAAAAAAGGTATAATAATACTGAAAGAACTATATAATATTTATATATAATATATATAGTTTTTTTATATATATTATGTAGATATGTATATGTATGTATGGACTATATAGCGAAGGTCGCAGCCAGCAGGGGAGGAGGAGAGAAAGGACTGCATCCTGTCAGCGAAGCTCGACACGCCCAAAGAAACGCAGAGGACGTAGCCGGCGGCGAGGGAGGGAGAGAAGGACGGCATCCTGCAGCGTGAAGCTCGCGCAGCCGCAAAGAGGACCAAGGCAGCGCAGCGGAAGGCGAAGAGGCGGCGAGCCAGGAGCAGATAACGGAACGGACGCTATGCATGAGACGATATGCATCCAAAGCGAACACAAGGGACAACGCCGCAGAGGGAATCTGTAGCCGGCGGCGGATGGAGAGAAGGACCGACTACTGCGACCCCCTTGAACAAAAATTGAGACGACCACCGAAGGCAGATACAGCGGGGAGCAGGCAGAGACAGCAGTGGTGGCGGAGGGCGAAGAGACCATGTGAATGGGACAGGAGCATAGGGAGACAGGAGGGCAGTAGGAGGAGTTACGCTGTAGCAGCGCGCAGACACGGAAGTCAGAGAATACTTCTCTGTCGAGTTGTGTGTGTGTGTTGTACACACACACCACACACCACAAGCGGGTCTGACAGAAGTATTCTGACTTCCAGTGTACACACACACACACCTCTACTAGACAATCACCCAAAAACCTACTCGCCCCAGTCCCACCTTTTAAACAAAAAGAAATCGTGAAATAAATTCCTAGTAAAGAACTAATAACTTTGTTTTTGACATAAACCGTTTATTTATTGTATTACATTTATACTTACTTCAACTTGTCATTGGTTATGTACATAGTTCTTACTATCCTAATAAAAACAGCCAGAATATAAATGCAGTGAGGGAGAGGAGTGGGGCGCGCGTGAGGGGTTCCAGTGGGGGTGGAGCGGGGGGGGGGACGAGAGGTGGATGGTGGTGGGCGGGAGAGGGGTAGGGTGGTGAGGCGGAGGAGGGGATTTGGGTGGGAGGGAGGGGAGGTGGGGGTGGGTGGGCGGGAGAGGGTTGGGGTGTGGGGGGAGGGGGAGTGGGGGGAGGGGAGGGGGGGTGGGGGGGGGAGGAGGGGGGGGGAGGGGGGGGGGGGGAGTGGGTGGGTGGTGTGTTGTGAGGGAGGGGGGGAGGGGGGAGGGTGTGTATTTTTGGGGATGTGGGTAGTTGTTGGTGGTTTTTACTTTGCTTTTATCGTCTTGTCTTTTTCGTTCTGTTGTTTTTCTGGTGTAGGTGGGGACTTGGACTTTGGACACCTAAGATCATCACCACACTGAGATATACACAACACACATAGATATATACCACACGGCACACATATAATAGATACACACAACACACAAACCCACATAGACACCAAGAAACACACACACACACCACTAACACCCAAAAACATAACACACAATAAAGAAACATCAAACAAAAAGACAACACAGAGAAACCACAGAAAAACAAGAAACACACAACCAAACACAAAAGAAAAAACAACACAGACAAAGATGAGTAGGTAGTATACACAAAACAACACACACACACACAAACACACACACATCACACACACATATAGAAAACACCACACAAACCACATATACACACACCACCACCAATATATATAACCACACACCACAATAACCCCACACACATACACACACACAACACACACAGAAGGTATATATATTATGACACACACACACATGTATACACACACCACACACATGTATACACCACACACACACCACACACACACACAGAGAGAGTACACACACACACAAGAGAACACACACACACACACACACACAACACCACACACCACACAGATAGACACACACAGAAGAACACACACACACACACACACATATAACACACATACACACACACAAAAACAACATATATATAAGACACAACACACACACATGGAAAAACACATATAATGACACACACCAACACACACACAGCACACACACAACACATACAACACACACACATATATACACACACACACACATATATAAACACACACACACACATATATATACACACACACACACACATATATAACACACACACATTTATATACACACACACACACACAATCACCACTTGCTGCCCCCCACTGTTCCGGACACAACCCACCTGCATCTCCGCGCAGGGAGGCAGCAAGGCGATCGGGAAGAGAGAAGGGGGGCACATCTCCCGCTCCCCATCCCCTTCTCCCACCCGCCCACGGGGGCAGCGCAACCCCCCTGCATCTCTCGTGCGGGCAAGGAGCAGGCACAGGGATTGGGCAGAACGGAGACACATGCCCCTCCGCTCCCCCCCACTTCCCCACCCCCAAGGGGCAGCGCAACACACCCCTGCATCTCCCCGCGCAGCGGCGGGCAGAGGGAGCATGCACAGGATCGGAGCAGAAGGGGACACATCCTCTCCGCTCCCCCTCTCCCCACCCCACAAGGCAGCGCAACCTTCCTGCATCTCCCGTGCGGGCAGGGAGGCAAGGACAAGGGATCGGAGCAGAAGGGACACATCTCCCGCTCCCCCGCCCTTCCCCACCCCCCACCGGGGGCAGCGCAACCCCCCTGCATCTCCCGCCGGCGGCGCGGGAGGGAGGCAGGCACATGGAGACGGAGGCAGAAGGGGACACATCTCCCGCTCCCCCCTCCCCATGGCGTCACAAGCCCCCCCATCCGCGCAGGCTGACATGCCACAGGGATCGGGGCAGAAGGGGGCACCACAAGCGGCAAGATCTGGGCACGCGAGTATATATATATTTATTTATTTTTTGAGGCCTAAAGTCTAATAAAGAGATCTGTCTCAATTACTGAGAAATACACTACTAGATTTAACCTTACCTTTTTCATCCTGCTCTACTTCATTATCAAAATCTTTCTGGAGGAAGATTTCTTTGATTGCAATAAGATCCGCTTTTAAACAGTCCAACTCTTTATCTTCCAGTGTTGCTAAAAATGACTGAACCTAAAGAAATGTAATTTACATAGTTAATAATGTAAGACATTGGCGATAGGATTTTTTTGTTTTATTCTATGCACAGCACAGGCCACACTTTGGAAACTTAAAATGATCTCAACTATACAACCCAATTAAAAGAGGCATTAGGTACCTTGTGTTAACACTGCTCAGTAAATGTGGCACTTACGCTGCTCCTTCCTGAACTTAATAGGGTAAAAAGAACTTGAGGAGAAAGCAACTACTGAGATTTGGCTGACTGCTTCTCCCGTGTTTGTGAATACAGCAAACTTTGGACCTTCGCTGCGGGCAAACAAAGTGGTGAACTGGTAAGTATTTGCAAAAAAGTAGCTGAAATCAACTTTCCCATAACCATATGCCCGTTGGGCAAACTTGGTGATTTTCCTCGCAAACTACCATGCTTCCGTATACTAGCACAAGACGTGAAAGCGGAACAAATGTTTATAAATCCCAAATCTGAAAAACAAAAAGTACAATTTCTTTTGCCGAACACAGATCTCTAGGCAGGGCAACACACCCGCTCATTAATGCGGGGCCTTGGGTTACATTGGTGTCCTGGGCGCCATACAAGCTGGTGACTGGCCTGTCTGTAGGACTACAAAATGTACTGTAAAATACCTTGGTTTCACTTTCATTGGAAAGTATTTCAAGAGCCTCCAGATGTGACAGTCCCTGGTACTCATCAAAGAGCAATCCATAGTGTGCGGTCCTCTCCTCTGTGACCTGCTGAGCCAACCTCTCCTTTTCTCTATCTTTAGCTTCCCTCAGCATCTGCAAAAGATACGCTCTGTACTACTTTTCATAGCCAACGAGTTGGTCTTGCAAAACAATATCCAACTAAAATAGGATTGCCAGACATCCCGTATATACTGGAGTGTCCCTTATTTGAATGAATTTGTAATGACAGTAGGAGAAGGGTGGCAGTGGTGTGGAGGCAGAAAGTGGCTGCAGAGGACGACCATGGCGGTGGCAGCAGAGGGCAGTGGTGGAGCCTGCCCCAGCAGTATTTCCCGGACATTTGTAATTGACTTCTGGGGCGGGCACCACCACTGCCCTCTGCTGCCGTTGCTGCCATAGTCCTGCGCCTCGCTGCCATCCTTCTCTTCCTATCGCTGAACCTTCGTCCCGGAATTGTCTGCCGCCAGAACGGGCTCCACTCTACAGGTAAGTTCTGCACAGTGCACTTTCAGCAGGGAGGGAGGGCCCGAGAGGTATAGGGGGAGGGGAGGGGGGGCTGAGAGGTGAATGGGGGTGGGGGGGCTGCGAGGAGGAAGGTGGTGGCTGTGAGGAGAAGGAGGAGGAAGAGAGGGGCTGTGAGGAGGAGGAAGAGAGGGGCTGTGAGGAGGGCTGTGTGTTTGTCAAGAAAACATATAAGAAATGTCTGGATTTTGGCATCCGGTATTTAAAAAAAAAAAAAAAAAACATTAAATATGGCAACCCTAGTAACAAATGATTTTTCTGTCTTTGCAGCATGAAAAACGAACTTGCTCACTGTGTCACCTTTTACTGGGCGTACTCGAAACGTAGAAGAGGAGACTTGTTATGTCTCAAAAACTCACTGATAGCAACAGTTATGCAGAACTGCTTGCAAATGAAAATCCACCTCTTCATAGAAGTATTTTAATAGTATTGGATACAACCACTCCAGCCAAACTTTGCCAGGCACAAATATTTCTTCTGCTTTGCATGGAGATTCATAATGCACCTCCGCCTGCACCAAATACGTGTGTATGTTTCCCACAGCTTCCAATAGATTGTATGGTGTATGGGACAGAGGATTGATACTTGTATTTACTTTGATGCCTGGCCTTTTAACTAAAATACTGCTGCGTACATAGTTGGATCCATATTTAAAAATATATATATTTATTGGTAGGTAGGAAAAAAATTATATTGTGGGAGATATGCCAATAGTTTCAATCAAATGTTAACTATATGTATGCCTAAGAAATGGGTGTTTAAACATGGATGTAACTGTGTTTGTAACCATGTATTTGTCATCATAACGCTGTGCCCAGGACATATGTGAAAACGAGAGGAAACTCTCAATGTATTACTTCCTGGTAAAACGTTTTTTATAAATAAATAACTAGGGGCGTAGTTGGGTGAAAGTGTCAGTGAGGGAGCCAGGGATACTGAATCTGTACACATTTGAGAATGAAAATGTCTCATCGATGACTTTATAATATTTTAACTCGTCGGTGCAAACACAGCCATAAAATAATACAAAAAAGTTATGCACAATTAAAGCTGCAGTTCAGTCTTTTTTTTTTTTTACATTTATTTTTTTACTTCAATAGTTTCATGTGTGCAATCTCTAATTACCTAAAGAACAGTATAGCTGCAGCTCAATTCGTTTTCCATGTATTGATAGGTCGAAATTTGGTGACATATTAAAAGCTGGCATTTGTTTATAATCTGCTTGACTGGCAGTGGAAGCTCATGAATATTCATGAGAAATCCTGCACAGACAAGTGCTAGAGGGAGGGCAGGGCTGACAAAGGGGTGTGCCAGAGCTTGTGACAGGACATGAAGGGGCAGTGCCTTAGCAAATGGCTGTTAAAATAGAATACAAGAAAATTGGTCTTTCAAAGTTGTTTTTTTAAAAACAGAAAATGCTAAAAGTATTTTTTCTTACTACAGAACTGATTTATTAAAAAAAACAAACATGCAGGATATTGACTGAACTGCAGCTTTAATAGAGTACTGTAATAGGTATTTCGTCCGAAATCAAAATTGGATGTGCTATAAATGTATGTAAAAAAAAAAGTCAGACGTGCACGTGAAGGAAAATTCTGCACCATGATTAGTGTATAGGATGAAATATCCTCACCCCTGCCCCTCTCAACGGCACCCTGCATTTTACACTCTTCTAAATTGTAGACTTTTATTTAAGAATGTATTATTTAACAGTTTTATTTTTTAATTAGCTTGTGCCAGATCAAGTTTCACTGTCAAATGCATGAGAAAAACATTTACATAAATAAAATAGCATTTAAACATCGGGTTGCACTCTTACTGCCTGTCCTGTGCGAGATTATAAATAATTTATGTATTTTCCACAATGTCTTCTTATCCATACTTAATTTTTCTTTATGCCTTGCTTAATAATAGTTCCTACCTGTGATAAGGAAACCGTCCGCTGCATTAGTATTTTAGTTCTTTTAAATCCAGGGTCACTTTCTGCCAGCACGTTCATGGTCTTCTTACCAATAAACTCCAATGCACCTAGACCACCAGTCAGAACAGTTTTACCCTATACATAGACAATGAACTGCAATCAGTGGTCCATACTGTACGTTGGAATGTTATCGTGTAAAACAGAATACATTTCATATTGGTAAGTGAATATATAAAAGGCCATTAATGAAATAAACTACAAATTCTCTTTTGATATGGTTTGAAGCTATGTATAAATGATTAACAAGTAGTAAAGAATGGAGCATAGGAATAAAAAACAGAGAACACTGATCCCAGTGTTAATATACCAAAGTAAATGGACTTATTTTTCCTATCCTGTTTGAATAGGGCAAGTTTCCTTGCATATACTTGGAGGAATCTAATTTTGCGTGCCAGGCGGACATGTGTCTGATACATACAGAATCCTCCAAATCTCACGTTGCATAAAGCCATCCGTCTAAAGGATCTAAACAAAAGTGCAAGAAACTGGATCAAGAATGTACTATGCTAATATTGAACCAACTGTGCAACTACTGAACTGATTAACCGTAGTATGTGGTTCAACATGGCGTAATGGTACATGAAATACAATTTAAGCAGTTGCCTAATTCTTGCTAAATTAATTTTTGCGAGCAATTTCACTTTATTATAAAGGAAAAAAGAAACATCCTCTGGCGCGTACACTCAGCCCATCGGAAGTGGATATGTGAAAGACAAGAGAAAAACAATGTGAGAGTATTTGCACACAATTGGGAATCCCAATTATCCGCTTTGGTGAACAGATCCCCAACATTGTGCGTATAATAGATAATTTGAGCCATGTTGTAGCATCATGGGGTGCCTTCCTTCTTGTCCCATACTCCAATCATGTGGATTAAAATAGGAAAATTTACCACACGTAAGGGGAGATATTATATATACACATTTCCAGAAAAGTTCAGGTGAAATCCCACTTAATGGTAACCGCTAAACAGCATAGGGGCGTTCTCCTGTGCTTCATGCAGGGGTGCGCAAAGTTTTGTGTGCAAATACTCTCACTTTGTCTTTCACATATCCACTTCCGATGGGCTGAGTCAATGCCCTGGATGCCGTTACTTTTTTCCTTCGTTTCTATTGGGGGGAAGTGGAACTCCCTCATATTGGACTCTGGCAGCGAGACTTAAGTATAAATCTGGACTTTTATCTTTATACGGCACTGTCTACCACTTAATCACACTGTTTTGATTATTTTTCACATGTGTAACTGTTTACACTTTAATATTGGCATTATTTGGCACTATTTTTCTGAGTTGTGTTAGCTAGTGTTTGGCGCTACATTCCCTTCTTCTTTTCACTTTATAATAAGCAGCTGCCTTAGAGGGTAAAATAAACATGAATTCCTGTGACCATATTAACTAAGCTATGCAAACAGTTTGGTTTGATTTGCGTTACAACGATTTAGAATGGCCATCACGTCTTCGATACTATACCTCTATATTTAGTTGTTATAATGGGTATCTACATTAAGATGCTACTTCCTGCATCTCGAAACTTCAGCCATGTCAGATGTTAGGAGCTCTAGTCTGTAAATTCAGTGATTGATTTGGCAGAAATGTCAGTGAAGACATTTACATTTGACACAAATAAATATTATTTATAATATCCTCTGAAAAGCATGTTTGCAATATTCTAAACAGGTAGAAGGTACTTTTGTCTTTTGTTTGCTGCAGTTGACAGCATATCTGAAACATTATGATTTTTTGTTGTATTTTGTGCTGGATTTAATCACTTCCTTAACATATTAAGTCATAACAGCAATGGCTATGTGTAAGCCCATGTAATGGATGGAGGTGGAAATGGGACGTTTCGTCATTTGGCTTTGTTTTCAGCTTGTTCATCATTACGATTAAATGGTCGCATGTTGGTCTATGTTGCACCTTGTGTTTGCTTCATGTTTTCTACTTTAGCAACTCTATCATGAGCACAGTTGAATGTCTCCTCTTTTTTAAATTCATTCAATGAAATATTCATTGTAATATCTATTCATACACAGATTTGGAGTGCACTAAATATGATCTCCTTTTCTGTGGGGTCTTTACATAGTTTATTCTTTTGTTGTGTTCTGGTTTTCTGTGTTTTTTTTAAATATAAACTCAATGTTCATTTTTAAAATGTATTTTACAGTGTTTTCATTGTATTTTTTGACAATTGACACACATTTCAATGTAGCGCTTATAGGAGCACTTTGTTTAGTTTCTACACTCCCCATGTGTTGCCTTTGTCTCCCACTTGAAGCTGGGCTGCGACACGAGGTGGAACTCCATAGGAAATTATGCTTATCCGTTTTAACCGGAAGTCCAAGATGATCAGTCAGTGATATTTTTTCTGCGTTTTCAGTTCAAACCTAAATTTGGAATCCAAACTTATAATTGTAACGGCACCGTCTCTCTGTCGTTACTTCCTATGTACAGAAGATATGTCCACTTGTGAAATGGAATGCAATGTACAATTCATTTGGGTGAGGTTCCATGTGACATGAATGTGGAACCTCTGATCTATTCCAGCATCGTGGATAGGGCAGGCTGAATTACTTACGGTGTTCTGTACAACGTTGGTTATAGTTGACAACACACTGCGAGAGCCTGAAGAAGACGCTGATGGCTGTTCCGTAGTGCAATCCTCTTGCTCTGAAGTTCCTTCTACTTTTTCAACAGAGGAACAGTTACTATAACCTTATGTATCACCTTGGGGTTTGTTTTTATTTTAATGATAATAGTTAAATAACAAATCGTAAAATACTTGTCCCTGCAGGGGTACCAGGGAAAAGAAAAAGTGGGGTAAAACCAAATCCCCTAAGCACAACCCCACAGTACAGCTACTGTACACACATACTAGTAGAATGCACACATGGGACATTCAAGATGAACCCAAACTAAAAGGTCTTATCGATTAAAAACAGGCTACCATGGTATATAGAAAAGTATCAAAGAATATATTTCATATGAATGTTAACAAAAAGCAATCAAAATAGTAAACATAACAAAATACAGTAAATATGACAAAGGGCTATGTAATCTAAAACATGTCAACCACAAAATGTTGGGTATTAGTGGTCATGTTGCTGTAAGTATATTTTTGTTTATTTTTTTATTTTTTTTTAAATATTACTTTTTATGTATTTAATGTTTACTATTTAATTATTTTTTTCCTACAACTTGTATTCAATATATTTGTTTATACTTCTGCTATTCATTTTAATGATAGTCATTGCAAAACCAGGAGGTCCCATCTCATGAGATTGGTTTGAAGTAGAACAGCCAGTACTTGTCGATGTGTACGCTATTGTTTGGTGACTACTGCGAGTAACATTGTCTATTGTTACCGCTTTCACCTCAGCCAGTCTCCTGCTGGGAACATCGCAACACGTTTTCCTTTTTTGTGATAGTTTGTTGCTATAGATCTTGCACTGCTGGGGAGGTGCGCTATAATCTGCTATAGCAACCAACGGGTGCTCACTATATTAAAACTCAAAAAATGGCATTAAGAGTTTTTTTTTTAAGCAGTAAGTAACATATAATATTACTGAACTGATTTATAAAATAAAAAAAATGCACAGGATTTTGCATTAAATTCTGCTTTGATTGTTGGGACGGCAGAGCAGTTTTGAATCAAATGTTTCTCAAATTCAGCTTGTGCAAAAGTTTAATTTGTGCATCGTTATTTGCCTGGCATTACCAACATGTAAAAATCCCCACAGAACATACTTCATTTATAGCACCAAGGGTCTTATACACTAAAGCAGAGGTGCGCAAACTGGGGGGCGGTGCTTACAGAGGCCCCGCGCTCTTCCCCAAAGCATTTAAATGAAATACCGGAGAATCGCGCAAGCCATCTGTAACTCCCTTACCTGATTTGCGGCGGCTTCTAGCAAAAGCGTCGCAATGGCAACATGACGTCAGAAACGCCAGTGACAAGGTATGGGGGGGTGGGGAGCACAGACTAAAAAGTTTGCGCACCCCTGCAAGTACACCCTGAAGTACAATAGTAATTAGAGACTGTTCATTGCTATTTCTTTGAATGCCAAAGATGAAAAAGATCAAACAGCCCTCCAGTGGGATTAGAAAGAGACAAATGTATTATATAGAAAAAAATATCAATAGTTCCGTCCCACTATCAAACTTTTGTTAAGAAAAAAAAAATCTGATAGTGGGACCTAAAGATGGATATTTGTTGCTATATACTAAATGTGCTATTTCTAAGCCCAAAGGAGTGTCATTTGATCTTTAGCATTATTCTCCTTGATTGGAGCACCATGCACCTGTGGCAAGATACCTGCTGTTACTGTGAGTGCTTCTTTATTCTGTTCTCTTTGCTATTTATTTGAATGGCCATTTAGGATTACAATGGCTATCACACACGGCTAGCTGTGTAAATGCATAGAGGGCCACATTTACTAAACAGCGCAAAACTATAAGGCTTATGAATAGGCCAAATGTGCTCTACCCGTGTTGATATGCGGGCCAATATTTGTAATATGTGTAGGGGCAGACAGATCGTGGCATAAAACAGAACCTCACCTTGCTCAACACTTTCAGGTGCATCAGCAACAGAACCTTCATCGGACGTGGAATTTCCGATTCGCAATGTGGCGCCTGCTTTTTCCTTTACTGCTGATAATCCGTGACCTGCAAATTAACCACAAATATTATCTTATTCATTTTCACCCAATGATTTCCCTAGGAAACACTTCTACCAGCCATTAAATGCTAAATGTTTTCATTGGTTTTTAGACATTTTTATGAAACACAATATGTTTTAAACCTTTCGTTATCGCTCCTGAGATATCTGCTTCAAATGTTTACAATTTTGGGGGACAGAAAAAAAAATTAGCTGGCTTCAATAACGGTCTTTTACCTCATTATTCAATACTTCCCATTTGAGAAAGGAGAAGTAACCTAAAAATAAAAACTGGATGGCGATTATGTCTCCCAAAAACTACTTTAGAGAGATTGCACTTTAAAATGTAAAGCCTTGAATATTGCTAGAACATCTCACATAGAGGACTTCACCAACCAGCGTGGAACACTGCAACATCCAATGAAGAGCTCTGGCAGGCTTATTCAGGAGACCACATACTAACGCAGTCACTAAAGGAATGGTGTAACTGACTTTGATTTAGTAAATAAAGCTGCATAGTTTCCCAAACTTTGGCAAAGGGACCACAGCTGGTCTGCAAAGACTCAGGAACACAGTTTTCTCTTTTCCCTGGTATCAGGGAAATGGTATCAGTATATATTTAAAATACTGGAGAACCGGGCTGTGAAACAATAAATAGTACGGTGGTCCTCGACACAAAAATAGACCCAGAGCCATCACTCTCAATGACCCAAAGATTTTGTTTAGGTCAATACTCACCTACTGTTGCACTAGCTGATGACAAAAGGGACTTGCCCCATGTCCCCCATGTCCCCCACGTGCTTCCTTTCGTAGGAGAATCTGAATCCTAAGAAAAATAATAGAAAAAGTATACTGAGTTAGAAAGTTTTATCGACGTGTATAAAGATCTGTTACATCTCTGTGGTAGCTATTGGGACAGAAGAGATTCGCAAAGCTCTGATAATGGGTATCTTACTATCAAGTAAAAGGTAGGTAAGCAGATAGGGCACAGATACAGATGTAGCCAGCGCGGCTGTCTCTGGCACGAGCTGCAAGAATGAGAACCGCAGCTGCCCCAGTGGAGGATTAATGCTGTGTGGGGGGCGGGGCCGATCCGGAAGCATAGGCCCTCCACAGCAATGCCGCAGCAGCCAAGGTCTCTGAAGATAGAGACGGGCTACATCTGTGCCCATTTTGGGAATTTGTAAATTCCTTCCCCACCCTTTATATTTTTTTTGTGCTGCTCAATAATTTATTTCTTTATGTAGAATTTTTTCTTGCTGGCAACTCTCAGTTGCCGGTAGATTAAAGGAGGACACCGTACCAGCCAGCCAGACTAGACCTTGGGACTCCACACGCAAATGCGGAGATCACCGCACCGGCAACGAGGAATTTATGCTCTGGTTCCTGGACTGTCCCGAGTGGTATAAGTGTACACTAATACACTTACTGCACCTGATAGACTGGGAGAGTGCGAGTTGATTCCTTACTTTCCTTGTTCTGTCTTTTATTAAACGATGTTACGCTTTCTTTTTAAGGAGATTTCCAGCTCGCAGTTCCATCGACCACCATTGTCTACTGCATAAGGTGATTAGGCATTGTATATCTGTCCGTGAGTGCTATATTTCAGATTTGAGCCCTGCACTTTGATTATTACCTCACTCATTTGCGCCTTGTTTGTCCGGTTCACGCAGTTACACGGTACTGGAGATCGTATCTTAGAGGCAGCACTTAGGAGGACTATTCCCTGTATATCACTTTATTTATACCCTTGTGCACGTTTTGTTTGCGCTCCTTGTATTGTCTTCTTTAAAGAACAGCACAGCCTGCGGGGTCAGCCGTGGCTCCTGCGGCCAATAGAAAGCTGCAATGCCATCAGGAGAGGATTGTGCGGCTTTCTTTTGCTGACACACACACACCGGTATTTTCATTTTTGCCAGGCTCTGGCGGCAAACGACAAAGTTACATTTACGGACAAATGGACACCCAGATTCTTCTAATGTTGGCTCCGCTGGACACCCAGATTCTTCTAATGTTGGCTGCCTCTAGACATTTTTTGAAGTGCTTGCACCTAGTACATTCTCATGGGACAAAATGTCCTTCATTGGGAACGAAAATGTGTAACGGAAGTGTCGTAATTGGATGCTGCTGGCCGCGCCTGCACAGAAGCGACTGTCGCTCACGCTCATGAGCTTGCGCATGCACAGGCACAGAAGAAACAAAGAGCCGAGGAGGATGGGGGGGGGGAGGAAGGAGAAGAGGAAGAGCGAGGGCCAGGGGAGGTGCTGGGATATGAGAGCAGCGGCCACACACACATATACAATATACACACAGATATATAGCTATATACACATACACACACACATATACACGCGCTCAAATGCACTTCACTTACATGTACCTGTCCCCACATACTTCAAGTGACATATTTAGAAATCCCATCAAAGTTTTTGTATATGTAATTTCATGTATGTATGTGTTTATATGTATATCTCACGCTGTGAGTATGTACACTGTGTGCATGTGTATACAGACACAAGTATCCCAACACTTTTTTGAAGTGAAATTTATATGCTGGCCCCTACCTAAATTCTCATAGGAGAAAAACTCCTTCATGGGGATGAAAATGCGTAACGGAAGCAAGGCGTGAGCGTGCGCGGGCGCCCCGCTGCCTAATCTCAAAGCAATAAAAAAAAAATATACTTTCAAAAAACTTCCATTCAATCAAAATCATCAAAATCAAAATACAATTTCTGTGACAAAACAAAGAAGTTTCACTTAAAACGCACGGCACACACAACGCCTTTCTTTTTTTTGTATATCATAAACACACTTCCTACTTACTAATTTAAAAGCAATTTAAAATAATGTTATTTTGCATGATAATGGAAATATAGATGGAATAAATACATGATTACATACCCGATTATTATTCTCCTGCTGTGTCACTCCGGCTTCAGGTTCTGGTTCCAGGCTGACAGAGTCACAACATTCTAGTGGCTTAGTGGTGCTGTGTCCTTCCCATGGCTCAGAAGCTGATGCTTCATGCTTCAAGGAAGGTCCAGCATCAGGCGTCTCGTGCTTGTGCTCCTTTTCTTCTTCCCAGGGCTCAGAAGCTGATGCTTCATGCTTCAAGGGAGGTCCAGCATCAGGCGTCTCGCGCTTGTGCTCCTTTTCTTCTTCCCAGGGCTCAGAAGCTGATACTTCATGGTTCAAGGGAGGTCCAGCATCAGGCGTCTCGTGCTTATGCGTCTCCCTTGGCCCACTCTCTAGATTTTCTTCCAGGGCCGATTCTTCATTGCCAAACAACACAAGGTTTGCAATCTTTTCCAGTTCTGTCTCTGTGTTAGCCTCTTCTGCTTTATTTGTTTCAGTGGACATTTTGACTACAGTAAAGAAAGACACTTTAATTAAACCTTATTCGATTGTCCCAGGTACTCTTTTTTGTGTGTGTTGTAATTAAGGGGTCCTTTGGAGCTGAACCACTTTACTTTCAGCTACGTGGGGGATTCCCCGGTTCCTGAGATACTTACTGGTAAATATACCGATTTTAAATCTCCCTCCATGAGAAACAACATGGCGGCAAAATCTCGCTAGTCCTATGGGACAGTAGAAAGTCACAACGTCATCCTACATGGCATCCTATTGGACAGCCGTTGAAATCCCATCTCGGAAACTAGGGTTCAATAATGTGGTTCATCTCTGTGCCACCGTCCCTCCAGTTTTAATCCTGTTATATATAATATTAATTCTAGGCAGCATTGCTGCTTTAATACACAAAATGCACACATACCTTAAAAAGGTCAAGCTCCATATCCAAATATAATGTCATAATACAGTGTATTTAACCTGAGTTAACGTCACGTTAATTGTAACTCTAAATCCACGTAGAGCACTAATGTAACGTTAAGCCAAGTTTCCACCCAAAAAAAGCATAGCGTTAGCTATAACAGTGGTTGGTGATGATGATATGCAAATATGGTGTCATTATATCATCCCCTATTAACGGACTCAGGGACTCAACATCCCGTTATTTCAGTCGTAGCTAAACTCTTGCAGTGTCTGGATGGGTGTGACGCAGCTTTTCCAGAAGTGCCAGATCTGGAAACAAAATTAGGAGTGAAAGGGCCACAACAGTATTATAATGTAATTTTTGGATACATTATATAAGACGTTCAAAAATATTATACTACAAGCA
This sequence comes from Ascaphus truei, assembly GCA_036426205.1. Lineage (NCBI taxonomy): Eukaryota > Metazoa > Chordata > Amphibia > Anura > Ascaphidae > Ascaphus > Ascaphus truei. The sequence continues at coordinate 285,083,718 of CM071567.1, forward strand.
TCAATGGTCTCCTAGATTTAAAATCAGTTCTTTCCCATTAAAAATGTCACTTTGACTTCCAGAAGAACACAAATTGAACTTATTTGAGTCTTTGGAAGGCTATGTATAGTTCAGGAATCATCTTCACGTCTAGGTTAAGTTCCTTAAACAAATAAGATGTGCAATTGGTATAAATAAAACACCTTTTTACTAAGATATGTATGTGGTTGTGGGGAACTCACCCTGATGTGCACATACCGCTCAGCAGCCAGATGTGTCAATACATTCCCACACACACACACACTGCCACGCTGTATGCCCTTTACTTAACCCCTACACTGCTAGGAGGAATTTGCAACCATGCAGAGAGCCAATAACGCTGGAAGTTAAATCCTGCACTGTTCTCATACTGAGCTGCATTTAACAACTCCGCTTCGTTAGAGCTGCAGAGCCAGGCACCCACTCCTGGCAAAGCTCTGCCATCCTCTCCAGCGCTGACTGGGTTAACTTTCCAGTCACCGCCCTTCTTCCTTCGCCCCTTCCACGCCGGTTGTTTGCACTATGAGACTGTTTAACATCGATAAAGTTATTGAGAAGAAAAAAAACAACCTAATCGCTCCGATGAATGGCGAGTCTCTGGTGACGTCACAGTCTGCAATTGCCATTTTCCTTGAGGCGAAAGACCTCAAGGGGAAAGACCTTTGGAATGCGCGAGAGGAGTGGCCTTCACTGATTGGCGGATTCCCTCCCCCACATTTTCTTATTGACGTCTCGGAGCACCAATCGCTTGCGACACCATCTCCGTTATTGGAGCGAACGCAAGACAGGGGGCGGGATGTTTGGAGGAGCTTGTTGAAGCTCCCGGTAGGAAAAGCGTCATATCATATGCATCTGAGCGGAGGCGGCTGGATGTATAGGGGAGAGGCGGGGGGCGGCTGGATATATAGGGAAGCGGTGGGGGAGGGGCTTGTTTACATTGCCTGCCCACAATTCTTAATTCTTCGTTATTTAATCATAATGTCAGTTCACAGGGACCCAAGTAATGTCAGTTGGGGAGAGACAAGCATCAAAACTACCCTTATAGTGACGGTGACGTCGGGCTGCGGTCGCTGGAAAAATCAAATTGAGATGATTTCCAGTGATCGCGACTAACCTCTGTCGCTCCGTGCTCACTATTAGCGGACGCGATGGCGACAATGCATTTGTTTTGACGCGACGTCACTGTCGCCGGCACTATAAGCGCAACCTCTCACAGTAATGAGGGAGACTGACTCAAAATAGTCAGCTTCACTGATTAGTGAACAAGTCTGCTAAAAGTATTCTTTCACAGGTATAGCGCTGACCGTGTACACAGCGCTGTAGGTATAATTTTGCAGGCACATGTGAGTCCCTGCCCTGTAGAGCTTACAATCAAATGTTGGTATCAAAAGAAAGGGGAAGGGGGGAAAGCTCCCGCATCAGCTTAAAAGTAATGAGATGTTAAATAATATAGTAGGAAATATCATCTGGTGCAAAAAAGGATGAGGGGATAATAGCCAAAACAAACAGAAAGGTTCCCTCATGAATGCACTCAAAACGATAAAGTATGAATTCTGAGATATAATTAAATATAATTTATTAAATGTCAATAATAAAAAAATCCGTACAGAGGGGCGTGGTAAGAAGGTCCTGGACCACCCCCTAATGACATACCAAAAAAGACTTCCACATAGAATTTATAAGGAAGAAGACCTAAGGGAACACTAGTATGTGTATTACCATATGGTATATTGGCTATAGTACATAAAGATTAATTCCAGAGGAATAAGTAACTGCGTACAGTATGGCAGTACTATTATCTAAAAAACCGGTAGGGTACTATGATGACCTCTACCAGTATTAGGTCCAGAGGAATATAATCTAATAGCAAAAAGTAAATACCAAGATGGCCAACCTAAAATACAAAACTAGTGTAACGTAATAGTGTAAATGTATAACAACGTATGGTCACAACACAAACACACACCGGTGAACAATAATCACCTACATAAATGTAAGCAGCATAATCCATATATAAATGAAGACAGCATGATGAGAGGATGGGATCCTAGGAAGGGCTAGCATAAAGTATGCATGTGTAGAGCCCAGAGGCACGGTTCAAAGACCGTATCCAGTTACAGCCTCCTAAACCACATAAACAGTAAACACTAAAAAAGTATATAATAAGTAAATGTGTACTGAATAATATGGTAGGATCACCACAGAGAAATACAGAAAATAATAAATATCGCTGTATAATCCTCAAAGTAAAGGCAAACACTTAATTAGTATGTACTGTATAATAAAGTGTAAAAACACATGCTGGTGATAGGTGAATGCATCAATATCGTTGCACCTACAGTGCATATTGAAAACACATGCAGTAGTAATCATAGCTGCTGCCAGTAACCACTGTTACAAAAAATCAAAGTACCCCTAATAGACCACATTAGAAACATGGTAACACTGTGTTGCAGAGGGGGGAAACTTTGAAACACTTTACTTAGCTTCGTGTCAGTACGCTTTGACTTTTCTTGCTGCCTGTTTTGGAGACAGGAGCTCCGACAACAATGTAGCTAGCAAGTGTATCCACCGGTGCTGTGGAGTGACGTCACACCGTTGGGTCACCTGACGTACGTTTCGCGCTGGAACGCGCTTTCTCAAAGGTCAAATGTTGGTGCCTGAGGCGCAGAGAGATAAAGCGACTTGCCCAAGGGACAGTGGGGTATGAACCCGGCTTCAAGTCTATGTAATTACTTACTGACCCACTCCTTCAGTTGTAATTACATTGTAAAAAATAAATATAAGTGATCTAAATGATACTCGGCACAGCAGTATGGTGTGCTTGAGGAGATGATATTTGACATGTTGACAGGGCATTCAAATAATTACATGGAATGTTTTATTCTGTGTCTTAATGCAAGTTTAATATTAGAGGCTTGGGAAGAAAATACAATTTTGTACGATACCTTTAAAATTGATGGGAATATTGGAGTATCTGTAGGTGTTATGTTCCCCATGCAACTAAAGTGTCTGGCACATTAAAAAAAAAATGTTATTCTGTTGATACAAAAATGAAAAGGTCAAAAAAATCAAGCAAGTTAAAAAATATTGATATTGTATTGGCAATCAATATAATTAGCATATGTAAGATCACAGCGTACAGCTTACACAATTTTTGACCGGCCGGTCATTATATACATCTCAGGAGTTTATTATTTCTCCTGGGTAGTAATATTCTGTTCTTATTATATATAGATTCAGGATCACAATATTGTTTTTCTATATCATGTATTTTTGATAGCTGTAGGGATCCCACGGGGACTGTTTTAACTTTTGTATTTTGTTTGTGTATCCATGTCCTTGAATAAACATTTCTTTATTATTATATTTGCTTGAGTGCTTTAAGTGGGACACTTTTCTCTTTCTTCTTTTCTCAGTATTTTGTGTGTGTGTGTGTGTGTATCACAAATGTGACAGTGTGCCATTTCCTATATGCTCTTGTTTGAGCATATAATGTATCCTATAATATCGTCCCATGTTTGAAGGTCTTAAAGTCTGAAATCTATCACTGTTTTGAAAAAAAAAAATGATGTATACATATTTAAATATTACCCTTTATGGAATGTGATTAAATAAAGGTGGTTTAGCAGCAGTTACGGTTCATGTACAGCTACCTGCACATACTGTAACACCACCCTGCTGATCCAATGACAGAATATGTCCTGTCATTAGAAATAGGAACTTGTTCAAAGTCACAGTTTATTCAAGGACTTGGGGTGTAAATGTAAAGAGTTAACTAACTTGTATGTAAATATTATTATTAGTTCATGGCTGGTAATTCCTTACCGCTATGTAAGAAGCTGATCTGTCCCTACTCCCAGGGATGAGCCTCCTCCCTCCTTGCCACGTAGACAGACTTGAAGAAGGACAGTGTGTGTGTGTGTGTGTGTTAGAGGAAGGGAAGTGATCATGTTTCACAGAGGGATATACAGGAGAATGTGTTTTACAGCAGGCGAGGGATATCATATTGTAGTCACACAGATAATAATTAGTGTAGTATTTGTAATCAAAAGAATAGAACAGGTCTGTGTGCATAAGTTGTATAGCATGGGTGGCCAACTCCAGTCCTCAAGGGCCACCAACAGGTCAGGTTTTAAGTATATCGGCCATTGAATGAGCCACCTGTGCGGAAGCGGGGATATTCCTAAAACCTGACCTGATGGTGGCCCTTGAGGACTGGAGTTGGCTACCCCTGTTTTATAGTGTTGCACTTTTTCATTATTGCAAATGTGAAACATTTTTGGGGTGAATTGAACATGTTTTTCATCACCCCTGTATTTGGGTAATATTTACCTAAATGTTTGCATCACAGAAATTTAAAAAAAAAAAAAAAAAGTTATGTACAATATTTAGGAAGTAATATAAATATAAATACTACAGCTGCTATTGCAAAAAAAAAAAAAAGCATGGCTAACTTCAAGTAGGTGCATTCAATTGTAAGCTCTTTGAGCAACTGCCTGTGTATTACAAGGTCATAGCTGTTTAATAGCCTTAGGACTGGATCTGGAAAGACATTCTGATCATAAATGGATCTAAACATCAACTCGTATAAACTTAAACAACAATGTATAACACCTGGAAACACACTGAGTGCAATATATGATAAAACAAAAATAGCGGAAACGCAAGGTCGCAAAATTAGCAGAATGTTGGAGCTAAGGTCTCTGATGGTGATGAACTTATATAATTCATTTCTTCTTAGATCATGTACACATTTAAGACCATTGTAGCATTAAAATGTAAAAATATAGAAAATGCTAAAATCGATTTCATGAGGGATTCTCAAATATGTTCACTGATCTACATAGTATTTCAAATGAATGCCCCAATGTCTATGTTGAGCCCATTGGGGACCAGTGCCTTTTTAATTTATAGATCCAATATGTTTCTTTCTCAGGAGCTAAGTAGAAATAGTATACATTGAATAAGACTTTGGAAGAACAATTATTTTCCTATTTGCTCTGTTGTATATGCTTTTAATGGATTGCTTATAACTATCACGTGAAAGTTATCTTTCTGTTCAATTACTGCCTATTATTGTGTATTATGATGACTATAATGTATATGTATTGTGACAGAAACCAGGGGTTGGTAATAAACTCCATATACAGGGCTCCCAGGATACTGAACAGTTTCTGTCCTGTCTAAGCTGAACAGGGCAGCCTCGTGGTACAGGCACTCCATTCCACAGTTTGTCTGCTGCCTGTTTTCTGTCACCTGTCATGCTGATTAGAGTTCAGGTATATAAGACCTGTTTCCTGTTTCCTCTGGGCCCCGCCCAAGAGCCTGGAAGGCTGCTGAACTGCAGAGGGGTGAGAAAGCCTCTTTCCCAAATCGCTTCATTCATTCTGTTAGTTTGTCTAAAGACTGCAAAGGTACTTATTTTGTTGGTGGAAGTGGACAAGCCACTTCCAACTCTGAGTCAGGGACATCTAAGTTTAAGTTATCGCTCAGACGAGCAGCTTTTTGTTTGGCTTTGTTTTCTGTTTAAACTGTGGCAGTCTCAGTGCCTGGGACTGAATAAACCAGGCATAGCCTGTTTAAAGGAACAGTACGTGACGTCTCATCATTTAACCTACCCTAAAAGACCGTGTTCTAACAGTCCCGGACAGACGGCGGAGCCCCGGAGTAAGCCGTTTGTCACATATGGTGGAGAATGCGGGCAGAACACTAAAAGGTCTGGGGGTTAAAGAACTTTAAAAAAAAAAAAAAAAAAAAAAGGTTTTTTTTCTCTCTCTCCAAACAAGATGGAAGACGTGGTGAGTGCGCTGGTACGCAATGTCGCTGTCCAGAGAGACGCGAATGAAGCCCTGCAACAGGCGAATGCAAACCAGCAAGAGACAAACCGCTTGCTGAAAGAGGAGCAACAGCGGTTCGCTCAGGGCTTACAGCAGGAACTCGAGATCCTGAGGGAGACTATCAGTAACCTTCCACTGGCAGCGGCAGCCCCAGTTCCGAAAATGACCAGGGCAAGCCACTACCTTCAGAAGATGGGACCCTCGGATGATGTGGAAGCCTATCTTCTCACGTTTGAACGCACGGCACAGAGAGAGGGATGGCCAGAAGCTGAGTGGGCTGGTCTAATCGCACCCTTCCTAAGCGGCGAACCCCAGAAGGCTTACTTTGATCTAGAGCCAGCCGAAGCTAACGTCTATGCAAAATTGAAGTTCGAGATCCTCGCCCGCCTCGGCGTAACCACGGCTGTTCGCGCCCAAAGGTTTCACGCATGGTCCTTCACGATGGATAAAGCCACCCGAAGCCAGATGTATGACCTCATCCACCTCGCCCGGAAGTGGCTACAACCCGAGATCAACTCAGCAAGCCACATCGTGGAACGGTTGGTCATGGACCAGTTCTTGAGGAAACTTCCCTCTGCCTTACGCCATTGGGTCAGTCGGAGTGACCCCCACAATGCGGATGAGCTTGTGGCCCTCGTAGAAAGGTACAATGCAGCAGGAGAGCACCCGCAACCCACAGTCGTGGAGCAACCCCACTACCCGAGGTTCCAGGACTCTTCCAGAGACGGTAAAAGGGTACCGGGGTTAAGGGGAGCTGAAGAGCGGCGACCACCTTCACGCAGCACCAGCAACAGTGGTTCGCACACTAAGGGCAATAGCCAACATGGGGAGCCGGGAAAAGGCTCTAAGTGGGACACAGACTATGTACCTAAATGTGTAAATTGTCATGAGAGGGGCCACACAGAAAAAATCTGCCCACTAAATGATGAGCCCATGCAATGCAACAGCGTGGAACCTTATTCACTGTTGTCCCAATGTATGGGCCCTAGCCCAGAGGACCCCTTGAATAACCATCTGTGGGCATTTGTAAAGGTTAATGGTAAGAGGGTTCGGGCACTTCTTGACTCTGGGAGTATGGTCACACTAGTGTCCGAATACCTATTGCCCATTAAGAAGAAACAGGTAAACAGTTCACAAAGAGTGGCAATTTGTTGTATACATGGGGATAATCATGAATATTCCACTGTTGATGTTTTTTTTGAAACAGAATTTGGTTCTTTAGATTTCAAGGTGGGTGTTGTACCCAAACTGGCACATGATGTGTTAATAGGGACCGACTTTCCCCATTTTCTAAAAATGTGGTCCCCAGCTCAGAATAGCGCCCAGAGTTCAATAGCAGACCATAACGAAGTGTTAGAAGAAACAAATCCTTTCCCTTTTTCAGAAATGGAGGTTGACGAGGGCCCAAATAAGAAAGGGGAAAAGGAGGAGTGCTGTGAAATTCCCTTCCCCATCACTACTTTGGTAGGGAATACCCCAAATCAAGATGTTGATCAGGCACTTACCACCCCAGTACAGGATAAGACCCTCGCTGACCTAGAGGTCAGTCCTGGGAGTTTTAAGAAGGCCCAGTGGGAGGACCCCACATTAGCGGTAGCAAGGGGAAATATACGGGACCAGAATAGTACTCATGGCCAACCAGATAGGTCACTTGCTTACCCCTACTTCGAGGTAGAGAACGACCTAGTATATCGGGTTGATAAAAGAAAATCAGTTACAACTAAACAATTGTTGGTACCACGGACATTCCGTAACGTAGTATTACACCTCGCACATAGTCATCCATTGGGGGGACACCTAGGGGTGGAAAAGACAAAAGAAAAGGTTCTCCGAAGCTTTTATTGGCCTGGGGTTCTGGCAGAAATTACAAACTATTGTTCCTCATGCCCAGAATGTCAGATCACCGCCCCGTTCAAAGCATACCGCAGCCCATTGGTACCCCTTCCCATAATAGAGGTACCATTTGACCGGATTGCTATGGATCTAGTAGGACCCCTAATAAAGTCTGCTAGGGGACATCAGCATATATTGGTAATATTAGATTATGCTACCCGATATCCGGAGGCAGTTCCCCTACGTAGCACCTCTGCTAAAAACATAGCAAAAGAGTTAGTACTTCTGTTTTCCCGGGTCGGAATTCCTAAAGAGATCTTATCTGACCAGGGAACACCATTTATGTCCCAAGTAACAAAAGAGCTATGTAAACTCCTAAAAATCAAGCATCTCAGAACCTCAGTCTATCATCCACAAACAGATGGTTTAGTGGAAAGGTTCAATAAAACCTTAAAGAGCATGTTACGCCGGGCGGTCGATAAGGATGGGAAAAACTGGGACTGTTTGTTACCATACCTGTTATTTGCCATTAGGGAAGTTCCCCAGTCATCCACAGGCTTCTCCCCGTTTGAACTATTGTATGGCCGACATCCAAGGGGCTTACTGGATATAGCCAAAGAAACTTGGGAACACGAGGTAACCCCTTACAGAAGTGTAATAGAGCATGTTGCCCAAATGCAGGACCGCATTGCTGCAGTCCTACCCATAGTGAGGGAACACATGGAGAAAGCTCAAGAAGCACAAAGGAATACGTATAATAAGGGTGCTAGGGTCAGAATTTTTTTTCCAGGTGATAGGGTACTAGTTCTGGTTCCCACCGTGGAGAGTAAATTCCTTGCTAAATGGCATGGGCCATATGAGGTCTTGGAAAGAGTGGGAGAAGTAAATTATAGGGTAAGGCAGCCAGGTAGGAGGAAACCTGAGCAAATTTACCATATAAACCTACTCAAGCCCTGGAAAGATAGAGAGGTCTTGTTAACCCTAGTACCCCCAGGTCCGTCAGAGAATCAAGAAACTGACCCAGAGGTTAGCATAGCTGAAACACTGTCCGTGCATCAGAAACGAGAGGTCCAGAGTTTAGTGAGAAGGAACAAAGAAATCTTCTCTACACAGCCAGGTAAAACTAACGTAATTAAACATGACATAGTCTCTGAACCGGGGGTCCGAGTTAACCTTAAACCGTACCGAATCCCAGAGGCCAAGAGAGAGGCTATAAGTTTAGAGGTTAAAAAAATGCTAAAACTAGGCGTAATTGAGGAATCCCAAAGTGGGTGGAACAGCCCTATAGTTTTAGTCCCAAAGCCAGACGGTACAACAAGGTTTTGTAATGACTACCGGAAACTAAACGCGGTGTCAAAATTTGATACTTATCCTATGCCCAGGGTGGATGAACTTGTAGAGAGACTGGGCAAAGCCCGATATCTCACAACCCTAGATCTAACAAAAGGGTACTGGCAGGTTCCCCTCACAGAAAGGGCAAAAGAAAAAACAGCCTTCTCAACCCCAGACGGCCTCTTTCAATATAAGGTGCTGCCTTTTGGCTTACATGGAGCTCCCGCCACATTCCAAAGAATGATGGATAAAATTTTAAAACCACATGTTCGGTACGCTGCCGCCTACCTGGATGATGTGGTAATCCATAGTGAAGATTGGCAGTCCCACCTTCCAAAGGTCCAAGCTGTGCTCGACGCAGTTCGGTCTGCTGGACTAACTGCTAACCCTGCTAAATGCACTATTGGTCTGGAGGAGGCCAAGTATCTGGGGTATTCTATTGGTAGAGGGTTACTCAAACCACAAACACTCAAAGTAGAGGCGATACAAAATTGGCCAAGGCCAGTCACAAAAAAACAAGTAAGGACCTTTTTGGGGTTAATTGGCTACTATAGGAGGTTTATTCCCAATTTTGCAACTAAGGCAACCCCACTAACCGACCTCACAAAAGCAAGAGGACCGCTAATGGTAAAGTGGTCCCCCGAAGCCGAACAGGCCTTTAGAAGCCTGAAAGAAGCTCTCTGTGCCCAACCAGTGTTGGTCACACCTGACTTCTCCAAAGAGTTCGTAGTCCAAACCGACGCATCTGAGGTAGGGCTGGGGGCGGTACTCTCCCAGGAGTCTCAAGGGGAGGAGCACCCCATCCTTTATTTAAGTAGGAAACTAAATCCCCAGGAGAAAAATTACTCCATAGTCGAGAAAGAGTGTCTCGCAATAAAGTGGGCTGTAGAGACACTCAAGTATTATCTGTTGGGGAGAAAGTTCCGATTGGTCACAGATCATGCACCCCTTACCTGGATGTGTCAAAATAGGGAGAAGAACGCTAGGGTGACCAGGTGGTTCCTAAGCCTACAGCCCTTTAAATTTTCTGTGGAACACAGGTCGGGGCACAAACATGGCAATGCCGACGGGTTGTCAAGGATGCACTCCCTAATATCCATGGTCGCTCACCCCTCGAGGTCTGAGCTGGGGGGGAGGATATGTGACAGAAACCAGGGGTTGGTAATAAACTCCATATACAGGGCTCATATATATATATACACACACACACACACATATATATACACACACACACACACACACACACACACACACACACACACACACGTGTTTTTTACATCTGTGTACACACACACACACACACACACACACCAACATACCTGAGCCAGAAGGAGAGACAGGACAGACGGAACCAGCGCTGCCAAAAATCAGCTGAGTGGAGGAGGGGGAGGGGGGGAAGTTTACCAGAGCAAGCAAGGAGGGGAGACAGGACAGAGGGAACGAGCGCTCACAAAATCAGCTGAGTGGAGGAGGGAGGGGCAGTTTAGCAGAGCGAGCAAGGAGGGGAGACAGGACAGAGGGAACAAGCGCTCCCAAAATCAGCTGAGTGGAGGAGGGAGGGGCAGTTTAGCAGAGCGAGCAAGGAGGGGAGACAGGACAGAGGGAACCAACAAATTGTTCAGTCAGCTCCCCCCCCCCGGGATGCAGTGCCGTGAAGGTGAGACAGGCAGATTGACAGCGGAGTACTTCTCCGCATGGGGTCTGCATAGCTATGCAGAGCAGGAAACAGAACAGAGTTCTTGGAGGGGGAATATAGGGCTAGACTAGATCAGTATTAAATTCGCCACACTTAGCCTGCCAATTCGACACATGTGGCGAATGGCGATAGAGTTGCCCACCTCGGCTATAGATAGATTTTCCCCATCACCCCCTCCTCAGGGTAAAGGGCATTGGTCCACCGTAGCTCTGCTCGCTCTCCAACTGTATAGGCCAGAGTTCTCTCTCTCCTGCTCCCAGGAGAGAGCTTGACCTACTCCTCTCCTCCAACTCCCAGGACAGACTAGACTAGACTGACTTGAAACTCTGTCACTCACAGGAACTGGATCCTAAATAGAGTCAGCCCCACCTCTCACGATGTCAGCAGTACCTCCCCTCTGTCTCATGCCTGCAGCAGAGTCAGGGGCCTGCATCTATCACTCAAGGCAGGGCATGAAGGGGGAAAACCCATGATTACTACTGGCGTTTGCCCTTAACAGGACTTACCACATTAGGAGAAAGATTTGTATAGCCCGTGCTGTTTACAGGGGGCTACACTCTCCCTTTGGTGGAATCCAATGGTCCCTACTTGCACCTAACTTTAGCAGCACCATCCTGCGGTGAACAACCTGGGAAACAAAACACATCATGCAGTTTGGTAGTCATACCATATGCTCCAATGAGGTAGTAATACAAAAACACCGGTTACTCCCAACGTGGAGAACCCTAACCGTAATGCTGCCGATCAGGTTTCCTTACTTTTCTGACATTGTGATCCGTAACGGTCACAAAGAAGGACTGGACCGACCCATGCTCCGGTCGATATATTACGCTGTGCATATATATGCACCGTCCTATACTCCAGATCCTGACCAACTCACTTATCCGGTCCTCATTATGATAACCAGCTTTACCAAATTTTGTTCGTAGATATTCTTGTACGGCTTCTCGGAGCCAACTATCTCTGCTCTCCTCTATTTCCCTCATTATGGGCTCAGGCACATAAGGGTATTCGTATCCATGGGACTGCCTATACCTTGCCACTATGGCTCTGTCGGCTCGGCTCAACTTAGTGAGCTTACGATGACCCGCCCTGCTTGGCAGTACCCAAAACTCTGGTTCTATAGGAGCAATCTCGTCATACAATATACTGGGGCCTTTGGGCTGAAAGAGTTTCTGCTCTATCTCCCGGTACCTATGATCTATCTCGTCCTCCACCTCCTGGGGAGTAAAGGCACCTGCCACCCACCAATGATCAACTACGTTGTTCTTAATGAGCAAGGAACCGCGTACGGTCCATACCTTCGTGGTACCCAGTGAACAGGGGTGCCACCATTTGTCACGGTGCTCGTACTCTGTGGAATGGCTAGTGTTCTCTACCTCTGACTCTGCTTGGGACGAGACACCGGACGTCCCCGTCTCTGTAGAGCGCGAGCAATCTCTCCTCCCTTTGGCGTTGAAATACCTGGTAGGGTTCATCTTGTGAACCACCGTACTGACAGACCCAGCCTCTGCTGGAGTGTGGGACCCTCGGGCTCTCCCTCAAGCTGTAGGAGAAAACGGCACAGGGTTAGGCACACGTATCACATTGTCATATGGTATCTCCCCATCCAACCACTCATCGCTAAATTCCCAGTCCCGCCAATCTCTGGAATATTTGGGGTACTTGCTCAATTTATCCCCGCTAGGTCCCAGTGACAACACTCGTGACGGGGCAGGGGCAGTGGCCGGGGCGATGGAGCTAGGGGTTGGGGCAATGTTCAAGTAAGTGTCCAGCAAACAGGTAATACCGCGACCAAGGGACGCTTTCTTGGGTGCTTTCTCCGCCATACTTTGCGCCTCTCTCAATGGACCTCGGCTCTTCAGAGTGGCCATTGCAGTGGCCATGGCTACTCTCCGTGGGGAGAACAGCGCTCCCGGGCCTCTCTTCCCGTCGGGCCCGGAAGTGACGTCATCGCCGGTGCCCGCGGAATCTCCATCCGCTCCGTGGTCACGCACCGAAAGTGCGTCGAGGACCGGAAGGGGCGGTAGTGGAGCATCCGGTTCGCGGACGGACAAGTAGGCCGCAAGCCTCTCCTTCTCGTCCTCTGTGGTTACGGTCTCCTCCTGGCGGGGATAAGGGGGTGGTGGAGTCTCCTTACCGCTCCGCTGCTCTTTGATGAGATTGGGCTCCTCGAGGGTTGCATCGATCGCCATCTCCTCCGCACTGGGATTCACCACGGCCGTGGGACTGCTACGAGCCTCCGGTCGCACCAGCGCTCGCCGTCGGAAGGTGTCCGGACTCGTCTGCTCCTCTTTGTCACCGCTGGGGTGGTTCGCCGGTAGGCGCATCGCCACCGATGGTACGCCAACCTCTTCCTCCGAGGATATCATGATCGGATCCTCCGCAAGGGAGTCACTGGGTTCTTCTGCGATACAACCAGTGGGTATTGGTACGAAATGGGCCCGCTCCGATACCTCCACTGCGGTCGCGCTCTTCTCCGCTGACGGTTCTCTCGGCTTTGTAGCTGGCTGGGCCTTGGTTCTTCCCGCTTGGTTGCAACGGGGAACTAGGGCAGCCTTGTCTTTCATCTCCGCCACCTCCGTTAGTGTTCCCGGAGAGGCACCCCGCAGGGTCTCGATCAGTGGCCATGGCTCGTTAGGCCATAGGTAAAACGTGCCGCATTGAGGGCATCGTGCCTTGGTGCTTGGGACCGCTCCGGGTATCCCGCAGTGGACGCACAGGCACCGGAGGTACTCGTGGCTCTCCACCTCCACTACCAGTAAGCCTCCTGGTAGCTGGTAGATCGTGGTGCTCATCTCGGACATTTTTAGCAAAGGGGTGGAACAGTTCAGTGTTTCAGCTCCTTGCTCCTCGAATGCCAGACAGAAGTGAAGCTCTTCGCTCTCTCTTCCTGTCCCTCCCTTTGCTGGGGAGGACACTTCTGATTGGCTCTCCTTGTGCCCCCTCCCTCTGGTGGAATCCAGAGGCGGGGCAATCCTTCTTTTAGTGTGACGTGGCCTGGTTTGTGGGCCAGTCACAGCACAGGTGAGAGGGCTTTCGGCTTTCGCGCCGCTCCGCTCCTCTTGCAGGGAATCTGGGTTTGGTGCCAAACCCCTGCACATTTCGCGCCACATTTCTCGTACAGTCTCTTTGCACGATTTACGTGCGCGCTCCAGGATTGGCGGGAAACGCCATTTTAGTTCTTCTTTGCTCCGCGGAGCACATGTAGTGATGGCCGCCATCTTCGATGAGCCCACTACATGTAAATGAGCACTACTCTCAGTGTCTAGGGTGTAACACGATCCTAAACACTGGCTGTACTCACTGACAATTTCTGATACTCTCTGCGTGCTTTCTCTGTTGCCCACTAGTATGAGGTGGCATACCCCAGGCTAGGCAGAACTCCTTCCCTGTGCACTGTACTTGGTGACTGTTCCGGCAAGTGCTCTGTGGTGCGTTTTATGTGGGTGCTAGCTAGTGTACCGGGCATCTCCCTAAGTACGGGCGTCCCTACTTTTGGCCACACATAATGCGGGCCCTGGGCCATGGTCCCTGGACACGTTAGCAGGCTAACCCCCCCAGTTGCCTCACACTATCTGCCTCAAGGGACTAGGACAGCTATAGCTATGCACCCATCTTACGCCACCCTCTTAGGGCACCCAGGGCGTACTGTGCGGGAGCGGAGGTCCACGCTCCCCTGACTACCCCCGGTATGGCATGCCCTACTTTCTTTAGCACTTGACCGAAGAGTGCACATCACTCTTCCCGCTTTGTTTCGCTGTAAGCCTGTCCCGTTCTGGATCTCAGCAACTCGCCTCCAAATGTAACCCATATTCCCCCCCACCCAGACACATATGCTATTTCTAGGGTGTGTGAGGGCTCGCTACACGTGCTTGAGTGGTGCGTACCTGCCGGTAACAGGAGGGCCTGAGCTTCCCGCGATGATGTTGGGGACACAAGACCAGGCTTCTGGGGTAGTTGCCTCATTCTTTAGTGGTGGTGCAGCGCCTCCATCCTCTATACCTTCCCAGGGATATGGGGTAGGACCCGTATAGAAGAAAGAACCCTGGTCCCAGGGTGGAAGCTCCAGAATCACACACAGTCTCTTTGGTAAAATCAGCAAAGGTCTCTTTATTGTCACTAGCTCGCACACAGCAGCCTTGGCAGCACACAGAAGCAGCAGCATACAAGGCACTCCAAAGGTGTACAGGCCCTCTCCTCTCCTTTCCTCCAAGATGCACTCCAACAGGATGGTCTGTGAGGGGCCTCAATACCCCAATGCCCACCTCAGAGGGTATCCTCTGGGTGGGGATAGATCTTCCCCATCACCCCCTCATCAGGGTGAGGGGCATTGGTCCACCGTAGCTCTGCTCACTCTCCAACTGTATAGGCCAGAGTTCTCTCTCTCTCTCCTGCTCCCAGGAGAGAGCTTGACCTACTCCTCTCCTCCAACTCCCAGGACAGACTAGACTAGACTGACTTGAAACTCTGTCACTCACAGGAATTGGATCCTAAATAGAGTCAGCCCCACCTCTCATGATGTCAGCAGTACCTCCCCTCTGTCTCATGCCTGCAGCAGAGTCAGGGGCCTGCATCTATCACTCAAGGCAGGGCGTGAAGGGGGAAAACCCATGATTACTACTGGCGCCTGCCCTTAACAGGACTTACCACAGTAGGAGAAAGATTTGTGTAGCCCGTGCTGTTTACAGGGGGCTACATATATGTAAGTTTGTTTGGCCTGGAATACATAAAGAATTTGCAAGCTTTTTTGATACCTATTACCCTTGCCAGATGACTGCACAAATCAAGTGAGGAGACAGGGCACCACTGTTGCCAATACCACTGGTTGAGAAGACATTTGACACTAGTGGCTATGGGCATCATAGGCCCTCTAGAAAATAGGAACAATTGTAATTGATATAAAAGTTCTGTTTTATAGTATTACTGCTAGAAGGGTGGCAGCAGAGGTGGTCAAAATATTCAGTCGTAGGTCTCTGTAAGAGATGTGTGCAGAAGAATGCAAACAGAGACCGTTTAGGGTGAAATTAACATATGGCTTTATTGAGCCTGTCCCTTTAAACAGCACAGCAAACAAAAATATACAAAAACAACAAACACCAATCCCACTGTAAGGGCTAACTTACTTCTCCCAGTCCCTTTCTTACAAGACTGGGAGGATAAGGCCCTTTCAAGCCTACCACCACAAAGTCTCAGCGGACCTTAAAGAGGTGGCCCTTCGGGTCAGTAGTGTCCAAGTGTCTTGGTGTGCTTGAGGGTTCATCCTCTGGCAGGTTCCTGGGTCCTCTGCGTCCTGGAAAAGAGGTCTGGTCCCCTTCTGTTTTGCTGTCAATATACAGTCCTGTATATTCAAGACCCTCTCCTCATGTCAGCACTGTTGTGTGCTGAGGAAAATCTCTATGGGTCTGTTTTAGCAGGAGTTTTAAACTGGTCTCATAGTCCCAATTAGCCAGGTGTGGAGTCTGGTTAATTGCCTGGGTGCAGTTAACCAGCTCTCTGCTGGATTTAGAGGCAGTTTCTTACACAGGGATAAGTCCCTGTTACAGTCTTCCACAAGAAATCCAGTCGGTTAAGGAACCAAAATTCACCTCTACTTTCATAAGAGATTTCCAGTCTGTTTTGTATACCTAATCCTTCTAATGAGGCATCAAGATGATTCTGTGTTTACTCCAAAAGTCCTGTTGCCAAGAGTTATACAGGACTGGAAAAAAGAGCAGATGGAGAAATACTTAGAAAAGTTAAATGTAAGAATGTTAAAATGTTGTCTGGGTTATTGTTTGATTTAGTTCGGTATTGTTATAGTAGTTTTTTCTATGTTGTTGCCAACTGTTCTTCTTGAATTGTTTTAGTGTCTGAGGTTGGATGCAGGTTTAAGACGAGGAAGCTATAATGATTCTCCTTGATGGGTTGATGATATGATGACCTGATGTACATAGTGTTACATAGTGTTACATAGTATTTTGCCACTAGATGTCAGAGGTAGTTTTCCTGCATTGAGTGGGATATTATAGTTGCAATAGTGCTCTGTGAGTAGGTTTACTGACTGTGCCAGTGGTTTCCAACATTTTTTTGGTTAAGGAACCCTATGTGAAATTCTGAGGAACCCCAACCCTCTTACTAAGATCAGATGCATTGTAAATTCTTTTGTAATTGGTACAATTTTCAAATTACCTGAAAATAGCAGGGAACCTATAGGGATGTCCAGGGAACCCTGGTTGAAAAACACTGGGCTATAAACTCATTTAACCCAGGCTGTGCTGACAAAGCTGTGTAATACGGCAGGCATAAGCTTATAGGAGTCAATGTTAAAATAAGCCAGAATCCCTGGCTGCAGTGGAAGCATTGTATACTAAGAGATGATGGTGAAAAGCCGATCTGCAGTCCTGTCTGACACGTGAATGTGTGCACAAGCGGTATTTTTTATTTGATGTATAGTCTATGCCAGAGTTGTGCAAGATTATTTAAGGGGGGCGCATGGCCGGTGCAGGCGGTGGGTGGCGAAAGGTGTGGTGTGTGGGCGGGCAGATGGCACAACATGCCGTGCGTGGTGCAGGAGGCTGAAAATGCTGTGCAAGGGCGGTGCAGGCAGCCAAAAATTTTGATGTGATGTGGCGGGCGGCCGAGTAGCTGGCCGAACTTGATGGTGTGTGCGCGCGGCGGAGATACGGCTGCTGCACAGGGAAATCAGAAGAGGCCAGTACTGCAGTAGGATGGCAGGGGAGGGGCACGAACTTCGCGCTGTGTCGTCGAATGCCCCTCCCAGTGTCTGCCCTGCAATAGCGCTCTGGTCCTGCTGTCCGCTGGCATCCTGATTTGCTGTGACCCTCTGCACAGCTGAGATTTGAGAGGGTAAGCTGCATCTATCTAAATGTTACTTTGAATGCAATAAAATAATACTAAAAAAACAAGTAAAAACACAACATTAAAAACGGAAAAATTAATAAATACTGATAGGTACTGTAGGAGTGTGGATGACACTGGGGAAGGCAAGCGAAAAAGCAAGGGGGGGGGGAGGCAAATGGGAGAAGGAACAAAAAAAGGGGGGAAGAGGGCAGGGAGGTGGCAAATGGGTGTATGAATGCACCCAAATGGATTTCCTTTGTGATATTCACAGTCCACCAGAAAGAAACAAATATTACCACATACCAACAAACAATAAAATAAACAGTGATCCAATACTAGTATACTGCCTGCATGGGACATCTCATGAACATGTTACAGCTCCAAATGTTATGATAAGTGAAATGCTCTTCAGCAAGGAATGTGAGAATAAGGCTGGGATTATGGTCCCTGCACTTCAACGTGCGAACGAGCGCACCACCGTGCACACTTCTGCAGCCCAAGCAATTTGTGAACTTGGCTGCAGGAGATTGTAGACGCGTGGCGGACGCGTCACAAAGCTGGTTCGCCCTCATTGGCTGAACCAGCTCACGTGCACCGTCACACGGCAGCCGCCTGAAAATACTACATTTGTTGTATTTTCAAAACACTGCTGCGTCAACGTGCCTCTCTGCCTGTAGGCGCGCAGGCATTGGGGTAGCTCCCATAAGAAAATACAGCAGAGTGGTTGCGGGGCGCGCGCACGCAAGTGTGTGCATGCAGCGACGCCAGCACAATAATCCCAGCCATAGATAAAATGAGCCGACCCAAGCCATGTTACTAAAAAAAAAAAACCACTTAAATTGTAATGTTTAACTGTTTTAAAAATGTTGAAAAATGTAAGTATTTAGACGTATTTGTATTTACATTGTATACCGTTTAATAAAGGTTTTTTTTTTCATGTGATTTTGATTACATCAGGCAGGGGGGGCCCGAGAAATTTCATGGATGAAAAGGGGGGCTCGGCATAAAAAGTTTGCTCACCCCTGGTCTATGCTAAAAGTTGCAGATGTGAGCTAATCAGTTGATGAACCAGATTTGTGGGGATTATTATCTTCAACCCTTCAGAGATAGATAAGCACGTCACAATATGAGAGCGATAATAATAGAACAATAGGTATCACACAAAATATGGAAATGCTACACGACTATAAATGCAGAATATATGGATCTTAAAAAGCACAAGAGTAGGGGGGAGAAACACAGGGAAGGGGAGTGGGGGAAAAAAACACTATAGGAAAAACTGCAAACAAATAAACATAGAAAAAGACAATGGGAGAGGGTATGAGGGGCAAAGTTTTGGGGTGACGACCCCTTCCTCAGGCCCGTTCCCTTGGGTCCAACGGAACCACAAGGTACTTCCCTTAACCCTAACCCACCCTACAAGACACAAAGTAGCCAAATAAGAATTGGCTCAGAATCAAGCCCTGGTCAAAAGTCCACACTATATGCAAGAGTGTATACAAACTCAAACCGTCCTTTGTGGGATTATAAGTCTCTCTCTCTCTCTCTCCTCTCCTCTTCTCTTTTCTTCTCTCCTCTTCTCTCTCTCTCCGTGATACCTATTGTTCTATTATTATAGCTATTACATTTTTGGCTTAATCCGTGACTCTTTCGTTTTCTCTAGTAATCTGTGTGTGCTGGAGCCTTTTTTTGTGGGGTTGTTTGGGCCCACTTTGTTCCGTTTGCACCCTGTACTTCCTGATTTGTATTCGTTATTTAGTGTGCTGTCTATAATTGTTTATATACAGTAAACAGCTGATGAATCCCAGAGAGCCATAGGACATCACAATATGAGAGTTCTCCCACATGGAGGTGCATGTTTAAACGTTTACAATTAAAGCACTGCCACTGACTTTTGGATTATCACTCACAGATTCATGCCTTGAAAATGAAGCTGTTTTAAAGTTTCAAATAATAGTTAAAAATGCTTACCAAAATTGATACAAATGTTTTCACATAAAAAAGTAAAAATGGCAGCAGGCCAGTGTTGAAAATTTGATGCCCTTCAGCAAATATCCGAGAACCCTTAGCAGACTATTTTCCACCAGACAACTATGTGTTATCTGAATAATAATATAGTTATTGTTGAACCTGAAAAACCACTGGGCTTTACCCTAAGAGGATTCTGGGTAAAAACTGTGTTTTGTTCATAAGAAGAGAGACTGTTTGTTCATAAAAAGGAAGAAAAAATTGGCAGGAACCCGAAGCGCTGCACCACAGAACAATTGGCGTGAAGAGGGTAGGAATACAAATGATTTATTGCCAAAAAAGGATTAGGAATTACACTGACATGTTTCTAGCATGGGTTTATGTATGTTCTGCGAACCCGGAAGTGATTCCATAGATTCGCGCCACATAACTCAACGTGATGACGTCAAAAACGTCACCACGTCAACCCATGTTGTTAAAAACAAAAACAACTACCTAATGAAAAAAGACATAAACAATAAAAAAACAAAGAAATAAAATAATATAATCAAAGTGTGGGACACATAGTTATAGACAAATGAAAATGAATTAATAGCCCAAACATCATTATAATACAAAACAATTAAAAAAATCCTGTTACAGTCACAAAAGTTAACAGTGAGGATTGATTATCTCCAGTACATGTTCTGAACGAGAAACTCACAATGCAATGTTTTTATATTTATATACAGTGTTCGACAATTATATACATTTACTCGCCCGGGGCGGGTGGATTTAACCCCCGGGCGAGTAAATATTGGTCCAAGCAGCACACATGTGTTTTTTAAATATCATATTCATGTTGTTGGGGGAGATTACCCCGCCTCCGGCTCCCTGAGCAGTGGCCTCCCTCCTCAGCGCTTCCACTCCTCCCCCTTCCGGCAGCCAGCCCCTTCCACGCCTGTCTGCCTCAAGCCCCTGCAGGGCCATCTGTCGCCCCCCCCCGTCCCTCCCATCGGGGCCATCTGTCGCCCCCCCCCCTCCCTCCCATCGGCCATCTTTTGCCCCCCCCTCCCCCCATCGTCCATCTTCGCCCGCCCCCCCCCCCCCCTCCCTCCCATCGGGCCATCTGTCGCCCCCCCCCCTCCCTCCCATCGGGCCATCTGTCACCCCCCCCTCCCACCCATCGGGCCATCCTCCTCCCACCCCCCCCCCCCTCCCACCCATCGGGCCCATCCTCCCCCCCCCTCCCCACCCATCGGGCCATCCTCCCCCCCCCCTCCCATCGGCCATCCGCCCCCCCTCCCATCGGGCCATCCGCCCCCCCCTCCCATCGGGCCATCCCCCCCCCCTCCCATCGGGCCATCCGCCCCCCCTCGTATCGGGCCATCCGCCCCCCCTCGTATCGGGCCATCCGCCCCCCTCGTATCGCATCCGCCCCCCCCCCCCTCCCATCGGGCAATCCATCAGCCCTGCTCTTCTCCTGGCCAGCTCAGCTGTTAGCAGGGGAAATCCCCTCACCGGAGCTACTCCCTGCTCTAAGCAGGGGAAATCCCCTCACCGGAGCTACTCCCTTCTCTAAGCAGGGGAAATCCCTCACCCGGTGCTGCCCCCGCTGCCATTTGCGACCCCTCACCGTGCAGGTGAGTGTTTGTGTGTGTGTGTGTGAGTGACAGACTGTGTGTTTGTGTGTTTGAGTGAGTGTCTGTGTGTCTGTGAGTGTGTCACCCCCTCTCTCTCTCTCTCCCTCTCCCTTTGTCTCCCTCTCCCTGTGTCACCCTCCCTCTCCCTGTGTCACCCTCTCCCTCTCCCTGTGTCACTCTCCCTCTCCTGTGTCACCCACCCACCCTCTCCCTGTGTCCCCACCCCTCTCCTGTGTCACCCACCCTCTCCCTGTGTCACCACACCCTCTCCTCCCTGTGTCACCCCCCCTCTCTCCCTTGCCCCCTCCTCTCCCTGTGTCACCCTCCCTCTCCCTGTGTCACCCTCCCTCTCCCTGTGTCACCCTCCTCTCCTGTTCCCCCTCCTCTCCCTGTGTCACCTCCTCCCTCTCCCTGTGTCACTCTCCCTCTCCCTGTGTCCCACCCTCCCTCTCCTGTGGTCACCCCACCCCTTCCCTGTGTCACCCACCCTCTCCCTGTTGTCACCTCCCTCCTGATCCCTCTCCCGGTGTCACCCTCCCTCTCCCTGTGTCACCCTCCCCTCTCCCTGTGTCACCCCCCTCTCCCTGTGTCACCCTCCCTCGTCTCCCTTCCCTGTGTCACCCACCCTCTCCCTGTGTCACCCACCCTCTCCCTGTGTCACCCTCTCCCTGTGTCACCCCCCTCCCCTGTGTCACCCTCCTCTGTGTCACCCCCTCCCTGCTGTCACCTCCCCCTCCCTGTGTTCACCCCTCCTCCCTCTTGTCACCCCCTCCCTCTCCTGTGTCACCCTCTCCCTCTCCCGTTCCCCTCTCCCTCTACTCCCTGTTTCACCTCTCCTCCTGTTCATCATCAATCCACCCTCTCCCCTTCCTCTAACCCTCTCCCTGTGTCACCCTCTCTCCTCTCCTCGGTCCTTCACCCTCTCCCTGTGTCACCCTGTCCCCGCTCCCTGTCCACCCCCCTCCCACTGTTGACCCACCCTCTCCGTCTCCCTATTCACCCCCTCTCCCTGTGTCGCCCTCTCCTCGTGTCGCCCTCTTGCACCTCCCTCGTGGTCACCCTCTCCTCTGTCACCGGACCCCTCTCCCTCTTTCTGTCACCACCTCTCATCTCCCTGTTCACCCTCCCTCCCTGCCCTCTCCCTGTGTCACCCCCCTCTCCCTGTGTCACTCTCCCGCCTCTCTCCTGTGTCACTCCTCCCCTCTCCCTGTGTCACCCTCCCCTCTCCCTGTGTCACCCTCCCCCTCTCCCTGTGTCACCCCCCCCTCTCCCTGTGTCACCCTCCCCCTCTCCGTCCTGTGTCACCCCCTCCTCATCCCTGGTTGTCACCCCCCTCTCCCTGTGTCACCTCTCCTCATCCCTGTGTCACCACTCGTCCCTCCCTCCATCTCCGTCCACCCTGCTCCTCTGCTGTTCACCTCCCTCTCCCTGTTCACCTCTCCCCTCTCCCTGTGTCATCCACCCTCTCCCGCTCCCTGTGTCACCCACCCTCATCCTGCTCCCTGTGTCACCCACCCCTCCCCTGGTGTGCCCTTCCCTCTCCTGTTCACCCTCTCCCCTTTTCACCCTCCCTCTCCCTTTGTCCCCCATCCCTTTCACCCTCGTCTCTCATTCTGTCCCCTCCCTGGGTCACCATCTCCCTCTCCCTGCGCAGTCCCTTTCACCCTCTCCCTGTGTTACCCCTCTCGGGTTCCCTGTGTCTACCCTTTGTCCCGCTCCCTGTCACCCCCCTCCCTCTCCGTGTCACCCTCCCTGTCCTCTCCCTGTGTGACACCACCCTCTCCGTCTCCCTGGTGTCACACCTCTCGCCCTGTGTCCCGTCCTCCCTCTCTCTCTCTGTCACCCTCTCCCTCTCTGTCACCCTCTCCTCTCTCTGTCCCCCTCTGCCCTCTCTCTGTCACCCTCTCCTCTCTGCTCTCTGTCACCCTTCTCCCTCTCTCTGTCACCCTCTCCCTCTCTCTCTCTGTCTCCTCTCCTCCTCTGCTCCCTCTCCCTCTCTCGTGTCTCCCTCTCTCTGTCTCCTCTATCCCCTCTGTCTCCTCTCTTCTCTCGCGGGGTCACTCCGCCCTCTGTCCTTCACTCTCTCTTTGTCCTCTCATTCTCTAGTGTGTTTCCCTCTTCATTCTCGTTTCTCTGTGTGTCTCTCTTTCTCTCTCTTTCTCTGTGTGTCTCTCTTTCTCTCTGTGTGTGTGGGTGTGCCGCTCTGTGTGTGTGTGTCTGTCTGTCTGTCTCTCTCTGTGAAGCGCCGACGTCCAGACACTGGTTAAGGGGTTCAGGAAAGTAGTCATTCACATCTGGCTTTTATTTCTAGATCCGACATTGACACACACACATACACACACACATACACACACACACACACATACACACGTCTAATTGTAGTATAATGTAATACAATAAATACATTTATGTCAAAAATGAATGTTGTTCTGACTGGGAATTTATTAAATGTATATTATTTATATATTTTATTTTAAAGCGGGTTGGGGGCGGGACTAGGGGCGGGTTGGGGGCGGGACTAGGGGCGGAGTTGGGGGTGGGACATGGGGCGGAGTTGGATGCGAGTAGATTTTTTGGTTGGGCGAGTAGATTTTTGGGTGATTTGTCGAACACTGTTTATATATATCCATATACAAACTGATTACAGTATAGTTATTTGTGAGAATATATTGATGTTAATGTCCCAAGAGAGAGAAATACAAAACACATATATTGAGTAAGCAGTAAAGGAGATATTGACTTAATCAAATACTACAATTTATTAACTGAATGTTTACAGTATATTGATAAGGGGGTAATATACCCATATATAAATGCTTGTGTATATATATATATATATTAACTTACTCAAGGAAACACAACATCAATAAACAGTGTAAGGGTTCCAGTCCAGGCTTTGGCTGGAACCCTCTCTTACCTGGCTGCTGTGGACATTTTGGTTACTGGCAGCCTGTTTTATTGGCTGCACCTGTTCCAGCGCTTAAATAGCAGCCAGTGACTCCCAGTCCCCGCCCGAGCATTGTATGCGCTTAGCTGTGTTCCTGGCCACCCTGGGCTCTAGTTCCTGAGCCTTCCGTGTGGCTTGCCTGTTGCTGTGGCGTGCCTATTCCTGTGGCTTCCCTGTTCCTGAGCATTCCGTGTGGCTTGCAGGTTGCTGTGGCTTGCTTTTCCCTGTGGCTTCCCCGTTCCTGAGCCTTCCGTGTGGCTTGCCTGTTGCTGTGGCGTGCCTATCCCTGTGGCTTCCCTGTACATTGGATTTCGCTGTTGCTGACCCTGGACCGTGACCCCGACCTCGCTGCCTTCTGCCTGCCCTGACCTATTGCCTGGATTCTGCACCAATGCCGCCAGCCCTGACCCCTACTTCCATACTGACTACGGACACTCTTATAGGACTCAGGCCCTGGTCGGTTTATTTGCATCCTTACCTCAGCCCTGTGTTCCGCTTCCTGTTTAGAGACGAGCACCGTCATAAACAGTCATTAGAGGAAATACCTCTGGCCTTACAAAAAACGTATATATCATATATGTATGTAGCGCACTTTCCCCCACCCCCTGGGAGATATTGCGGCTACGGTAAGTGTGGTGCGTTACCCCTCGGCTCACAGGAGGCCTGAACCTCCGCTGCTGGGAGCCTGGGGTATACCTGATCCGTTATTAGTGACAGCGCCTCCACCTGCGCAGGATCTTAACAGTGTGGGATAACTCTGTGCAGGACAATATAAGAAATACACCCTGGTATGATATAACAGGTTTACTGAACACATGCAATAATAATGATCATACAAAACCACTCAGGCCTCGCAGGGCCGAACACCCTCACTGTGCCCCCCAACACCATATCAACATCCCGGTGGGGTTTATCCCAAAGTACTGAGGTGCCCCCAGACACCCAACCACCCTGGTGTCCACAGAGTCAACCCACCCAAAGTGTGAGACAGCACTGCTCCACTAATGTGTGTACAGTTGGTGCACTTGGAGTACCTGCCAAGGTGCTCCTTCACCTGGGTATAGCCAGAAGATGACATGAATCCACTGATCCCAGAGATGTTGGCTTTGCCTCAATGTGGGGTGGTATCCCGCGTGGACGGTGCAACCATGAAGAATGTCTCTTGTCTGTAGGGGGTGATCTGGTTCCAGACCACCGAATCGCCAGTTCGCCGCCGCGTCCTGGCTTTGTCCCTCTCTCTCTGGGGCCGTGTCTCTAACTGATGGGCCGGTCCCTGCAGCAACCATAAGCTGAGAGGAGTCAGGCCTAAGGGGGTCTCTGGCCTAGTGCAGGTGTCACTGACACCCTGCACATGCACACCCTACCCTTCTCCTTTCCCAGCTCCGACTGGCGTGGTCCTCAGCGTGCGAAATGTATCAATAGCTGAGCAGGGGATTCTAGCAATCCTATTGGCTAAGCGTAGCCAGGTGATCTTGCCCCCCTATGGGCTGCTGGGAACTGTAGTTACCTTGCAGGGCTTGTTTAGTAATGGCCACCGCTGCTTGTTTGCGCATGCACAACTCCACTGCGCATGCGCACGCCTAACATGGCGGCGCCCTTTACTGGGAGCCGCCAGGAGCCTTCAGCGATGCGCTTGCATCTTCAAAGGCCACGCGCCCCCTCCACACGCCTAACCACTCTCTCCCTAGCTTATCCGGCGGGTCCTCCGCCAACTCCGGCGGTGCCCGCAGGCCTCGCCGGTCTCCCGCTGTAGCGGAGGTAAGGAGAAGCCTAAGGGGGGGGGGGGGGGAGGGACCAAGGGGCAAAGAGATATTTCATAATGTCTAAGCAATCAACAAATTATATTAATTTATAGGCTGGACAGTACATAAACATATGCAATCAATTCTTCCGTGATAAACCTGAAGTTATAAATTTGAAAACTCAATCAATAAATGATTAAATGAAAACATATATTTAAAAAAAAATGTTTTCCCCCTTTACACAATACGGAAAGCATCAATAACACCAAATGTCAAAATGCACTTTACCATTATATCAATGTCTTATGTATACTGTATATTGAAATCACAGATATCAGCTTCATGGAAAATTAAAATCAATGACTGGATAATAAAAAAGAAGAAGCGAATGGGAATCTGGAACAAGAGACAATTGCCATCTTCGTCCAACATTTTTAATATTTTTATATTTTAGATATTACTATATTGTCACTGTCATATAGGGAAGGCTGTTAACACTTACTCGGGAGAGACCGTAAAAGTGTTAGTCTCCTGTAGGTTATTATTATGTGGGAAGATAATAGTATAAAAGGGGGGAGTTTATATGAATTCATATAGTCTGTCATTGGGGTACAAATAAATGTAATGGAAATAATGAGAACTAAGTATTACAATTTGAAAGACCAATTTAAAAAACATGGTTCATAAAAAGGTTTTGTGGGTTTTATTTTGTATATGAGTGCAGAGTGAATTGTCTTTCAATTTAAAAAGGGAGTTTGGTAGTTTGGGGAATAAAAATGGCCTGTACCATTGGTCACAGCAGCAAGACCAAGAATCCCACGGTTCTCTATTCAGCTTATCCATTGTGGTCTTCATTTTTAGGCCTGTGCAGTATGGGACAAAATTGGTCCATGACCTCTGTCTCTAGAGCCAGGATCCTGAACTCTAAAATCTTAAACGTGATAACAAAGCATTGGCTGCCATATTATGAATACCAGGCACATGTTGTGCCCTTGTACTGTATGCTTATAGTGTGATTACTATGCTTGGAATGCATTGCCCTACCTGTACAGTATTCCTTATATGGGAATAGCATAGCCTCCGCCCGCTATTATCTTTCTCTAGGCCCTACAAGTGTAAGTCCTGTTAGGTACAGGCATTGGAAGGGTTAATTCCTCATGTAGGCCTAGTTTGCTATTGCAGCCTTAGATACACTTACTGTATCCAAGGGCGGGCCTAGCAACAACCTGACAATGTCAGCTTCGGGGAGGATACTGGCTGGGTCACATGCAGTTAATGTGATGCCTGTCAGTATCAGACCTGCCCTGTTATGGGGCAGGGTTACAAGCCCAACCCCCAGGGTATATACTGGCACTCTTCCAGAAGTCAGTGTGTCTCTTTCCTCCACTTGTGGAGTGAACAACATCTACCCTGTATCCCATTAGGGGATACAGGAGAAGCACCAGAAGGGCTTGCATGGTCCTCAAGCCCTGTATGTGTCCCTTCAGGGGAACAGAGAAAGGAATGGGACTGCTGTAAGTTCTGGATATGACAATAAACATTCTTGAACCATATACTTGTGTGATTCACTTCTTTGGAATGAGAGGTGTCAGTATGGACTATCCTGCAGGCCCAGGATCCTCGCTGACGAGGCACTGCCAACAGATAATGAAGCACCCTGAAAGCCTGTCCTGATTCTCCCCATACCACCGTGGAGCAACTCAGCCCTCCTGTATAACCAACAGGTATGCACAGCACCATGACAGCACAGGTAGCAGCCCAAATCTCACAGAGGGTGGGGGGAAAGTTGCTACATTGGTAATGTATTTTCTATGTGTCCCCAGTGTGTATCCGTAGTTCCCATGTTAGAAATACTATGCCCATGTATGGGCATGTCGCTTTGGCTTTTCCGGGACTGGTAAAAACAGCAGCAAAGAGGCATTGTTATTGTAAAAAGAAAACAGATACTGTATATATATTTGTATGCTAAGCAAAGAGGATTGCTGCTTTAAATGTTTACTCATAAAGCTTCATTTATTTCTACGTCTTATGTTCACGATACAAAATCCACATTAATTATATAGCACGAACATGAGACACTTTTCCTTAAAATAAGAAACGTAATGAAAAACCACAAACTTGGCACGGAGCAGTAGGCAGCAAATGCAGCAGAACTTCCTGTTTAACAAGAGCTGCATAATAAGTAACAAGGAAATTCCCAGCAAACGGACCTGCAGTAACTACTTCACATGCTCTCGTCAGTCCAAAACTGGCACAATGGTAAACTTACCAGTTCTACTGTAAGTATTGGTTTGCGTCTCATATGTATCTAAATGTCTCTCCTATCAGAAGGGTAACCTGTGTGCTTGTCCATGTTCTAGTTATTTCTTGAAACTTTAAAGAGCTTTGAGCTTTGCACGGGATTAGAGGATTGCTTAAACTTCCATCCGCAAAGTAAAAGCAGCAGTTTGGTTATATCTTCTCTGTCTCTGGCATACAGTAAAATGTTCCCTTCCTTCCTTGTTTAATTTACTGATAACAGGTGAAAAACTATCACTAAACTAGTCTTCAGAAAGCAGCTGAGGCTATAGTGCTTGTTAATTTTGTGCAAACTGATAATGTATACATATTGTTTTAGCACATGAACAGGTACTTGTAATGCTCTTTTTGGCGTTTTTGTCCTTCCCTGGTGAGATTTTATACCTATCTAGATGTAATGCTGCTCAACGTGGGATTATTCGTAAAGTGACTTGGGGAATGTGTATTAAACTTCGTAAATGAGCATTTTCTTACGTGTGGCTGGTGCTTCTTTATTGATTTTCTTGCCATAAATATATTGAACAGCACGATTCAACTTCCCTATATTTATTTTGTGAAGGATTTGGGTCTGGCAATTGTTTTTTGAATTGTTTGGTGTGGGAGCATAAGAAATGACTCCTGTATGTTTCCTACTTCAATCTGGCTATATCGTATTTAATGGAAATTATGGCAACATAAGATATAAGGTCGCTATCAAGTATATATTGGTAGTTTCGTTTAAGTTAAAGCAGCAAAACATGTGAAATCTTATATGGTTTTGATTTCAAATAAATTAGTCGTGTAGTATTTCAGGGGAGCGCAAACTTTTTGTACTGCGCCCCCCTGTCTCTCTGCCCCCGGCTCTCGCGCCCCCCCAGCCTACCTTCATCCGCGTCAGATGACGCTGCGTGGGCATGTGAGTCGGGTCACATGGTGCCGCGGCGTGCCATGGCAACGCAGCACAGACGGCTGAATCCCGGTAAGTAAACAGTTGCAGGGGCCTCACGCGATCCCCCGGCATTTAATTTAAATGCCTGGGGGAAGAGCGCGGGGCCTCTGCAAATGCCTGCGCCCCCCCTGCACAATCTCCCGCCCCCGCTGGGGGTTGCGCCCCCCACTTTGCGCACCGCTGTAGTATTTGTTACTGTATTTTTTTGTTTTTCATTCAACTCTTAATGCTATTTATGCGTTTTTTAACGCATCCTTTGATTTCTATAGCAGGCTTTAGCCCTCCTCCCAAGCAGTGCAATATCTTTGCCACACGTCTTGCAATTAGATTGTAAGCTCTTTGGAGCAGGGACTCTTTTTCCTAAATGTTACTTTTATGTCTGAAGCACTTCTTCCCTTTATGTGTTATTTATATTATTTGTTATTTATATGAATGTCACGTGTATTACTGCTGTTAAGCGCTATGTACATTAATGGCGCTATATAAATAAAGACACATACACATACATACTTCTTAATTGTGTTTATTTGTTGCCAATATTCCCAGCAGTTTGAGCTGCAAACGGTAACAATAGATCATGTTATAAGGATACATTGTAGCTGCTGAGTTACACTGACTGAAGCAGCCACTCTGTTGGGCACACAATCAGGATTTTTACAGATTTATAACAGGAGCACCAAACGATTGCCAGCCTAGGTACGAATGTAGAATTATAGATTGTCACATGCCTTACATATACAAATAATAGTAATAAAAAAAGAAGGAATTAGTATTGCTGCTTTAATGGACTGACTCTACGTTGCTAAACATTAATTTGTATTTTTGGAAGTCATTGTGAGGCTAAACAATAGAGGATTATAGCAAACACTACAATTCGACCTCATTCTGTGCTAAATATGGGTTACAGCAGCGGTGCGCAAACTGAGGAGCGCGACCCCCAGGGGGGGAGCGAGAATGAGTGCGGGGGGCGCGGGGTTTACAGAGGCCCCGCGCGCTTTCCAAAGGCACTTAAATTAAGTGCCGGGGGAGCTGCAGGGCTTCTGTAAACCTAATGTACCTTGGCTTCGGCGGCTTCTCACACGCGTCGCGTCATTTGACGCCGCGAGGTCATGCTATGGCAACGTGAGCGGGTGATGGGGTGCGCGGAGGTGAGGGGACTGCCGGCAGGGAGGCGCAGGGAAAACAGTTTGCGCCCCCCTGTGTTACAGTCTGTTCAAAGTCACCGGGAATAAATAGATTATCAAACAGGTTGACAACACTGTTTGGTCATATAATGTAACAACATTTTGTAATATTTATTATGCAATATCAATCCCTCGACATGCTTTATTGAGTTTTGGTTCATGTTACAACATGTTATATTTACATATATATATATATATATATATATATATATATATATATATATATATATATATGAGAAAAAACAGAAGGAAAAAAGCTGCGCCTTACAGGAACATATAAACTATGTATGTCTATGTAAAAATATATCTATTGTATAACCTAATGATCTAAGCAATAATATGTAGATATACAGACCTATAATCATAAGATAGGCCCATTACAGACATAAAACATATACACATGGAAAAAAAGCAATTGAAAGGATAAACCAGTCCTCAGATAGTTCTGATGATGAATATGGGTGCTGGTATGTAGGGTCTCCGGCAGCTCTCAATGTGGATCTACCACGTCCACAGGATATCTAAAAAGGAAAAGAGAGGAGAGAGCGCACGCCCATAGCGTATAAAAGTATATTTAATGAAGGGGAGGGGGGAGGGAGGGGTAAAAAACGCACTTACAAGAAGTACAATAAAATCAAGCATATGTGATAATAATCACCACCATCCGGTCTAACTGCAAGCTCTTGGGGCAGTCCCAGGCTCCGTTGATGAAGGAGCAGCGTCTCAGCAGATTCCAGGACTGATGTAGGTCATCCGGTCAAATTGCAGACTTTGGGGGCATTCCCAGGCTCCGTTGGCACATGAGCAGCGTACCAGCAGTGTCCCAGGGCTGGTGTGCTGTAAATAGTCCCAGACAAAAGTTCTGTATGGATAGTGCCTGCAGCACTAGCGCTAGGATCAATCCGCTCCTGCGCTGGATGTAGACTTGAATGTTAGCCGCATGACATGAAGAACGCCCGGTCACTGGGAGCGTCGTGACGTCAGACGCACTGACATTCAAGTCTAATCCAGCGCAGGAGGCGATTGATCCTAGCGCTAGTCTCGCAGGCACTATCCATACAGAACTTTTGTCTGGGACTATTACAGCACACACCAGCCCTGGGACACGCTGGTACGCTGCTCATGTGCCAACGGAGCCTGGGAAGACCCCCAAAGTCTGCAATTTGACCGGATGACCTACATCAGTCCTGGAATCTGCGAGAGACGTGCTCCTTCATCAACGCGAGCCTGGCGACGCCCAAGAGCTTGCAGTTAGACGGATGGTGGTGATTATTATCACATATGCTTGATTTTATTGTACTTCTGTAAGTCGGTTTTTTACCCCTCCCTCCCCCCTCCCTTCATTAAATATACTTTATACGCTATGGGCGTGCGCTCTCTCCTCTCTTCCTTTTTATATATATATATAATATATTATATATAATATATATATATATATATCCACACTTCCCCCCACTCCCTGGGAGATACAGTGGTATTGTGTAGGTGCTGCTTTACCCCGGGGCTCACAGGAGGTCTGAGCTTCGCTACTGGGAGCCTGGGGTTGTACTGATCCGTCGGTCGACAGCGCCTCAACCTGCGCGGGGATCCTAACTGAGTGGGATAACCCCGTGGCAGGACAATATATAAAAACAAACCAGTTATATAATATAACAGAATTACTGTGGCAACATAAAGTGTGTGTGGTGTGTGTGTGTATATAGTATATCTAATATATATATTATATTATATATATATATATATATATATATATATATATCTATCTCTATATATAGATAATATATATATAAAAGGAGACTCCAGGTGCAAAGTGCAGGGAAAGAAGAAAAGAGAAAAACATCATAGGGCAATATATCTGAGCAATTCAGGGATTAGGTGGTAAGGTAGTATGCACTTACACTTAGTACAGCAAAAATCAGCCTTTAATCCACTCTGGGATTCAGGAACTCTGCTGCCAACGTTGGTCTGTCTCTCTCTGTAATCTTTGTGTCCTCTGGATCAGTGATTTAAATGATGCTCCAACAGCTATCACAACATCACAATGCGTCTGGTACCAGATGATACCTTGTAGGTGGATAGATCTCACAGAAGGGATAGGTAGGGAATAAAAAAAGGAAGAACAGGGATAGTGTAAAACCTTTTAATAAAATGAAACAAAAAACAAAAAATTGGTATTGAACTCACATGCTGTGAATTGAATACAGGCAGTTGAGAGTATAAGCGAGTCTCTCACACTCGATTCTGGAGAACGCCGGTTGCCAGCACTGTTCGCTCGTGCGGTTACTTCCGCATCACGTGGCCCGGCTCTCGCGAGATTTTGTCTCTGAATTTTGTTGATACGCTGCCTTGGCTCCGTTGTGCGGAATTGGTTTCTCAGCGTGTCTCCAACTGCTCCTTGAAAGCGCTTGCCCTACGCATTTCTCCACTTCGGCTTCGTCAGGAGAGGACACAAAGATTACAGAGAGAGACAGACCAACGTTGGAAGCAGAGTTCCTGAATCCCAGAGTGGATTAAAGGCTGATTTTTGCTGTACTAAGTGTAAGTGCATACTACCTTAACACGTAACCCCTGGATTGCTCAGATATATTGCCCTATGATGTTTTTCTCTTTTCTTCTTCCCCTGCACATTTGCGCCTAGGTCGTTCTTTTCTATACAAATCTGTGGCGGCAAGTGTGGAGCCGTGGACCTAAGTGGCAGTATTTTTTGTAAGGTTAGTTGATTGAAAGGGTTAATCCCTCTCGTTTTGACTGATTTGGCCAGGTGTGGTTTTTAGTATTACTACATTAACAAAGTGTTAAGATTTGCGCTGATTGTATCTTGTTTTATATATATATATATATATATATATATATATATAAAAATCAGCGCTGGAAATGGCATTTAGTGAATTAATAAGTGATAATGTTATAATAATATAGTGTAAAGAATATCAGGCACTGGTCAGGAGAATTCACACTCTGAACCTATACCGGCAAACATGTGACGTCACCGGAGGAGGAGGAGGACGCACACCTCGCGATACCCAGATGCAAGTCTCACGGCTGTGAGACACGGAAGTGGAAGTTGTGTACGAGGAACCTGGTGCATGGGCGGCGAGTACTAACAGGAGACCGCACTCCACAGCCAGCTGTACTAACAGAGACTTTGCAGAAGACGTCAGGTATATAGAAATACCAGACTGCAGGACACGGTTTATCTGCTGAATAGGATGAGTGTGAGATACTCCTAATATTCTCAACTGCTTTTATAATACTCATACAATGTGAGTGTTTTACTTATCATGGTATAATAATGTTTTTTTAATAAAATAGAGTTACACTATATTTGTATCTCTTACCTTCCCTGTATATATACGGTTTACCTGGGAGATGGAGGACAGACCACATAACATAACAGCAGCAACATAAATAAATAGTGGATTGGATTAAGAAGTCTGGTGAGGAGTGGGAGATCATTACCCGGACCAGATCCCAGGGTGGATAAAAGGCCTTTTAAAATTACTATTCTGTGAGTGCATATCTTACCATTTTAAGATGTAAATTGTCATTTCATACTACCCTATGTTTTCTTCTCTTTTCTTCCTTTGTGCCTAGGTCATTCTTGTGGTAATATATATATAGATATATATATATCAGTCCCACCAACCAGGCCACGCACGGCCGCACCCTCCAATACTCCATTCCCTTCCTGGAGTCACAGTCCGCAAAGTACTGTGGAGACTTTGGGCATCCAACCACTCCGCTTGTCCACAAAGTAATACCCCACCCAATGTGTGGTATAGCGCTGCTCACTAAAGTGTTTGACGGTGCACGTGAAGAGTTGGGTACCTGCCGGGTGATCCCACACCCGGGCGCGCTGATGTCGCAATGATGGGATCCACGGATCCAAGGATGTCCTCTGCCTCTACGTTGTGTGTGTCCCACGTGGATGGTACCACTTTTTAAAAGTTTCTGTGGTCACAGATGGATGACCTGATCCCAGATCACCCTGGGCCAGGATGCAGCTTTGTCCCTGTTTGGTTCTACAGGGCAGTGTCCCTATCTATGGGCCTGTCCCTGCAGCAACCACAAGCTACACAGGGGATTCGGGGCCTAGCTGAGGCCTAGCAGGGGATACCTGGCCTTGTGCCTAATGGCGTCTCAGCTCCGACTGACGTGGTGTCGGGGTTGCGCCTAAGCCCCGCCCCACGGACACATCGGCCAAACCACCCGGGGACGCGTGTGGACCCTCAGCAATGCGCGCATACCACTGCAAAAAGTAACTCACACAAACTCGTGCCCGTGACGGTCCCAGATCACGCAACCCTGGCGGCGGCGCGCCCGCCTTGCATCACGCACCTCACTCATACACGGCATCTGATGTCAGGATTACCCTCAGCTGCTCCACACCTGATCCGCAGGTAACTTCCTCCTATCAGCTCTCTACCTACATGTTGACCACTCACCCTGCCTCCTTTCTAATGGCTCCTGGCTCCTCTTATACCCACTCAGCCCTCTGCTTGTTGCTGACGATAAACGTTTTTTTATGCACTGTGCTCACTGCAGCCTGAGTTTTTCCTGTATCCAGACCTTGCCTGACTTCTCTTGTGACCCCTGCCTGTACCCGGATCTGTCTCTTCTATATCCCTGACTTCGGCTTGTAATTGGATTCCTGCTCTCTCTGCTACTCGACCACAGCTAACGGACAATGGCTACTCTTTTTTTTCTCCAACCCCGGACCACAGCAAGTACCGCTACCTACCTACATTCTCCTACCCTGACCCAGCTACACCTCCCTGACTCTGCTATCCGGACCTGGCTCCGTGGTTGTAGGGCGGCGGTAATATACATCCCCACCTCGACCCCGCGGTCTAGTCCAGGTTGTAGCGAGCAACCCTTACAATATGCTCAGCCGTACAAACTTGGACCCCGCTGGGGTGTGTCGACAACTACATGAAATTGAAGCCATATGTAAACAAGTGGAGGGATGTCTGAATCAGAATAATCAGCGTATGGAGGGGTTGCAACGCGCTCTATGGGACCTAGATAACCGGGTTATAGCCCTCAACCCAACCACCACTCCACCCGTGGTTTCGGCTCCTGCCACCGCACCCCAACTTCAGAGCCACGTTTGCCTACTCCAAACCTTTATGGGGGTGACCCTCTAGGATGTCGGGGGTTTCTCAATCAATGCTCTATACATTTCGAACTATCACCTGTACATTTTCCTTCCCAACGCTCTAAGGAGGTATGGGCTTCACCTATCTGGGAGCAAAGACCAGACCAGACCTGACCTCTGATTTCGACCGATTCGCCACAGAGTTCCGAAGAGTCTTTGACACACCAGGGTGAAAGGTAACCGCAGCCTCCACTCTTCTAAATATCTCACAGGGGGATCATACGGTGGCTCGCTACGCTCTCTTGTTTCGCACCGTAGCCGCAGACACCGGCTGGAATGACCAGGCCTTGACAGCGGCATTCTGGCAAGGGCTGTCCAAAAACCTCAAAGACGAGCTGGCGGCACTAGAACGCCCCGCGGTATTGGAGAGCCCGGAAGCCCTCTGCATATGCATGGACCAACGTCTCCAAGAGAGAAGGATGGAGAGAGGAAGACACCAACGGGGTACGCACTCATTCTTTTCTCAGCCGGCCACAAGCTTAAATGCTCCACCATCAGCAGTAGACGAACCCATGCAAATGGGACTCACACGCTTGTCCACCGGTGAAAGGCAGCGCAGACGCCACTCTGGACTATGTTTATACTGTGGTAACAGCGGACACTTAGTCGCCACCTGTCCCGTGAAGCCGGGAAATGCCACAGCTCAGTGATAGTCCGGAGGATCACGCTAGGAACAATCACTTGTCCTCCTCCCAAACTTTTGTCCAGGGTTTACATTCCGTACTATGCGGGGACACCTTCAGGACTACTACATGGGCCTTCCTGGATTCCGGGTCAGGGGGCAATGGCCGGACACATGGTTCAGGTTAATATGGAACTGCGACCTGCAGCTCGTATCCCCTAAATTGTTATTACCATAAATCCATGAACTTATACAGTATTTACATTTTATTGCTGCATCTTTCGCTTCTTTTTCCCTTTTTTACAATGCCTCTTTGCATTTACATCTCCATGTTAACCTAGATTTTTCTTTTCACATATTTTCTTCTTCGCCCTCTTTATTCACCGTGTCTTTCATGTTCTCATTGTTCTTTTTTTACTCTTCATTTTCTTTACCTTTCAGCACTAATCCTTCTGTCTGTTGTGGCAGACTTCTTGTTGTTGTTAGTTTTGGTTTTTCTCCTCTTAATTCTCAGCAGCATAAGGCTGGGGCC
Source organism: Ascaphus truei (assembly GCA_036426205.1). Lineage (NCBI taxonomy): Eukaryota > Metazoa > Chordata > Amphibia > Anura > Ascaphidae > Ascaphus > Ascaphus truei. The sequence goes on from CM071567.1 coordinate 285,120,281, forward strand.
ATGGTACCGCAGACTGAGCGAACAGACTGCCTTAAGGCAGTGTTTGCGTCCATGCGGCATGCGGGCACGCGTTGCGCAAAGAAATCAGTTTAAACTGATTTCTTGGTGCGACAGGCTGGTCACGTGAGCTGTTCGCCCAATGAGGGCGAACCAGCTCCGTGACGTCACTGGAACGCACCTAGACACGCCCACGGATTGATCGCATACCATGGCCGAAAAATGCACCCGCTTCAAGCAGGTGACGTCACGGCCACCCACGCCTCTGCACGGACGAAGGCACGATGGACCTGGCCTAAGGGGGGAGCAAGCAGAGCCGAAGTAAAACTTACCTGCTTGACAGCTCTGTCCTGACAGACAACCTGCTCTGTGACTGGGCTAATTAGACAAATAGTGGGGGGGTCCCTGCTCAGCCTACAGTATTATTTATCTTTCTAGAGAGGTGTTATCAGGGCTATAGCATATGAACAACACGAGAAGAGAAAAGAACCCTTGGCGATGCCCACTACTCTACTAGTACAAAACAATTCAATTTTATTTAAATCAGAACTAAACAACAAACATGGAAATTAAAAAACAAATTGGAGCACTGAAACGTCACTAGACTGCAGGAGATACTTGATTAGTAGGTGAAAGTTAGCTGATACATGCTGAAACCAGCTTGCTTTCTACCTAGGGATAGTGCCCAATACTGTGATGTTCCTAATTTACCAAGTCAAAATTAGGCAATATAGGACTCCAGTTACTTAGGAATGCATGTAGCTCTCCTGTGGCTACTGTAGTCTTAAGCCACGTGACTGGATGTGTGGATTCTAAATAGCGGGATATACATGGCAGTATGTATCACTATTACAGAGTACAGTTTACTGATAGATACTAGTATCTAATTGAAACTGCCTAAATGATAATCTCCTATAAATGTGAAAAAGCTTGTTGCTAAGTGTTTGTGGCCAACTCTGTTTCTTATCTTCTATGTATTATACACAGATCGCGCATACACTACCACGCATTACTATCACTGACTATCATATGAATATATACTTTTATACCCTGTGTCGCTTGCTGAATGAGTGTCATACAGCTACCCTATGTTATCATGCATCAGATGATCGAGCGAAAAAGGTAGGCGTGGTAGTGGCTGCCAATACTTAAGCACCACGTCTATAATGATCCGTGGTTAAAGGTAAGTGACCAAATGGCCAGAATAGACACACATTTGGATCAACAGTTAAACTGACCAGGTACATTGGATGATAATCTCAATATACCCTAAACTGAAAATACCAGCTGTGAGCCACGGAGAAACAAACAAGTACTTGACACGATTGGTAGTGGAGTCCGTCAGATCCCCACGTGTCCCGGAACATCAGTGCTAAATGTCAACACACACTGCTTGCTTGGATCATAAACTGAGACAAATTCAGTAACAACGTGGCTGATTAACACAATGTATCCAGTGAAGCCGTCATAACTACACCCTCATGGTGGCCCCCCACCCTCGAGACTTAGTAGTTTCCTCAACATACAGCTACATTCTACGCTGTGTCAGCTCAGCTCCACTAACCACACACTTCATTCCCTATTCTAGGAAGAAGGTAACTGATTGAAACTGTCTCAACTAGTGGTTGTCTTGGTCCGGCCCACATCTTAGTTTAGCTTGCTGGTATGCACATAATAGGTCCTATATCCTTATCATCACAGACCCTTTTCTTCCTCAGATCCCATACTAGTCGCGCTCATTGACATACTGGTGATTGGTTTATGACATCACCAGTATGTCAATGAGCACGACTAGCAAACCAGCATGTTTGAACACATATACAATAAATCTTGCTGGTTTTGCTGTTAAGATATCAATTAACCTATTATGTTCCTTTACGTTGTAATTGAATAAGATATATATATATTAATATATATATCTTATATATATATAATATAATAGTATATAATAGCATGAGAGACGGCGTTTTGCCGGGAAGTAATGTTCCCGTTCCTCTCTCTCATCCCCCCTCTCTTGTTTGTCCCAATTCACATCAATCCAGTACCTACAACTCCCTCCCTCCTTTACCAGCTTATGTAGCGTGGGAGTGCTGTTCAGTAAAATGGTGTGTTGCTCGTGCGTCAGTGGTCTGAGGACGAAGCAGAAAGAAAACACCAAACACTGGACAAAGACGTGATGTGCCTCAGTCCGTGTGTGCGTGGCCAGTTCGGTTTGGGTGCGCGTCAGTCAGGGTGTGAGGAGTGAGGAAGCCAGTCAGTGGGTATGACGGGCGGAAAAGGCTAGGGGGGGGGGTTCAGTCTCAAAGGGAGGGGGGGGGCGGCCAAAGGGAGGGGGGGGGGCCGTCTCTCAAGGGAGGGGTCGGGGGCGTTCAACGGGAGGGGGGGGGGGCGTCATCAAAGGGAGGGGGGGGGCGTCAAAGGGAGGGGGGGTGAGAGGAAAAACTGGAAGGGCTGGACCTGTTTGGGGGGAGGAAAGGCCCGGAGGTGGGCGTGGGGGGAGGAAGACAATAATTAGGGACCTGTGGCCGCTACCGTCCCTGCGTGGGGCGCTGCGGTGGTGGAGTGAACAAAGGGGAGGAGGGGGGCAAGGAAAAAGGGAGGGGCCATGGGGGAGCGAATAGGAATGGGCACACAGTGACAAAGGAGAGTTGGTGTATTGCCGGGTAAGAAAACGGGTCAGGGGAGGAGCTTCGCCAGGGGGGTGGCGCGGGGGGCCCGGAAAAAAAGGAAAGGGACACCGCGGGTGGAGGGCCTATGGACGGGGGACAAGAAGCGGGCGGGGAGAAAAGGGAAAAGGCAGGGGGGGGGGGAAGGTAAAAGGGAGGGCGGGGCGTGCGGGAAAATGAAGGCGGCGTGGACCGGCCGGGGTGTCCCGAGGAGGGAAAAGGTGAGCCGGCGCGGGGGGTGCGGAGAACGAAACAGCGACATGGCGAGGAAGAAAACGGACAGGAAGGAAACGGACCCCGGACAGGAGCAGCAGGGGGTAGTTAACGGGGTGGGCAAGGGGGCGGAAAGGAGGGGGCGGGGCAGGAAAAGGGGGAGGATCGGGTAGGGCCGGATATCCCAGGCCTGAGGGGAACGCGGGAAAGGCAGGCCTTGGGGACGGAGCTCACGGCTAAGTGGGAAGCGGGACAAGGAGGCGACTCTCCCCTCCGACCCTTGTTGTGGTGGCCCTCGGCAAAGGGGCAAGAGAGGGGGGGAGGGACAAGGCGGACAAGGCCTGATGGGAGGCGGACAGTGGAAAGGAGGGGCGGGGGGGAAGGGGAAAGGAGGGGGGGGAGCGGATCAAAAACGATGGGAAAGGAGCGCGTCTGTACGGACAAGGAAGGGGAATAGGAGGGGGGGGGAAGCGTGGGAACAAAGTGGGGAACAGGTCAGGGGGGGGGAAGGGAAGGGGGAAAGGAGGGCGGCCTGCGGGGCCGAAAAACGGGGGAAGGGTGGAAAGAGGGGCTGGGGGGATGGACGGCAGCCGTAACGGGGAACAGCGACGGGGGGGCGAAAGGAGGAAGAGGGGGGCGGCCTACGGTTACGGGGGGCGAAGGCGAAGATGAGGGAAAGTTCTTTTGCTCCGAGAGGGGTGGAACGGTGGTAACGAAGCCGGGGAATGGGAAAGTCGGGGGGGGACAGTTGGGGAAGACAGGGGGTTTTTCGGGGGGGACCACCCCTAGGGGATATATTGGGGGGGGGGGGAGGAAGGGCAAAGGATGTGGGGGCGCTCTGGGCACTATATGGGGAAAGGAGGTGGGGGAGGGAACGGGATAAGGTAGTGGGGGGGGCAAATAGGGAGGGGACTCATATGGAAGGCCCGGGGGGACGTGGAAGGGGAAAGGAGTGGAGGGTGAAGGGAGGGACCAGGAGGTTGGGGGGGATTTGGAAGGGAGAATAAGGAGTGGTTTTCTGAGGTGTACTCGCACTCCGGAGGGATCGGGAGGGCGAATAGCGAGGGGGGGGAAGGGAAAGGAGGGCAAGTGGGGACCTAGCGGAAGGGGAAACGCGAGGGGTCGTTTGGGTGGAAAGGGAGGGAAGCTGAGGGGTCGGCATGGGCTTGAGCGGAAACGAGGTGGGCGAGACGGAGGAAGAAGGGGAAAGAGGGGTGGGGGGAGGGCAGGGGAAAAGGGATGGGGGCGGGGGGAAGTTGAAAGGGAAAGCCGGACCGGGGGGGGAACGAGGGAGAGGAAGGGGAAAGGACGGGGGGGGGAAAGGGGGGAGATAGGGGTCAGGGGAAAGTGAGGCGGGGGGAAGGGGCAAAGGAGGGTGGGGGAGGGCGGAAAGGGGAAAATTGGAGGGGGGGGGAAAAGGGGACGGTGGCGCGGGGTGGGATGGAAGTAGGAAAGCGAGGGGGGGGAAGTGAAAGGAGGGGGGGGGGACAGATATTAGGGAGTACAAGAAAAGACTGAAGAAAGAACGGGGGCGGGATCAGGGGGACAACTGGTGGGTAAAACGTGGACAGGAAAGGGTCAAACGGGGGCAATGGGAGCGTGGGGATAAGGGACAAAAATTGTGGAAAGTGGGAAACGGAGGGGGGGGGGATGGGAACACGGGTGGGGGCAGGGACAGACGGGGGGGGAAGGAGTAGGAAGGACGGGGGGGGCAGGGGGCAGGAAGGGGGGGGAAGTGGAAGGAGGGGGGGGGAGGGAAGTGGAACGGAGGGGGGGGAGGGGGACAAGGAGGGGGGGGGACAGGGAACAGGATGGGGAGGGGGCGGACAGGAGGGGGGGGGGCAGTGGAATGGACAGGAGGGGGGGGACGGGGAGGAGGGGGGGAGGGGCAAGGAGGGGGGCAAGTAGTGGGGGGAGTGGACAGGAGGGGCGGGGAAGTGGCGGGACGGAGGGGGGGGGCAGTGGACAGGAGGGAGGGGGGGGAGGGGGGGCAGAGTGAGAGTGGAAAGGAGGGGGGGCAGTGGAAAGGAGGGGGCAGTGGCAAGGAGGGGGGGGCAGTGGACAGGAGGAGGGGGCGGGGGCAGTGGACAGGAGGGGGGGGGCAGTGGGGGGGGGGGCAGTGGAAGGAGGGGGGGGCAGTGGACAGGAGGGGGGGGAAGGCAGTGGAAAGGAGGGGGGGGACGCAGTGGACAGGAGGGGGGGGGGGCAGTGACAGGAGGGGGGGGCAGTGGACGGAGGGGGGGGCCAGTGGATAGAGGGGGGGGCGGGGCAGTGGACAGGACACACACACACACCAAACACACACACACACACACCACACACACACAAACACACAATCAGTGATGCGCCTTTCTCAGTTCAGTTGGCCGCGGAGGTGGGGGGAGCGACACCTACCTGTACTTACGGGCGCCGCACCGTTTGACTCGGCGCCGCGAAGGGAGGAAGGGGGGTCCGCACCAGGCTTACAGAGCGCGTGGCAGCTGCGTGGAGGAGCGAGGTGTTTGAAGCGGGGATGAGGGGAGGGGGGAGCGGGGGAGGTGAGGTGATGGAGGGGACGAGTGATTTGGGGGGAGGTGATGCGGTAGGGAGAGAGGGGTTATGAGCGGGAGGGGGCGGCGAGGGGGAAGCGGAGATGGTGGGGAGGGTGAGGTGATGAGGGGAGGGGGAGAGTGTGATGACAGCTGGAGGGAGGGGTCGGGGGGGGAGAGGGGATGCGTGGGAGAGGGGGAGGGGATGCAGACGGGAGGGTGAAGCGAAGAGGGGATGCTGAGGGCTGGGGGAAAGGGACTGGTGGGAGAGCGGAGAGGGAGGAAGAGGTGGAGCCAAGAGTGTGGGGGGGAGGGATGAAGGGGGTGACGCTGGGGAGGGGGAAAGAGGTGATACGCTGGGGACGGGGAGAAAAGGGTGAGGCAGATGGGGGCAGGGGGAGAGGGTGGATGGACGTGGGATGGGGGAAGACTGGGTGTGAGAAGAGGGGAGGGGGAAGAGGTGATGCCGCTGGGGAGGGGGAAAAGGTGATTTGGAGAGGGGAGAGAGGTGTGTGTGTGTGTGTGTGTGTGTGTGTGTATGTGTGTGTGTGTGTGTGTGTGTTTGTTTTATTTATTTTTTTGGACCTTTGGCCTGTCACTCCGCCTCAGGCCAATGAGAGGTGTGGGGGGCGGGCCAAGGGGGTGGTGTGAGTGTGTGAGGCCAATGAGAGGTGTGCGGGGGCAGGCGGGCCAAGGGACCAATGAGATTGCCGCTAGGGACACCGGACATCCAGCAGGCAGGCATGCATGCAGGCAGGCAGGCAGGCAAACATACAGTGCTTTCACTAATATAGTATAAGATATATATATATATATATCAAAGAATGTAATCCTAATTTTGAATACCTTGTGTTTACATTTCACTTAATTAGTAAAAAAAAATTCTCTTTATTAAATTGAATGGTGTGTTTTCTGTTTTCCAGGTGTTTAAAGTTGGAATAAATTGTGAAGAATTCTGGAATCTACAAATACTCTGTGAAACATACTGTATGCCCATCTTGACAATATGGCCGTCTTTTTCTTCATCCTCGTCTTGATTTCCAATGTTTGGTGTACACAGTGCACTAACTATCAACTGTTTCAAAGCAACATGGTTATTTCAAACTTCTCACACAAATCATTGAAGAGTGTTCCAAACAATCTGTCGTCATGGACAACTGTACTGGATTTATCATTTAATAATATACAAACCCTTCTGACATCTGACTTCAACTATTTGTCCAAACTAAAATCTCTGAATGCATCTCATAATGAAATCCTGGACTTGGACAACAATGTTTTGGAACTTAACACATTCTTGGAATACTTAGATTTATCCCACAACAAACTAAGGAATATCTCATACACTTTTCCTAAAAACCTTCGTCATTTGGATATTTCTTTCAATGAGTTCAAAAGCATGGCCGTGTGCAAAGGTTTAGGGAACCTGTTGCAGCTGGAATATCTTGGAGTTGGTGCTAGTCGGATGCTGAAATCGGATTTTGAGGCTATAGCCCACTTGCAACTGCATAATGTGTTCATAGTGCTACATGGGCTCTCTGATTATGAAAATGGCAGCCTCCTAATGCTAAACACAAAGAAACTTCATCTTCTTTTGCCAACACACCAAACCGATGTTTACAATGTATTGTACGATGCGGTTAATACATCGACATTTTTAGAATTGTCAAATATAACCATGGATAATCTACATTCTGATCTTAATTTTTCAGATATAGCTAAGAACTCAAAAGTAAGTAAATTAACATTAAGAGACATTGAATTGCAGTGGGGTATACTTATTCAGGCTATTCAGTACATCTGGCACACGTCTGTTGAATTTCTGCATTTGTATGATGTCCTTTTTCTCGGACCTATTGAAAGAATAATCTTTGATTATTCTAAGACTTCAATGAAAGAAGTCTTTATACAAAGAGCGCGCGTGGGCGTTTTTACATTTAATCAAAATTACGTGTACAGAATATTTTCTGAAATGAACATTGAAAGATTGACTATAAATTCGGCTCACCTGTTTTACATGGTGTGCCCTTTGAAGCCCAGCAATTTTCGTAACATAACCTTTTCAAACAATGCATTGACAGATGATCTTTTTCCATCGTGTGACAATTTACACAAATTGGAAACACTGGAACTGAGAGAAAATAAACTGGAAAAGTTATCCAAAATGAGTGTCATGACAAGTAACATGACTTCTCTTAAACATTTAGACATTAGCCATAACCTACTGCAGTACGATCAGGAGACCTGTCACTGGTCTAAAAGTATTATAACGTTGAATTTGGCATCCACTTCTTTGATGGAATCAGTTTTTAAATGTTTGCCAATAAATATCAAAACACTGATTCTGAAGAACAACGAAATTACACGTATTCCCATGGACATTACCAGTTTCAATGGTTTGGAAGAGATCAACCTTGCATATAATCGACTCACTGATCTTCCCGATTGCACGTTCTTCAGTAGTCTCATGTTGCTTAATGCAGAGAATAACCTGATTCTTTCCCCATCTCGTGATACCCTTCAAAGCTGTCAGAGAGTCAAACAAATAAGTGCAGGGCACAACCCATTTCAATGTAATTGTGAAATAAGAAGCTTTATAACTCAAGGGAAAAACTCACCTGGTAGGATGATCGGATGGCCAGGTGCCTATGTATGCGAATATCCAGAGGACGTGAAGGGAACCCAGCTGCAAAATTATTATTTACCAGAAATATATTGCAATATATTACTATTGATACCTGTTATTCTGTTCCCAACCGTTTTCCTCTTGGTTCTTATTTTTGGCCTTTGTAAGTATTTTGATGTCCCATGGTATTTAAGAATGATATGGCAGTGGACCCGCACAAAGCACAGGATAACAAGGAAAAATAAGGATTATAAAGCGCTCGAGAACTTGATCTTTCATGCTTTTATCTCGTACAGTGAACATGATTCAACTTGGGTTAAGAACATTTTTTTGCCGAGCATAGAAAAAGATGATGGCTCCGTACGGATCTGTCTGCATGAGAGAAATTTTATCCCTGGTAAAAGCATAATTGAAAATATTATAAACTGCATTGAAAAAAGCTACAAATCCATCTTTGTTTTGTCACCTAATTTTGTCCAGAGTGAGTGGTGCCATTATGAACTCTATTTTGCTCAACATAAACTGTATGCTGAAAACTCTGACAATCTAATCCTTATTTTACTTGATCCCATCCCTCAGTATCTTATTCCCTCAAGATATTATAAATTAAAAGCTCTTATGGCACAAAGAACGTATTTGGAGTGGCCAAAGGAGAAAAGCAAACATGGCCTTTTTTGGGCAAACCTGAGGGCAGCTATTCAAATTAACTTATCAGACCCAGAGGAACAAAGTACTTCCTCTGTCTCAAGTATCAATGCATAGAAACGCTTAGAAATTCCAAGTAGAGGAACTGTTACAGAATCAAGGGCACTAGGTCAAAAAACGAGATGATTTTGCTTAAGAGCAACTGCTGCTCGTTAATGGAATTAATTGAAAGCTCTAGTAATTGATACCTCCTGTGTTCCATATATCCCTTGAAGAGCCAAGACCGTCTGCGACACAGTGGATTTAAGGCACAACAGCCCTTAAGAGCCTAATGCCTCATCCCCAGTGTTAGCTGCTGTGCGCGCTACGGCGTGAGCGTCGGGAACAAGATCCGCCCCTCTGTGGTGCCGGGGCCCAGTAGCTGCCTGCACGCGCATGTAGAGCTCGCCATGTGCGACCACATTTTGTCAAGACAAGGATTTTCTCTTTTCTTGTGGCGATGGAGCCCTGGCCACATCACGGCGGCGGTTCAGCCAATGAGGGCGAACCTCCCGCGTGATGCCATGGCCACGCCCATGCCTCCCTGTCACGGGCTGCCTGGAGTCCACCAGGTCGCGCTGACTCAGGTAACGAGCGCCCCAGGCACCCGGTCACGCGTGCAGTGCGCACACTGCGACCTTAGACTAAGTAACATACCCATGGAGAACTTGATACCAGTGAATTGGATTTCCATTTTGTAGAAAGGGACATGATTTGTCTTAAAACCTAAGGCATTAGTTGCATTAGATATTTCTGTCTACCAATTTGCTTGCTTTGGACAAACGCTATCCTTTTAAATTTTGTGTTATTTTTTTTTGTCTACACACAGTAGCCTATGTCATCTTGACATATAGTTTGTAATAAAACGAGGCAGTAAGGCATTTTGACTGACAATTGTTAATTTAGCATTTTTAGACTTCGCCATAGGAAAGCAGGATGCAATATTGTATTTGTATATTGAGTTGGGGATCAGGTTTAGCTTCATTGATCTTTTCAGAAATGCCATAGATATTCAGTGCGGGATGAAAGCAGTTAGACATAGCCATACTTGTAAAGTATCTTTTCAATTTCTGCTTTTGTTTTGCATATTTTTTTTTAAAGTAATTTCCGTTTGAATGCACTGTGATTTAAAAATAAAGAAGTGAAACTCCCGGTTGACTGTCTATTTCAAGTTTGTGTTTAATCCATGTATAAAAAGATTGCTCACCCTTAGTCACGTGTTTCCTTCCCAATGATGGGAGTGGTGGAACAATTTATTTTCTATGTTCACAGTCAAGAAACAAGTTGTTTTTACAAGGAAAGTTACTCTTTATCGAATTATACATTATAGGCAGGCAGAGTAAGTTGGCAAACCAGTCAAAATAACATGGCAGAAAATGAACACACAAACTTATGTATTGACCACTACACGTTATCTACTATGCAACAAGGTGATTAGAAGTTTGCATATTTAGAAAGAGTTCAGAAAATTCATTCTAGACTGGATCTAAGGCTTCTCTAAAGTTAACCTGCAAAACAAATTAGCATCAAAGAAAGAAGTGCTACTAAAATGGTGCATGATCTATAGCATAAGACTTTTCAGGGAAGACAACAGGACATTCATATGTACAGCTTTGAGCAGGGGTGCAGAAACTGGATGGCGTGAAATTTTCTAGGGGGGGGGGGCGGCGCTTAAAGAGACCCTGCGCTTAAAGAGACCCTGCGCTCTTCCCCACAACATTTAAATAAACTGCCGGGGGAACGCGCAAGGCCTCTGCACCTCTCTTACCTTCTATCCAGCGGATTCTGGTGTCGCCATGACAACGCAGAGTCAAATGATGCCGGAGAAAAGTTAAGGAGGGGGGGAGGAGGGGGTGGTGCGAACAGTGGGGGAGAGCCGGCAGGGGGGGCATAAAAGTTTGCACACCCCTGGCTTAGAGGATAGAAGAGAGAGGGGACATATGATTGTAACTTTCAAATACATAACGGGATTCAACAAAGTACAAGGGGGAAGTTTAGGCCAAAGAAAGAAAAGTGCTGGAACAAGAGGTCATTCTCTGAAGCCAGGATGGGGCTGGCTAAGGGGAAAGGAGAGGATGTACTTCTACACTAAAATGGTAGAAAATTTGTGGACTACTTTTCCAACAGACGTGGTAGGGACTAATACAGAACTCAAACCTGCTTGGGATAAACATAAGGCTATCCTAAATACAAAGGGAAGGGTCAAAAAGTGTCTGATGTTTTACAGCAGATGGGAAAATGGTCAGACTAGGTTTGCCAAGTGGTTTTTATCTGCTGTAAAATGATGTTTCTATGTTTTTGTATTGTTCTCTCAGTAGTATTACTTCTTTGTTATTTAGTGCAGGCAATGTACAGTATGGCTTTGTACACAGTAAAACTTAAAGGTACAATAAAGGAACATAAAGATCCACACAGAAATGCTTGATGACTTTACGCTCTCCTAAATCTATTTCAGCGTCTCCCCTGCTGAAATCCCTCTCCTGGCTTCCTATCAAATCCTGTATCACACACAAAATTCTCCTCACTTTTTTTAGGCTTTACACTCTTCTGCCCCTCCTTACATCACAGCGCTAATTTGTCGCTACGCACCGTCCCAACTCTTGCGTTCTGCCCAAGGATATCCTCTCTACTTTTTTCTGTATCTAAAGCCCTCTCCCGTCTTAAACCTTTCTCACTCACTGCCCCACACCTCTGGAATGTCCTTCCCCTCAATATCTGACTAGCACCCTCTCTATCCTCCTAGAGTAGTTCTATGGCTGATACTATACCCCTTGTACATCAACTTTGGCCCCTTGCAGATGCTTGCCAGGCTGCCCCTACCATCACAATCATGTATAGCGACTTGGATATACAGGTGCTCCTGCAGTAGCAGATGCCTTGTAGCTGGTGTCTGTACTTCATTAAAGGTTAGGATGCAGGGCTCTCCAAGTAAGCAGAAAAAGTTCAAGTAGTGAAGGTGAGTGCATTATCTTTCAATACAACATGTATTTCATAATGAACAGAAGAAGCAGGCACTCCATATCTTCGGTGCTGTCTTTATTCAACATTTCGGCTCCCAGCTTTGTCAAGAACACACGCTTTCATGTCTATGCACCACCCTGTTAAAGGAGTTCTGAGCATCTCCGAAACGTTTAATTTTCTGTTTGCTTCAATACATTATTCTATTTTTGTACCGCTTACCTGATGTGCTGTATCTGCTTCTCTGTTTCTTGTTTGTGGGTGAAGTATTTCTCTGTGTGTGTATGTGTGTGTGTGTATGTATATATATATATATATATATATATATATATATATTTATATTTTACACAGAACAGTATCGTCTATTCAAATATATAAAAATCGTCTATATATATATATATATAAAAAACAAGCAGCTGGCATTCTAAATAGTGAACAACAGTGGTGGTGCTAGTCCCATAAAAAATAATAAACAAAAGATCTTACTCTCCTTTCGTCAGGCAAAGAAAGAGACAGCACTCACTTCCAAGATATAAAAAGTGTACTAAGGCATGTGAAAACAGACAACCAATCCCAACGTTTCGGCTCCGGAACGGAACCTTTCTCAAGGGGGGTGCAACATACAAAAGACAGACAGGACATATATATACAAAAAACAAACATAAAATCACCTGTGCAATGTTTCCTAATCGTGGTTTGCCCGCAAAAATCATGATTACCTGATGTAAAGACGGAACCGCCATCTTGGAAGAGGCGGCGCACTGCGCATGTGCACATGAATGATAGCCGATCGGGCGCGCCATCATGGATGTGGCACTTCCATTGCGCATGCGCAATTCAAATAAATGACGTCCAGCTAACCTATGATGTAGGAGGGGTTGGGAGGGAATGAACCCCCCCCCCCCCCAATAACTGTAATAATGACCTGGCACCTGTGTAGACCCTTTGAACTCACCGTGACGGCCGCAAATCTGAATCTAGAGATGCGGATCCGCCATCTTGGAGGAGGAAGTGCACTGCACATGCGCACATCAAATACGCAATTCAAATATGCAACAACCACCTTGCCTACGGCATAGGAGGAGGTAGAGGGTAATGAAAAACACCCACCAGTGTCTCTAATAATCACTAGGCACATGCGCAGCACCTCTAAACTCTCCATGACAGCCACAAAACCAGATATAAATATAACACTAGGCACATGCGCAAAGCTGCAGACAAGGGGGGTGGAATTGTAGTGATGTCTTATAAATATTACAGAGATAACATTTTAATGCAGTTAAACAACATCAGACATTATAAAAAACTGCTGCAGATGCTACCCTTATTTACAAAAAGGAAGTAGACTCCATCCTCCATATGGGTTTCAACAATGGATGGATGGCCTCGTCTGCTGGAAGAGCCTGGTAGGCTGCCTGAGCGGAACCATGGCCTCGTCTGCTGGAAGAGCCTGGTAGGCTGCCTGAGCTTCCCCTATGAGGAGTGGAGCCAGAGTCGTTACCCAGTGATCAACTGTCCAGCCGTAGGCTGTGGCTACCCTTTCAAAAGTGAGGAGAAATGCCTCTGGGTCTTCGTTTGGCTTCATTTTATGCAGCATCACCGGTGGGTTATTTGGAATCCCTGGTCTGCCTGGGGCTGGGCCTTCGGCCAGCAATTGGAGTAGCTTTTCCTCTCGCCGGGCCTGTCGCTCATCTTGCTGGGCCTGTCGCTCATCTTGCTGGGCCTGTCGCTCAGATTGCTGGGCCTGTTGCTCAGCTTGTTTCTCTACTAGCTGGAGCTGTTGCTCAAGGAACTGAGAAAAAATTGTCTCCATTTTTTTCCCCCCCGTCTGTGTGTGTGTGGCCCTTCAGATACAGGGCCCGTCCAACATCCCACTTCTGACACCACCTGTGGCAGGACGGCCTGTAGCCGAGGTCAGGGAACAGTCCACACGTGTAGTTTCAGGATAAATGAAAACGTTCAGTGGCTTTATTTCTCCACAGCAACATAACATGCGGGTACACTGTCCCTTTAAGCAAATAAATCCTGCTCCACGTTGGGAGAAAACTGACTAACACAGCAGTCCTAGCTAGCAGGCTGGCTGGCTAAACCATACCCAAACCGTAAGAGTCTTTTTAAGCAGTCATGCAAACAAATGAAAGAAATCTTACTTTGCAGTAAGTAGTGTGCTGTATCCTTCTGGCTAGCAGCACATCTATCCATGTGCTCTCATCTGAGACAGGCAGCTACTGCTGGTAACAAGATCCTTATCTACCTTGCTGGCTCTCAGGTGTCAGCTTACATCATGATTAGCTAGCTTCCACCTGAGTTAACCCTTATGAGTGCTGGATGAAGCACTCAGACATATGTTTCCCAGGCATAACTGATAGGGGTTGACTTCACCCTGTCACACAGACACACACACACACTTGCCAGCACAGACACACACACACTTTCCAGCACAGACACACACACACACACACACACTTTCCAACACACAGACACACAGACACACACACACTTTCCAACACACACACACACACACACACACACACACACACACACACACACACACTTTCCAACACACACACACACACACACACACACACA